>CAXAJV010000481.1:1200000-2400000 GCA_963969225.1 Xylocopa violacea
TATTTCACAACATTCCTGGCTGGTCGGCCCCACTTCTCGGTGGGAACATTATATACGTTTATAACGTAATATAACCTAACCTAACTCATCTAGCCCCTCGCTGGTTATGTTTTACAAAATCCCAGTATTGTCGGCCCGTACTTTTCCGTGGGGACATTATATGCGTCTATAATTTTATGTATCCTAACCTAAGGCAACTTAAAATCTCGGATGTAGTATTTTCCAACATTCCTGGCGGGTCAGTACCTACTTCTCGGTGGGCACATTATATACGTCTATATCGTAATATAACCTAACCTAACCCATCTAGACCCTCGCTGGTAATGTTTTACAGAATCCCGGTCGTGTCGTCTCGTACGTCTCGGTGCGGACATTATATACGTCTATAACGTTATATATCCTATCCTAAGGGAACCTAACATCACGGATGTAGTATTTCACAACATTCGTGGCTGGTCGGCCCCACTTCTCGGTGGGAAAATTATATACGTTTATAACGTAGTATAACCTAACCTAACCCATCTAGCCCCTCGCTTGTAATGTTTTGCAGAATCCCGGTCGTGTCGGCCCGTACGTCTCGGTGCGGACATTATATACGTCTATAACGTTATATATCCTAACCTAAGCGAACCTAACATCTCGGATGTAGTATTTCACAACATTCCTGGCTGGTCGGCCCCACTTCTCGGTGGGAACATTATATACGTCTATAACGTAATATAACCTAACCTAATCCATCTAGACCCTCGCTGGTAATGTTTTACAAAATCACGGTCGTGTCGGCCCGTACTTCTCCGTGGGGACATTATATATGTCTATAACGTTATATATCCTAACCTAAGGGAACCTAACATCACGGATGTAGTATTTCACAACATTCCTGGCTGGTCGGCCCCACTTCTCGGTGGGAAAATTATATACGTTTATAACGTAGTATAACCTAACCTAATCCATCTAGCCCCTCGCTTGTAATGTTTTGCAGAATCCCGGTCGTGTCGGCCCGTACGTCTCGGTGCGGACATTATATACGTCTATAACGTTATATATCCTAACCTAAGGGTACCTAACATCTCGGATGTAGTATTTTCCAACATTCCTGGCGGGGCGGCCGCTACTTCTCGGCGGGAACATTATTTACGTCTATAACGTAATATAACCTAACCTAATCCATCTAGACCCTCGCTGGTAATGTTTTACAAAATCCCGGTCGTGTCGGCCCGTACTTCTCCGTGGGGACATTATATACGTCTATAACGTTATATATCCTAACCTAAGGGAACCTAACATCTCGGATGTAGTATTTTCCAACATTCCTGGCGGGGCGGCCCCTACTTCTCGGTGGGCACATTATATACGTCTATATCGTAATATAACCTAACCTAACCCATCTAGACCCTCGCTGGTAATGTTCTACAAAATCCCGGTCGTGTCGTCTCGTACGTCTCGGTGCGGACATTATATACGTCTATAACGTTATATATCCTAACCTAAGGGAACCTAACATCACGGATGTAGTATTTCACAACATTCCTGGCTGGTCGGCCCCACTTCTCGGTGGGAACCTTATATACGTTTATAACGAAGAATAACCTAACCTAACCCATCTAGACCCTCGCTTGTAATGTTTTACAGAATCCCGGTCGTGTCGTCCCGTACGTCTCGGCGCGGACATTATATACGTCTATAACGTTTTATATCCTAACCAAAGGCAACCTAACATCTCGAATGTAGTATTTCACAACATTCCTGGCGGGTCGGCCCCACTTCTCGGTGGGAACATTATTTACGTCTATAACGTAATATAACCTAACCTAATCCATCTAGACCCTCGCTGGTAATGTTTTACAAAATCCCGGTCGTGTCGGCCCGTACTTCTCCGTGGGGACATTATATACGTCTATATCGTTATATATCCTAACCTAAGGCAACCTAACATCTCGGATGTAGTATTTTCCAACATTCCTGGCGGGTCGGCCCCTACTTCTCGGTGGGCACATTATATACGTCTATATCGTAATATAACCAAACCTAACCCATCTAGACCCTCGCTGGTAATGTTATACAAAATCCCGGTCGTGTCGGCCCGTACTTCTCCGTGGGGACATTATATACGTCTATATCGTTATATATCCTAACCTAAGGCAACTTAACAGCTCCGATGTAGTATTTTCCAACATTCCTGGCGGGTCGGCCCCTACTTCTCGGTGGGCACATTATATACGTCTATATCGTAATATAACCTAATCTAACCCATCTAGCCCCTCGCTTGTAATGTTTTGCAGAATCCCTGTCCTGTCGGCCCGTACGTCTCGGTGCGGACATTATATACGTCTATAACGTTATATATACTAACCTAAGCGAACCTACCATCTCGGATGTAGTATTTCACAACATTCCTGGCTGGTCGGCCCCACTTCTCGGTGGGAACATTATATACGTTTATAACGTAATATAACCTAACCTAACCCATCTAGCCCCTCGCTGGTTATGTTTTACAAAATCCCAGTATTGTCGGCCCGTACTTTTCCGTGGGGACATTATATACGTCTATAATTTTATATATCCTAACCTAAGGCAACTTAAAATCTCGGATGTAGTATTTTCCAACATTCCTGGCGGGTCAGTCCCTACTTCTCGGTGGGCACATTATATACGTCTATATCGTAATATAACCTAACCTAACCCATCTAGACCATCGCTGGTAATGTTTTACAGAATCCCGGTCGTGTCGTCTCGTACGTCTCGGTGCGGACATTATATACGTCTATAACGTTATATATCCTAACCTAAGAGAACCTAACATCACGGATGTAGTATTTCACAACATTCGTGGCTGGTCGGCCCCACTTCTCGGTGGGAAAATTATATACGTTTATAACGTAGTATAACCTAACCTAACCCATCTAGCCCCTCGCTTGTAATGTTTTGCAGAATGCCGGTCGTGTCGGCCCGTACGTCTCGGTGCGGACATTATATACGTCTATAACGTTATATATCCTAACCTAAGCGAACCTAACATCTCGGATGTAGTATTTCACAACATTCCTGGCTGGTCGGCCCCACTTCTCGGTGGGAACATTATATACGTCTATAACGTAATATAACCTAACCTAATCCATCTAGACCCTCGCTGGTAATGTTTTACAAAATCCCGGTCGTGTCGGCCCGTACTTCTCCGTGGGGACATTATATATGTCTATAACGTTATATATCCTAACCTAAGGGAACCTAACATCACGGATGTAGTATTTCACAACATTCCTGGCTGGTCGGCCCCACTTCTCGGTGGGAAAAGTATATACGTTTATAACGTAGTATAACCTAACCTAACCCATCTAGCCCCTCGCTTGTAATGTTTTGCAGAATCCCGGTCGTGTCGGCCCGTACGTCTCGGTGAGGACATTATATACGTCTATAACGTTATATATCCTAACCTAAGGGTACCTAACATCTCGGATGTAGTATTTCACAACATTCCTGGCTGGTCGGCCCCACTTCTCGGTGGGAACATTATATACGTTTATAACGAAGTATAACCTAACCTAACCCATCTAGACCCTCGCTGGTAATGTTTTACAAAATCCCGGTCGTGTCGGCCCGTACTTCTCCGTGGGGACATTATATACGTCTATAGCGTTATATATCCTAACCTAAGCGAACCTAACATCTCGGATGTAGTATTTCACAACATTCCTGGCTGGTCGGCCCCACTTCTCGGTGGGAACATTATATACGTCTATAACGTAATATAACCTAACCTAATCCATCTAGACCCTCGCTGGTAATGTTTTACAAAATCCCGGTCGTGTCGGCCCGTACTTCTCCGTGGGGACATTATATACGTCTATAACGTTATATATCCTAACCTAAGGGAACCTAACATCTCGGATGTAGTATTTTCCAACATTCCTGGCGGGGCGGCCGCTACTTCTTGGTGGGAACATTATATACGTCTATATCGTAATATAACCTAACCTAACCCATCTAGCCCCTCGCTTGTAATGTTTTGCAGAATCCTGGTCGTGTCGGCCCGTACGTCTCGGTGCGGACATTATATACGTCTATAACGTTATATATTCTAACCTAAGCGAACCTAACATCTCGGATGTAGTATATCACAACATTCCTGGCTGGTCGGTCCCACTTCTCGGTGGGAACATTATATACGTTTATAACGAAGTATAACTTAACCTAACCCATCTAGACCCTCGCTTGTAATGTTTTACAGAATCCCGGTCGTGTCGTCCCGTACGTCTCGGTGCGGACATTATATACGTCTATAACGTTATATATCCTAACCAAAGGCAACCTAACATCTCGAATGTAGTATTTCACAACATTCCTGGCGGGTCGGCCCCACTTCTCGGTGGGAACATTATTTACGTCTATAACGTAATATAACCTAACCTAATCCATCTAGACCCTCGCTGGTAATGTTTTACAAAATCCCGGTCGTGTCGGCCCGTACTTCTCCGTGGGGACATTATATTCGTCTATAACGTTATATATCCTAACCTAAGGGAACCTAACATCTCGGATGTAGTATTTTCCAACATTCCTGGCGGGGCGGCCGCTACTTCTTGGTGGGAACATTATATACGTCTATATCGTAATATAACCTAACCTAACCCATCTAGACCCTCGCTGGTAATGTTTTACAAAATCCCGGTCGTGTCGGCCCGTACTTCTCCGTGGGGACATTATATACGTCTATAACGTTATATATCCTAACCTAAGGGAACCTAACATCCCGGATGTAGTATTTTCCAACATTCCTGGCGGGGCGGCCGCTACTTCTTGGTGGGAACATTATATACGTCTATATCGTAATATAACCAAACCTAACCCATCTAGACCCTCGCTGGTAATGTTTTACAAAATCCCGGTCGTGTCGGCCCGTACTTCTCCGTGGGGACATTATATACGTCTATATCGTTATATATCCTAACCTAAGGCAACTTAACAGCTCCGATGTAGTATTTTCCAACATTCCTGGCGGGTCGGCCCCTACTTCTCGGTGGGCACATTATATACGTCTATATCGTAATATAACCTAATCTAACCCATCTAGCCCCTCGCTTGTAATGTTTTGCAGAATCCCTGTCGTGTCGGCCCGTACGTCTCGGTGCGGACATTATATACGTCTATAACGTTATATATACTAACCTAAGCGAACCTAACATCTCGGATGTAGTATTTCACAACATTCCTGGCTGGTCGGCCCCACTTCTCGGTGGGAACATTATATACGTTTATAACGTAATATAACCTAACCTAACCCATCTAGCCCCTCGCTGGTTATGTTTTACAAAATCCCAGTATTGTCGGCCCGTACTTTTCCGTGGGGACATTATATACGTCTATAATTTTATATATCCTAACCTAAGGCAACTTAAAATCTCGGATGTAGTATTTTCCAACATTCCTGGCGGGTCAGTCCCTACTTCTCGGTGAGCACATTATATACGTCTATATCGTAATATAACCTAACCTAACCCATCTAGACCCTCGCTGGTAATGTTTTACAGAATCCCGGTCGTGTCGTCTCGTACGTCTCGGTGCGGACATTATATACGTCTATAACGTTATATATCCTAACCTAAGGGAACCTAACATCACGGATGTAGTATTTCACAACATTCGTGGCTGGTCGGCCCCACTTCTCGGTGGGAAAATTATATACGTTTATAACGTAGTATAACCTAACCTAACCCATCTAGCCCCTCGCTTGTAATGTTTTGCAGAATCCCGGTCGTGTCGGCCCGTACGTCTCGGTGCGGACATTATATACGTCTATAACGTTATATATCCTAACCTAAGCGAACCTAACATCTCGGATGTAGTATTTCACAACATTCCTGGCTGGTCGGACCCACTTCTCGGTGGGAACATTATATACGTCTATAACGTAATATAACCTAACCTAATCCATCTAGACCCTCGCTGGTAATGTTTTACAAAATCCCGGTCGTGTCGGCCCTACTTCTCCGTGGGTACATTATATACGTCTATATCGTTATATATCCTAACCTAATGCAACCTAACATCTCCGATGTAGTATTTTCCAACATTCCTGGCGGGGCGGCCCCTACTTCTCGGTGGGCACATTATATACGTCTATATCGTAATATAACCTAACCTAACCCATCTAGCCCCTCGCTTGTAATGTTTTGCAGAATCCCGGTCGTGTCGGCCCGTACGTCTCGGTGCGGACATTATATACGTCTATAACGTTATATATTCTAACCTAAGCGAACCTAACATCTCGGATGTAGTATATCACAACATTCCTGGCTGGTCGGCCCCACTTCTCGGTGGGAACATTATATACGTTTATAACGAAGTATAACTTAACCT
This sequence comes from Xylocopa violacea, assembly GCA_963969225.1. Taxonomy (NCBI): domain Eukaryota; kingdom Metazoa; phylum Arthropoda; class Insecta; order Hymenoptera; family Apidae; genus Xylocopa; species Xylocopa violacea. The sequence continues at coordinate 1,206,358 of CAXAJV010000481.1, forward strand.
AACCCATCTAGAGCCTCGCTTGTAATGTTTTACAGAATCCCGGTCGTGTCGTCCCGTACGTCTCGGTGCGGACATTATATACGTCTATAACGTTATATATCCTAACCAAAGGCAACCTAACATCTCGAATGTAGTATTTCACAACATTCCTGGCGGGTCGGCCCCACTTCTCGGTGGGAACATTATTTACGTCTATAACGTAATATAACCTAACCTAATCCATCTAGACCCTCGCTGGTAATGTTTTACAAAATCCCGGTCGTGTCGGCCCGTACTTCTCCGTGGGGACATTATATTCGTCTATAACGTTATATATCCTAACCTAAGGGAACCTAACATCTCGGATGTAGTATTTTCCAACATTCCTGGCGGGGCGGCCGCTACTTCTTGGTGGGAACATTATATACGTCTATATCGTAATATAACCTAACCTAACCCATCTAGACCCTCGCTGGTAATGTTTTACAAAATCCCGGTCGTGTCGGCCCGTACTTCTCCGTGGGGACATTATATACGTCTATAACGTTATATATCCTAACCTAAGGGAACCTAACATCCCGGATGTAGTATTTTCCAACATTCCTGGCGGGGCGGCCGCTACTTCTTGGTGGGAACATTATATACGTCTATATCGTAATATAACCAAACCTAACCCATCTAGACCCTCGCTGGTAATGTTTTACAAAATCCCGGTCGTGTCGGCCCGTACTTCTCCGTGGGGACATTATATACGTCTATATCGTTATATATCCTAACCTAAGGCAACTTAACAGCTCCGATGTAGTATTTTCCAACATTCCTGGCGGGTCGGCCCCTACTTCTCGGTGGGCACATTATATACGTCTATATCGTAATATAACCTAATCTAACCCATCTAGCCCCTCGCTTGTAATGTTTTGCAGAATCCCTGTCGTGTCGGCCCGTACGTCTCGGTGCGGACATTATATACGTCTATAACGTTATATATACTAACCTAAGCGAACCTAATATCTCGGATGTAGTATTTCACAACATTCCTGGCTGGTCGGCCCCACTTCTCGGTGGGAACATTATATACGTTTATAACGTAATATAACCTAACCTAACCCATCTAGCCCCTCGCTGGTTATGTTTTACAAAATCCCAGTATAGTCGGCCCGTACTTTTCCGTGGGGACATTATATACGTCTATAATTTTATATATCCTAACCTAAGCGAACCTAACATCTCGGATGTAGTATATCACAACATTCCTGGCTGGTCGGCCCCACTTCTCGGTGGGAACATTATATACGTTTATAACGAAGTATAACTTAACCTAACCCATCTAGAGCCTCGCTTGTAATGTTTTACAGAATCCCGGTCGTGTCGTCCCGTACGTCTCGGTGCGGACATTATATACGTCTATAACGTTATATTCCCTAACCAAAGGCAACCTAACATCTCGAATGTAGTATTTCACAACATTCCTGGCGGGTCGGCCCCACTTCTCGGTGGGAACATTATTTACGTCTATAACGTAATATAACCTAACCTAATCCATCTAGACCCTCGCTGGTAATGTTTTACAAAATCCCGGTCGTGTCGGCCCGTACTTCTCCGTGGGGACATTATATATGTCTATAACGTTATATATCCTAACCTAAGGGAACCTAACATCACGGATGTAGTATTTCACAACATTCCTGGCTGGTCGGCCCCACTTCTCGGTGGGAAAAGTATATACGTTTATAACGTAGTATAACCTAACCTAACCCATCTAGCCCCTCGCTTGTAATGTTTTGCAGAATCCCGGTCGTGTCGGCCCGTACGTCTCGGTGCGGACATTATATACGTCTATAACGTTATATATCCTAACCTAAGGGTACCTAACATCTCGGATGTAGTATTTCACAACATTCCTGGCTGGTCGGCCCCACTTCTCGGTGGGAACATTATATACGTTTATAACGAAGTATAACCTAACCTAACCCATCTAGACCCTCGCTGGTAATGTTTTACAAAATCCCGGTCGTGTCGGCCCGTACTTCTCCGTGGGGACATTATATATGTCTATAACGTTATATATCCTAACCTAAGGGAACCTAACATCACGGATGTAGTATTTCACAACATTCCTGGCTGGTCGGCCCCACTTCTCGGTGGGAAAATTATATACGTTTATAACGTAGTATAACCTAACCTAACCCATCTAGCCCCTCGCTTGTAATGTTTTGCAGAATCCCGGTCGTGTCGGCCCGTACGTCTCGGTGCGGACATTATATACGTCTATAATTTTATATATCCTAACCTAAGGCAACTTAAAATCTCGGATGTAGTATTTTCCAACATTCCTGGCGGGTCAGTCCCTACTTCTCGGTGGGCACATTATATACGTCTATATCGTAATATAACCTAACCTAACCCATCTAGACCCTCGCTGGTAATGTTTTACAGAATCCCGGTCGTGTCGTCTCGTACGTCTCGGTGCGGACATTATATACGTCTATAACGTTATATATCCTAACCTAAGGGAACCTAACATCACGGATGTAGTATTTCACAACATTCGTGGCTGGTCGGCCCCACTTCTTGGTGGGAAAATTATATACGTTTATAACGTAGTATAACCTAACCTAACCCATCTAGCCCCTCGCTTGTAATGTTTTGCAGAATCCCGGTCGTGTCGGCCCGTACGTCTCGGTGCGGACATTATATACGTCTATAACGTTATATATCCTAACCTAAGCGAACCTAACATCTCGGATGTAGTATTTCACAACATTCCTGGCTGGTCGGCCCCACTTCTCGGTGGGAACATTATATACGTCTATAACGTAATATAACCTAACCTAATCCATCTAGACCCTCGCTGGTAATGTTTTACAAAATCCCGGTCGTGTCGGCCCGTACTTCTCCGTGGGGACATTATATATGTCTATAACGTTATATATCCTAACCTAAGGGAACCTAACATCACGGATGTAGTATTTCACAACATTCCTGGCTGGTCGGCCCCACTTCTCGGTGGGAAAATTATATACGTTTATAACGTAGTATAACCTAACCTAACCCATCTAGCCCCTCGCTTGTAATGTTTTGCAGAATCCCGGTCGTGTCGGCCCGTACGTCTCGGTGCGGACATTATATACGTCTATAACGTTATATATCCTAACCTAAGGGTACCTAACATCTCGGATGTAGTATATCACAACATTCCTGGCTGGTCGGCCCCACTTCTCGGTGGGAACATTATATACATTTATAACGAAGTATAACCTAACCTAACCCATCTAGACCCTCGCTTGTAATGTTTTACAAAATCCCGCTCGTGTCGGCCCTACTTCTCCGTGGGTACATTATATACGTCTATATCGTTATATATCCTAACCTAAGGCAACCTAACATCTCGGATGTAGTATTTTCCAACATTCCTGGCGGGTCGGCCCCTACATCTCGGTGGGCACATTATATACGTCTATATCGTTATATATCCTAACCTAAGGCAACTTAACATCTCCGATGTAGTATTTTCCAACATTCCTGGCGGGTCGGCCCCTACTTCTCGGTGGGCACATTATATACGTCTATATCGTAATGTAACCTAACCTAACCCATCTAGCCCCTCGCTTGTAATGTTTTGCAGAATCCCGGTCGTGTCGGCCCGTACGTCTCGGTGCGGACATTATATACGTCTATAACGTTATATATCCTAACCTAAGCGAACCTAACATCTCGGATGTAGTATTTCACAACATTCCTGTCTGGTCGGCCCCACTTCTCGGTGGGAACATTATATACGTTTATAACGAAGTATAACTTAACCTAACCCATCTAGACCCTCGCTTGTAATGTTTTACAGAATCCCGGTCGTGTCGTCCCGTACGTCTCGGTGCGGACATTATATACGTCTATAACGTTATATATTCTAACCTAAGCGAACCTAACATCTCGGATGTAGTATATCACAACATTCCTGGCTGGTCGGCCCCACTTCTCGGTGGGAACATTATATACGTTTATAACGAAGTATAACTTAACCTAACCCATCTAGAGCCTCGCTTGTAATGTTTTACAGAATCCCGGTCGTGTCGTCCCGTACGTCTCGGTGCGGACATTATATACGTCTATAACGTTATATACCCTAACCAAAGGCAACCTAACATCTCGAATGTAGTATTTCACAACATTCCTGGCGGGTCGGCCCCACTTCTCGGTGGGAACATTATTTACGTCTATAACGTAATATAACCTAACCTAATCCATCTAGACCCTCGCTGGTAATGTTTTACAAAATCCCGGTCGTGTCGGCCCGTACTTCTCCGTGGGGACATTATATATGTCTATAACGTTATATATCCTAACCTAAGGGAACCTAACATCACGGATGTAGTATTTCACAACATTCCTGGCTGGTCGGCCCCACTTCTCGGTGGGAAAAGTATATACGTTTATAACGTAGTATAACCTAACCTAACCCATCTAGCCCCTCGCTTGTAATGTTTTGCAGAATCCCGGTCGTGTCGGCCCGTACGTCTCGGTGCGGACATTATATACGTCTATAACGTTATATATCCTAACCTAAGGGTACCTAACATCTCGGATGTAGTATTTCACAACATTCCTGGCTGGTCGGCCCCACTTCTCGGTGGGAACATTATATACGTTTATAACGAAGTATAACCTAACCTAACCCATCTAGACCCTCGCTGGTAATGTTTTACAAAATCCCGGTCGTGTCGGCCCGTACTTCTCCGTGGGGACATTATATATGTCTATAACGTTATATATCCTAACCTAAGGGAACCTAACATCACGGATGTAGTATTTCACAACATTCCTGGCTGGTCGGCCCCACTTCTCGGTGGGAAAATTATATACGTTTATAACGTAGTATAACCTAACCTAACCCATCTAGCCCCTCGCTTGTAATGTTTTGCAGAATCCCGGTCGTGTCGGCCCGTACGTCTCGGTGCGGACATTATATACGTCTATAACGTTATATATCCTAACCTAAGCGAACCTAACATCTCGGATGTAGTATTTCACAACATTCCTGGCTGGTCGGCCCCACTTCTCGGTGGGAACATTATATACGTCTATAACGTAATATAACCTAACCTAATCCATCTAGACCCTCGCTGGTAATGTTTTACAAAATCCCGGTCGTGTCGGCCCTACTTCTCCGTGGGTACATTATATACGTCTATATCGTTATATATCCTAACCTAATGCAACCTAACATCTCCGATGTAGTATTTTCCAACATTCCTGGCGGGGCGGCCCCTACTTCTCGGTGGGCACATTATATACGTCTATATCGTAATATAACCTAACCTAACCCATCTAGCCCCTCGCTTGTAATGTTTTGCAGAATCCTGGTCGTGTCGGCCCGTACGTCTCGGTGCGGACATTATATACGTCTATAACGTTATATATTCTAACCTAAGCGAACCTAACATCTCGGATGTAGTATATCACAACATTCCTGGCTGGTCGGCCCCACTTCTCGGTGGGAACATTATATACGTTTATAACGAAGTATAACTTAACCTAACCCATCTAGAGCCTCGCTTGTAATGTTTTACAGAATCCCGGTCGTGTCGTCCCGTACGTCTCGGAGCGGACATTATATACGTCTATAACGTTATATATCCTAACCTAAGGGTACCTAACATCTCGGATGTAGTATTTCGCAACATTCCTGGCTGGTCGGCCCCACTTCTCGGTGGGAACATTATATACGTTTATAACGAAGTATAACCTAACCTAACCCATCTAGACCCTCGCTGGTAATGTTTTACAAAATCCCGGTCGTGTCGGCCCGTACTTCTCCGTGGGGACATTATATATGTCTATAACGTTATATATCCTAACCTAAGGGAACCTAACATCACGGATGTAGTATTTCACAACATTCCTGGCTGGTCGGCCCCACTTCTCGGTGGGAAAATTATATACGTTTATAACGTAGTATAACCTAACCTAACCCATCTAGCCCCTCGCTTGTAATGTTTTGCAGAATCCCGGTCGTGTCGGCCCGTACGTCTCGGTGCGGACATTATATACGTCTATAACGTTATATATCCTAACCTAAGCGAACCTAACATCTCGGATGTAGTATTTCACAACATTCCTGGCTGGTCGGCCCCACTTCTCGGTGGGAACATTATATACGTCTATAACGTAATATAACCTAACCTAATCCATCTAGACCCTCGCTGGTAATGTTTTACAAAATCCCGGTCGTGTCGGCCCTACTTCTCCGTGGGTACATTATATACGTCTATATCGTTATATATCCTAACCTAATGCAACCTAACATCTCCGATGTAGTATTTTCCAACATTCCTGGCGGGGCGGCCCCTACTTCTCGGTGGGCACATTATATACGTCTATATCGTAATATAACCTAACCTAACCCATCTAGCCCCTCGCTTGTAATGTTTTGCAGAATCCTGGTCGTGTCGGCCCGTACGTCTCGGTGCGGACATTATATACGTCTATAACGTTATATATTCTAACCTAAGCGAACCTAACATCTCGGATGTAGTATATCACAACATTCCTGGCTGGTCGGCCCCACTTCTCGGTGGGAACATTATATACGTTTATAACGAAGTATAACTTAACCTAACCCATCTAGAGCCTCGCTTGTAATGTTTTACAGAATCCCGGTCGTGTCGTCCCGTACGTCTCGGAGCGGACATTATATACGTCTATAACGTTATATATCCTAACCAAAGGCAACCTAACATCTCGAATGTAGTATTTCACAACATTCCTGGCGGGTCGGCCCCACTTCTCGGTGGGAACATTATTTACGTCTATAACGTAATATAACCTAACCTAATCCATCTAGACCCTCGCTGGTAATGTTTTACAAAATCCCGGTCGTGTCGGCCCGTACTTCTCCGTGGGGACATTATATTCGTCTATAACGTTATATATCCTAACCTAAGGGAACCTAACATCTCGGATGTAGTATTTTCCAACATTCCTGGCGGGGCGGCCGCTACTTCTTGGTGGGAACATTATATACGTCTATATCGTAGTATAACCTAACCTAACCCATCTAGACCCTCGCTGGTAATGTTTTACAAAATCCCGGTCGTGTCGGCCCGTACTTCTCCGTGGGGACATTATATACGTCTATAACGTTATATATCCTAACCTAAGGGAACCTAACATCCCGGATGTAGTATTTTCCAACATTCCTGGCGGGGCGGCCGCTACTTCTTGGTGGGAACATTATATACGTCTATATCGTAATATAACCAAACCTAACCCATCTAGACCCTCGCTGGTAATGTTTTACAAAATCCCGGTCGTGTCGGCCCGTACTTCTCCGTGGGGACATTATATACGTCTATATCGTTATATATCCTAACCTAAGGCAACTTAACAGCTCCGATGTAGTATTTTCCAACATTCCTGGCGGGTCGGCCCCTACTTCTCGGTGGGCACATTATATACGTCTATATCGTAATATAACCTAATCTAACCCATCTAGCCCCTCGCTTGTAAAGTTTTGCAGAATCCCTGTCGTGTCGGCCCGTACGTCTCGGTGCGGACATTATATACGTCTATAACGTTATATATACTAACCTAAGCGAACCTAACATCTCGGATGTAGTATTTCACAACATTCCTGGCTGGTCGGCCCCACTTCTCGGTGGGAACATTATATACGTTTATAACGTAATATAACCTAACCTAACCCATCTAGCCCCTCGCTGGTTATGTTTTACAAAATCCCAGTATTGTCGGCCCGTACTTTTCCGTGGGGACATTATATACGTCTATAATTTTATATATCCTAACCTAAGGCAACTTAAAATCTCGGATGTAGTATTTTCCAACATTCCTGGCGGGTCAGTCCCTACTTCTCGGTGAGCACATTATATACGTCTATATCGTAATATAACCTAACCTAACCCATCTAGACCCTCGCTGGTAATGTTTTACAGAATCCCGGTCGTATCGTCTCGTACGTCTCGGTGCGGACATTATATACGTCTATAACGTTATATATCCTAACCTAAGGGAACCTAACATCACGGATGTAGTATTTCACAACATTCGTGGCTGGTCGGCCCCACTTCTCGGTGGGAAAATTATATACGTTTATAACGTAGTATAACCTAACCTAACCCATCTAGCCCCTCGCTTGTAATGTTTTGCAGAATCCCGGTCGTGTCGGCCCGTACGTCTCGGTGCGGACATTATATACGTCTATAACGTTATATATCCTAACCTAAGCGGACCTAACATCTCGGATGTAGTATTTCACAACATTCCTGGCTGGTCGGCCCCACTTCTCGGTGGGAACATTATATACGTTTATAACGTAATATAACCTAACCTAACCCATCTAGCCCCTCGCTGGTTATGTTTTACAAAATCCCAGTATTGTCGGCCCGTACTTTTCCGTGGGGACATTATATACGTCTATAATTTTATATATCCTAACCTAAGGCAACTTAAAATCTCGGATGTAGTATTTTCCAACATTCCTGGCGGGTCAGTCCCTACTTCTCGGTGAGCACATTATATACGTCTATATCGTAATATAACCTAACCTAACCCATCTAGCCCCTCGCTTGTAATGTTTTGCAGAATCCCGGTCGTGTCGGCCCGTACGTCTCGGTGCGGACATTATATACGTCTATAACGTTATATATCCTAACCTAAGCGAACCTAACATCTCGAATGTAGTATTTCACAACATTCCTGGCGGGTCGGCCCCACTTCTCGGTGGGAACATTATTTACGTCTATAACGTAATATAACCTAACCTAATCCATCTAGACCCTCGCTGGTAATGTTTTACAAAATCCCGGTCGTGTCGGCCCGTACTTCTCCGTGGGGACATTATATTCGTCTATAACGTTATATATCCTAACCTAAGGGAACCTAACATCTCGGATGTAGTATTTTCCAACATTCCTGGCGGGGTGGCCGCTACTTCTTGGTGGGAACATTATATACGTCTATATCGTAATATAACCTAACCTAACCCATCTAGACCCTCGCTGGTAAGGTTTTACAAAATCCCGGTCGTGTCGGCCCGTACTTCTCCGTGGGGACATTATATACGTCTATAACGTTATATATCCTAACCTAAGGGAACCTAACATCCCGGATGTAGTATTTTCCAACATTCCTGGCGGGGCGGCCGCTACTTCTTGGTGGGAACATTATATACGTCTATATCGTAATATAACCAAACCTAACCCATCTAGACCCTCGCTGGTAATGTTTTACAAAATCCCGGTCGTGTCGGCCCGTACTTCTCCGTGGGGACATTATATACGTCTATATCGTTATATATCCTAACCTAAGGCAACTTAACAGCTCCGATGTAGTATTTTCCAACATTCCTGGCGGGTCGGCCCCTACTTCTCGGTGGGCACATTATATACGTCTATATCGTAATATAACCTAATCTAACCCATCTAGCCCCTCGCTTGTAATGTTTTGCAGAATCCCTGTCGTGTCGGCCCGTACGTCTCGGTGCGGACATTATATACGTCTATAACGTTATATATACTAACCTAAGCGAACCTAACATCTCGGATGTAGTATTTCACAACATTCCTGGCTGGTCGGCCCCACTTCTCGGTGGGAACATTATATACGTTTATAACGTAATATAACCTAACCTAACCCATCTAGCCCCTCGCTGGTTATGTTTTACAAAATCCCAGTATTGTCGGCCCGTACTTTTCCGTGGGGACATTATATACGTCTATAATTTTATATATCCTAACCTAAGGCAACTTAAAATCTCGGATGTAGTATTTTCCAACATTCCTGGCGGGTCAGTCCCTACTTCTCGGTGAGCACATTATATACGTCTATATCGTAATATAACCTAACCTAACCCATCTAGACCCTCGCTGGTAATGTTTTACAGAATCCCGGTCGTGTCGTCTCGTACGTCTCGGTGCGGACATTATATACGTCTATAACGTTATATATCCTAACCTAAGGGAACCTAACATCACGGATGTAGTATTTCACAACATTCGTGGCTGGTCGGCCCCACTTCTCGGTGGGAAAATTATATACGTTTATAACGTAGTATAACCTAACCTAACCCATCTAGCCCCTCGCTTGTAATGTTTTGCAGAATCCCGGTCGTGTCGGCCCGTACGTCTCGGTGCGGACATTATATACGTCTATAACGTTATATATCCTAACCTAAGCGAACCTAACATCTCGGATGTAGTATTTCACAACATTCCTGGCTGGTCGGCCCCACTTCTCGGTGGGAACATTATATACGTCTATAACGTAATATAACCTAACCTAATCCATCTAGAACCTCGCTGGTAATGTTTTACAAAATCCCGGTCGTGTCGGCCCGTACTTCTCCGTGGGGACATTATATATGTCTATAACGTTATATATCCTAACCTAAGGGAACCTAACATCACGGATGTAGTATTTCACAACATTCCTGGCTGGTCGGCCCCACTTCTCGGTGGGAAAATTATATACGTTTATAACGTAGTATAACCTAACCTAACCCATCTAGCCCCTCGCTTGTAATGTTTTGCAGAATCCCGGTCGTGTCGGCCCGTACGTCTCGGTGCGGACATTATATACGTCTATAACGTTATATATCCTAACCTAAGGGTACCTAACATCTCGGATGTAGTATATCACAACATTGCTGGCTGGTCGGCCCCACTTCTCGGTGGGAACATTATATACGTTTATAACGAAGTATAACCTAACCTAACCCATCTAGACCCTCGCTTGTAATGTTTTACAAAATCCCGCTCGTGTCGGCCCTACTTCTCCGTGGGTACATTATATACGTCTATATCGTTATATATCCTAACCTAAGGCAACCTAACATCTCGGATGTAGTATTTTCCAACATTCCTGGCGGGTCGGCCCCTACATCTCGGTGGGCACATTATATACGTCTATATCGTTATATATCCTAACCTAAGGCAACTTAACATCTCCGATGTAGTATTTTCCAACATTCCTGGCGGGTCGGCCCCTACTTCTCGGTGGGCACATTATATACGTCTATATCGTAATGTAACCTAACCTAACCCATCTAGCCCCTCGCTTGTAATGTTTTGCAGAATCCCGGTCGTGTCGGCCCGTACGTCTCGGTGCGGACATTATATACGTCTATAACGTTATATATCCTAACCAAAGGCAACCTAACATCTCGAATGTAGTATTTCACAACATTCCTGGCGGGTCGGCCCCACTTCTCGGTGGGAACATTATTTACGTCTATAACGTAATATAACCTAACCTAATCCATCTAGACCCTCGCTGGTAATGTTTTACAAAATCCCGGTCGTGTCGGCCCGTACTTCTCCGTGGGGACATTATATTCGTCTATAACGTTATATATCCTAACCTAAGGGAACCTAACATCTCGGATGTAGTATTTTCCAACATTCCTGGCTGGTCGGCCCTACTTCTCGGTGGGAAAAGTATATACGTTTATAACGTAGTATAACCTAACCTAACCCATCTAGCCCCTCGCTTGTAATGTTTTGCAGAATCCCGGTCGTGTCGGCCCGTACGTCTCGGTGCGGACATTATATACGTCTATAACGTTATATATCCTAACCTAAGGGTACCTAACATCTCGCATGTAGTATATCACAACATTCCTGGCTGGTCGGCCCCACTTCTCGGTGGGAACATTATATACGTTTATAACGTAGTATAACCTAACCTAACCCATCTAGCCCCTCGCTTGTAATGTTTTGCAGAATCCCGGTCGTGTCGGCCCGTACGTCTCGGTGCGGACATTATATACGTCTATAACGTTATATATCCTAACCTAAGCGAACCTAACATCTCGGATGTAGTATTTCACAACATTCCTGGCTGGTCGGCCCCACTTCTCGGTGGGAACATTATATACGTCTATAACGTAATATAACCTAACCTAATCCATCTAGACCCTCGCTGGTAATGTTTTACAAAATCCCGGTCGTGTCGGCCCTACTTCTCCGTGGGTACATTATATACGTCTATATCGTTATATATCCTAACCTAATGCAACCTAACATCTCCGATGTAGTATTTTCCAACATTCCTGGCGGGGCGGCCCCTACTTCTCGGTGGGCACATTATATACGTCTATATCGTAATATAACCTAACCTAACCCATCTAGCCCCTCGCTTGTAATGTTTTGCAGAATCCTGGTCGTGTCGGCCCGTACGTCTCGGTGCGGACATTATATACGTCTATAACGTTATATATTCTAACCTAAGCGAACCTAACATCTCGGATGTAGTATATCACAACATTCCTGGCTGGTCGGCCCCACTTCTCGGTGGGAACATTATATACGTTTATAACGAAGTATAACTTAACCTAACCCATCTAGAGCCTCGCTTGTAATGTTTTACAGAATCCCGGTCGTGTCGTCCCGTACGTCTCGGAGCGGACATTATATACGTCTATAACGTTATATATCCTAACCTAAGGGTACCTAACATCTCGGATGTAGTATTTCGCAACATTCCTGGCTGGTCGGCCCCACTTCTCGGTGGGAACATTATATACGTTTATAACGAAGTATAACCTAACCTAACCCATCTAGACCCTCGCTGGTAATGTTTTACAAAATCCCGGTCGTGTCGGCCCGTACTTCTCCGTGGGGACATTATATATGTCTATAACGTTATATATCCTAACCTAAGGGAACCTAACATCACGGATGTAGTATTTCACAACATTCCTGGCTGGTCGGCCCCACTTCTCGGTGGGAAAATTATATACGTTTATAACGTAGTATAACCTAACCTAACCCATCTAGCCCCTCGCTTGTAATGTTTTGCAGAATCCCGGTCGTGTCGGCCCGTACGTCTCGGTGCGGACATTATATACGTCTATAACGTTATATATCCTAACCTAAGCGAACCTAACATCTCGGATGTAGTATTTCACAACATTCCTGGCTGGTCGGCCCCACTTCTCGGTGGGAACATTATATACGTCTATAACGTAATATAACCTAACCTAATCCATCTAGACCCTCGCTGGTAATGTTTTACAAAATCCCGGTCGTGTCGGCCCTACTTCTCCGTGGGTACATTATATACGTCTATATCGTTATATATCCTAACCTAATGCAACCTAACATCTCCGATGTAGTATTTTCCAACATTCCTGGCGGGGCGGCCCCTACTTCTCGGTGGGCACATTATATACGTCTATATCGTAATATAACCTAACCTAACCCATCTAGCCCCTCGCTTGTAATGTTTTGCAGAATCCTGGTCGTGTCGGCCCGTACGTCTCGGTGCGGACATTATATACGTCTATAACGTTATATATTCTAACCTAAGCGAACCTAACATCTCGGATGTAGTATATCACAACATTCCTGGCTGGTCGGCCCCACTTCTCGGTGGGAACATTATATACGTTTATAACGAAGTATAACTTAACCTAACCCATCTAGAGCCTCGCTTGTAATGTTTTACAGAATCCCGGTCGTGTCGTCCCGTACGTCTCGGAGCGGACATTATATACGTCTATAACGTTATATATCCTAACCAAAGGCAACCTAACATCTCGAATGTAGTATTTCACAACATTCCTGGCGGGTCGGCCCCACTTCTCGGTGGGAACATTATTTACGTCTATAACGTAATATAACCTAACCTAATCCATCTAGACCCTCGCTGGTAATGTTTTACAAAATCCCGGTCGTGTCGGCCCGTACTTCTCCGTGGGGACATTATATTCGTCTATAACGTTATATATCCTAACCTAAGGGAACCTAACATCTCGGATGTAGTATTTTCCAACATTCCTGGCGGGGCGGCCGCTACTTCTTGGTGGGAACATTATATACGTCTATATCGTAGTATAACCTAACCTAACCCATCTAGACCCTCGCTGGTAATGTTTTACAAAATCCCGGTCGTGTCGGCCCGTACTTCTCCGTGGGGACATTATATACGTCTATAACGTTATATATCCTAACCTAAGGGAACCTAACATCCCGGATGTAGTATTTTCCAACATTCCTGGCGGGGCGGCCGCTACTTCTTGGTGGGAACATTATATACGTCTATATCGTAATATAACCAAACCTAACCCATCTAGACCCTCGCTGGTAATGTTTTACAAAATCCCGGTCGTGTCGGCCCGTACTTCTCCGTGGGGACATTATATACGTCTATATCGTTATATATCCTAACCTAAGGCAACTTAACAGCTCCGATGTAGTATTTTCCAACATTCCTGGCGGGTCGGCCCCTACTTCTCGGTGGGCACATTATATACGTCTATATCGTAATATAACCTAATCTAACCCATCTAGCCCCTCGCTTGTAAAGTTTTGCAGAATCCCTGTCGTGTCGGCCCGTACGTCTCGGTGCGGACATTATATACGTCTATAACGTTATATATACTAACCTAAGCGAACCTAACATCTCGGATGTAGTATTTCACAACATTCCTGGCTGGTCGGCCCCACTTCTCGGTGGGAACATTATATACGTTTATAACGTAATATAACCTAACCTAACCCATCTAGCCCCTCGCTGGTTATGTTTTACAAAATCCCAGTATTGTCGGCCCGTACTTTTCCGTGGGGACATTATATACGTCTATAATTTTATATATCCTAACCTAAGGCAACTTAAAATCTCGGATGTAGTATTTTCCAACATTCCTGGCGGGTCAGTCCCTACTTCTCGGTGAGCACATTATATACGTCTATATCGTAATATAACCTAACCTAACCCATCTAGACCCTCGCTGGTAATGTTTTACAGAATCCCGGTCGTATCGTCTCGTACGTCTCGGTGCGGACATTATATACGTCTATAACGTTATATATCCTAACCTAAGGGAACCTAACATCACGGATGTAGTATTTCACAACATTCGTGGCTGGTCGGCCCCACTTCTCGGTGGGAAAATTATATACGTTTATAACGTAGTATAACCTAACCTAACCCATCTAGCCCCTCGCTTGTAATGTTTTGCAGAATCCCGGTCGTGTCGGCCCGTACGTCTCGGTGCGGACATTATATACGTCTATAACGTTATATATCCTAACCTAAGCGGACCTAACATCTCGGATGTAGTATTTCACAACATTCCTGGCTGGTCGGCCCCACTTCTCGGTGGGAACATTATATACGTTTATAACGTAATATAACCTAACCTAACCCATCTAGCCCCTCGCTGGTTATGTTTTACAAAATCCCAGTATTGTCGGCCCGTACTTTTCCGTGGGGACATTATATACGTCTATAATTTTATATATCCTAACCTAAGGCAACTTAAAATCTCGGATGTAGTATTTTCCAACATTCCTGGCGGGTCAGTCCCTACTTCTCGGTGAGCACATTATATACGTCTATATCGTAATATAACCTAACCTAACCCATCTAGCCCCTCGCTTGTAATGTTTTGCAGAATCCCGGTCGTGTCGGCCCGTACGTCTCGGTGCGGACATTATATACGTCTATAACGTTATATATCCTAACCTAAGCGAACCTAACATCTCGAATGTAGTATTTCACAACATTCCTGGCGGGTCGGCCCCACTTCTCGGTGGGAACATTATTTACGTCTATAACGTAATATAACCTAACCTAATCCATCTAGACCCTCGCTGGTAATGTTTTACAAAATCCCGGTCGTGTCGGCCCGTACTTCTCCGTGGGGACATTATATTCGTCTATAACGTTATATATCCTAACCTAAGGGAACCTAACATCTCGGATGTAGTATTTTCCAACATTCCTGGCGGGGTGGCCGCTACTTCTTGGTGGGAACATTATATACGTCTATATCGTAATATAACCTAACCTAACCCATCTAGACCCTCGCTGGTAAGGTTTTACAAAATCCCGGTCGTGTCGGCCCGTACTTCTCCGTGGGGACATTATATACGTCTATAACGTTATATATCCTAACCTAAGGGAACCTAACATCCCGGATGTAGTATTTTCCAACATTCCTGGCGGGGCGGCCGCTACTTCTTGGTGGGAACATTATATACGTCTATATCGTAATATAACCAAACCTAACCCATCTAGACCCTCGCTGGTAATGTTTTACAAAATCCCGGTCGTGTCGGCCCGTACTTCTCCGTGGGGACATTATATACGTCTATATCGTTATATATCCTAACCTAAGGCAACTTAACAGCTCCGATGTAGTATTTTCCAACATTCCTGGCGGGTCGGCCCCTACTTCTCGGTGGGCACATTATATACGTCTATATCGTAATATAACCTAATCTAACCCATCTAGCCCCTCGCTTGTAATGTTTTGCAGAATCCCTGTCGTGTCGGCCCGTACGTCTCGGTGCGGACATTATATACGTCTATAACGTTATATATACTAACCTAAGCGAACCTAACATCTCGGATGTAGTATTTCACAACATTCCTGGCTGGTCGGCCCCACTTCTCGGTGGGAACATTATATACGTTTATAACGTAATATAACCTAACCTAACCCATCTAGCCCCTCGCTGGTTATGTTTTACAAAATCCCAGTATTGTCGGCCCGTACTTTTCCGTGGGGACATTATATACGTCTATAATTTTATATATCCTAACCTAAGGCAACTTAAAATCTCGGATGTAGTATTTTCCAACATTCCTGGCGGGTCAGTCCCTACTTCTCGGTGAGCACATTATATACGTCTATATCGTAATATAACCTAACCTAACCCATCTAGACCCTCGCTGGTAATGTTTTACAGAATCCCGGTCGTGTCGTCTCGTACGTCTCGGTGCGGACATTATATACGTCTATAACGTTATATATCCTAACCTAAGGGAACCTAACATCACGGATGTAGTATTTCACAACATTCGTGGCTGGTCGGCCCCACTTCTCGGTGGGAAAATTATATACGTTTATAACGTAGTATAACCTAACCTAACCCATCTAGCCCCTCGCTTGTAATGTTTTGCAGAATCCCGGTCGTGTCGGCCCGTACGTCTCGGTGCGGACATTATATACGTCTATAACGTTATATATCCTAACCTAAGCGAACCTAACATCTCGGATGTAGTATTTCACAACATTCCTGGCTGGTCGGCCCCACTTCTCGGTGGGAACATTATATACGTCTATAACGTAATATAACCTAACCTAATCCATCTAGAACCTCGCTGGTAATGTTTTACAAAATCCCGGTCGTGTCGGCCCGTACTTCTCCGTGGGGACATTATATATGTCTATAACGTTATATATCCTAACCTAAGGGAACCTAACATCACGGATGTAGTATTTCACAACATTCCTGGCTGGTCGGCCCCACTTCTCGGTGGGAAAATTATATACGTTTATAACGTAGTATAACCTAACCTAACCCATCTAGCCCCTCGCTTGTAATGTTTTGCAGAATCCCGGTCGTGTCGGCCCGTACGTCTCGGTGCGGACATTATATACGTCTATAACGTTATATATCCTAACCTAAGGGTACCTAACATCTCGGATGTAGTATATCACAACATTGCTGGCTGGTCGGCCCCACTTCTCGGTGGGAACATTATATACGTTTATAACGAAGTATAACCTAACCTAACCCATCTAGACCCTCGCTTGTAATGTTTTACAAAATCCCGCTCGTGTCGGCCCTACTTCTCCGTGGGTACATTATATACGTCTATATCGTTATATATCCTAACCTAAGGCAACCTAACATCTCGGATGTAGTATTTTCCAACATTCCTGGCGGGTCGGCCCCTACATCTCGGTGGGCACATTATATACGTCTATATCGTTATATATCCTAACCTAAGGCAACTTAACATCTCCGATGTAGTATTTTCCAACATTCCTGGCGGGTCGGCCCCTACTTCTCGGTGGGCACATTATATACGTCTATATCGTAATGTAACCTAACCTAACCCATCTAGCCCCTCGCTTGTAATGTTTTGCAGAATCCCGGTCGTGTCGGCCCGTACGTCTCGGTGCGGACATTATATACGTCTATAACGTTATATATCCTAACCAAAGGCAACCTAACATCTCGAATGTAGTATTTCACAACATTCCTGGCGGGTCGGCCCCACTTCTCGGTGGGAACATTATTTACGTCTATAACGTAATATAACCTAACCTAATCCATCTAGACCCTCGCTGGTAATGTTTTACAAAATCCCGGTCGTGTCGGCCCGTACTTCTCCGTGGGGACATTATATTCGTCTATAACGTTATATATCCTAACCTAAGGGAACCTAACATCTCGGATGTAGTATTTTCCAACATTCCTGGCTGGTCGGCCCTACTTCTCGGTGGGAAAAGTATATACGTTTATAACGTAGTATAACCTAACCTAACCCATCTAGCCCCTCGCTTGTAATGTTTTGCAGAATCCCGGTCGTGTCGGCCCGTACGTCTCGGTGCGGACATTATATACGTCTATAACGTTATATATCCTAACCTAAGGGTACCTAACATCTCGCATGTAGTATATCACAACATTCCTGGCTGGTCGGCCCCACTTCTCGGTGGGAACATTATATACGTTTATAACGAAGTATAACTTAACCTCACCCATCTAGAGCCTCGCTTGTAATGTTTTACAGAATCCCGGTCGTGTCGTGCCGTACGTCTCGGTGCGGACATTATACACGTCTATAACGTTATATATCCTAACCAAAGGCAACCTAACATCTCGAATGTAGTATTTCACAACATTCCTGGCGGGTCGGCCCCACTTCTCGGTGGGAACATTATTTACGTCTAGAACGTAATATAACCTAACCTAATCCATCTAGACCCTCGCTGGTAATGTTTTACAAAATCCCGGTCGTGTCGGCCCGTACTTCTCCGTGGGGACATTATATACGTCTATATCGTTATATATCCTAACCTAAGGCAACCTAACATCTCGGATGTAGTATTTTCCAACATTCCTGGCGGGTCGGCCCCTACTTCTCGGTGGGCACATTATATACGTCTATATCGTAATATAACCTAACCTAACCCATCTAGCCCCTCGCTTGTAATGTTTTGCAGAATCCCGGTCGTGTCGGCCCGTACGTCTCGGTGCGGACATTATATACGTCTATAACGTTATATATTCTAACCTAAGCGAACCTAACATCTCGGATGTAGTATATCACAACATTCCTGGCTGGTCGGCCCCACTTCTCGGTGGGAACATTATATACGTTTATAACGAAGTATAACTTAACCTAACCCATCTAGAGCCTCGCTTGTAATGTTTTACAGAATCCCGGTCGTGTCGTCCCGTACGTCTCGGTGCGGACATTATATACGTCTATAACGTTATATACCCTAACCAAAGGGAACCTAACATCTCGGATGTAGTATTTCACAACATTCCTGGCAGGTCGGCCCCACTTCTCGGTGGGAACATTATATACGTTTATAACGTAGTATAACCTAACCTAACCCATCTAGACCCTCGCTTGTAATGTTTTGCAGAATCCCTGTCGTGTCGGCCCGTACGTCTCGGTGCGGACATTATATACGTCTATAACGTTATATATCCTAACCTAAGGGAACCTAACATCACGGATGTAGTATTTCACAACATTCGTGGCTGGTCGGCCCCACTTCTCGGTGGGAAAATTATATACGTTTATAACGTAGTATAACCTAACCTAACCCATCTAGCCCCTCGCTTGTAATGTTTTGCAGAATCCCGGTCGTGTCGGCCCGTACGTCTCGGTGCGGACATTATATACGTCTATAACGTTATATATCCTAACCTAAGCGAACCTAACATCTCGGATGTAGTATTTCACAACATTCCTGGCTGGTCGGCCCCACTTCTCGGTGGGAACATTATATACGTCTATAACGTAATATAACCTAACCTAATCCATCTAGACCCTCGCTGGTAATGTTTTACAAAATCCCGGTCGTGTCGGCCCGTACTTCTCCGTGGGGACATTATATATGTCTATAACGTTATATATCCTAACCTAAGGGAACCTAACACCACGGATGTAGTATTTCACAACATTCCTGGCTGGTCGGCCCCACTTCTCGGTGGGAAAATTATATACGTTTATAACGTAGTATAACCTAACCTAACCCATCTAGCCCCTCGCTTGTAATGTTTTGCAGAATCCCGGTCGTGTCGGCCCGTACGTCTCGGTGCGGACATTATATACGTCTATAACGTTATATATCCTAACCTAAGGGTACCTAACATCTCGGATGTAGTATATCACAACATTGCTGGCTGGTCGGCCCCACTTCTCGGTGGGAACATTATATACGTTTATAACGAAGTATAACCTAACCTAACCCATCTAGACCCTCGCTTGTAATGTTTTACAAAATCCCGCTCGTGTCGGCCCTACTTCTCCGTGCTTACATTATATACGTCTATATCGTTATATATCCTAACCTAAGGCAACCTAACATCTCGGATGTAGTATTTTCCAACATTCCTGGCGGGTCGGCCCCTACATCTCGGTGGGCACATTATATACGTCTATATCGTTATATATCCTAACCTAAGGCAACTTAACATCTCCGATGTAGTATTTTCCAACATTCCTGGCGGGTCGGCCCCTACTTCTCGGTGGGCACATTATATACGTCTATATCGTAATGTAACCTAACCTAACCCATCTAGCCCCTCGCTTGTAATGTTTTGCAGAATCCCGGTCGTGTCGGCCCGTACGTCTCGGTGCGGACATTATATACGTCTATAACGTTATATATCCTAACCTAAGCGAACCTAACATCTCGGATGTAGTATTTCACAACATTCCTGTCTGGTCGGCCCCACTTCTCGGTGGGAACATTATATACGTTTATAACGAAGTATAACTTAACCTAACCCATCTAGACCCTCGCTTGTAATGTTTTACAGAATCCCGGTCGTGTCGTCCCGTACGTCTCGGTGCGGACATTATATACGTCTATAACGTTATATATTCTAACCTAAGCGAACCTAACATCTCGGATGTAGTATATCACAACATTCCTGGCTGGTCGGCCCCACTTCTCGGTGGGAACATTATATACGTTTATAACGAAGTATAACTTAACCTAACCCATCTAGAGCCTCGCTTGTAATGTTTTACAGAATCCCGGTCGTGTCGTCCCGTACGTCTCGGTGCGGACATTATATACGTCTATAACGTTATATACCCTAACCAAAGGCAACCTAACATCTCGAATGTAGTATTTCACAACATTCCTGGCGGGTCGGCCCCACTTCTCGGTGGGAACATTATTTACGTCTATAACGTAATATAACCTAACCTAATCCATCTAGACCCTCGCTGGTAATGTTTTACAAAATCCCGGTCGTGTCGGCCCGTACTTCTCCGTGGGGACATTATATTCGTCTATAACGTTATATATCCTAACCTAAGGGAACCTAACATCTCGGATGTAGTATTTTCCAACATTCCTGGCGGGGCGGCCGCTACTTCTTGGTGGGAACATTATATACGTCTATATCGTAATATAACCTAACCTAACCCATCTAGAACCTCGCTGGTAATGTTTTACAAAATCCCGGTCGTGTCGGCCCGTACTTCTCCGTGGGGACATTATATACGTCTATAACGTTATATATCCTAACCTAAGGGAACCTAACATCCCGGATGTAGTATTTTCCAACATTCCTGGCGGGGCGGCCGCTACTTCTTGGTGGGAACATTATATACGTCTATATCGTAATATAACCTAACCTAACCCATCTAGACCCTCGCTGGTAATGTTCTACAAAATCCCGGTCGTGTCGTCTCGTACGTCTCGGTGCGGACATTATATACGTCTATAACGTTATATATCCTAACCTAAGGGAACCTAACATCACGGATGTAGTATTTCACAACATTCCTGGCTGGTCGGCCCTACTTCTCGGTGGGAAAAGTATATACGTTTATAACGTAGTATAACCTAACCTAACCCATCTAGCCCCTCGCTTGTAATGTTTTGCAGAATCCCGGTCGTGTCGGCCCGTACGTCTCGGTGCGGACATTATATACGTCTATAACGTTATATATCCTAACCTAAGGGTACCTAACATCTCGCATGTAGTATATCACAACATTCCTGGCTGGTCGGCCCCACTTCTCGGTGGGAACATTATATACGTTTATAACGAAGTATAACTTAACCTCACCCATCTAGAGCCTCGCTTGTAATGTTTTACAGAATCCCGGTCGTGTCGTCCCGTACGTCTCGGTGCGGACATTATACACGTCTATAACGTTATATATCCTAACCAAAGGCAACCTAACATCTCGAATGTAGTATTTCACAACATTCCTGGCGGGTCGGCCCCACTTCTCGGTGGGAACATTATTTACGTCTATAACGTAATATAACCTAACCTAATCCATCTAGACCCTCGCTGGTAATGTTTTACAAAATCCCGGTCGTGTCGGCCCGTACTTCTCCGTGGGGACATTATATACGTCTATATCGTTATATATCCTAACCTAAGGCAACCTAACATCTCGGATGTAGTATTTTCCAACATTCCTGGCGGGTCGGCCCCTACTTCTCGGTGGGCACATTATATACGTCTATATCGTAATATAACCTAACCTAACCCATCTAGCCCCTCGCTTGTAATGTTTTGCAGAATCCCGGTCGTGTCGGCCCGTACGTCTCGGTGCGGACATTATATACGTCTATAACGTTATATATTCTAACCTAAGCGAACCTAACATCTCGGATGTAGTATATCACAACATTCCTGGCTGGTCGGCCCCACTTCTCGGTGGGAACATTATATACGTTTATAACGAAGTATAACTTAACCTAACCCATCTAGAGCCTCGCTTGTAATGTTTTACAGAATCCCGGTCGTGTCGTCCCGTACGTCTCGGTGCGGACATTATATACGTCTATAACGTTATATACCCTAACCAAAGGGAACCTAACATCTCGGATGTAGTATTTCACAACATTCCTGGCAGGTCGGCCCCACTTCTCGGTGGGAACATTATATACGTTTATAACGTAGTATAACCTAACCTAACCCATCTAGACCCTCGCTTGTAATGTTTTGCAGAATCCCTGTCGTGTCGGCCCGTACGTCTCGGTGCGGACATTATATACGTCTATAACGTTATATATCCTAACCTAAGGGTACCTAACATCTCGCATGTAGTATATCACAACATTCCTGGCTGGTCGGCCCCACTTCTCGGTGGGAACATTATATACGTTTATAACGAAGTATAACTTAACCTAACCCATCTAGAGCCTCGCTTGTAATGTTTTACAGAATCCCGGTCGTGTCGTCCCGTACGTCTCGGTGCGGACATTATATACGTCTATAACGTTATATATCCTAACCTAAGGGTACCTAACATCTCGGATGTAGTATTTCACAACATTCCTGGCTGGTCGGCCCCACTTCTCGGTGGGAACATTATATACGTTTATAACGAAGTATAACCTAACCTAACCCATCTAGACCCTCGCTTGTAATGTTTTACAAAATCCCGCTCGTGTCGGCCCTACTTCTCCGTGGGTACATTATATACGTCTATATCGTTATATATCCTAACCTAAGGCAACCTAACATCTCGGTTGTAGTATTTTCCAACATTCCTGGCGGGTCGGCCCCTACATCTCGGTGGGCACATTATATACGTCTATATCGTTATATATCCTAACCTAAGGCAACTTAACATCTCCGATGTAGTATTTTCCAACATTCCTGGCGGGTCGGACCCTACTTCTCGGTGGGCACATTATATACGTCTATATCGTAATGTAACCTAACCTAACCCATCTAGCCCCTCGCTTGTAATGTTTTGCAGAATCCCGGTCGTGTCGGCCCGTACGTCTCGGTGCGGACATTATATACGTCTATAACGTTATATATCCTAACCTAAGCGAACCTAACATCTCGGATGTAGTATTTCACAACATTCCTGTCTGGTCGGCCCCACTTCTCGGTGGGAACATTATATACGTTTATAACGAAGTATAACTTAACCTAACCCATCTAGACCCTCGCTTGTAATGTTTTACAGAATCCCGGTCGTGTCGTCCCGTACGTCTCGGAGCGGACATTATATACGTCTATAACGTTATATATCCTAACCAAAGGAAACCTAACATCTCGGATGTAGCATTTTCCAACATTCCTGGCGGGGCGGCCGCTACTTCTCGGTGGGCACATTATATACGTCTATATCGTAATATAACCAAACCTAACCCATCTAGAACCTCGCTGGTAATGTTTTACAAAATCCCGGTCGTGTCGGCCCGTACTTCTCCGTGGGGACATTATATACGTCTATAACGTTATATATCCTAACCTAAGGGAACCTAACATCCCGGATGTAGTATTTTCCAACATTCCTGGCGGGGCGGCCGCTACTTCTTGGTGGGAACATTATATACGTCTATATCGTAATATAACCTAACCTAACCCATCTAGACCCTCGCTGGTAATGTTCTACAAAATCCCGGTCGTGTCGTCTCGTACGTCTCGGTGCGGACATTATATACGTCTATAACGTTATATATCCTAACCTAAGGGAACCTAACATCACGGATGTAGTATTTCACAACATTCCTGGCTGGTCGGCCCCACTTCTCGGTGGGAAAATTATATACGTTTATAACGTAGTATAACCTAACCTAACCCATCTAGCCCCTCGCTTGTAATGTTTTGCAGAATCCCGGTCGTGTCGGCCCGTACGTCTCGGTGCGGACATTATATACGTCTATAACGTTATATATCCTAACCTAAGGGTACCTAACATCTCGCATGTAGTATATCACAACATTCCTGGCTGGTCGGCCCCACTTCTCGGTGGGAACATTATATACGTTTATAACGAAGTATAACTTAACCTAAACCATCTAGAGCCTCGCTTGTAATGTTTTACAGAATCCCGGTCGTGTCGTCCCGTACGTCTCGGTGCGGACATTATATACGTCTATAACGTTATATATCCTAACCAAAGGGAACCTAACATCTCGGATGTAGTATTTTCCAACATTCCTGGCGGGGCGGCCGCTACTTCTTGGTGGGAACATTATATACGTCTATATCGTAATATAACCTAACCTAACCCATCTAGCCCCTCGCTTGTAATGTTTTGCAGAATCCTGGTCGTGTCGGCCCGTACGTCTCGGTGCGGACATTATATACGTCTGTAACGTTATATATTCTAACCTAAGCGAACCTAACATCTCGGATGTAGTATATCACAACATTCCTGGCTGGTCGGTCCCACTTCTCGGTGGGAACATTATATACGTTTATAACGAAGTATAACTTAACCTAACCCATCTAGAGCCTCGCTTGTAATGTTTTACAGAATCCCGGTCGTGTCGTCCCGTACGGCTCGGTGCGGACATTATATACGTCTATAACGTTATATATCCTAACCAAAGGCAACCTAACATCTCGAATGTAGTATTTCACAACATTCCTGGCGGGTCGGCCCCACTTCTCGGTGGGAACATTATTTACGTCTATAACGTAATATAACCTAACCTAATCCATCTAGACCCTCGCTGGTAATGTTTTACAAAATCCCGGTCGTGTCGGCCCGTACTTCTCCGTGGGGACATTATATTCGTCTATAACGTTATATATCCTAACCTAAGGGAACCTAACATCTCGGATGTAGTATTTTCCAACATTCCTGGCGGGGCGGCCGCTACTTCTTGGTGGGAACATTATATACGTCTATATCGTAATATAACCTAACCTAACCCATCTAGACCCTCGCTGGTAATGTTTTACAAAATCCCGGTCGTGTCGGCCCGTACTTCTCCGTGGGGACATTATATACGTCTATAACGTTATATATCCTAACCTAAGGGAACCTAACATCTCGAATGTAGTATTTCACAACATTCCTGGCGGGTCGGCCCCACTTCTCGGTGGGAACATTATTTACGTCTATAACGTAATATAACCTAACCTAATCCATCTAGACCCTCGCTGGTAATGTTTTACAAAATCCCGGTCGTGTCGGCCCGTACTTCTCCGTGGGGACATTATATACGTCTATATCGTTATATATCCTAACCTAAGGCAACCTAACATCTCGGATGTAGTATTTTCCAACATTCCTGGCGGGTCGGCCCCTACTTCTCGGTGGGCACATTATATACGTCTATATCGTAATATAACCTAACCTAACCCATCTAGCCCCTCGCTTGTAATGTTTTGTAGAATCCCGGTCGTGTCGGCCCGTACGTCTCGGTGCGGACATTATATACGTCTATAACGTTATATATTCTAACCTAAGCGAACCTAACATCTCGGATGTAGTATATCACAACATTCCTGGCTGGTCGGCCCCACTTCTCGGTGGGAACATTATATACGTTTATAACGAAGTATAACTTAACCTAACCCATCTAGAGCCTCGCTTGTAATGTTTTACAGAATCCCGGTCGTGTCGTCCCGTACGTCTCGGTGCGGACATTATATACGTCTATAACGTTATATACCCTAACCAAAGGGAACCTAACATCTCGGATGTAGTATTTCACAACATTCCTGGCAGGTCGGCCCCACTTCTCGGTGGGAACATTATATACGTTTATAACGTAGTATAACCTAACCTAACCCATCTAGCCCCTCGCTTGTAATGTTTTGCAGAATCCCTGTCGTGTCGGCCCGTACGTCTCGGTGCGGACATTATATACGTCTATAACGTTATATATACTAACCTAAGCGAACCTAACATCTCGGATGTAGTATTTCACAACATTCCTGGCTGGTCGGCCCCACTTCTCGGTGGGAACATTATATACGTTTATAACGTAATATAACCTAACCTAACCCATCTAGCCCCTCGCTGGTTATGTTTTACAAAATCCCAGTATTGTCGGCCCGTACTTTTCCGTGGGGACATTATATACGTCTATAATTTTATATATTCTAACCTAAGGCAACTTAAAATCTCGGATGTAGTATTTTCCAACATTCCTGGCGGGTCAGTCCCTACTTCTCGGTGGGCACATTATATACGTCTATATCGTAATATAACCTAACCTAACCCATCTAG
The DNA here is from genome assembly GCA_963969225.1 of Xylocopa violacea. Lineage (NCBI taxonomy): Eukaryota > Metazoa > Arthropoda > Insecta > Hymenoptera > Apidae > Xylocopa > Xylocopa violacea. Next base: position 1,233,298 of record CAXAJV010000481.1, read on the forward strand.
ACCCTCGCTGGTAATGTTTTACAGAATCCCGGTCGTGTCGTCTCGTACGTCTCGGTGCGGACATTATATACGTCTATAACGTTATATATCCTAACCTAAGGGAACCTAACATCACGGATGTAGTATTTCACAACATTCGTGGCTGGTCGGCCCCACTTCTCGGTGGGAACATTATATACGTCTATAACGTAATATAACCTAACCTAATCCATCTAGACCCTCGCTGGTAATGTTTTACAAAATCCCGGTCGTGTCGGCCCGTACTTCTCCGTGGGGACATTATATATGTCTATAACGTTATATATCCTAACCTAAGGGAACCTAACATCACGGATGTAGTATTTCACAACATTCCTGGCTGGTCGGCCCCACTTCTCGGTGGGAAAATTGTATACGTTTATAACGTAGTATAACCTAACCTAACCCATCTAGCCCCTCGCTTGTAATGTTTTGCAGAATCCCGGTCGTGTCGGCCCGTACGTCTCGGTGCGGACATTATATACGTCTATAACGTTATATATCCTAACCTAAGGGTACCTAACATCTCGGATGTAGTATTTCACAACATTCCTGTCTGGTCGGCCCCACTTCTCGGTGGGAACATTATATACGTCTATAACGTAATATAACCTAACCTAATCCATCTAGACCCTCGCTGGTAATGTTTTACAAAATCCCGGTCGTGTCGGCCCGTACTTCTCCGTGGGGACATTATATACGTCTATAACGTTATATATCCTAACCTAAGGGAACCTAACATCCCGGATGTAGTATTTTCCAACATTCCTGGCGGGGCGGCCGCTACTTCTTGGTGGGAACATTATATACGTCTATATCGTAATATAACCTAACCTAACCCATCTAGACCCTCGCTGGTAATGTTCTACAAAATCCCGGTCGTGTCGTCTCGTACGTCTCGGTGCGGACATTATATACGTCTATAACGTTATATATCCTAACCTAAGGGAACCTAACATCACGGATGTAGTATTTCACAACATTCCTGGCTGGTCGGCCCCACTTCTCGGTGGGAAAATTATATACGTTTATAACGTAGTATAACCTAACCTAACCCATCTAGCCCCTCGCTTGTAATGTTTTGCAGAATCCCGGTCGTGTCGGCCCGTACGTCTCGGTGCGGACATTATATACGTCTATAACGTTATATATCCTAACCTAAGGGTACCTAACATCTCGCATGTAGTATTTCACAACATTCCTGGCTGGTCGGCCCCACTTCTCGGTGGGAACATTATATACGTTTATAACGAAGTATAACCTAACCTAACCCATCTAGACCCTCGCTTGTAATGTTTTACAGAATCCCGGTCGTGTCGTCCCGTACGTCTCGGCACGGACATTATATACGTCTATAACGTTTTATATCCTAACCAAAGGCAACCTAACATCTCGAATGTAGTATTTCACAACATTCCTGGCGGGTCGGCCCCACTTCTCGGTGGGAACATTATTTACATCTATAACGTAATATAACCTAACCTAATCCATCTAGACCCTCGCTGGTAATGTTTTACAAAATCCCGGTCGTGTCGGCCCGTACTTCTCCGTGGGGACATTATATACGTCTATATCGTTATATATCCTAACCTAAGGCAACCTAACATCTCGGATGTAGTATTTTCCAACATTCCTGGCAGGTCGGCCCCTACTTCTCGGTGGGCACATTATATACGTCTATATCGTAATATAAACAAACCTAACCCATCTAGACCCTCGCTGGTAATGTTTTACAAAATCCCCGTCGTGTCGGCCCGTACTTCTCCGTGGGGACATTATATACGTCTATATCGTTATATATCCTAACCTAAGGGAACCTAACATCTCGGATGTAGTATTTCACAACATTCCTGGCAGGTCGGCCCCACTTCTCGGTGGGAACATTATATACGCTTATAACGTAGTATAACCTAACCTAACCCACCTAGCCCCTCGCTTGTAATGTTTTGCAGAATCCCGGTCGTGTCGGCCCGTACGTCTCGGTGCGGACTTTATATACGTCTATAACGTTATATATCCTAACCTAAGCGAACCTAACATCTCGGATGTAGTATTTCTCAACATTCCTGGCTGGTCGGCCCCACTTCTCGGTGAGAACATTATATACGTTTATAACGAAGTATAACTTAACCTAACCCATCTAGACCCTCGCTTGTAATGTTTTACAGAATCCCGGTCGTGTCGTCCCGTACGTCTCGGTGCGGACATTATATACGTCTATAACGTTATATATCCTAACCAAAGGCAACCTAACATCTCGGATGTAGTATTTTCCAACATTCCTGGCGGGGCGGCCGCTACTTCTCGGTGGGCACATTATATACGTCTATATCGTAATATAACCTAACCTAACCCAGCTAGACCCTCGCTGGTAATGTTTTACAAAATGCCGGTCGTGTCGGCCCGTACTTCTCGGTGGGGAGATTATTTACGTCTATAACGTTATATATCTTAACCTAAGGGAACCTAACATCTCGGATGTAGTATTTCACAACATTCCTGGCAGGTCGGCCCCACTTCTCGGTGGGAACATTATATACGTTTATAACGTAATATAACCTAACCTAACCCATCTAGCCCCTCGCTGGTTATGTTTTACAAAATCCCAGTCGTGTCGGCCCGTACTGTTCCGTGGTGACATTATATACGTCTATAATTTTATATATCCTAACCTAAGGCAACTTAACATCTCGGATGTAGTATTTTCCAACATTCCTGGCGGGTCAGTCCCTACTTCTCGGTCGGCACATTATATACGTCTATATCGTAATATATCCTAACCTAACCCATCTAGACCCTCGCTGGTAATGTTTTACAAAATCCCGGTCGTGTCGGCCCGTACTTCTCCGTGGGGACATTATATACGTCTATATCGTTATATATCCTAACCTAAGGCAACCTAACATCTCGGATGTAGTATTTTCCAACATTCCTGGCGGGTCGGCCCCTACTTCTCGGTGGGCACATTATATACGTCTATATCGTAATATAACCTAACCTAACCCATCTAGCCCCTCGCTTGTAATGTTTTGTAGAATCCCGGTCGTGTCGGCCCGTACGTCTCGGTGCGGACATTATATACGTCTATAACGTTATATATTCTAACCTAAGCGAACCTAACATCTCGGATGTAGTATATCACAACATTCCTGGCTGGTCGGCCCCACTTCTCGGTGGGAACATTATATACGTTTATAACGAAGTATAACTTAACCTAACCCATCTAGAGCCTCGCTTGTAATGTTTTACAGAATCCCGGTCGTGTCGTCCCGTACGTCTCGGTGCGGACATTATATACGTCTATAACGTTATATACCCTAACCAAAGGGAACCTAACATCTCGGATGTAGTATTTCACAACATTCCTGGCAGGTCGGCCCCACTTCTCGGTGGGAACATTATATACGTTTATAACGTAGTATAACCTAACCTAACCCATCTAGCCCCTCGCTTGTAATGTTTTGCAGAATCCCTGTCGTGTCGGCCCGTACGTCTCGGTGCGGACATTATATACGTCTATAACGTTATATATACTAACCTAAGCGAACCTAACATCTCGGATGTAGTATTTCACAACATTCCTGGCTGGTCGGCCCCACTTCTCGGTGGGAACATTATATACGTTTATAACGTAATATAACCTAACCTAACCCATCTAGCCCCTCGCTGGTTATGTTTTACAAAATCCCAGTATTGTCGGCCCGTACTTTTCCGTGGGGACATTATATACGTCTATAATTTTATATATTCTAACCTAAGGCAACTTAAAATCTCGGATGTAGTATTTTCCAACATTCCTGGCGGGTCAGTCCCTACTTCTCGGTGGGCACATTATATACGTCTATATCGTAATATAACCTAACCTAACCCATCTAGACCCTCGCTGGTAATGTTTTACAGAATCCCGGTCGTGTCGTCTCGTACGTCTCGGTGCGGACATTATATACGTCTATAACGTTATATATCCTAACCTAAGGGAACCTAACATCACGGATGTAGTATTTCACAACATTCGTGGCTGGTCGGCCCCACTTCTCGGTGGGAACATTATATACGTCTATAACGTAATATAACCTAACCTAATCCATCTAGACCCTCGCTGGTAATGTTTTACAAAATCCCGGTCGTGTCGGCCCGTACTTCTCCGTGGGGACATTATATATGTCTATAACGTTATATATCCTAACCTAAGGGAACCTAACATCACGGATGTAGTATTTCACAACATTCCTGGCTGGTCGGCCCCACTTCTCGGTGGGAAAATTATATACGTTTATAACGTAGTATAACCTAACCTAACCCATCTAGCCCCTCGCTTGTAATGTTTTGCAGAATCCCGGTCGTGTCGGCCCGTACGTCTCGGTGCGGACATTATATACGTCTATAACGTTATATATCCTAACCTAAGGGTACCTAACATCTCGGATGTAGTATTTCACAACATTCCTGTCTGGTCGGCCCCACTTCTCGGTGGGAACATTATATACGTCTATAACGTAATATAACCTAACCTAATCCATCTAGACCCTCGCTGGTAATGTTTTACAAAATCCCGGTCGTGTCGGCCCGTACTTCTCCGTGGGGACATTATATACGTCTATAACGTTATATATCCTAACCTAAGGGAACCTAACATCCCGGATGTAGTATTTTCCAACATTCCTGGCGGGGCGGCCGCTACTTCTTGGTGGGAACATTATATACGTCTATATCGTAATATAACCTAACCTAACCCATCTAGACCCTCGCTGGTAATGTTCTACAAAATCCCGGTCGTGTCGTCTCGTACGTCTCGGTGCGGACATTATATACGTCTATAACGTTATATATCCTAACCTAAGGGAACCTAACATCACGGATGTAGTATTTCACAACATTCCTGGCTGGTCGGCCCCACTTCTCGGTGGGAAAATTATATACGTTTATAACGTAGTATAACCTAACCTAACCCATCTAGCCCCTCGCTTGTAATGTTTTGCAGAATCCCGGTCGTGTCGGCCCGTACGTCTCGGTGCGGACATTATATACGTCTATAACGTTATATATCCTAACCTAAGGGTACCTAACATCTCGCATGTAGTATTTCACAACATTCCTGGCTGGTCGGCCCCACTTCTCGGTGGGAACATTATATACGTTTATAACGAAGTATAACCTAACCTAACCCATCTAGACCCTCGCTTGTAATGTTTTACAGAATCCCGGTCGTGTCGTCCCGTACGTCTCGGCACGGACATTATATACGTCTATAACGTTTTATATCCTAACCAAAGGCAACCTAACATCTCGAATGTAGTATTTCACAACATTCCTGGCGGGTCGGCCCCACTTCTCGGTGGGAACATTATTTACATCTATAACGTAATATAACCTAACCTAATCCATCTAGACCCTCGCTGGTAATGTTTTACAAAATCCCGGTCGTGTCGGCCCGTACTTCTCCGTGGGGACATTATATACGTCTATATCGTTATATATCCTAACCTAAGGCAACCTAACATCTCGAATGTAGTATTTCACAACATTCCTGGCGGGTCGGCCCCACTTCTCGGTGGGAACATTATTTACATCTATAACGTAATATAACCTAACCTAATCCATCTAGACCCTCGCTGGTAATGTTTTACAAAATCCCGGTCGTGTCGGCCCGTACTTCTCCGTGGGGACATTATATACGTCTATATCGTTATATATCCTAACCTAAGGCAACCTAACATCTCGGATGTAGTATTTTCCAACATTCCTGGCGGGTCGGCCCCTACTTCTCGGTGGGCACATTATATACGTCTATATCGTAATATAAACAAACCTAACCCATCTAGACCCTCGCTGGTAATGTTTTACAAAATCCCCGTCGTGTCGGCCCGTACTTCTCCGTGGGGACATTATATACGTCTATATCGTTATATATCCTAACCTAAGGGAACCTAACATCTCGGATGTAGTATTTTCGAACATTCCTGGCGGGGCGGCCGCTACTTCTCGGTGGGAACATTATATACGTCTATATCGTAATATAACCTAACCTAACCCATCTAGACCCTCGCTGGTAATGTTTTACAAAATCCCGGTCGTGTCGGCCCGTACTTCTCGGTGGGGACATTATTTACGTCTATAACGTTATATATCCTAACCTAAGGGAACCTAACATCTCGGATGTAGTATTTCACAACATTCCTGGCAGGTCGGCCCCACTTCTCGGTGGGAACATTATATACGTTTATAACGTAGTATAACCTAACCTAACCCACCTAGCCCCTCGCTTGTAATGTTTTGCAGAATCCCGGTCGTGTCGGCCCGTACGTCTCGGTGCGGACTTTATATACGTCTATAACGTTATATATCCTAACCTAAGCGAACCTAACATCTCGGATGTAGTATTTCTCAACATTCCTGGCTGGTCGGCCCCACTTCTCGGTGAGAACATTATATACGTTTATAACGAAGTATAACTTAACCTAACCCATCTAGACCCTCGCTTGTAATGTTTTACAGAATCCCGGTCGTGTCGTCCCGTACGTCTCGGTGCGGACATTATATACGTCTATAACGTTATATATCCTAACCAAAGGCAACCTAACATCTCGGATGTAGTATTTTCCAACATTCCTGGCGGGGCGGCCGCTACTTCTCGGTGGGCACATTATATACGTCTATATCGTAATATAACCTAACCTAACCCAGCTAGACCCTCGCTGGTAATGTTTTACAAAATGCCGGTCGTGTCGGCCCGTACTTCTCGGTGGGGAGATTATTTACGTCTATAACGTTATATATCTTAACCTAAGGGAACCTAACATCTCGGATGTAGTATTTCACAACATTCCTGGCAGGTCGGCCCCACTTCTCGGTGGGAACATTATATACGTTTATAACGTAATATAACCTAACCTAACCCATCTAGCCCCTCGCTGGTTATGTTTTACAAAATCCCAGTCGTGTCGGCCCGTACTGTTCCGTGGTGACATTATATACGTCTATAATTTTATATATCCTAACCTAAGGCAACTTAACATCTCGGATGTAGTATTTTCCAACATTCCTGGCGGGTCAGTCCCTACTTCTCGGTCGGCACATTATATACGTCTATATCGTAATATAACCTAACCTAACCCATCTAGACCCTCGCTGGTAATGTTTTACAGAATCCCGGTCGTGTCGTCTCGTACGTCTCGGTGCGGACATTATATACGTCTATAACTTTATATATCCTAACCTAAGGGAACCTAACATCACGGATGTAGTATTTCACAACATTCCTGGCTGGTCGGCCCCACTTCTCGGTGGGAAAATTATATACGTTTATAACGTAGTATAACCTAACCTAACCCATCCAGCCCCTCGCTTGTAATGTTTTGCAGAATCCCGGTCGTGTCGGCCCGTACGTCTCGGTGCGGACATTATATACGTCTATAACGTTATATATCCTAACCTAAGCGAACCTAACATCTCGGATGTAGTATTTCACAACATTCCTGGCTGGTCGGCCCCACTTCTCGGTGGGAACATTATATACGTCTATAACGTAATATAACCTAACCTAATCCATCTAGACCCTCGCTGGTAATGTTTTACAAAATCCCGGTCGTGTCGGCCCGTACTTCTCCGTGGGGACATTATATATGTCTATAACGTTATATATCCTAACCTAAGGGAACCTAACATCACGGATGTAGTATTTCACAACATTCCTGGCTGGTCGGCCCCACTTCTCGGTGGGAAAATTATATACGTTTATAACGTAGTATAACCTAACCTAACCCATCTAGCCCCTCGCTTGTAATGTTTTGCAGAATCCCGGTCGTGTCGGCCCGTACGTCTCGGTGCGGACACTATATACGTCTATAACGTTATATATCCTAACCTAAGGGTACCTAACATCTCGGATGTAGTATTTCACAACATTCCTGGCTGGTCGGCCCCACTTCTCGGTGGGAACATTATATACGTCTATAACGTAATATAACCTAACCTAATCCATCTAGACCCTCGCTGGTAATGTTTTACAAAATCCCGGTCGTGTCGGCCCGTACTTCTCCGTGGGGACATTATATTCGTCTATAACGTTATATATCCTAACCTAAGGGAACCTAACATCTCGGATGTAGTATTTTCCAACATTCCTGGCGGGGCGGCCGCTACTTCTTGGTGGGAACATTATATACGTCTATATCGTAATATAACCTAACCTAACCCATCTAGACCCTCGCTGGTAATGTTTTACAAAATCCCGGTCGTGTCGGCCCGTACTTCTCCGTGGGGACATTATATACGTCTATAACGTTATATATCCTAACCTAAGGGAACCTAACATCCCGGATGTAGTATTTTCCAACATTCCTGGCGGGGCGGCCGCTACTTCTTGGTGGGAACATTATATACGTCTATATCGTAATATAACCTAACCTAACCCATCTAGACCCTCGCTGGTAATGTTCTACAAAATCCCGGTCGTGTCGTCTCGTACGTCTCGGTGCGGACATTATATACGTCTATAACGTTATATATCCTAACCTAAGGGAACCTAACATCACGGATGTAGTATTTCACAACATTCCTGGCTGGTCGGCCCCACTTCTCGGTGGGAAAATTATATACGTTTATAACGTAGTATAACCTAACCTAACCCATCTAGCCCCTCGCTTGTAATGTTTTGCAGAATCCCGGTCGTGTCGGCCCGTACGTCTCGGTGCGGACATTATATACGTCTATAACGTTATATATCCTAACCTAAGGGTACCTAACATCTCGCATGTAGTATATCACAACATTCCTGGCTGGTCGGCCCCACTTCTCGGTGGGAACATTATATACGTTTATAACGAAGTATAACTTAACCTAAACCATCTAGAGCCTCGCTTGTAATGTTTTACAGAATCCCGGTCGTGTCGTCCCGTACGTCTCGGTGCGGACATTATATACGTCTATAACGTTATATATCCTAACCAAAGGGAACCTAACATCTCGGATGTAGTATTTTCCAACATTCCTGGCGGGGCGGCCGCTACTTCTTGGTGGGAACATTATATACGTCTATATCGTAATATAACCTAACCTAACCCATCTAGCCCCTCGCTTGTAATGTTTTGCAGAATCCTGGTCGTGTCGGCCCGTACGTCTCGGTGCGGACATTATATACGTCTGTAACGTTATATATTCTAACCTAAGCGAACCTAACATCTCGGATGTAGTATATCACAACATTCCTGGCTGGTCGGTCCCACTTCTCGGTGGGAACATTATATACGTTTATAACGAAGTATAACTTAACCTAACCCATCTAGAGCCTCGCTTGTAATGTTTTACAGAATCCCGGTCGTGTCGTCCTGTACGTCTCGGTGCGGACATTATATACGTCTATAACGTTATATATCCTAACCAAAGGCAACCTAACATCTCGAATGTAGTATTTCACAACATTCCTGGCGGGTCGGCCCCACTTCTCGGTGGGAACATTATTTACGTCTATAACGTAATATAACCTAACCTAATCCATCTAGACCCTCGCTGGTAATGTTTTACAAAATCCCGGTCGTGTCGGCCCGTACTTCTCCGTGGGGACATTATATTCGTCTATAACGTTATATATCCTAACCTAAGGGAACCTAACATCTCGGATGTAGTATTTTCCAACATTCCTGGCGGGGCGGCCGCTACTTCTTGGTGGGAACATTATATACGTCTATATCGTAATATAACCTAACCTAACCCATCTAGACCCTCGCTGGTAATGTTTTACAAAATCCCGGTCGTGTCGGCCCGTACTTCTCCGTGGGGACATTATATACGTCTATAACGTTATATATCCTAACCTAAGGGAACCTAACATCTCGAATGTAGTATTTCACAACATTCCTGGCGGGTCGGCCCCACTTCTCGGTGGGAACATTATTTACGTCTATAACGTAATATAACCTAACCTAATCCATCTAGACCCTCGCTGGTAATGTTTTACAAAATCCCGGTCGTGTCGGCCCGTACTTCTCCGTGGGGACATTATATACGTCTATATCGTTATATATCCTAACCTAAGGCAACCTAACATCTCGGATGTAGTATTTTCCAACATTCCTGGCGGGTCGGCCCCTACTTCTCGGTGGGCACATTATATACGTCTATATCGTAATATAACCTAACCTAACCCATCTAGCCCCTCGCTTGTAATGTTTTGTAGAATCCCGGTCGTGTCGGCCCGTACGTCTCGGTGCGGACATTATATACGTCTATAACGTTATATATTCTAACCTAAGCGAACCTAACATCTCGGATGTAGTATATCACAACATTCCTGGCTGGTCGGCCCCACTTCTCGGTGGGAACATTATATACGTTTATAACGAAGTATAACTTAACCTAACCCATCTAGAGCCTCGCTTGTAATGTTTTACAGAATCCCGGTCGTGTCGTCCCGTACGTCTCGGTGCGGACATTATATACGTCTATAACGTTATATACCCTAACCAAAGGGAACCTAACATCTCGGATGTAGTATTTCACAACATTCCTGGCAGGTCGGCCCCACTTCTCGGTGGGAACATTATATACGTTTATAACGTAGTATAACCTAACCTAACCCATCTAGCCCCTCGCTTGTAATGTTTTGCAGAATCCCTGTCGTGTCGGCCCGTACGTCTCGGTGCGGACATTATATACGTCTATAACGTTATATATACTAACCTAAGCGAACCTAACATCTCGGATGTAGTATTTCACAACATTCCTGGCTGGTCGGCCCCACTTCTCGGTGGGAACATTATATACGTTTATAACGTAATATAACCTAACCTAACCCATCTAGCCCCTCGCTGGTTATGTTTTACAAAATCCCAGTATTGTCGGCCCGTACTTTTCCGTGGGGACATTATATACGTCTATAATTTTATATATTCTAACCTAAGGCAACTTAAAATCTCGGATGTAGTATTTTCCAACATTCCTGGCGGGTCAGTCCCTACTTCTCGGTGGGCACATTATATACGTCTATATCGTAATATAACCTAACCTAACCCATCTAGACCCTCGCTGGTAATGTTTTACAGAATCCCGGTCGTGTCGTCTCGTACGTCTCGGTGCGGACATTATATACGTCTATAACGTTATATATCCTAACCTAAGGGAACCTAACATCACGGATGTAGTATTTCACAACATTCGTGGCTGGTCGGCCCCACTTCTCGGTGGGAACATTATATACGTCTATAACGTAATATAACCTAACCTAATCCATCTAGACCCTCGCTGGTAATGTTTTACAAAATCCCGGTCGTGTCGGCCCGTACTTCTCCGTGGGGACATTATATATGTCTATAACGTTATATATCCTAACCTAAGGGAACCTAACATCACGGATGTAGTATTTCACAACATTCCTGGCTGGTCGGCCCCACTTCTCGGTGGGAAAATTATATACGTTTATAACGTAGTATAACCTAACCTAACCCATCTAGCCCCTCGCTTGTAATGTTTTGCAGAATCCCGGTCGTGTCGGCCCGTACGTCTCGGTGCGGACATTATATACGTCTATAACGTTATATATCCTAACCTAAGGGTACCTAACATCTCGGATGTAGTATTTCACAACATTCCTGTCTGGTCGGCCCCACTTCTCGGTGGGAACATTATATACGTCTATAACGTAATATAACCTAACCTAATCCATCTAGACCCTCGCTGGTAATGTTTTACAAAATCCCGGTCGTGTCGGCCCGTACTTCTCCGTGGGGACATTATATACGTCTATAACGTTATATATCCTAACCTAAGGGAACCTAACATCCCGGATGTAGTATTTTCCAACATTCCTGGCGGGGCGGCCGCTACTTCTTGGTGGGAACATTATATACGTCTATATCGTAATATAACCTAACCTAACCCATCTAGACCCTCGCTGGTAATGTTCTACAAAATCCCGGTCGTGTCGTCTCGTACGTCTCGGTGCGGACATTATATACGTCTATAACGTTATATATCCTAACCTAAGGGAACCTAACATCACGGATGTAGTATTTCACAACATTCCTGGCTGGTCGGCCCCACTTCTCGGTGGGAAAATTATATACGTTTATAACGTAGTATAACCTAACCTAACCCATCTAGCCCCTCGCTTGTAATGTTTTGCAGAATCCCGGTCGTGTCGGCCCGTACGTCTCGGTGCGGACATTATATACGTCTATAACGTTATATATCCTAACCTAAGGGTACCTAACATCTCGCATGTAGTATTTCACAACATTCCTGGCTGGTCGGCCCCACTTCTCGGTGGGAACATTATATACGTTTATAACGAAGTATAACCTAACCTAACCCATCTAGACCCTCGCTTGTAATGTTTTACAGAATCCCGGTCGTGTCGTCCCGTACGTCTCGGCACGGACATTATATACGTCTATAACGTTTTATATCCTAACCATAGGCAACCTAACATCTCGAATGTAGTATTTCACAACATTCCTGGCGGGTCGGCCCCACTTCTCGGTGGGAACATTATTTACATCTATAACGTAATATAACCTAACCTAATCCATCTAGACCCTCGCTGGTAATGTTTTACAAAATCCCGGTCGTGTCGGCCCGTACTTCTCCGTGGGGACATTATATACGTCTATATCGTTATATATCCTAACCTAAGGCAACCTAACATCTCGGATGTAGTATTTTCCAACATTCCTGGCGGGTCGGCCCCTACTTCTCGGTGGGCACATTATATACGTCTATATCGTAATATAAACAAACCTAACCCATCTAGACCCTCGCTGGTAATGTTTTACAAAATCCCCGTCGTGTCGGCCCGTACTTCTCCGTGGGGACATTATATACGTCTATATCGTTATATATCCTAACCTAAGGGAACCTAACATCTCGGATGTAGTATTTTCGAACATTCCTGGCGGGGCGGCCGCTACTTCTCGGTGGGAACATTATATACGTCTATATCGTAATATAACCTAACCTAACCCATCTAGACCCTCGCTGGTAATGTTTTACAAAATCCCGGTCGTGTCGGCCCGTACTTCTCGGTGGGGACATTATTTACGTCTATAACGTTATATATCCTAACCTAAGGGAACCTAACATCTCGGATGTAGTATTTCACAACATTCCTGGCAGGTCGGTCCCACTTCTCGGTGGGAACATTATATACGTTTATAACGTAGTATAACCTAACCTAACCCACCTAGCCCCTCGCTTGTAATGTTTTGCAGAATCCCGGTCGTGTCGGCCCGTACGTCTCGGTGCGGACTTTATATACGTCTATAACGTTATATATCCTAACCTAAGCGAACCTAACATCTCGGATGTAGTATTTCTCAACATTCCTGGCTGGTCGGCCCCACTTCTCGGTGAGAACATTATATACGTTTATAACGAAGTATAACTTAACCTAACCCATCTAGACCCTCGCTTGTAATGTTTTACAGAATCCCGGTCGTGTCGTCCCGTACGTCTCGGTGCGGACATTATATACGTCTATAACGTTATATATCCTAACCAAAGGCAACCTAACATCTCGGATGTAGTATTTTCCAACATTCCTGGCGGGGCGGCCGCTACTTCTCGGTGGGCACATTATATACGTCTATATCGTAATATAACCTAACCTAACCCAGCTAGACCCTCGCTGGTAATGTTTTACAAAATGCCGGTCGTGTCGGCCCGTACTTCTCGGTGGGGACATTATTTACGTCTATAACGTTATATATCCTAACCTAAGGGAACCTAACAACTCGGATGTAGTATTTCACAACATTCCTGGCAGGTCGGCCCCACTTCTCGGTGGGAACATTATATACGTTTATAACGTAGTATAACCTAACCTAACCCACCTAGCCCCTCGCTTGTAATGTTTTGCAGAATCCCGGTCGTGTCGGCCCGTACGTCTCGGTGCGGACTTTATATACGTCTATAACGTTATATATCCTAACCTAAGCGAACCTAACATCTCGGATGTAGTATTTCTCAACATTCCTGGCTGGTCGGCCCCACTTCTCGGTGAGAACATTATATACGTTTATAACGAAGTATAACTTAACCTAACCCATCTAGACCCTCGCTTGTAATGTTTTACAGAATCCCGGTCGTGTCGTCCCGTACGTCTCGGTGCGGACATTATATACGTCTATAACGTTATATATCCTAACCAAAGGCAACCTAACATCTCGGATGTAGTATTTCACAACATTCCTGGCAGGTCGGCCCCACTTCTCGGTGGGAACATTATATACGTTTATAACGTAATATAACCTAACCTAAACCATCTAGCCCCTCGCTGGTTATGTTTTACAAAATCCCAGTCGTGTCGGCCCGTACTGTTCCGTGGTGACATTATATACGTCTATAATTTTATATATCCTAACCTAAGGCAACTTAACATCTCGGATGTAGTATTTTCCAACATTCCTGGCGGGTCAGTCCCTACTTCTCGGTCGGCACATTATATACGTCTATATCGTAATATAACCTAACCTAACCCATCTAGACCCTCGCTGGTAATGTTTTACAGAATCCCGGTCGTGTCGTCTCGTACGTCTCGGTGCGGACATTATATACGTCTATAACTTTATATATCCTAACCTAAGGGAACCTAACATCACGGATGTAGTATTTCACAACATTCCTGGCTGGTCGGCCCCACTTCTCGGTGGGAAAATTATATACGTTTATAACGTAGTATAACCTAACCTAACCCATCCAGCCCCTCGCTTGTAATGTTTTGCAGAATCCCGGTCGTGTCGGCCCGTACGTCTCGGTGCGGACATTATATACGTCTATAACGTTATATATCCTAACCTAAGCGAACCTAACATCTCGGATGTAGTATTTCACAACATTCCTGGCTGGTCGGCCCCACTTCTCGGTGGGAACATTATATACGTCTATAACGTAATATAACCTAACCTAATCCATCTAGACCCTCGCTGGTAATGTTTTACAAAATCCCGGTCGTGTCGGCCCGTACTTCTCCGTGGGGACATTATATATGTCTATAACGTTATATATCCTAACCTAAGGGAACCTAACATCACGGATGTAGTATTTCACAACATTCCTGGCTGGTCGGCCCCACTTCTCGCTGGGAAAATTATATACGTTTATAACGTAGTATAACCTAACCTAACCCATCTAGCCCCTCGTTTGTAATGTTTTGCAGAATCCCGGTCGTGTCGGCCCGTACGTCTCGGTGCGGACACTATATACGTCTATAACGTTATATATCCTAACCTAAGGGTACCTAACATCTCGGATGTAGTATTTCACAACATTCCTGGCTGGTCGGCCCCACTTCTCGGTGGGAACATTATATACGTTTATAACGAAGTATAACCTAACCTAACCCATCTAGACCCTCGCTTGTAATGTTTTACAAAATCCCGCTCGTGTCGGCCCTACTTCTCCGTGGGTACATTATATACGTCTATATCGTTATATATCCTAACCTAAGGCAACCTAACATCTCGGATGTAGTATTTTCCAACATTCCTGGCGGGTCGGCCCCTACATCTCGGTGGGCACATTATATACGTCTATATCGTTATATATCCTAACCTAAGGCAACTTAACATCTCCGATGTAGTATTTTCCAACATTCCTGGCGGGTCGGCCCCTACTTCTCGGTGGGCACATTATATACGTCTATATCGTAATATAACCTAACCTAACCCATCTAGCCCCTCGCTTGTAATGTTTTGCAGAATCCCGGTCGTGTCGGCCCGTACGTCTCGGTGCGGACATTATATACGTCTATAACGTTATATATCCTAACCTAAGCGAACCTAACATCTCGGATGTAGTATTTCACAACATTCCTGTCTGGTCGGCACCACTTCTCGGTGGGAACATTATATACGTTTATAACGAAGTATAACTTAACCTAACCCATCTAGACCCTCGCTTGTAATGTTTTACAGAATCCCGGTCGTGTCGTCCCGTACGTCTCGGAGCGGACATTATATACGTCTATAACGTTATATATCCTAACCAAAGGCAACCTAACATCTCGGATGTAGCATTTTCCAACATTCCTGGCGGGGCGGCCGCTACTTCTCGGTGGGCACATTATATACGTCTATATCGTAATATAACCAAACCTAACCCATCTAGAACCTCGCTGGTAATGTTTTACAAAATCCCGGTCGTGTCGGCCCGTATTTCTCCGTGGGGACATTATATACGTCTATATCGTTATATATCCTAACCTAAGGCAACTTAACATCTCCGATGTAGTATTTTCCAACATTCCTGGCGGGTCGGCCCCTACTTCTCGGTGGGCACATTATATACATCTATATCGTAATATAACCTAACCTAACCCATCTAGCCCCTCGCTTGTAATGTTTTGCAGAATCCCGGTCGTGTCGGCCCGTACGTCTCGGTGCGGACATTATATACGTCTATAACGTTATATATCCTAACCTAAGCGTACCTAACATCTCGGATGTAGTATTTCACAACATTCCTGGCTGGTCGGCCCCACTTCTCGGTGGGAACATTATATACGTTTATAACGAAGTATAACTTAACCTAACCCAGATAGACCCTCGCTTGTAATGTTTTACAGAATCCCTGTCGTGTCGTCCCGTAAGTCTCGGAGCGGACATTATATACGTCTATAACGTTATATATCCTAACCAAAGGCAACCTAACATCTCGGATGTAGTATTTTCCAACATTCCTGGCGGGGCGGCCGCTACTTCTCGGTGGGAACATTATTTACGTCTATAACGTAATATAACCTAACCTAATCCATCTAGACCCTCGCTGGTAATGTTTTACAAAATCCCGGACGTGTCGGCCCGTACTTCTCCGTGGGGACATTATATACGTCTATAACGTTATATATCCTAACCTAAGGGAACCTAACATCTCGGATGTAGTATTTTCCAACATTCCTGGCGGGGCGGCCCCTACTTCTCGGTGGGCACATTATATACGTCTATATCGTAATATAACCTAACCTAACCCATCTAGCCCCTCGCTTGTAATGTTTTGCAGAATCCCGGTCGTGTCGGCCCGTACGTCTCGGTGCGGACATTATATACGTCTATAACGTTATATATTCTAACCTAAGCGAACCTAACATCTCGGATGTAGTATATCACAACATTCCTGGCTGGTCGGCCCCACTTCTCGGTGGGAACATTATATACGTTTATAACGAAGTATAACTTAACTTAACCCATCTAGAGCCTCGCTTGTAATGTTTTACAGAATCCCGGTCGTGTCGTCCCGTACGTCTCGGTGCGGACATTATATACGTCTATAACGTTATATATCCTAACCAAAGGCAACCTAACATCTCGAATGTAGTATTTCTCAACATTCCTGGCTGGTCGGCCCCACTTCTCGGTGAGAACATTATATACGTTTATAACGAAGTATAACTTAACCTAACCCATCTAGACCCTCGCTTGTAATGTTTTACAGAATCCCGGTCGTGTCGTCCCGTACGTCTCGGTGCGGACATTATATACGTCTATAACGTTATATATCCTAACCAAAGGCAACCTAACATCTCGGATGTAGTATTTTCCAACATTCCTGGCGGGGCGGCCGCTACTTCTCGGTGGGCACATTATATACGTCTATATCGTAATATAACCTAACCTAACCCAGCTAGACCCTCGCTGGTAATGTTTTACAAAATGCCGGTCGTGTCGGCCCGTACTTCTCGGTGGGGACATTATTTACGTCTATAACGTTATATATCTTAACCTAAGGGAACCTAACATCTCGGATGTAGTATTTCACAACATTCCTGGCAGGTCGGCCCCACTTCTCGGTGGGAACATTATATACGTTTATAACGTAATATAACCTAACCTAACCCATCTAGCCCCTCGCTGGTTATGTTTTACAAAATCCCAGTCGTGTCGGCCCGTACTGTTCCGTGGTGACATTATATACGTCTATAATTTTATATATCCTAACCTAAGGCAACTTAACATCTCGGATGTAGTATTTTCCAACATTCCTGGCGGGTCAGTCCCTACTTCTCGATCGGCACATTATATACGTCTATATCGTAATATAACCTAACCTAACCCATCTAGACCCTCGCTGGTAATGTTTTACAAAATCCCGGTCGTGTCGGCCCGTACTTCTCCGTGGGGACATTATATATGTCTATAACGTTATATATCCTAACCTAAGGGAACCTAACATCACGGATGTAGTATTTCACAACATTCCTGGCTGGTCGGCCCCACTTCTCGGTGGGAAAATTATATACGTTTATAACGTAGTATAACCTAACCTAACCCATCTAGCCCCTCGCTTGTAATGTTTTGCAGAACCCCGGTCGTGTCGGCCCGTACGTCTCGGTGCGGACATTATATACGTCTATAACGTTATATATCCTAACCTAAGGGTACCTAACATCTCGGATGTAGTATTTCACAACATTCCTGGCTGGTCGGCCCCACTTCTCGGTGGGAACATTATATACGTTTATAACGAAGTATAACCTAACCTAACCCATCTAGACCCTCGCTTGTAATGTTTTACAAAATCCCGCTCGTGTCGGCCCTACTTCTCCGTGGGTACATTATATACGTCTATATCGTTATATATCCTAACCTAAGGCAACCTAACATCTCGGATGTAGTATTTTCCAACATTCCTGGCGGGTCGGCCCCTACATCTCGGTGGGCACATTATATACGTCTATATCGTTATATATCCTAACCTAAGGCAACTTAACATCTCCGATGTAGTATTTTCCAACATTCCTGGCGGGTCGGCCCCTACTTCTCGGTGGGCACATTATATACGTCTATATCGTAATATAACCTAACCTAACCCATCTAGCCCCTCGCTTGTAATGTTTTGCAGTATCCCGGTCGTGTCGGCCCGTACGTCTCGGTGCGGACATTATATACGTCTATAACCTTATATATCCTAACCTAAGCGAACCTAACATCTCGGATGTAGTATTTCACAACATTCCTGTCTGGTCGGCACCACTTCTCGGTGGGAACATTATATACGTTTATAACGAAGTATAACTTAACCTAACCCATCTAGACCCTCGCTTGTAATGTTTTACAGAATCCCGGTCGTGTCGTCCCGTACGTCTCGGAGCGGACATTATAT
The DNA here is from genome assembly GCA_963969225.1 of Xylocopa violacea. Lineage (NCBI taxonomy): Eukaryota > Metazoa > Arthropoda > Insecta > Hymenoptera > Apidae > Xylocopa > Xylocopa violacea. The sequence goes on from CAXAJV010000481.1 coordinate 1,252,405, forward strand.
ACGTCTATAACGTTATATATCCTAACCAAAGGCAACCTAACATCTCGGATGTAGCATTTTCCAACATTCCTGGCGGGGCGGCCGCTACTTCTCGGTGGGCACATTATATACGTCTATATCGTAATATAACCAAACCTAACCCATCTAGAACCTCGCTGGTAATGTTTTACAAAATCCCGGTCGTGTCGGCCCGTATTTCTCCGTGGGGACATTATATACGTCTATATCGTTATATATCCTAACCTAAGGCAACTTAACATCTCCGATGTAGTATTTTCCAACATTCCTGGCGGGTCGGCCCCTACTTCTCGGAGGGCACATTATATACGTCTATATCGTAATATAACCTAACCTAACCCATCTAGCCCCTCGCTTGTAATGTTTTGCAGAATCCCGGTCGTGTCGGCCCGTACGTCTCGGTGCGGACATTATATACGTCTATAACGTTATATATCCTAACCTAAGCGTACCTAACATCTCGGATGTAGTATTTCACAACATTCCTGGCTGGTCGGCCCCACTTCTCGGTGGGAACATTATATACGTTTATAACGAAGTATAACTTAACCTAACCCAGATAGACCCTCGCTTGTAATGTTTTACAGAATCCCTGTCGTGTCGTCCCGTAAGTCTCGGAGCGGACATTATATACGTCTATAACGTTATATATCCTAACCAAAGGCAACCTAACATCTCGGATGTAGTATTTTCCAACATTCCTGGCGGGGCGGCCGCTACTTCTCGGTGGGAACATTATTTACGTCTATAACGTAATATAACCTAACCTAATCCATCTAGACCCTCGCTGGTAATGTTTTACAAAATCCCGGTCGTGTCGGCCCGTACTTCTCCGTGGGGACATTATATACGTCTATAACGTTATATATCCTAACCTAAGGGAACCTAACATCTCGGATGTAGTATTTTCCAACATTCCTGGCGGGGCGGCCCCTACTTCTCGGTGGGCACATTATATACGTCTATATCGTAATATAACCTAACCTAACCCATCTAGCCCCTCGCTTGTAATGTTTTGCAGAATCCCGGTCGTGTCGGCCCGTACGTCTCGGTGCGGACATTATATACGTCTATAACGTTATATATTCTAACCTAAGCGAACCTAACATCTCGGATGTAGTATATCACAACATTCCTGGCTGGTCGGCCCCACTTCTCGGTGGGAACATTATATACGTTTATAACGAAGTATAACTTAACCTAACCCATCTAGAGCCTCGCTTGTAATGTTTTACAGAATCCCGGTCGTGTCGTCCCGTACGTCTCGGTGCGGACATTATATACGTCTATAACGTTATATATCCTAACCAAAGGCAACCTAACATCTCGAATGTAGTATTTCACAACATTCCTGGCGGGTCGGCCCCACTTCTCGGTGGGAACATTATTTACGTCTATAACGTAATATAACCTAACCTAATCCACCTAGACCCTCGCTGGTAATGTTTTACGAAATCCCGGTCGTGTCGGCCCGTACTTCTCCGTGGGGACATTATATTCGTCTATAACGTTATATATCCTAACCTAAGGGAACCTAACATCTCGGATGTAGTATTTTCCAACATTCCTGGCGGGGCGGCCGCTACTTCTTGGTGGGAACATTATATACGTCTATATCGTAATATAACCTAACCTAACCCATCTAGACCCTCGCTGGTAATGTTCTACAAAATCCCGGTCGTGTCGTCTCGTACGTCTCGGTGCGGACATTATATACATCTATAACGTTATATATCCTAACCTAAGGGAACCTAACATCACGGATGTAGTATTTCACAACATTCCTGGCGGGTCGGCCCCACTTCTCGGTGGGAACATTATTTACGTCTATAACGTAATATAACCTAACCTAATCCATCTAGACCCTCGCTGGTAATGTTTTACAAAATCCCGGTCGTGTCGGCAAGTACTTCTCCGTGGGGACATTATATACGTCTATATCGTTATATATCCTAACCTAAGGCAACCTAACATCTCGGATGTAGTATTTTCCAACATTCCTGGCGGGTCGGCCCCTACTTCTCGGTGGGCACATTATATACGTCTATATCGTAATATAACCTAACCTAACCCATCTAGCCCCTCGCTTGTAAAGTTTTGCAGAATCCCTGTCCTGTCAGCCCGTACGTCTCGGTGCGGACATTATATACGTCTATAACGTTATATATACTAACCTAAGCGAACCTAACATCTCGGATGTAGTATTTCACAACATTCCTGGCTGGTCGGCCCCACTTCTCGGTGGGAACATTATATACGTTTATAACGTAATATAACCTAACCTAACCCATCTAGCCCCTCGCTGGTTATGTTTTACAAAATCCCAGTCTTGTCGGCCCGTACTTTTCCGTGGGGACATTATATTCGTCTATAACGTTATATATCCTAACCTAAGGGAACCTAACATCTCGGATGTAGTATTTTCCAACATTCCTGGCGGGGCGGCCGCTACTTCTTGGTGGGAACATTATATACGTCTATATCGTAATATAACCTAACCTAACCCATCTAGACCCTCGCTGGTAATGTTTTACAAAATCCCGGTCGTGTCGGCCCGTACTTCTCCGTGGGGACATTATATACGTCTATAACGTTATATATCCTAACCTAAGGGAACCTAACATCCCGGATGTAGTATTTTCCAACATTCCTGGCGGGGCGGCCGCTACTTCTTGGTGGGAACATTATATACGTCTATATCGTAATATAACCTAACCTAACCCATCTAGACCCTCGCTGGTAATGTTCTACAAAATCCCGGTCGTGTCGTCTCGTACGTCTCGGTGCGGACATTATATACGTCTATAACGTTATATATCCTAACCTAAGGGAACCTAACATCACGGATGTAGTATTTCACAACATTCCTGGCTGGTCGGCCCCACTTCTCGGTGGGAAAATTATATACGTTTATAACGTAGTATAACCTAACCTAACCCATCTAGCCCCTCGCTTGTAACGTTTTGCAGAATCCCGGTCGTGTCGGCCCGTACGTCTCGGTGCGGACATTATATACGTCTATAACGTTATATATCCTAACCTAAGGGAACCTAACATCACGGATGTAGTATTTCACAACATTCGTGGCTGGTCGGCCCCACTTCTCGGTGGGAACATTATTTACGTCTATAACGTAATATAACCTCACCTAATCCATCTAGACCCTCGCTGGTAATGTTTTACAAAATCCCGGTCGTGTCGGCCCGTACTTCTCCGTGGGGACATTATATACGTCTATATCGTTATATATCCTAACCTAAGGCAACCTTACATCTCGGATGTAGTATTTTCCAACATTCCTGGCGGGTCGGCCCCTACTTCTCGGTGGGCACATTATATACGTCTATATCGTAATATAACCTAACCTAACCCATCTAGCCCCTCGCTTGTAATGTTTTGTAGAACCCCGGTCGTGTCGGCCCGTACGTCTCGGTGCGGACATTATATACGTCTATAACGTTATATATCCTAACCTAAGGGTACCTAACATCTCGGATGTAGTATTTCACAACATTCCTGTCTGGTCGGCCCCACTTCTCGGTGGGAACATTATATACGTTTATAACGAAGTATAACTTAACCTAACCCATCTAGACCCTCGCTTGTAATGTTTTACAGAATCCCGGTCGTGTCGTCCCGTACGTCTCGGAGCGGACATTATATACGTCTATAACGTTATATATCCTAACCAAAGGCAACCTAACATCTCGGATGTAGCATTTTCCAACATTCCTGGCGGGGCGGCCGCTACTTCTCGGTGGGCACATTATATACGTCTATATCGTAATATAACCAAACCTAACCCATCTAGAACCTCGCTGGTAATGTTTTACAAAATCCCGGTCGTGTCGGCCCGTATTTCTCCGTGGGGACATTATATACGTCTATATCGTTATATATCCTAACCTAAGGCAACTTAACATCTCCGATGTAGTATTTTCCAACATTCCTGGCGGGTCGGCCCCTACTTCTCGGTGGGCACATTATATACGTCTATATCGTAATATAACATAACCTAACCCATCTAGCCCCTCGCTTGTAATGTTTTGCAGAATCCCGGTCGTGTCGGCCCGTACGTCTCGGTGCGGACATTATATACGTCTATAACGTTATATATCCTAACCTAAGCGTACCTAACATCTCGGATGTAGTATTTCACAACATTCCTGGCGGGTCGGCCCCACTTCTCGGTGGGAACATTATTTACGTCTATAACGTAATATAACCTAACCTAATCCATCTAGACCCTCGCTGGTAATGTTTTACAAAATCCCGGTCGTGTCGGCCCGTACTTCTCCGTGGGGACATTATATACGTCTATAACGTTATATATCCTAACCTAAGGGAACCTAACATCCCGGATGCAGTATTTTCCAACATTCCTGGCGGGGCGGCCGCTACTTCTTGGTGGGAACATTATATACGTCTATATCGTAATATAACCTAACCTAACCCATCTAGACCCTCGCTGGTAATGTTCTACAAAATCCCGGTCGTGTCGTCTCGTACGTCTCGGTGCGGACATTATATACGTCTATAACGTTATATATCCTAACCTAAGGGAACCTAACATCACGGATGTAGTATTTCACAACATTCCTGGCTGGTCGGCCCCACTTCTCGGTGGGAAAATTATATACGTTTATAACGTAGTATAACCTAACCTAACCCATCTAGCCCCTCGCTTGTAATGTTTTGCAGAATCCCGGTCGTGTCGGCCCGTACGTCTCGGTGCGGACATTATATACGTCTATAACGTTATATATCCTAACCTAAGGGTACCTAACATCTCGCATGTAGTATTTCACAACATTCCTGGCTGGTCGGCCCCACTTCTCGGTGGGAACATTATATACGTTTATAACGAAGTATAACCTAACCTAACCCATCTAGACCCTCGCTTGTAATGTTTTACAGAATCCCGGTCGTGTCGTCCCGTACGTCTCGGCACGGACATTATATACGTCTATAACGTTTTATATCCTAACCAAAGGCAACCTAACATCTCGAATGTAGTATTTCACAACATTCCTGGCGGGTCGGCCCCACTTCTCGGTGGGAACATTATTTACGTCTATAACGTAATATAACCTAACCTAATCCATCTAGACCCTCGCTGGTAATGTTTTACAAAATCCCGGTCGTGTCGGCCCGTACTTCTCCGTGGGGACATTATATACGTCTATATCGTTATATATCCTAACCTAAGGCAACCTAACATCTCGGATGTAGTATTTTCCAACATTCCTGGCGGGTCGGCCCCTACTTCTCGGTGGGCACATTATATACGTCTATATCGTAATATAAACAAACCTAACCCATCTAGACCCTCGCTGGTAATGTTTTACAAAATCCCCGTCGTGTCGGCCCGTACTTCTCCGTGGGGACATTATATACGTCTATATCGTTATATATCCTAACCTAAGGGAACCTAACATCTCGGATGTAGTATTTTCGAACATTCCTGGCGGGGCGGCCGCTACTTCTCGGTGGGAACATTATATACGTCTATATCGTAATATAACCTAACCTAACCCATCTAGACCCTCGCTGGTAATGTTTTACAAAATCCCGGTCGTGTCGGCCCGTACTTCTCGGTGGGGACATTATTTACGTCTATAGCGTTATATATCCTAACCTAAGGGAACCTAACATCTCGGATGTAGTATTTCACAACATTCCTGGCAGGTCGGCCCCACTTCTCGGTGGGAACATTATATACGTTTATAACGTAGTATAACCTAACCTAACCCACCTAGCCCCTCGCTTGTAATGTTTTGCAGAATCCCGGTCGTGTCGGCCCGTACGTCTCGGTGCGGACTTTATATACGTCTATGACGTTATATATCCTAACCTAAGGGTACCTAACATCTCGGATGTAGTATTTCACAACATTCCTGGCTGGTCGGCCCCACTTCTCGGTGGGAACATTATATACGTTTATAACGAAGTATAACCTAACCTAACCCATCTAGACCCTCGCTTGTAATGTTTTACAGAATCCCGGCCGCGTCGTCCCGTACGTCTCGGCGCGGACATTATATACGTCTATAACGTTTTATATCCTAACCAAAGGCAACCTAACATCTCGAATGTAGTATTTCACAACATTCCTGGCGGGTCGGCCCCACTTCTCGGTGGGAGCATTATTTACGTCTATATCGTAATATAACCAAACCTAACCCATCTAGACCCTCGCTGGTAATGTTTTACAAAATCCCGGTCGTGTCGGCCCGTACTTCTCCGTGGGGACATTATATACGTCTATATCGTTATATATCCTAACCTAAGGCAACTTAACATCTCCGATGTAGTATTTTCCAACATTCCTGGCGGGTCGGCCCCTACTTCTCGGTGGGCACATTATATACGTTTATATCGTAATATAACCTAACCTAACCCATCCAGCCCCTCGCTTGTAATGTTTTGCAGAATCCCGGTCGTGTCGGCCCGTACGTCTCGGTGCGGACATTATATACGTCTATAACGTTATATATCCTAACCTAAGCGAACCTAACATCTCGGATGTAGTATTTCACAACATTCCTGGCTGGTCGGCCCCACTTCTCGGTGGGAACATTATATACGTTTATAACGAAGTATAACTTAACCTAACCCATCCAGCCCCTCGCTTGTAATGTTTTGCAGAATCCCGGTCGTGTCGGCCCGTACGTCTCGGTGCGGACATTATATACGTCTATAACGTTATATATCCTAACCTAAGCGAACCTAACATCTCGGATGTAGTATTTCACAACATTCCTGGCTGGTCGGCCCGTACGTCTCGGTGCGGACATTATATACGTCTATAACGTTATATATCCTAACCTAAGCGAACCTAACATCTCGGATGTAGTATTTCTCAACATTCCTGGCTGGTCGGCCCCACTTCTCGGTGAGAACATTATATACGTTTATAACGAAGTATAACTTAACCTAACCCATCTAGACCCTCGCTTGTAATGTTTTACAGAATCCCGGTCGTGTCGTCCCGTACGTGTCGGTGCGGACATTATATACGTCTATAACGTTATATATCCTAACCAAAGGCAACCTAACATCTCGGATGTAGTATTTTCCAACATTCCTGGCGGGGCGGCCGCTACTTCTCGGTGGGCACATTATATACGTCTATATCGTAATATAACCTAACCTAACCCAGCTAGACCCTCGCTGGTAATGTTTTACAAAATGCCGGTCGTGTCGGCCCGTACTTCTCGGTGGGGACATTATTTACGTCTATAACGTTATATATCTTAACCTAAGGGAACCTAACATCTCGGATGTAGTATTTCACAACATTCCTGGCAGGTCGGCCCCACTTCTCGGTGGGAATATTATATACGTTTATAACGTAATATAACCTAACCTAACCCATCTAGCCCCTCGCTGGTTATGTTTTACAAAATCCCAGTCGTGTCGGCCCGTACTGTTCCGTGGTGACATTATATACGTCTATAATTTTATATATCCTAACCTAAGGCAACTTAACATCTCGGATGTAGTATTTTCCAACATTCCTGGCGGGTCAGTCCCTACTTCTCGGTGGGCACATTATATACGTCTATATCGTAATATAACCTAACCTAACCCATCTAGCCCCTCGCTTGTAATGTTTTGCAGAATCCCGGTCGTGTCGGCCCGTACGTCTCGGTGCGGACATTATATACGTCTATAACGTTATATATCCTAACCTAAGCGAACCTAACATCTCGGATGTAGTATTTCACAACATTCCTGTCTGGTCGGCACCACTTCTCGGTGGGAACATTATATACGTTTATAGCGAAGTATAACTTAACCTAACCCATCTAGACCCTCGCTTGTAATGTTTTACAGAATCCCGGTCGTGTCGTCCCGTACGTCTCGGAGCGGACATTATATACGTCTATAACGTTATATATCCTAACCAAAGGCAACCTAACATCTCGGATGTAGCATTTTCCAACATTCCTGGCGGGGCGGCCGCTACTTCTCGGTGGGCACATTATATACGTCTATAACGTTATATATCCTAACCTAAGCGAACCTAACATCTCGGATGTAGTATTTCACAACATTCCTGGCTGGTCGGCCCCACTTCTCGGTGGGAACATTATATACGTTTATAACGAAGTATAACTTAACCTAACCCATCCAGCCCCTCGCTTGTAATGTTTTGCAGAATCCCGGTCGTGTCGGCCCGTACGTCTCGGTGCGGACATTATATACGTCTATAACGTTATATATCCTAACCTAAGCGAACCTAACATCTCGGATGTAGTATTTCACAACATTCCTGGCTGGTCGGCCCGTACGTCTCGGTGCGGACATTATATACGTCTATAACGTTATATATCCTAACCTAAGCGAACCTAACATCTCGGATGTAGTATTTCTCAACATTCCTGGCTGGTCGGCCCCACTTCTCGGTGAGAACATTATATACGTTTATAACGAAGTATAACTTAACCTAACCCATCTAGACCCTCGCTTGTAATGTTTTACAGAATCCCGGTCGTGTCGTCCCGTACGTGTCGGTGCGGACATTATATACGACTATAACGTTATATATCCTAACCAAAGGCAACCTAACATCTCGGATGTAGTATTTTCCAACATTCCTGGCGGGGCGGCCGCTACTTCTCGGTGGGCACATTATATACGTCTATATCGTAATATAACCTAACCTAACCCAGCTAGACCCTCGCTGGTAATGTTTTACAAAATGCCGGTCGTGTCGGCCCGTACTTCTCGGTGGGGACATTATTTACGTCTATAACGTTATATATCTTAACCTAAGGGAACCTAACATCTCGGATGTAGTATTTCACAACATTCCTGGCAGGTCGGCCCCACTTCTCGGTGGGAACATTATATACGTTTATAACGTAATATAACCTAACCTAACCCATCTAGCCCCTCGCTGGTTATGTTTTACAAAATCCCAGTCGTGTCGGCCCGTACTGTTCCGTGGTGACATTATATACGTCTATAATTTTATATATCCTAACCTAAGGCAACTTAACATCTCGGATGTAGTATTTTCCAACATTCCTGGCGGGTCAGTCCCTACTTCTCGGTGGGCACATTATATACGTCTATATCGTAATATAACCTAACCTAACCCATCTAGCCCCTCGCTTGTAATGTTTTGCAGAATCCCGGTCGTGTCGGCCCGTACGTCTCGGTGCGGACATTATATACGTCTATAACGTTATATATCCTAACCTAAGCGAACCTAACATCTCGGATGTAGTATTTCACAACATTCCTGTCTGGTCGGCACCACTTCTCGGTGGGAACATTATATACGTTTATAACGAAGTATAACTTAACCTAACCCATCTAGACCCTCGCTTGTAATGTTTTACAGAATCCCGGTCGTGTCGTCCCGTACGTCTCGGAGCGGACATTATATACGTCTATAACGTTATATATCCTAACCAAAGGCAACCTAACATCTCGGATGTAGCATTTTCCAACATTCCTGGCGGGGCGGCCGCTACTTCTCGGTGGGCACATTATATACGTCTATATCGTAATATAACCAAACCTAACCCATCTAGAACCTCGCTGGTAATGTTTTACAAAATCCCGGTCGTGTCGGCCCGTATTTCTCCGTGGGGACATTATATACGTCTATATCGTTATATATCCTAACCTAAGGCAACTTAACATCTCCGATGTAGTATTTTCCAACATCCCTGGCGGGTCGGCCCCTACTTCTCGGTGGGCACATTATATACGTCTATATCGTAATATAACCTAACCTAACCCATCTAGCCCCTCGCTTGTAATGTTTTGCAGAATCCCGGTCGTGTCGTCCCGTACGTCTCGGTGCGGACATTATATACGTCTATAACGTTATATATCCTAACCTAAGCGTACCTAACATCTCGGATGTAGTATTTCACAACATTCCTGGCTGGTCGGCCCCACTTCTCGGTGGGAACATTATATACGTTTATAACGAAGTATAACTTAACCTAACCCAGATAGACCCTCGCTTGTAATGTTTTACAGAATCCCTGTCGTGTCGTCCCGTAAGTCTCGGAGCGGACATTATATACGTCTATAACGTTATATATCCTAACCAAAGGCAACCTAACATCTCGGATGTAGTATTTTCCAACATTCCTGGCGGGGCGGCCGCTACTTCTCGGTGGGAACATTATTTACGTCTATAACGTAATATAACCTAACCTAATCCATCTAGACGCTCGCTGGTAATGTTTTACAAAATCCTGGTCGTGTCGGCCCGTACTTCTCCGTGGGGACATTATATACGTCTATAACGTTATATATCCTAACCGAAGGGAACCTAACATCTCGGATGTAGTATTTTCCAACATTCCTGGCGGGGCGGCCCCTACTTCTCGGTGGGCACATTATATACGTCTATATCGTAATATAACCTAACCTAACCCATCTAGCCCCTCGCTTGTAATGTTTTGCAGAATCCCGGTCGTGTCGGCCCGTACGTCTCGGTGCGGACATTATATACGTCTATAACGTTATATATTCTAACCTAAGCGAACCTAACATCTCGGATGTAGTATATCACAACATTCCTGGCTGGTCGGCCCCACTTCTCGGTGGGAACATTATATACGTTTATAACGAAGTATAACTTAACCTAACCCATCTAGAGCCTCGCTTGTAATGTTTTACAGAATCCCGGTCGTGTCGTCCCGTACGTCTCGGTGCGGACATTATATACGTCTATAACGTTATATATCCTAACCAAAGGCAACCTAACATCTCGAATGTAGTATTTCACAACATTCCTGGCGGGTCGGCCCCACTTCTCGGTGGGAGCATTATTTACGTCTATATCGTAATATAACCAAACCTAACCCATCTAGACCCTCGCTGGTAATGTTTTACAAAATCCCGGTCGTGTCGGCCCGTACTTCTCCGTGGGGACATTATATACGTCTATATCGTTATATATCCTAACCTAAGGCAACTTAACATCTCCGATGTAGTATTTTCCAACATGCCTGGCGGGTCGGCCCCTACTTCTCGGTGGGCACATTATATACGTTTATATCGTAATATAACCTAACCTAACCCATCCAGCCCCTCGCTTGTAATGTTTTGCAGAATCCCGGTCGTGTCGGCCCGTACGTCTCGGTGCGGACATAATATACGTCTATAACGTTATATATCCTAACCTAAGCGAACCTAACATCTCGGATGTAGTATTTCACAACATTCCTGGCTGGTCGGCCCCACTTCTCGGTGGGAACATTATATACGTTTATAACGAAGTATAACTTAACCTAACCCATCCAGCCCCTCGCTTGTAATGTTTTGCAGAATCCCGGTCGTGTCGGCCCGTACGTCTCGGTGCGGACATTATATACGTCTATAACGTTATATATCCTAACCTAAGCGAACCTAACATCTCGGATGTAGTATTTCACAACATTCCTGGCTGGTCGGCCCGTACGTCTCGGTGCGGACATTATATACGTCTATAACGTTATATATCCTAACCTAAGCGAACCTAACATCTCGGATGTAGTATTTCTCAACATTCCTGGCTGGTCGGCCCCACTTCTCGGTGAGAACATTATATACGTTTATAACGAAGTATAACTTAACCTAACCCATCTAGACCCTCGCTTGTAATGTTTTACAGAATCCCGGTCGTGTCGTCCCGTACGTCTCGGTGCGGACATTATATACGTCTATAACGTTATATATCCTAACCAAAGGCAACCTAACATCTCGGATGTAGTATTTTCCAACATTCCTGGCGGGGCGGCCGCTACTTCTCGGTGGGCACATTATATACGTCTATATCGTAATATAACCTAACTTAACCCAGCTAGACCCTCGCTGGTAATGTTTTACAAAATGCCGGTCGTGTCGGCCCGTACTTCTCGGTGGGGACATTATTTACGTCTATAACGTTATATATCTTAACCTAAGGGAACCTAACATCTCGGATGTAGTATTTCACAACATTCCTGGCAGGTCGGCCCCACTTCTCGGTGGGAACATTATATACGTTTATAACGTAATATAACCTAACCTAACCCATCTAGCCCCTCGCTGGTTATGTTTTACAAAATCCCAGTCATGTCGGCCCGTACTGTTCCGTGGTGACATTATATACGTCTATAATTTTATATATCCTAACCTAAGGCAACTTAACATCTCGGATGTAGTATTTTCCAACATTCCTGGCGGGTCAGTCCCTACTTCTCGGTCGGCACATTATATACGTCTATATCGTAATATAACCTAACCTAACCCATCTAGACCCTCGCTGGTAATGTTTTACAGAATCCCGGTCGTGTCGTCCCGTACGTCTCGGTGCGGACATCATATACGTCTATAACGTTATATATTCTAACCTAAGCGAACCTAACATCTCGGATGTAGTATATCACAACATTCCTGGCTGGTCGGCCCCACTTCTCGGTGGGAACATTATATACGTTTATAACGCAGTATAACTTAACCTAACCCATCTAGAGCCTCGCTTGTAATGTTTTACAGAATCCCGGTCGTGTCGTCCCGTACGTCTCGGTGCGGACATTATATACGACTATAACGTTATATATCCTAACCAAAGGCAACCTAACATCTCGAATGTAGTATTTCACAACATTCCTGGCGGGTCGGCCCCACTTCTCGGTGGGAACATTATTTACGTCTATAACGTAATATAACCTAACCTAATCCACCTAGACCCTCGCTGGTAATGTTTTACGAAATCCCGGTCGTGTCGGCCCGTACTTCTCCGTGGGGACATTATATTCGTCTATAACGTTATATATCCTAACCTAAGGGAACCTAACATCTCGGATGTAGTATTTTCCAACATTCCTGGCGGGGCGGCCGCTACTTCTTGGTGGGAACATTATATACGTCTATATCGTAATATAACCTAACCTAACCCATCTAGACCCTCGCTGGTAATGTTCTACAAAATCCCGGTCGTGTCGTCTCGTACGTCTCGGTGCGGACATTATATACATCTATAACGTTATATATCCTAACCTAAGGGAACCTAACATCACGGATGTAGTATTTCACAACATTCCTGGCGGGTCGGCCCCACTTCTCGGTGGGAACATTATTTACGTCTATAACGTAATATAACCTAACCTAATCCATCTAGACCCTCGCTGGTAATGTTTTACAAAATCCCGGTCGTGTCGGCAAGTACTTCTCCGTGGGGACATTATATACGTCTATATCGTTATATATCCTAACGTAAGGCAACCTAACATCTCGGATGTAGTATTTTCCAACATTCCTGGCGGGTCGGCCCCTACTTCTCGGTGGGCACATTATATACGTCTATATCGTAATATAACCTAACCTAACCCATCTAGCCCCTCGCTTGTAATGTTTTGCAGAATCCCTGTCCTGTCAGCCCGTACGTCTCGGTGCGGACATTATATACGTCTATAACGTTATATATACTAACCTAAGCGAACCTAACATCTCGGATGTAGTATTTCACAACATTCCTGGCTGGTCGGCCCCACTTCTCGGTGGGAACATTATATACGTTTATAACGTAATATAACCTAACCTAACCCATCTAGCCCCTCGCTGGTTATGTTTTACAAAATCCCAGTCTTGTCGGCCCGTACTTTTCCGTGGGGACATTATATACGTCTATAATTTTATATATCCTAACCTAAGGCAACTTAACATCTCGGATGTAGTATTTTCCAAAATTCCTGGCGGGTCAGTCCCTACTTCTCGGTGGGCACATTATATACGTCTATATCGTAATATAACCTAACCTAACCCATCTAGACCCTCGCTGGTAATGTTCTACAGAATCCCGGTCTTGTCGTCTCGTACGTCTCGGTGCGGACATTATATACGTCTATAACGTTATATATCCTAACCTAAGGGAACCTAACATCACGGATATAGTATTTCACAACATTCCTGGCTGGTCGGCCCCACTTCTCGGTGGGAAAATTATATACGTTTATAACGTAGTATAACCTAACCTAACCCATCTAGCCCCTCGCTTGTAATGTTTTGCAGAATCCCGGGCGTGTCGGCCCGTACGTCTCGGTGCGGACATTATATACGCCTATAACGTTATATATCCTAACCTAAGCGAACCTAACATCTCGGATGTAGTATTTCACAACATTCCTGGCTGGTCGGCCCCACTTCTCGGTGGGAACATTATATACGTTTATAACGAAGTATAACTTAACCTAACCCATCTAGAGCCTCGCTTGTAATGTTTTACAGAATCCCGGTCGTGTCGTCCCGTACGTCTCGGTGCGGACATTATATACGTCTATAACGTTATATATCCTAACCAAAGGCAACCTAACAATTCGAATGTAGTATTTCACAACATTCCTGGCGGGTCGGCCCCACTTCTCGGTGGGAACATTATTTACGTCTATAACGTAATATAACCTAACCTAATCCACCTAGACCCTCGCTGGTAATGTTTTACGAAATCCCGGTCGTGTCGGCCCGTACTTCTCCGTGGGGACATTATATTCGTCTATAACGTTATATATCCTAACCTAAGGGAACCTAACATCTCGGATGTAGTATTTTCCAACATTCCTGGCGGGGCGGCCGCTACTTCTTGGTGGGAACATTATATACGTCTATATCGTAATATAACCTAACCTAACCCATCTAGACCCTCGCTGGTAATGTTCTACAAAATCCCGGTCGTGTCGTCTCGTACGTCTCGGTGCGGACATTATATACATCTATAACGTTATATATCCTAACCTAAGGGAACCTAACATCACGGATGTAGTATTTCACAACATTCCTGGCGGGTCGGCCCCACTTCTCGGTGGGAACATTATTTACGTCTATAACGTAATATAACCTAACCTAATCCATCTAGACCCTCGCTGGTAATGTTTTACAAAATCCCGGTCGTGTCGGCAAGTACTTCTCCGTGGGGACATTATATACGTCTATATCGTTATATATCCTAACCTAAGGCAACCTAACATCTCGGATGTAGTATTTTCCAACATTCCTGACGGGTCGGCCCCTACTTCTCGGTGGGCACATTATATACGTCTAGATCGTAATATAACCTAACCTAACCCATCTAGCCCCTCGCTTGTAATGTTTTGCAGAATCCCTGTCCTGTCAGCCCGTACGTCTCGGTGCGGACATTATATACGTCTATAACGTTATATATACTAACCTAAGCGAACCTAACATCTCGGATGTAGTATTTCACAACATTCCTGGCTGGTCGGCCCCACTTCTCGGTGGGAACATTATATACGTTTATAACGTAATATAACCTAACCTAACCCATCTAGCCCCTCGCTGGTTATGTTTTACAAAATCCCAGTCTTGTCGGCCCGTACTTTTCCGTGGGGACATTATATACGTCTATAATTTTATATATCCTAACCTAAGGCAACTTAACATCTCGGATGTAGTATTTTCCAAAATTCCTGGCGGGTCAGTCCCTACTTCTCGGTGGGCACATTATATACGTCTATATCGTAATATAACCTAACCTAACCCATCTAGACCCTCGCTGGTAATGTTCTACAGAATCCCGGTCTTGTCGTCTTGTACGTCTCGGTGCGGACATTATATACGTCTATAACGTTATATATCCTAACCTAAGGGAACCTAACATCACGGATATAGTATTTCACAACATTCCTGGCTGGTCGGCCCCACTTCTCGGTGGGAAAATTATATACGTTTATAACGTAGTATAACCTAACCTAACCCATCTAGCCCCTCGCTTGTAATGTTTTGCAGAATCCCGGGCGTGTCGGCCCGTACGTCTCGGTGCGGACATTATATACGCCTATAACGTTATATATCCTAACCTAAGCGAACCTAACATCTCGGATGTAGTATTTCACAACATTCCTGGCTGGTCGGCCCCACTTCTCGGTGGGAACATTATATACGTTTATAACGAAGTATAACTTAACCTAACCCATCTAGACCCTCGCTTGTAATGTTTTACAGAATCCCGGTCGTGTCGTCCCGTACGTCTCGGAGCGGACATTATATACGTCTATAACGTTATATATCCTAACCAAAGGCAACCTAACATCTCGGATGTAGCATTTTCCAACATTCCTGGCGGGGCGGCCGCTACTTCTCGGTGGGCACATTATATACGTCTATATCGTAATATAACCAAACCTAACCCATCTAGAACCTCGCTGGTAATATTTTACAAAATCCCGGTCGTGTCGGCCCGTATTTCTCCGTGGGGACATTATATACGTCTATATCGTTATATATCCTAACCTAAGGCAACTTAACATCTCCGATGTAGTATTTTCCAACATTCCTGGCGGGTCGGCCCCTACTTCTCGGTGGGCACATTATATACGTCTATATCGTAATATAACCTAACCTAACCCATCTAGACCCTCGCTGGTAATGTTCTACAGAATCCCGGTCTTGTCGTCTCGTACGTCTCGGTGCGGACATTATATACGTCTATAACGTTATATATCCTAACCTAAGGGAACCTAACATCACGGATATAGTATTTCACAACATTCCTGGCTGGTCGGCCCCACTTCTCGGTGGGAAAATTATATACGTTTATAACGTAGTATAACCTAACCTAACCCATCTAGCCCCTCGCTTGTAATGTTTTGCAGAATCCCGGGCGTGTCGGCCCGTACGTCTCGGTGCGGACATTATATACGCCTATAACGTTATATATCCTAACCTAAGCGAACCTAACATCTCGGATGTAGTATTTCACAACATTCCTGGCTGGTCGGCCCCACTTCTCGGTGGGAACATTATATACGTTTATAACGAAGTATAACTTAACCTAACCCATCTAGAGCCTCGCTTGTAGTGTTTTACAGAATCCCGGTCGTGTCGTCCCGTACGTCTCGGTGCGGACATTATATACGTCTATAACGTTATATATCCTAACCAAAGGCAACCTAACAATTCGAATGTAGTATTTCACAACATTCCTGGCGGGTCGGCCCCACTTCTCGGTGGGAACATTATTTACGTCTATAACGTAATATAACCTAACCTAATCCACCTAGACCCTCGCTGGTAATGTTTTACGAAATCCCGGTCGTGTCGGCCCGTACTTCTCCGTGGGGACATTATATTCGTCTATAACGTTATATATCCTAACCTAAGGGAACCTAACATCTCGGATGTAGTATTTTCCAACATTCCTGGCGGGGCGGCCGCTACTTCTTGGTGGGAACATTATATACGTCTATATCGTAATATAACCTAACCTAACCCATCTAGACCCTCGCTGGTAATGTTCTACAAAATCCCGGTCGTGTCGTCTCGTACGTCTCGGTGCGGACATTATATACATCTATAACGTTATATATCCTAACCTAAGGGAACCTAACATCACGGATGTAGTATTTCACAACATTCCTGGCGGGTCGGCCCCACTTCTCGGTGGGAACATTATTTACGTCTATAACGTAATATAACCTAACCTAATCCATCTAGACCCTCGCTGGTAATGTTTTACAAAATCCCGGTCGTGTCGGCAAGTACTTCTCCGTGGGGACATTATATACGTCTATATCGTTATATATCCTAACCTAAGGCAACCTAACATCTCGGATGTAGTATTTTCCAACATTCCTGACGGGTCGGCCCCTACTTCTCGGTGGGCACATTATATACGTCTAGATCGTAATATAACCTAACCTAACCCATCTAGCCCCTCGCTTGTAATGTTTTGCAGAATCCCTGTCCTGTCAGCCCGTACGTCTCGGTGCGGACATTATATACGTCTATAACGTTATATATACTAACCTAAGCGAACCTAACATCTCGGATGTAGTATTTCACAACATTCCTGGCTGGTCGGCCCCACTTCTCGGTGGGAAAATTATATACGTTTATAACGTAGTATAACCTAACCTAACCCATCTAGCCCCTCGCTTGTAATGTTTTGCAGAATCCCGGGCGTGTCGGCCCGTACGTCTCGGTGCGGACATTATATACGTCTATAACGTTATATATCCTAACCTAAGGGTACCTAACATCTCGGATGTAGTATTTCACAACATTCCTGGCTGGTCGGCCCCACTTCTCGGTGGGAACATTATATACGTTTATAACGAAGTATAACCTAACCTAACCCATCTAGACCCTCGCTTGTAATGTTTTACAGAATCCCGGTCGTGTCGTCCCGTACGTCTCGGCACGGACATTATATACGTCTATAACGTTTTATATCCTAACCAAAGGCAACGTAACATCTCGAATGTAGTATTTCACAACATTCCTGGCGGGTCGGCCCCACTTCTCGGTGGGAACATTATTTACGTCTATAACGTAATATAACCTAACCTAATCCATCTAGACCCTCGCTGGTAATGTTTTACAAAATCCCGGTCATGTCGGCCCGTACTTCTCCGTGGGGACCTTATATACGTCTATATCGTTATATATCCTAACCTAAGGCAACCTAACATCTCCGATGTAGTATTTTCCAACATTCCTGGCGGGTCGGCCCCTACTTCTCGGTGGGCACATTATATACGTTTATATCGTAATATAACCTAACCTAACCCTTCCAGCCCCTCGCTAGTAATGTTTTGCAGAATCCCGGTCGTGTCGGCCCGTACGTCTCGGTGCGGACATTATATACGTCTATAACGTTATATATCCTAACCTAAGCGAACCTAACATCTCGGATGTAGTATTTCACAACATTCCTGGCTGGTCGGCCCCACTTCTCGGTGGGAACATTATATACGTTTATAACGAAGTATAACTTAACCTAACCCATCTAGACCCTCGCTTGTAATGTTTTACAGAATCCCGGTCGTGTCGTCCCGTACGTCTCGGTGCGGACATTATATACGTCTATAACGTTATATATCCTAACCAAAGGCAACCTAACATCTCGGATGTAGTATTTTCCAACATTCCTGGCGGGGCGGCCGCTACTTCTCGGTGGGAACATTATATACGTCTATATCGTAATATAACCTAACCTAACCCAGCTAGACCCTCGCTGGTAATGTTTTACAAAATGCCGGTCGTGTCGGCCCGTACTTCTCGGTGGGGACATTATTTACGTCTATAACGTTATATATCTTAACCTAAGGGAACCTAACATCTCGGATGTAGTATTTCACAACATTCCTGGCAGGCCGGCCCCACTTCTCGGTGGGAACATTATATACGTTTATAACGTAATATAACATAACCTAACCCATCTAGCCCCTCGCTGGTTATGTTTTACAAAATCCCGGTCGTGTCGGCCCGTACTTCTCCGTGGGGACATTATATACGTCTATAACGTTATATATCCTAACCTAAGGGAACCTAACATCTCGGATGTAGTATTTTCTACATTCCTGGCGGGGCGGCCCCTACTTCTCGGTGGGCACATTATATACGTCTATATCGTAATATAACCTAACCTAACCCATCTAGCTCCTCGCTTGTAATGTTTTGCAGAATCCCGGTCGTGTCGGCCCGTACGTCTCGGTGCGGACATTATATACGTCTATAACGTTATATATTCTAACCTAAGCGAACCTAACATCTCGGATGTAGTATATCACAACATTCCTGGCTGGTCGGCCCCACTTCTCGGTGGGAACATTATATACGTTTATAACGAAGTATAACTTAACCTAACCCATCTAGAGCCTCGCTTGTAATGTTTTACAGAATCCCGGTCGTGTCGTCCCGTACGTCTCGGTGCGGACATTATATACGTCTATAACGTTATATATCCTAACCAAAGGCAACCTAACATCTCGAATGTAGTATTTCACAACATTCCTGGCGGGTCGGCCCCACTTCTCGGTGGGAACATTATTTACGTCTATAACGTAATATAACATAACCTAATCCACCTAGACCCTCGCTGGTAATGTTTTACAAAATCCCGGTCGTGTCGGCCCGTACTTCTCCGTGGGGACATTATATTCGTCTATAACGTTATATATCCTAACCTAAGGGAACCTAACATCTCGGATGTAGTATTTTCCAACATTCCTGGCGGGGCGGCCGCTACTTCTTGGTGGGAACATTATATACGTCTATATCGTAATATAACCTAACCTAACCCATCTAGACCCTCGCTGGTAATGTTCTACAAAATCCCGGTCGTGTCGTCTCGTACGTCTCGGTGCGGACATTATATACATCTATAACGTTATATATCCTAACCTAAGGGAACCTAACATCACGGATGTAGTATTTCACAACATTCCTGGCGGGTCGGCCCCACTTCTCGGTGGGAACATTATTTACGTCTATAACGTAATATAACCTAACCTAATCCATCTAGACCCTCGCTGGTAATGTTTTACAAAATCCCGGTCGTGTCGGCAAGTACTTCTCCGTGGGGACATTATATACGTCTATATCGTTATATATCCTAACCTAAGGCAACCTAACATCTCGGATGTAGTATTTTCCAACATTCCTGGCGGGTCGGCCCCTACTTCTCGGTGGGCACATTATATACGTCTATATCGTAATATAACCTAACCTAACCCATCTAGCCCCTCGCTTGTAATGTTTTGCAGAATCCCTGTCCTGTCAGCCCGTACGTCTCGGTGCGGACATTATATACGTCTATAACGTTATATATACTAACCTAAGCGAACCTAACATCTTGGATGTAGTATTTCACAACATTCCTGGCTGGTCGGCCCCACTTCTCGGTGGGAACATTATATACGTTTATAACGTAATATAACCTAACCTAACCCATCTAGCCCCTCGCTGGTTATGTTTTACAAAATCCCAGTCTTGTCGGCCCGTACTTTTCCGTGGGGACATTATATACGTGTATAATTTTATATATCCTAACCTAAGGCAACTTAACATCTCGGATGTAGTATTTTCCAAAATTCCTGGCGGGTCAGTCCCTACTTCTCGGTGGGCACATTATATACGTCTATATCGTAATATAACCTAACCTAACCCATCTAGACCCTCGCTGGTAATGTTCTACAGAATCCCGGTCTTGTCGTCTCGTACGTCTCGGTGCGGACATTATATACGTCTATAACGTTATATATCCTAACCTAAGGGAACCTAACATCACGGATATAGTATTTCACAACATTCCTGGCTGGTCGGCCCCACTTCTCGGTGGGAAAATTATATACGTTTATAACGTAGTATAACCTAACCTAACCCATCTAGCCCCTCGCTTGTAATGTTTTGCAGAATCCCGGGCGTGTCGGCCCGTACGTCTCGGTGCGGACATTATATACGCCTATAACGTTATATATCCTAACCTAAGCGAACCTAACATCTCGGATGTAGTATTTCACAACATTCCTGGCTGGTCGGCCCCACTTCTCGGTGGGAACATTATATACGTTTATAACGAAGTATAACTTAACCTAACCCATCTAGAACCTCGCTTGTAATGTTTTACAGAATCCCGGTCGTGTCGTCCCGTACGTCTCGGAGCGGACATTATATACGTCTATAACGTTATATATCCTAACCAAAGGCAACCTAACATCTCGGATGTAGCATTTTCCAACATTCCTGGCGGGGCGGCCGCTACTTCTCGGTGGGCACATTATATACGTCTATATCGTAATATAACCAAACCTAACCCATCTAGAACCTCGCTGGTAATGTTTTACAAAATCCCGGTCGTGTCGGCCCGTATTTCTCCGTGGGGACATTATATACGTCTATATCGTTATATATCCTAACCTAAGGCAACTTAACATCTCCGATGTAGTATTTTCCAACATTCCTGGCGGGTCGGCCCCTACTTCTCGGTGGGCACATTATATACGTCTATATCGTAATATAACCTAACCTAACCCATCTAGCCCCTCGCTTGTAATGTTTTGCAGAATCCCGGTCGTGTCGGCCCGTACGTCTCGGTGCGGACATTATATACGTCTATAACGTTATATATTCTAACCTAAGCGAACCTAACATCTCGGATGTAGTATATCACAACATTCCTGGCTGGTCGGCCCCACTTCTCGGTGGGAACATTATATACGTTTATAACGAAGTATAACTTAACCTAACCCATCTAGAGCCTCGCTTGTAATGTTTTACAAAATCCCGGTCGTGTCGGCCCGTACTTCTCCGTGGGGACATTATATTCGTCTATAACGTTATATATCCTAACCTAAGGGAACCTAACATCTCGGATGTAGTATTTTCCAACATTCCTGGCGGGGCGGCCGCTACTTCTTGGTGGGAACATTATATACGTCTATATCGTAATATAACCTAACCTAACCCATCTAGACCCTCGCTGGTAATGTTCTACAAAATCCCGGTCGTGTCGTCTCGTACGTCTCGGTGCGGACATTATATGCGTCTATAACGTTATATATCCTAACCTAAGGGAACCTAACATCACGGATGTAGTATTTCACAACATTCCTGGCGGGTCGGCCCCACTTCTCGGTGGGAACATTATTTACGTCTATAACGTAATATAACCTAACCTAATCCATCTAGACCCTCGCTGGTAATGTTTTACAAAATCCCGGTCGTGTCGGCAAGTACTTCTCCGTGGGGACATTATATACGTCTATATCGTTATATATCCTAACCTAAGGCAACCTAACATCTCGGATGTAGTATTTTCCAACATTCCTGGCGGGTCGGCCCCTACTTCTCGGTGGGCACATTATATACGTCTATATCGTAATATAACCTAACCTAACCCATCTAGCCCCTCGCTTGTAATGTTTTGCAGAATCCCTGTCCTGTCAGCCCGTACGTCTCGGTGCGGACATTATATACGTCTATAACGTTATATATACTAACCTAAGCGAACCTAACATCTCGGATGTAGTATTTCACAACATTCCTGGCTGGTCGGCCCCACTTCTCGGTGGGAACATTATATACGTTTATAACGAAGTATAACTTAACCTAACCCATCTAGACCCTCGCTTGTAATGTTTTACAGAATCCCGGTCGTGTCGTCCCGTACGTCTCGGTGCGGACATTATATACGTCTATAACGTTATATATCCTAACCAAAGGCAACCTAACATCTCGGATGTAGTATTTTCCAACATTCCTGGCGGGGCGGCCGCTACTTCTCGGTGGGAACATTATATACGTCTATATCGTAATATAACCTAACCTAACCCAGCTAGACCCTCGCTGGTAATGTTTTACAAAATGCCGGTCGTGTCGGCCCGTACTTCTCGGTGGGGACATTATTTACGTCTATAACGTTATATATCTTAACCTAAGGGAACCTAACATCTCGGATGTAGTATTTCACAACATTCCTGGCAGGCCGGCCCCACTTCTCGGTGGGAACATTATATACGTTTATAACGTAATATAACATAACCTAACCCATCTAGCCCCTCGCTGGTTATGTTTTACAAAATCCCGGTCGTGTCGGCCCGTACTTCTCCGTGGGGACATTATATACGTCTATAACGTTATATATCCTAACCTAAGGGAACCTAACATCTCGGATGTAGTATTTTCTACATTCCTGGCGGGGCGGCCCCTACTTCTCGGTGGGCACATTATATACGTCTATATCGTAATATAACCTAACCTAACCCATCTAGCTCCTCGCTTGTAATGTTTTGCAGAATCCCGGTCGTGTCGGCCCGTACGTCTCGGTGCGGACATTATATACGTCTATAACGTTATATATTCTAACCTAAGCGAACCTAACATCTCGGATGTAGTATATCACAACATTCCTGGCTGGTCGGCCCCACTTCTCGGTGGGAACATTATATACGTTTATAACGAAGTATAACTTAACCTAACCCATCTAGAGCCTCGCTTGTAATGTTTTACAGAATCCCGGTCGTGTCGTCCCGTACGTCTCGGTGCGGACATTATATACGTCTATAACGTTATATATCCTAACCAAAGGCAACCTAACATCTCGAATGTAGTATTTCACAACATTCCTGGCGGGTCGGCCCCACTTCTCGGTGGGAACATTATTTACGTCTATAACGTAATATAACATAACCTAATCCACCTAGACCCTCGCTGGTAATGTTTTACAAAATCCCGGTCGTGTCGGCCCGTACTTCTCCGTGGGGACATTATATTCGTCTATAACGTTATATATCCTAACCTAAGGGAACCTAACATCTCGGATGTAGTATTTTCCAACATTCCTGGCGGGGCGGCCGCTACTTCTTGGTGGGAACATTATATACGTCTATATCGTAATATAACCTAACCTAACCCATCTAGACCCTCGCTGGTAATGTTCTACAAAATCCCGGTCGTGTCGTCTCGTACGTCTCGGTGCGGACATTATATACATCTATAACGTTATATATCCTAACCTAAGGGAACCTAACATCACGGATGTAGTATTTCACAACATTCCTGGCGGGTCGGCCCCACTTCTCGGTGGGAACATTATTTACGTCTATAACGTAATATAACCTAACCTAATCCATCTAGACCCTCGCTGGTAATGTTTTACAAAATCCCGGTCGTGTCGGCAAGTACTTCTCCGTGGGGACATTATATACGTCTATATCGTTATATATCCTAACCTAAGGCAACCTAACATCTCGGATGTAGTATTTTCCAACATTCCTGGCGGGTCGGCCCCTACTTCTCGGTGGGCACATTATATACGTCTATATCGTAATATAACCTAACCTAACCCATCTAGCCCCTCGCTTGTAATGTTTTGCAGAATCCCTGTCCTGTCAGCCCGTACGTCTCGGTGCGGACATTATATACGTCTATAACGTTATATATACTAACCTAAGCGAACCTAACATCTTGGATGTAGTATTTCACAACATTCCTGGCTGGTCGGCCCCACTTCTCGGTGGGAACATTATATACGTTTATAACGTAATATAACCTAACCTAACCCATCTAGCCCCTCGCTGGTTATGTTTTACAAAATCCCAGTCTTGTCGGCCCGTACTTTTCCGTGGGGACATTATATACGTGTATAATTTTATATATCCTAACCTAAGGCAACTTAACATCTCGGATGTAGTATTTTCCAAAATTCCTGGCGGGTCAGTCCCTACTTCTCGGTGGGCACATTATATACGTCTATATCGTAATATAACCTAACCTAACCCATCTAGACCCTCGCTGGTAATGTTCTACAGAATCCCGGTCTTGTCGTCTCGTACGTCTCGGTGCGGACATTATATACGCCTATAACGTTATATATCCTAACCTAAGCGAACCTAACATCTCGGATGTAGTATTTCACAACATTCCTGGCTGGTCGGCCCCACTTCTCGGTGGGAACATTATATACGTTTATAACGAAGTATAACTTAACCTAACCCATCTAGAACCTCGCTTGTAATGTTTTACAGAATCCCGGTCGTGTCGTCCCGTACGTCTCGGAGCGGACATTATATACGTCTATAACGTTATATATCCTAACCAAAGGCAACCTAACATCTCGGATGTAGCATTTTCCAACATTCCTGGCGGGGCGGCCGCTACTTCTCGGTGGGCACATTATATACGTCTATATCGTAATATAACCAAACCTAACCCATCTAGAACCTCGCTGGTAATGTTTTACAAAATCCCGGTCGTGTCGGCCCGTATTTCTCCGTGGGGACATTATATACGTCTATATCGTTATATATCCTAACCTAAGGCAACTTAACATCTCCGATGTAGTATTTTCCAACATTCCTGGCGGGTCGGCCCCTACTTCTCGGTGGGCACATTATATACGTCTATATCGTAATATAACCTAACCTAACCCATCTAGCCCCTCGCTTGTAATGTTTTGCAGAATCCCGGTCGTGTCGGCCCGTACGTCTCGGTGCGGACATTATATACGTCTATAACGTTATATATTCTAACCTAAGCGAACCTAACATCTCGGATGTAGTATATCACAACATTCCTGGCTGGTCGGCCCCACTTCTCGGTGGGAACATTATATACGTTTATAACGAAGTATAACTTAACCTAACCCATCTAGAGCCTCGCTTGTAATGTTTTACAAAATCCCGGTCGTGTCGGCCCGTACTTCTCCGTGGGGACATTATATTCGTCTATAACGTTATATATCCTAACCTAAGGGAACCTAACATCTCGGATGTAGTATTTTCCAACATTCCTGGCGGGGCGGCCGCTACTTCTTGGTGGGAACATTATATACGTCTATATCGTAATATAACCTAACCTAACCCATCTAGACCCTCGCTGGTAATGTTCTACAAAATCCCGGTCGTGTCGTCTCGTACGTCTCGGTGCGGACATTATATGCGTCTATAACGTTATATATCCTAACCTAAGGGAACCTAACATCACGGATGTAGTATTTCACAACATTCCTGGCGGGTCGGCCCCACTTCTCGGTGGGAACATTATTTACGTCTATAACGTAATATAACCTAACCTAATCCATCTAGACCCTCGCTGGTAATGTTTTACAAAATCCCGGTCGTGTCGGCAAGTACTTCTCCGTGGGGACATTATATACGTCTATATCGTTATATATCCTAACCTAAGGCAACCTAACATCTCGGATGTAGTATTTTCCAACATTCCTGGCGGGTCGGCCCCTACTTCTCGGTGGGCACATTATATACGTCTATATCGTAATATAACCTAACCTAACCCATCTAGCCCCTCGCTTGTAATGTTTTGCAGAATCCCTGTCCTGTCAGCCCGTACGTCTCGGTGCGGACATTATATACGTCTATAACGTTATATATACTAACCTAAGGGAACCTAACATCTCGGATGTAGTATTTCACAACATTCCTGGCAGGCCGGCCCCACTTCTCGGTGGGAACATTATATACGTTTATAACGTAATATAACATAACCTAACCCATCTAGCCCCTCGCTGGTTATGTTTTACAAAATCCCGGTCGTGTCGGCCCGTACTTCTCCGTGGGGACATTATATACGTCTATAACGTTATATATCCTAACCTAAGGGAACCTAACATCTCGGATGTAGTATTTTCTACATTCCTGGCGGGGCGGCCCCTACTTCTCGGTGGGCACATTATATACGTCTATATCGTAATATAACCTAACCTAACCCATCTAGCTCCTCGCTTGTAATGTTTTGCAGAATCCCGGTCCTGTCGGCCCGTACGTCTCGGTGCGGACATTATATACGTCTATAACGTTATATATTCTAACCTAAGCGAACCTAACATCTCGGATGTAGTATATCACAACATTCCTGGCTGGTCGGCCCCACTTCTCGGTGGGAACATTATATACGTTTATAACGAAGTATAACTTAACCTAACCCATCTAGAGCCTCGCTTGTAATGTTTTACAGAATCCCGGTCGTGTCGTCCCGTACGTCTCGGTGCGGACATTATATACGTCTATAACGTTATATATCCTAACCAAAGGCAACCTAACATCTCGAATGTAGTATTTCACAACATTCCTGGCGGGTCGGCCCCACTTCTCGGTGGGAACATTATTTACGTCTATAACGTAATATAACATAACCTAATCCACCTAGACCCTCGCTGGTAATGTTTTACAAAATCCCGGTCGTGTCGGCCCGTACTTCTCCGTGGGGACATTATATTCGTCTATAACGTTATATATCCTAACCTAAGGGAACCTAACATCTCGGATGTAGTATTTTCCAACATTCCTGGCGGGGCGGCCGCTACTTCTTGGTGGGAACATTATATACGTCTATATCGTAATATAACCTAACCTAACCCATCTAGACCCTCGCTGGTAATGTTCTACAAAATCCCGGTCGTGTCGTCTCGTACGTCTCGGTGCGGACATTATATACATCTATAACGTTATATATCCTAACCTAAGGGAACCTAACATCACGGATGTAGTATTTCACAACATTCCTGGCGGGTCGGCCCCACTTCTCGGTGGGAACATTATTTACGTCTATAACGTAATATAACCTAACCTAATCCATCTAGACCCTCGCTGGTAATGTTTTACAAAATCCCGGTCGTGTCGGCAAGTACTTCTCCGTGGGGACATTATATACGTCTATATCGTTATATATCCTAACCTAAGGCAACCTAACATCTCGGATGTAGTATTTTCCAACATTCCTGGCGGGTCGGCCCCTACTTCTCGGTGGGCACATTATATACGTCTATATCGTAATATAACCTAACCTAACCCATCTAGCCCCTCGCTTGTAATGTTTTGCAGAATCCCTGTCCTGTCAGCCCGTACGTCTCGGTGCGGACATTATATACGTCTATAACGTTATATATACTAACCTAAGCGAACCTAACATCTTGGATGTAGTATTTCACAACATTCCTGGCTGGTCGGCCCCACTTCTCGGTGGGAACATTATATACGTTTATAACGTAATATAACCTAACCTAACCCATCTAGCCCCTCGCTGGTTATGTTTTACAAAATCCCAGTCTTGTCGGCCCGTACTTTTCCGTGGGGACATTATATACGTGTATAATTTTATATATCCTAACCTAAGGCAACTTAACATCTCGGATGTAGTATTTTCCAAAATTCCTGGCGGGTCAGTCCCTACTTCTCGGTGGGCACATTATATACGTCTATATCGTAATATAACCTAACCTAACCCATCTAGACCCTCGCTGGTAATGTTCTACAGAATCCCGGTCTTGTCGTCTCGTACGTCTCGGTGCGGACATTATATACGTCTATAACGTTATATATCCTAACCTAAGCGAACCTAACATCTCGGATGTAGTATTTCACAACATTCCTGGCTGGTCGGCCCCACTTCTCGGTGGGAACATTATATACGTTTATAACGAAGTATAACTTAACCTAACCCATCTAGAACCTCGCTT
The DNA here is from genome assembly GCA_963969225.1 of Xylocopa violacea. NCBI lineage: Eukaryota > Metazoa > Arthropoda > Insecta > Hymenoptera > Apidae > Xylocopa > Xylocopa violacea. Next base: position 1,281,134 of record CAXAJV010000481.1, read on the forward strand.
GTAATGTTTTACAGAATCCCGGTCGTGTCGTCCCGTACGTCTCGGAGCGGACATTATATACGTCTATAACGTTATATATTCTAACCAAAGGCAACCTAACATCTCGGATGTAGCATTTTCCAACATTCCTGGCGGGGCGGCCGCTACTTCTCGGTGGGCACATTATATACGTCTATATCGTAATATAACCAAACCTAACCCATCTAGAACCTCGCTGGTAATGTTTTACAAAATCCCGGTCGTGTCGGCCCGTATTTCTCCGTGGGGACATTATATACGTCTATATCGTTATATATCCTAACCTAAGGCAACTTAACATCTCCGATGTAGTATTTTCCAACATTCCTGGCGGGTCGGCCCCTACTTCTCGGTGGGCACATTATATACGTCTATATCGTAATATAACCTAACCTAACCCATCTAGCCCCTCGCTTGTAATGTTTTGCAGAATCCCGGTCGTGTCGGCCCGTACGTCTCGGTGCGGACATTATATACGTCTATAACGTTATATATTCTAACCTAAGCGAACCTAACATCTCGGATGTAGTATATCACAACATTCCTGGCTGGTCGGCCCCACTTCTCGGTGGGAACATTATATACGTTTATAACGAAGTATAACTTAACCTAACCCATCTAGAGCCTCGCTTGTAATGTTTTACAGAATCCCGGTCGTGTCGTCCCGTACATCTCGGTGCGGACATTATATACGTCTATAACGTTATATATCCTAACCAAAGGCAACCTAACATCTCGAATGTAGTATTTCACAACATTCCTGGCGGGTCGGCCCCACTTCTCGGTGGGAACATTATTTACGTCTATAACGTAATATAACCTAACCTAATCCATCTAGACCCTCGCTGGTAATGTTTTACAAAATCCCGGTCGTGTCGTCTCGTACGTCTCGGTGCGGACATTATATACGTCTATAACGTTATATATCCTAACCTAAGGGTACCTAACATCTCGGATGTAGTATTTCACAACATTCCTGGCTGGTCGGCCCCACTTCTCGGTGGGAACATTATATACGTTTATAACGAAGTATAACCTAACCTAACCCATCCAGGCCCTCGCTAGTAATGTTTTGCAGAATCCCGGTCGTGTCGGCCCGTACGTCTCGGTGCGGACATTATATACGTCTATAACGTTATATATCCTAACCTAAGCGAACCTAACATCTCGGATGTAGTATATCACAACATTCCTGGCTGGTCGGCCCCACTTCTCGGTGGGAACATTATATACGTTTATAACGAAGTATAACTTAACCTAACCCATCTAGAGCCTCGCTTGTAATGTTTTACAGAATCCCGGTCGTGTCGTCCCGTACATCTCGGTGCGGACATTATATACGTCTATAACGTTATATATCCTAACCAAAGGCAATCTAACATCTCGAATGTAGTATTTCACAACATCCCTGGCGGGTCGGCCCCACTTCTCGGTGGGAACATTATTTACGTCTATAACGTAATATAACCTAACCTAATCCATCTAGACCCTCGCTGGTACTGTTTTACAAAATCCCGGTCGTGTCGGCCCGTACTTCTCCGTGGGGACATTATATACGTCTATAACGTTATATATCCTAACCTAAGGGAACCTAACATCCCGGATATAGTATTTTCCAACATTCCTGGCGGGGCGGCCGCTACTTCTTGGTGGGAACATTATATACGTCTATATCGTAATATAACCTAACCTAACCCATCTAGACCCTCGCTGGTAATGTTCTACAAAATCCCGGTCGTGTCGTCTCGTACGTCTCGGTGCGGACATTATATACGTCTATAACGTTATATATCCTAACCTAAGGGAACCTAACATCACGGATGTAGTATTTCACAACATTCCTGTCTGGTCGGCCCCACTTCTCGGTGGGAAAATTATATACGTTTATAACGTAGTATAACCTAACCTAACCCATCTAGCCCCTCGCTTGTAATGTTTTGCAGAATCCCGGTCGTGTCGGCCCGTACGTCTCGGTGCGGACATTATATACGTCTATAACGTTATGTATCCTAACCTAAGGGTACCTAACATCTCGCATGTAGTATTTCACAACATTCCTGGCTGGTCGGCCCCACTTCTCGGTGGGAACATTATATACGTTTATAACGAAGTATAACCTAACCTAACCCATCTAGACCCTCGCTTGTAATGTTTTACAGAATCCCGGTCGTGTCGTCCCGTACGTCTCGGCACGGACATTATATACGTCTATAACGTTTTATATCCTAACCAAAGGCAACCTAACATCTCGAATGTAGTATTTCACAACATTCCTGGCGGGTCGGCCCCACTTCTCGGTGGGAACATTATTTACGTCTATAACGTAATATAACCTAACCTAATCCATCTAGACCCTCGCTGGTAATGTTTTACAAAATCCCGGTCGTGTCGGCCCGTACTTCTCCGTGGGGACATTATATACGTCTATATCGTTATATATCCTAACCTAAGGCAACTTAACATCTCCGATGTAGTATTTTCCAACATTCCTGGCGGGTCGGCCCCTACTTCTCGGTGGGCACATTATATACGTTTATATCGTAATATAACCTAACCTAACCCATCCAGCCCCTCGCTTGTAATGTTTTGCAGAATCCCCGTCGTGTCGGCCCGTACGTCTCGGTGCGGACATTATATACGTCTATAACGTTATATATCCTAACCTAAGGGAACCTAACATCACGGATGTAGTATTTCACAACATTCCTGGCGGGTCGGCCCCACTTCTCGGTGGGAACATTATTTACGTCTATAACGTAATATAACCTAACCTAATCCATCTAGACCCTCGCTGGTAATGTTTTACAAAATCCCGGTCGTGTCGGCAAGTACTTCTCCGTGGGGACATTATATACGTCTATATCGTTATATATCCTAACCTAAGGCAACCTAACATCTCGGATGTAGTATTTTCCAACATTCCTGGCGGTTCGGCCCCTACTTCTCGGTGGGCACATTATATACGTCTATATCGTAATATAACCAAACCTAACCCATCTAGACCCTCGCTGGTAATGTTTTACAAAATCCCGGTTGTGTCGGCCCGTACTTCTCCGTGGGGACATTATATACGTCTATATCGTTATATATCCTAACCTAAGGCAACTTAACATCTCCGATGTAGTATTTTCCAACATTCCTGGCGGGTCGGCCCCTACTTCTCGGTGGGCACATTATATACGTCTATATCGTAATATAACCTAACCTAACCCATCTAGACCCTCGCTGGTAATGTTCTACAAAATCCCGGTCGTGTCGTCTCGTACGTCTCGGTGCGGACATTATATACGTCTATAACGTTATATATCCTAACCTAAGGGAACCTAACATCACGGATGTAGTATTTCACAACATTCCTGTCTGGTCGGCCCCACTTCTCGGTGGGAAAATTATATACGTTTATAACGTAGTATAACCTAACCTAACCCATCTAGCCCCTCGCTTGTAATGTTTTGCAGAATCCCGGTCGTGTCGGCCCGTACGTCTCGGTGCGGACATTATATACGTCTATAACGTTATGTATCCTAACCTAAGGGTACCTAACATCTCGCATGTAGTATTTCACAACATTCCTGGCTGGTCGGCCCCACTTCTCGGTGGGAACATTATATACGTTTATAACGAAGTATAACCTAACCTAACCCATCTAGACCCTCGCTTGTAATGTTTTACAGAATCCCGGTCGTGTCGTCCCGTACGTCTCGGCACGGACATTATATACGTCTATAACGTTTTATATCCTAACCAAAGGCAACCTAACATCTCGAATGTAGTATTTCACAACATTCCTGGCGGGTCGGCCCCACTTCTCGGTGGGAACATTATTTACGTCTATAACGTAATATAACCTAACCTAATCCATCTAGACCCTCGCTGGTAATGTTTTACAAAATCCCGGTCGTGTCGGCCCGTACTTCTCCGTGGGGACATTATATACGTCTATATCGTTATATATCCTAACCTAAGGCAACTTAACATCTCCGATGTAGTATTTTCCAACATTCCTGGCGGGTCGGCCCCTACTTCTCGGTGGGCACATTATATACGTTTATATCGTAATATAACCTAACCTAACCCATCCAGCCCCTCGCTTGTAATGTTTTGCAGAATCCCCGTCGTGTCGGCCCGTACGTCTCGGTGCGGACATTATATACGTCTATAACGTTATATATCCTAACCTAAGGGAACCTAACATCACGGATGTAGTATTTCACAACATTCCTGGCGGGTCGGCCCCACTTCTCGGTGGGAACATTATTTACGTCTATAACGTAATATAACCTAACCTAATCCATCTAGACCCTCGCTGGTAATGTTTTACAAAATCCCGGTCGTGTCGGCAAGTACTTCTCCGTGGGGACATTATATACGTCTATATCGTTATATATCCTAACCTAAGGCAACCTAACATCTCGGATGTAGTATTTTCCAACATTCCTGGCGGTTCGGCCCCTACTTCTCGGTGGGCACATTATATACGTCTATATCGTAATATAACCTAACCTAACCCATCTAGCCCCTCGCTTGTAATGTTTTGCAGAATCCCTGTCCTGTCAGCCCGTACGTCTCGGTGCGGACATTATATACGTCTATAACGTTATATATACTAACCTAAGCGAACCTAACATCTTGGATGTAGTATTTCACAACATTCCTGGCTGGTCGGCCCCACTTCTCGGTGGGAACATTATATACGTTTATAACGTAATATAACCTAACCTAACCCATCTAGCCCCTCGCTGGTTATGTTTTACAAAATCCCAGTCTTGTCGGCCCGTACTTTTCCGTGGGGACATTATATACGTGTATAATTTTATATATCCTAACCTAAGGCAACTTAACCTCTCGGATGTAGTATTTTCCAAAATTCCTGGCGGGTCAGTCCCTACTTCTCGGTGGGCACATTATATACGTCTATATCGTAATATAACCTAACCTAACCCATCTAGACCCTCGCTGGTAATGTTCTACAGAATCCCGGTCTTGTCGTCTCGTACGTCTCGGTGCGGACATTATATACGTCTATAACGTTATATATCCTAACCTAAGGGAACCTAACATCACGGATATAGTATTTCACAACATTCCTGGCTGGTCGGCCCCACTTCTCGGTGGGAAAATTATATACGTTTATAACGTAGTATAACCTAACCTAACCCATCTAGCCCCTCGCTTGTAATGTTTTGCAGAATCCCGGGCGTGTCGGCCCGTACGTCTCGGTGCGGACATTATATACGCCTATAACGTTATATATCCTAACCTAAGCGAACCTAACATCTCGGATGTAGTATTTCACAACATTCCTGGCTGGTCGGCCCCACTTCTCGGTGGGAACATTATATACGTTTATAACGAAGTATAACTTAACCTAACCCATCTAGACCCTCGCTTGTAATGTTTTACAGAATCCCGGTCGTGTCGTCCCGTACGTCTCGGAGCGGACATTATATACGTCTATAACGTTATATATCCTAACCAAAGGCAACCTAACATCTCGGATGTAGCATTTTCCAACATTCCTGGCGGGGCGGCCGCTACTTCTCGGTGGGCACATTATATACGTCTATATCGTAATATAACCAAACCTAACCCATCTAGAACCTCGCTGGTAATGTTTTACAAAATCCCGGTCGTGTCGGCCCGTATTTCTCCGTGGGGACATTATATACGTCTATATCGTTATATATCCTAACCTAAGGCAACTTAACATCTCCGATGTAGTATTTTCCAACATTCCTGGCGGGTCGGCCCCTACTTCTCGGTGGGCACATTATATACGTCTATATCGTAATATAACCTAACCTAACCCATCTAGACCCTCGCTGGTAATGTTCTACAAAATCCCGGTCGTGTCGTCTCGTACGTCTCGGTGCGGACATTATATACGTCTATAACGTTATATATCCTAACCTAAGGGAACCTAACATCACGGATGTAGTATTTCACAACATTCCTGTCTGGTCGGCCCCACTTCTCGGTGGGAAAATTATATACGTTTATAACGTAGTATAACCTAACCTAACCCATCTAGCCCCTCGCTTGTAATGTTTTGCAGAATCCCTGTCCTGTCAGCCCGTACGTCTCGGTGCGGACATTATATACGTCTATAACGTTATATATACTAACCTAAGCGAACCTAACATCTCGGATGTAGTATTTCACAACATTCCTGGCTGGTCGGCCCCACTTCTCGGTGGGAACATTATATACGTTTATAACGAAGTATAACTTAACCTAACCCATCTAGAGCCTCGCTTGTAATGTTTTACAGAATCCCGGTCGTGTCGTCCCGTACATCTCGGTGCGGACATTATATACGTCTATAACGTTATATATCCTAACCAAAGGCAACCTAACATCTCGAATGTAGTATTTCACAACATTCCTGGCGGGTCGGCCCCACTTCTCGGTGGGAACATTATTTACGTCTATAACGTAATATAACCTAACCTAATCCATCTAGACCCTCGCTGGTAATGTTTTACAAAATCCCGGTCGTGTCGTCTCGTACGTCTCGGTGCGGACATTATATACGTCTATAACGTTATATATCCTAACCTAAGGGTACCTAACATCTCGGATGTAGTATTTCACAACATTCCTGGCTGGTCGGCCCCACTTCTCGGTGGGAACATTATATACGTTTATAACGAAGTATAACCTAACCTAACCCATCTAGACCCTCGCTTGTAATGTTTTACAGAATCCCGGTCGTGTCGTCCCGTACGTCTCGGCACGGACATTATATACGTCTATAACGTTTTATATCCTAACCAAAGGCAACCTAACATCTCGAATGTAGTATTTCACAACATTCCTGGCGGGTCGGCCCCACTTCTCGGTGGGAACATTATTTACGTCTATAACGTAATATAACCTAACCTAATCCATCTAGACCCTCGCTGGTAATGTTTTACAAAATCCCGGTCGTGTCGGCCCGTACTTCTCCGTGGGGACCTTATATACGTCTATATCGTTATATATCCTAACCTAAGGCAACCTAACATCTCCGATGTAGTATTTTCCAACATTCCTGGCGGGTCGGCCCCTACTTCTCGGTGGGCACATTATATACGTTTATATCGTAATATAACCTAACCTAACCCATCCAGCCCCTCGCTAGTAATGTTTTGCAGAATCCCGGTCGTGTCGGCCCGTACGTCTCGGTGCGGACATTATATACGTCTATAACGTTATATATCCTAACCTAAGCGAACCTAACATCTCGGATGTAGTATTTCACAACATTCCTGGCTGGTCGGCCCCACTTCTCGGTGGGAACATTATATACGTTTATAACGAAGTATAACTTAACCTAACCCATCTAGAGCCTCGCTTGTAATGTTTTACAGAATCCCGGTCGTGTCGTCCCGTACATCTCGGTGCGGACATTATATACGTCTATAACGTTATATATCCTAACCAAAGGCAATCTAACATCTCGAATGTAGTATTTCACAACATCCCTGGCGGGTCGGCCCCACTTCTCGGTGGGAACATTATTTACGTCTATAACGTAATATAACCTAACCTAATCCATCTAGACCCTCGCTGGTACTGTTTTACAAAATCCCGGTCGTGTCGGCCCGTACTTCTCCGTGGGGACATTATATACGTCTATAACGTTATATATCCTAACCTAAGGGAACCTAACATCCCGGATATAGTATTTTCCAACATTCCTGGCGGGGCGGCCGCTACTTCTTGGTGGGAACATTATATACGTCTATATCGTAATATAACCTAACCTAACCCATCTAGACCCTCGCTGGTAATGTTCTACAAAATCCCGGTCGTGTCGTCTCGTACGTCTCGGTGCGGACATTATATACGTCTATAACGTTATATATCCTAACCTAAGGGAACCTAACATCACGGATGTAGTATTTCACAACATTCCTGTCTGGTCGGCCCCACTTCTCGGTGGGAACATTATTTACGTCTATAACGTAATATAACCTAACCTAATCCATCTAGACCCTCGCTGGTAATGTTTTACAAAATCCCGGTCGTGTCGGCCCGTACTTCTCCGTGGGGACATTATATACGTCTATATCGTTATATATCCTAACCTAAGGCAACTTAACATCTCCGATGTAGTATTTTCCAACATTCCTGGCGGGTCGGCCCCTACTTCTCGGTGGGCACATTATATACGTTTATATCGTAATATAACCTAACCTAACCCATCCAGCCCCTCGCTTGTAATGTTTTGCAGAATCCCCGTCGTGTCGGCCCGTACGTCTCGGTGCGGACATTATATACGTCTATAACGTTATATATCCTAACCTAAGCGAACCTAACATCTCGGATGTAGTATTTCACAACATTCCTGGCTGGTCGGCCCCACTTCTCGGTGGGAACATTATATACGTTTATAACGAAGTATAACTTAACCTAACCCATCCAGCCCCTCGCTTGTAATGTTTTGCAGAATCCCGGTCGTGTCGCCCCGTACGTCTCGGTGCGGACATTATATACGTCTATAACGTTATATATCCTAACCTAAGCGAACCTAACATCTCGGATGTAGTATTTCACAACATTCCTGGCTGGTCGGCCCCACTTCTCAGTGGGAACATTATATACGTTTATAACGAAGTATATCTTAACCTAACCCATCTAGACCCTCGCTTGTAATGTTTTACAGAATCCCGGTCGTGTCGTCCCGTACGTCTCGGTGCGGACATTATATACGTCTATAACGTTATATATCCTAACCAAAGGCAACCTAACATCTCGGATGTAGTATTTTCCAACATTCCTGGCGGGGCGGCCGCTACTTCTCGGTGGGAACATTATATACGTCTATATCGTAATATAACCTAACCTAACCCAGCTAGGCCCTCGCTGGTAATGTTTTACAAAATGCCGGTCGTGTCGGCCCGTACTTCTCGGTGGGGACATTATTTACGTCTATAACGTTATATATCTTAACCTAAGGGAACCTAACATCTCGGATGTAGTATTTCACAACATTCCTGGCAGGTCGGCCCCACTTCTCGGTGGGAACATTATATACGTTTATAACGTAATATAACATAACCTAACCCATCTCGCCCCTCGCTGGTTATGTTTTACAAAATCCCAGTCGTGTCGGCCCGTACTGTTCCGTGGTGACATTATATACGTCTATAATTTTATATATCCTAACCTAAGGCAACTTAACATCTCGGATGTAGTATTTTCCAACATTCCTGGCGGGTCAGTCCCTACTTCTCGGTCGGCACATTATATACGTCTATATCGTAATATAACCTAACCTAACCCATCTAGACCCTCGCTGGTAATGTTTTACAGAATCCCGGTCGTGTCGTCTCGTACGTCTCGGTGCGGACATTATATACGTCTATACGTTATATATCCAACCTAAGGGAACCTAACATCACGGATGTAGTATTTCACAACATTCCTGGCTGGTCGGCCCCACATCTCGGTGGGAAAATTATATACGTTTATAACGTAGTATAACCTAACCTAACCCATCTAGCCCCTCGCTTGTAATGTTTTGCAGAATCCCGGTCGTGTCGGCCCGTACGTCTCGGTGCGGACATTATATACGTCTATAACGTAATATATCGTAACCTAAGCGAACCTAACATCTCGGATGTAGTATTTCACAACATTCCTGGCTGGTCGGCCCCACTTCTCGGTGGGAACATTATATACGTTTATAACGAAGTATAACTTAACCTAACCCATCTAGACCCTCGCCTGTAATGTTTTACAGAATCCCGGTCGTGTCGTCCCGTACGTCTCGGTGCGGACATTATATACGTCTATAACGTTATATATCCTAACCAAAGGCAACCTAACATCTCGAATGTAGTATTTCACAACATTCCTGGCGGGTCGGCCCCACTTCTCGGTGGGAACATTATTTACGTCTATAACGTAATATAACCTAATCTAATCCATCTAGACCCTCGCTGGTAATGTTTTACAAAATCCCGGTCGTGTCCGCCCGTACTTCTCCGTGGGGACATTATATACGTCTATAACGTTATATATCCTAACCTAAGGGAACCTAACATCTCGGATGTAGTATTTTCCAACATTCCGGGCGGGGCGGCCGCTACTTCTCGGTGGGAACATTATATACGTCTATATCGTAATATAACCAAACCTAACCCATCTAGACCCTCGCTGGTAATGTTTTACAAAATCCCGGTTGTGTCGGCCCGTACTTCTCCGTGGGGACATTATATACGTCTATATCGTTATATATCCTAACCTAAGGCAACTTAACATCTCCGATGTAGTATTTTCCAACATTCCTGGCGGGTCGGCCCCTACTTCTCGGTGGGCACATTATATACGTCTATATCGTAATATAACCTAACCTAACCCATCTAGACCCTCGCTTGTAATGTTTTGCAGAATCCCGGTCGTGTCGTCCCGTACGTCTCGGTGCGGACATTATATACGTCTATAACGTTATATATCCTAACCAAAGGCAGCCTAATATCTCGAATGTAGTATTTCACAACATTCCTGGCGGGTCGGCCGCACTTCTCGGTGGGAACATTATTTACGTCTATAACGTAATATAACCTAACCTAATCCATCTAGAACCTCGCTGGTAATGTTTTACAAAATCCCGGTCGTGTCGGCCCGTACTTCTCCGTGGGGACATTATATACGTCTATAACGTTATATATCCTAACCTAAGGGAACCTAACATCTCGGATGTAGTATTTTCCAACATTCCTGGCGGGTCGGCCCCACTTCTCGGTGGGAACATTATTCACGTCTATAACGTAATATAACCTAACCTAACCCATCTAGACCCTCGCTGGTAATGTTTTACAGAATCCCGGTCGTGTCGTCTCGTACATCTCGGTGCGGACATTATATACGTCTATAACGTTATATATCCTAACCTAAGGGAACCTAACATCTCGGATGTAGTATTTCACAACATTCCTGTCTGGTCGGCCCCACTTCTCGGTGGGAACATTATATACGTCTATATCGTAATATAACCTAACCTAACCAATCTAGACCCTCGCTGGTAATGTTTTACAGAATCCCGGTCGTGTCGTCTCGTACGTCTCGGTGCGGACATTATATACGTCTATAACGTTATATATCCTAACCAAAGGCAACCTAACATCTCGGATGTAGTATTTTCCAACATTCCTGGCGGGGCGGCCGCTACTTCTCGGTGGGAACATTATATACGTCTATATCGTAATATAACCTAACCTAACCCAGCTAGGCCCTCGCTGGTAATGTTTTACAAAATGCCGGTCGTGTCGGCCCGTACTTCTCGGTGGGGACATTATTTACGTCTATAACGTTATATATCTTAACCTAAGGGAACCTAACATCTCGGATGTAGTATTTCACAACATTCCTGGCAGGTCGGCCCCACTTCTCGGTGGGAACATTATATACGTTTATAACGTAATATAACATAACCTAACCCATCTCGCCCCTCGCTGGTTATGTTTTACAAAATCCCAGTCGTGTCGGCCCGTACTGTTCCGTGGTGACATTATATACGTCTATAATTTTATATATCCTAACCTAAGGCAACTTAACATCTCGGATGTAGTATTTTCCAACATTCCTGGCGGGTCAGTCCCTACTTCTCGGTCGGCACATTATATACGTCTATATCGTAATATAACCTAACCTAACCCATCTAGACCCTCGCTGGTAATGTTTTACAGAATCCCGGTCGTGTCGTCTCGTACGTCTCGGTGCGGACATTATATACGTCTATACGTTATATATCCAACCTAAGGGAACCTAACATCACGGATGTAGTATTTCACAACATTCCTGGCTGGTCGGCCCCACATCTCGGTGGGAAAATTATATACGTTTATAACGTAGTATAACCTAACCTAACCCATCTAGCCCCTCGCTTGTAATGTTTTGCAGAATCCCGGTCGTGTCGGCCCGTACGTCTCGGTGCGGACATTATATACGTCTATAACTTAATATATCGTAACCTAAGCGAACCTAACATCTCGGATGTAGTATTTCACAACATTCCTGGCTGGTCGGCCCCACTTCTCGGTGGGAACATTATATACGTTTATAACGAAGTATAACTTAACCTAACCCATCTAGACCCTCGCCTGTAATGTTTTACAGAATCCCGGTCGTGTCGTCCCGTACGTCTCGGTGCGGACATTATATACGTCTATAACGTTATATATCCTAACCAAAGGCAACCTAACATCTCGAATGTAGTATTTCACAACATTCCTGGCGGGTCGGCCCCACTTCTCGGTGGGAACATTATTTACGTCTATAACGTAATATAACCTAATCTAATCCATCTAGACCCTCGCTGGTAATGTTTTACAAAATCCCGGTCGTGTCCGCCCGTACTTCTCCGTGGGGACATTATATACGTCTATAACGTTATATATCCTAACCTAAGGGAACCTAACATCTCGGATGTAGTATTTTCCAACATTCCGGGCGGGGCGGCCGCTACTTCTCGGTGGGAACATTATATACGTCTATATCGTAATATAACCAAACCTAACCCATCTAGACCCTCGCTGGTAATGTTTTACAAAATCCCGGTTGTGTCGGCCCGTACTTCTCCGTGGGGACATTATATACGTCTATATCGTTATATATCCTAACCTAAGGCAACTTAACATCTCCGATGTAGTATTTTCCAACATTCCTGGCGGGTCGGCCCCTACTTCTCGGTGGGCACATTATATACGTCTATATCGTAATATAACCTAACCTAACCCATCTAGACCCTCGCTTGTAATGTTTTGCAGAATCCCGGTCGTGTCGTCCCGTACGTCTCGGTGCGGACATTATATACGTCTATAACGTTATATATCCTAACCAAAGGCAGCCTAATATCTCGAATGTAGTATTTCACAACATTCCTGGCGGGTCGGCCGCACTTCTCGGTGGGAACATTATTTACGTCTATAACGTAATATAACCTAACCTAATCCATCTAGAACCTCGCTGGTAATGTTTTACAAAATCCCGGTCGTGTCGGCCCGTACTTCTCCGTGGGGACATTATATACGTCTATAACGTTATATATCCTAACCTAAGGGAACCTAACATCTCGGATGTAGTATTTTCCAACATTCCTGGCGGGTCGGCCCCACTTCTCGGTGGGAACATTATTCACGTCTATAACGTAATATAACCTAACCTAACCCATCTAGACCCTCGCTGGTAATGTTTTACAGAATCCCGGTCGTGTCGTCTCGTACATCTCGGTGCGGACATTATATACGTCTATAACGTTATATATCCTAACCTAAGGGAACCTAACATCTCGGATGTAGTATTTCACAACATTCCTGTCTGGTCGGCCCCACTTCTCGGTGGGAACATTATATACGTCTATATCGTAATATAACCTAACCTAACCAATCTAGACCCTCGCTGGTAATGTTTTACAGAATCCCGGTCGTGTCGTCTCGTACGTCTCGGTGCGGACATTATATACGTCTATAACGTTATATATCCTAACCAAAGGCAACTAAACATCTCGGATGTAGTATTTTCCAACATTCCTGGCGGGTCGGCCCCACACTTCGGTGGGAACATTATTTACGTCTATAACGTAATATAACCTAACCTAATCCATCTAGACCCTCGCTGGTAATGTTTTACAAAATCCCGGTCGTGTCGGCACGTACTTCTCCGTGGGTACATTATATACGTCTATAACGTTATATATCCTAACCTAAGGGAACCTAACATCTGGGATGTAGTATTTTCCAACATTCCTGGCGTGGCGGCCGCTACTTCTTGGTGGGAACAATATATACGTCTATATCGTAATATAACCTAACCTAACCCATCTAGACCCTCGCTGGTAATGTTCTACAAAATCCCGGTCGTGTCGTCTCGTACGTCTCGGTGCGGACATTATATACGTCTATAACGTTATATATCCTAACCTAAGGGAACCTAACATCACGGATGTAGTATTTCACAACATTCCTGGCTTGTCGGCCCCACTTCTCGGTGGGAAAATTATATACGTTTATAACGTAGTATAACCTAACCTAACCCATCTAGCCCCTCGCTTGTAATGTTTTGCAGAATCCCGGGCGTGTCGGCCCGTACGTCTCGGTGCGGACATTATATACGTCTATAACGTTATATATCCTAACCTAAGCGAACCTAACATCTCGGATGTAGTATTTCACAACATTCCTGGCTGGTCGGCCCCACTTCTCGGTGGGAACATTATATACGTTTATAACGAAGTATAACTTAACCTAACCCATCTAGAGCCTCGCTTGTAATGTTTTACAGAATCCCGGTCGTGTCGTCCCGTACATCTCGGTGCGGACATTATATACGTCTATAACGTTATATATCCTAACCAAAGGCAACCTAACATCTCGAATGTAGTATTTCACAACATTCCTGGCGGGTCGGCCCCACTTCTCGGTGGGAACATTATTTACGTCTATAACGTAATATAACCTAACCTAATCCATCTAGACCCTCGCTGGTAATGTTTTACAAAATCCCGGTCGTGTCGGCCCGTACTTCTCCGTGGGGACATTATATACGTCTATAACGTTATATATCCTAACCTAAGGCAACCTAACATCTCCGATGTAGTATTTTCCAACATTCCTGGCGGGTCGGCCCCTACTTCTCGGTGGGCACATTATATACGTTTATATCGTAATATAACCTAACCTAACCCATCCAGCCCCTCGCTAGTAATGTTTTGCAGAATCCCGGTCGTGTCGGCCCGTACGTCTCGGTGCGGACATTATATACGTCTATAACGTTATATATCCTAACCTAAGCGAACCTAACATCTCGGATGTAGTATTTCACAACATTCCTGGCTGGTCGGCCCCACTTCTCGGTGGGAACATTATATACGTTTATAACGAAGTATAACTTAACCTAACCCATCTAGAGCCTCGCTTGTAATGTTTTACAGAATCCCGGTCGTGTCGTCCCGTACATCTCGGTGCGGACATTATATACGTCTATAACGTTATATATCCTAACCAAAGGCAATCTAACATCTCGAATGTAGTATTTCACAACATCCCTGGCGGGTCGGCCCCACTTCTCGGTGGGAACATTATTTACGTCTATAACGTAATATAACCTAACCTAATCCATCTAGACCCTCGCTGGTACTGTTTTACAAAATCCCGGTCGTGTCGGCCCGTACTTCTCCGTGGGGACATTATATACGTCTATAACGTTATATATCCTAACCTAAGGGAACCTAACATCCCGGATATAGTATTTTCCAACATTCCTGGCGGGGCGGCCGCTACTTCTTGGTGGGAACATTATATACGTCTATATCGTAATATAACCTAACCTAACCCATCTAGACCCTCGCTGGTAATGTTCTACAAAATCCCGGTCGTGTCGTCTCGTACGTCTCGGTGCGGACATTATATACGTCTATAACGTTATATATCCTAACCTAAGGGAACCTAACATCACGGATGTAGTATTTCACAACATTCCTGTCTGGTCGGCCCCACTTCTCGGTGGGAACATTATTTACGTCTATAACGTAATATAACCTAACCTAATCCATCTAGACCCTCGCTGGTAATGTTTTACAAAATCCCGGTCGTGTCGGCCCGTACTTCTCCGTGGGGACATTATATACGTCTATATCGTTATATATCCTAACCTAAGGCAACTTAACATCTCCGATGTAGTATTTTCCAACATTCCTGGCGGGTCGGCCCCTACTTCTCGGTGGGCACATTATATACGTTTATATCGTAATATAACCTAACCTAACCCATCCAGCCCCTCGCTTGTAATGTTTTGCAGAATCCCCGTCGTGTCGGCCCGTACGTCTCGGTGCGGACATTATATACGTCTATAACGTTATATATCCTAACCTAAGCGAACCTAACATCTCGGATGTAGTATTTCACAACATTCCTGGCTGGTCGGCCCCACTTCTCGGTGGGAACATTATATACGTTTATAACGAAGTATAACTTAACCTAACCCATCCAGCCCCTCGCTTGTAATGTTTTGCAGAATCCCGGTCGTGTCGCCCCGTACGTCTCGGTGCGGACATTATATACGTCTATAACGTTATATATCCTAACCTAAGCGAACCTAACATCTCGGATGTAGTATTTCACAACATTCCTGGCTGGTCGGCCCCACTTCTCAGTGGGAACATTATATACGTTTATAACGAAGTATATCTTAACCTAACCCATCTAGACCCTCGCTTGTAATGTTTTACAGAATCCCGGTCGTGTCGTCCCGTACGTCTCGGTGCGGACATTATATACGTCTATAACGTTATATATCCTAACCAAAGGCAACCTAACATCTCGGATGTAGTATTTTCCAACATTCCTGGCGGGGCGGCCGCTACTTCTCGGTGGGAACATTATATACGTCTATATCGTAATATAACCTAACCTAACCCAGCTAGGCCCTCGCTGGTAATGTTTTACAAAATGCCGGTCGTGTCGGCCCGTACTTCTCGGTGGGGACATTATTTACGTCTATAACGTTATATATCTTAACCTAAGGGAACCTAACATCTCGGATGTAGTATTTCACAACATTCCTGGCAGGTCGGCCCCACTTCTCGGTGGGAACATTATATACGTTTATAACGTAATATAACATAACCTAACCCATCTCGCCCCTCGCTGGTTATGTTTTACAAAATCCCAGTCGTGTCGGCCCGTACTGTTCCGTGGTGACATTATATACGTCTATAATTTTATATATCCTAACCGAAGGCAACTTAACATCTCGGATGTAGTATTTTCCAACATTCCTGGCGGGTCAGTCCCTACTTCTCGGTCGGCACATTATATACGTCTATATCGTAATATAACCTAACCTAACCCATCTAGACCCTCGCTGGTAATGTTTTACAGAATCCCGGTCGTGTCGTCTCGTACGTCTCGGTGCGGACATTATATACGTCTATACGTTATATATCCAACCTAAGGGAACCTAACATCACGGATGTAGTATTTCACAACATTCCTGGCTGGTCGGCCCCACATCTCGGTGGGAAAATTATATACGTTTATAACGTAGTATAACCTAACCTAACCCATCTAGCCCCTCGCTTGTAATGTTTTGCAGAATCCCGGTCGTGTCGGCCCGTACGTCTCGGTGCGGACATTATATACGTCTATAACGTAATATATCGTAACCTAAGCGAACCTAACATCTCGGATGTAGTATTTCACAACATTCCTGGCTGGTCGGCCCCACTTCTCGGTGGGAACATTATATACGTTTATAACGAAGTATAACTTAACCTAACCCATCTAGACCCTCGCCTGTAATGTTTTACAGAATCCCGGTCGTGTCGTCCCGTACGTCTCGGTGCGGACATTATATACGTCTATAACGTTATATATCCTAACCAAAGGCAACCTAACATCTCGAATGTAGTATTTCACAACATTCCTGGCGGGTCGGCCCCACTTCTCGGTGGGAACATTATTTACGTCTATAACGTAATATAACCTAATCTAATCCATCTAGACCCTCGCTGGTAATGTTTTACAGAATCCCGGTCGTGTCGTCTCGTACATCTCGGTGCGGACATTATATACGTCTATAACGTTATATATCCTAACCTAAGGGAACCTAACATCTCGGATGTAGTATTTCACAACATTCCTGTCTGGTCGGCCCCACTTCTCGGTGGGAACATTATATACGTCTATATCGTAATATAACCTAACCTAACCAATCTAGACCCTCGCTGGTAATGTTTTACAGAATCCCGGTCGTGTCGTCTCGTACGTCTCGGTGCGGACATTATATACGTCTATAACGTTATATATCCTAACCAAAGGCAACCTAACATCTCGGATGTAGTATTTTCCAACATTCCTGGCGGGGCGGCCGCTACTTCTCGGTGGGAACATTATATACGTCTATATCGTAATATAACCTAACCTAACCCAGCTAGGCCCTCGCTGGTAATGTTTTACAAAATGCCGGTCGTGTCGGCCCGTACTTCTCGGTGGGGACATTATTTACGTCTATAACGTTATATATCTTAACCTAAGGGAACCTAACATCTCGGATGTAGTATTTCACAACATTCCTGGCAGGTCGGCCCCACTTCTCGGTGGGAACATTATATACGTTTATAACGTAATATAACATAACCTAACCCATCTCGCCCCTCGCTGGTTATGTTTTACAAAATCCCAGTCGTGTCGGCCCGTACTGTTCCGTGGTGACATTATATACGTCTATAATTTTATATATCCTAACCTAAGGCAACTTAACATCTCGGATGTAGTATTTTCCAACATTCCTGGCGGGTCAGTCCCTACTTCTCGGTCGGCACATTATATACGTCTATATCGTAATATAACCTAACCTAACCCATCTAGACCCTCGCTGGTAATGTTTTACAGAATCCCGGTCGTGTCGTCTCGTACGTCTCGGTGCGGACATTATATACGTCTATACGTTATATATCCAACCTAAGGGAACCTAACATCACGGATGTAGTATTTCACAACATTCCTGGCTGGTCGGCCCCACATCTCGGTGGGAAAATTATATACGTTTATAACGTAGTATAACCTAACCTAACCCATCTAGCCCCTCGCTTGTAATGTTTTGCAGAATCCCGGTCGTGTCGGCCCGTACGTCTCGGTGCGGACATTATATACGTCTATAACGTAATATATCGTAACCTAAGCGAACCTAACATCTCGGATGTAGTATTTCACAACATTCCTGGCTGGTCGGCCCCACTTCTCGGTGGGAACATTATATACGTTTATAACGAAGTATAACTTAACCTAACCCATCTAGACCCTCGCCTGTAATGTTTTACAGAATCCCGGTCGTGTCGTCCCGTACGTCTCGGTGCGGACATTATATACGTCTATAACGTTATATATCCTAACCAAAGGCAACCTAACATCTCGAATGTAGTATTTCACAACATTCCTGGCGGGTCGGCCCCACTTCTCGGTGGGAACATTATTTACGTCTATAACGTAATATAACCTAATCTAATCCATCTAGACCCTCGCTGGTAATGTTTTACAAAATCCCGGTCGTGTCCGCCCGTACTTCTCCGTGGGGACATTATATACGTCTATAACGTTATATATCCTAACCTAAGGGAACCTAACATCTCGGATGTAGTATTTTCCAACATTCCGGGCGGGGCGGCCGCTACTTCTCGGTGGGAACATTATATACGTCTATATCGTAATATAACCAAACCTAACCCATCTAGACCCTCGCTGGTAATGTTTTACAAAATCCCGGTTGTGTCGGCCCGTACTTCTCCGTGGGGACATTATATACGTCTATATCGTTATATATCCTAACCTAAGGCAACTTAACATCTCCGATGTAGTATTTTCCAACATTCCTGGCGGGTCGGCCCCTACTTCTCGGTGGGCACATTATATACGTCTATATCGTAATATAACCTAACCTAACCCATCTAGACCCTCGCTTGTAATGTTTTGCAGAATCCCGGTCGTGTCGTCCCGTACGTCTCGGTGCGGACATTATATACGTCTATAACGTTATATATCCTAACCAAAGGCAGCCTAATATCTCGAATGTAGTATTTCACAACATTCCTGGCGGGTCGGCCGCACTTCTCGGTGGGAACATTATTTACGTCTATAACGTAATATAACCTAACCTAATCCATCTAGAACCTCGCTGGTAATGTTTTACAAAATCCCGGTCGTGTCGGCCCATACTTCTCCGTGGGGACATTATATACGTCTATAACGTTATATATCCTAACCTAAGGGAACCTAACATCTCGGATGTAGTATTTTCCAACATTCCTGGCGGGTCGGCCCCACTTCTCGGTGGGAACATTATTCACGTCTATAACGTAATATAACCTAACCTAACCCATCTAGACCCTCGCTGGTAATGTTTTACAGAATCCCGGTCGTGTCGTCTCGTACATCTCGGTGCGGACATTATATACGTCTATAACGTTATATATCCTAACCTAAGGGAACCTAACATCTCGGATGTAGTATTTCACAACATTCCTGTCTGGTCGGCCCCACTTCTCGGTGGGAACATTATATACGTCTATATCGTAATATAACCTAACCTAACCAATCTAGACCCTCGCTGGTAATGTTTTACAGAATCCCGGTCGTGTCGTCTCGTACGTCTCGGTGCGGACATTATATACGTCTATAACGTTATATATCCTAACCAAAGGCAACTAAACATCTCGGATGTAGTATTTTCCAACATTCCTGGCGGGTCGGCCCCACACTTCGGTGGGAACATTATTTACGTCTATAACGTAATATAACCTAACCTAATCCATCTAGACCCTCGCTGGTAATGTTTTACAAAATCCCGGTCGTGTCGGCACGTACTTCTCCGTGGGTACATTATATACGTCTATAACGTTATATATCCTAACCTAAGGGAACCTAACATCTGGGATGTAGTATTTTCCAACATTCCTGGCGTGGCGGCCGCTACTTCTTGGTGGGAACAATATATACGTCTATATCGTAATATAACCTAACCTAACCCATCTAGACCCTCGCTGGTAATGTTCTACAAAATCCCGGTCGTGTCGTCTCGTACGTCTCGGTGCGGACATTATATACGTCTATAACGTTATATATCCTAACCTAAGGGAACCTAACATCACGGATGTAGTATTTCACAACATTCCTGGCTTGTCGGCCCCACTTCTCGGTGGGAAAATTATATACGTTTATAACGTAGTATAACCTAACCTAACCCATCTAGCCCCTCGCTTGTAATGTTTTGCAGAATCCCGGGCGTGTCGGCCCGTACGTCTCGGTGCGGACATTATATACGTCTATAACGTTATATATCCTAACCTAAGCGAACCTAACATCTCGGATGTAGTATTTCACAACATTCCTGGCTGGTCGGCCCCACTTCTCGGTGGGAACATTATATACGTTTATAACGAAGTATAACTTAACCTAACCCATCTAGAGCGTCGCTTGTAATGTTTTACAGAATCCCGGTCGTGTCGTCCCGTACATCTCGGTGCGGACATTATATACGTCTATAACGTTATATATCCTAACCAAAGGCAACCTAACATCTCGAATGTAGTATTTCACAACATTCCTGGCGGGTCGGCCCCACTTCTCGGTGGGAACATTATTTACGTCTATAACGTAATATAACCTAACCTAATCCATCTAGACCCTCGCTGGTAATGTTTTACAAAATCCCGGTCGTGTCGGCCCGTACTTCTCCGTGGGGACATTATATACGTCTATAACGTTATATATCCTAACCTAAGGGAACCTAACATCCCGGATATAGTATTTTCCAACATTCCTGGCGGGGCGGCCGCTACTTCTTGGTGGGAACATTATATACGTCTATATCGTAATATAACCTAACCTAACCCATCTACACCCTCGCTGGTAATGTTCTACAAAATCCCGGTCGTGTCGTCTCGTACGTCTCGGTGCGGACATTATATACGTCTATAACGTTATATATCCTAACCTAAGGGAACCTAACATCACGGATGTAGTATTTCACAACATTCCTGTCTGGTCGGCCCCACTTCTCGGTGGGAAAATTATATACGTTTATAACGTAGTATAACCTAACCTAACCCATCTAGCCCCTCGCTTGTAATGTTTTGCAGAATCCCGGTCGTGTCGGCCCGTACGTCTCGGTGCGGACATTATATACGTCTATAACGTTATATATCCTAACCTAAGGGTACCTAACATCTCGCATGTAGTATTTCACAACATTCCTGGCTGGTCGGCCCCACTTCTCGGTGGGAACATTATATACGTTTATAACGAAGTATAACCTAACCTAACCCATCTAGACCCTCGCTTGTAATGTTTTACAGAATCCCGGTCGTGTCGTCCCGTACGTCTCGGCACGGACATTATATACGTCTATAACGTTTTATATCCTAACCAAAGGCAACCTAACATCTCGAATGTAGTATTTCACAACATTCCTGGCTGGTCGGCCCCACTTCTCGGTGGGAACATTATATACGTTTATAACGAAGTATATCTTAACCTAACCCATCTAGACCCTCGCTTGTAATGTTTTACAGAATCCCGGTCGTGTCGTCCCGTACGACTCGGTGCGGACATTATATACGTCTATAACGTTATATATCCTAACCAAAGGCAACCTAACATCTCGGATGTAGTATTTTCCAACATTCCTGGCGGGGCGGCCGCTACTTCTCGGTGGGAACATTATATACGTCTATATCGTAATATAACCTAACCTAACCCAGCTAGGCCCTCGCTGGTAATGTTTTACAAAATGCCGGTCGTGTCGGCCCGTACTTCTCGGTGGGGACATTATTTACGTCTATAACGTTATATATCTTAACCTAAGGGAACCTAACATCTCGGATGTAGTATTTCACAACATTCCTGGCAGGTCGGCCCCACTTCTCGGTGGGAACATTATATACGTTTATAACGTAACATAACATAACCTAACCCATCTCGCCCCTCGCTGGTTATGTTTTACAAAATCCCAGTCGTGTCGGCCCGTACTGTTCCGTGGTGACATTATATACGTCTATAATTTTATATATCCTAACCTAAGGGAACCTAACATCACGGATGTAGTATTTCACAACATTCCTGGCTGGTCGGCCCCACTTCTCGGTGGGAAAATTATATACGTTTATAACGTAGTATAACCTAACCTAACCCATCTAGCCCCTCGCTTGTAATGTTTTGCAGAATCCCGGTCGTGTCGGCCCGTACGTCTCGGTGCGGACATTATATACGTCTATAACGTAATATATCGTAACCTAAGCGAACCTAACATCTCGGATGTAGTATTTCACAACATTCCTGGCTGGTCGGCCCCACTTCTCGGTGGGAACATTATATACGTTTATAACGAAGTATAACTTAACCTAACCCATCTAGACCCTCGCCTGTAATGTTTTACAGAATCCCGGTCGTGTCGTCCCGTACGTCTCGGTGCGGACATTATATACGTCTATAACGTTATATATCCTAACCAAAGGCAACCTAACATCTCGAATGTAGTATTTCACAACATTCCTGGCGGGTCGGCCCCACTTCTCGGTGGGAACATTATTTACGTCTATAACGTAATATAACCTAATCTAATCCATCTAGACCCTCGCTGGTAATGTTTTACAAAATCCCGGTCGTGTCCGCCCGTACTTCTCCGTGGGGACATTATATACGTCTATAACGTTATATATCCTAACCTAAGGGAACCTAACATCTCGGATGTAGTATTTTCCAACATTCCGGGCGGGGCGGCCGCTACTTCTCGGTGGGAACATTATATACGTCTATATCGTAATATAACCTAACCTAACCCATCTAGACCCTCGCTGGTAATGTTCTATAAAATCCCGGTCGTGTCGTCTCGTACGTCTCGGTGCGGACATTATATACGTCTATAACGTTTTATATCCTAACCAAAGGCAACCTAACATCTCGAATGTAGTATTTCACAACATTCCTGGCGGGTCGGCCCCACTTCTCGGTGGGAACATTATTTACGTCTATAACGTAATATAACCTAACCTAATCCATCTAGACCCTCGCTGGTAATGTTTTACAAAATCCCGGTCGTGTCGGCCCGTACTTCTCCGTGGGGACATTATATACGTCTATATCGTTATATATCCTAACCTAAGGCAACTTAACATCTCCGATGTAGTATTTTCCAACATTCCTGGCGGGTCGGCCCCTACTTCTCGGTGGGCACATTATATTCGTTTATATCGTAATATAACCTAACCTAACCCATCCAGCCCCTCGCTTGTAATGTTTTGCAGAATCCCCGTCGTGTCGGTCCGTACGTCTCGGTGCGGACATTATATACGTCTATAACGTTATATATCCTAACCTAAGCGAACCTAACATCTCGGATGTAGTATTTCACAACATTCCTGGCTGGTCGGCCCCACTTCTCGGTGGGAACATTATATACGTTTATAACGAAGTATAACTTAACCTAACCCATCCAGCCCCTCGCTTGTAATGTTTTGCAGAATCCCGGTCGTGTCGGCCGGTACGTCTCGGTGCGGACATTATATACGTCTATAACGTTATATATCCTAACCTAAGCGAACCTAACATCTCGGATGTAGTATTTCACAACATTCCTGGCTGGTCGGCCCCACTTCTCAGTGGGAACATTATATACGTTTATAACGAAGTATATCTTAACCTAACCCATCTAGACCCTCGCTTGTAATGTTTTACAGAATCCCGGTCGTGTCGTCCCGTACGTCTCGGTGCGGACATTATATACGTCTATAACGTTATATATCCTAACCAAAGGCAACCTAACATCTCGGATGTAGTATTTTCCAACATTCCTGGCGGGGCGGCCGCTACTTCTCGGTGGGAACATTATATACGTCTATATCGTAATATAACCTAACCTAACCCAGCTAGGCCCTCGTTGGTAATGTTTTACAAAATGCCGGTCGTGTCGGCCCGTACTTCTCGGTGGGGACATTATTTACGTCTATAACGTTATATATCTTAACCTAAGGGAACCTAACATCTCGGATGTAGTATTTCACAACATTCCTGGCAGGTCGGCCCCACTTCTCGGTGGGAACATTATATACGTTTATAACGTAATATAACATAACCTAACCCATCTCGCCCCTCGCTGGTTATGTTTTACAAAATCCCAGTCGTGTCGGCCCGTACTGTTCCGTGGTGACATTATATACGTCTATAATTTTATATATCCTAACCTAAGGCAACTTAACATCTCGGATGTAGTATTTTCCAACATTCCTGGCGGGTCAGTCCCTACTTCTCGGTCGGCACATTATATACGTCTATATCGTAATATAACCTAACCTAACCCATCTAGACCCTCGCTGGTAATGTTCTACAAAATCCCGGTCGTGTCGTCTCGTACGTCTCGGTGCGGACATTATATACGTCTATAACGTTATATATCCTAACCTAAGGGAACCTAACATCACGGATGTAGTATTTCACAACATTCCTGGCTTGTCGGCCCCACTTCTCGGTGGGAAAATTATATACGTTTATAACGTAGTATAACCTAACCTAACCCATCTAGCCCCTCGCTTGTAATGTTTTGCAGAATCCCGGGCGTGTCGGCCCGTACGTCTCGGTGCGGACATTATATACGTCTATAACGTTATATATCCTAACCTAAGCGAACCTAACACCTCGGATGTAGTATTTCACAACATTCCTGGCTGGTCGGCCCCACTTCTCGGTGGGAACATTATATACGTTTATAACGAAGTATAACTTAACCTAACCCATCTAGAGCCTCGCTTGTAATGTTTTACAGAATCCCGGTCGTGTCGTCCCGTACATCTCGGTGCGGACATTATATACGTCTATAACGTTATATATCCTAACCAAAGGCAACCTAACATCTCGAATGTAGTATTTCACAACATTCCTGGCGGGTCGGCCCCACTTCTCGGTGGGAACATTATTTACGTCTATAACGTAATATAACCTAACCTAATCCATCTAGACCCTCGCTGGTAATGTTTTACAAAATCCCGGTCGTGTCGACCCGTACTTCTCCGTGGGGACATTATATACGTCTATAACGTTATATATCCTAACCTAAGGGAACCTAACATCCCGGATATAGTATTTTCCAACATTCCTGGCGGGGCGGCCGCTACTTCTTGGTGGGAACATTATATACGTCTATATCGTAATATAACCTAACCTAACCCATCTAGACCCTCGCTGGTAATGTTCTACAAAATCCCGGTCGTGTCGTCTCGTACGTCTCGGTGCGGACATTATATACGTCTATAACGTTATATATCCTAACCTAAGGGAACCTAACATCACGGATGTAGTATTTCACAACATTCCTGGCTGGTCGGCCCCACTTCTCGGTGGGAACATTATATACGTTTATAACGAAGTATAACCTAACCTAACCCATCTAGACCCTCGCTTGTAATGTTTTACAGAATCCCGGTCGTGTCGTCCCGTACGTCTCGGCACGGACATTATATACGTCTATAACGTTTTATATCCTAACCAAAGGCAACCTAACATCTCGAATGTAGTATTTCACAACATTCCTGGCGGGTCGGCCCCACTTCTCGGTGGGAACATTATTTACGTCTATAACGTAATATAACCTAACCTAATCCATCTAGACCCTCGCTGGTAATGTTTTACAAAATCCCGGTCGTGTCGGCCCGTACGTCTCGGTGCGGACATTATATACGTCTATAACGTTATATATCCTAACCTAAGCGAACCTAAGATCTCGGATGTAGTATTTCACAACATTCCTGGCTGGTCGGCCCCACTTCTCGGTGGGAACATTATATACGTTTATAACGAAGTATATCTTAACCTAACCCATCTAGACCCTCGCTTGTAATGTTTTACAGAATCCCGGTCGTGTCGTCCCGTACGACTCGGTGCGGACATTATATACGTCTATAACGTTATATATCCTAACCAAAGGCAACCTAACATCTCGGATGTAGTATTTTCCAACATTCCTGGCGGGGCGGCCGCTACTTCTCGGTGGGAACATTATATACGTCTATATCGTAATATAACCTAACCTAACCCAGCTAGGCCCTCGCTGGTAATGTTTTACAAAATGCCGGTCGTGTCGGCCCGTACTTCTCGGTGGGGACATTATTTACGTCTATAACGTTATATATCTTAACCTAAGGGAACCTAACATCTCGGATGTAGTATTTCACAACATTCCTGGCAGGTCGGCCCCACTTCTCGGTGGGAACATTATATACGTTTATAACGTAATATAACATAACCTAACCCATCTCGCCCCTCGCTGGTTATGTTTTACAAAATCCCAGTCGTGTCGGCCCGTACTGTTCCGTGGTGACATTATATACGTCTATAATTTTATATATCCTAACCTAAGGCAACCTAACATCTCGGATGTAGTATTTTCCAACATTCCTGGCGGGTCGGCCCCTACTTCTCGGTGGGCACATTATTTACGTCTATATCGTAATATAACCAAACCTAACCCATCTAGACCCTCGCTGGTAATGTTTTACAAAATCCCGGTCGCGTAGGCCCGTACTTCTCCGTCGGAACATTATATACGTCTATATCGTTATATATCCTAACCTAAGGCAACCTAACATCTCGGATGTAGTATTTTCCAACATTCCTGGCGGGTCGGCCCCTACTTCTCGGTTGGCACATTATTTACGTCTATATCGTAATATAACCAAACCTAACCCATCTAGACCTTCGCTCGTAATGTTTTACAAAATCCCGGTCGTGTCGGCCCGTACTTCTCCGTGGGGACATTATATAAGTCTATATCGTTATATATCCTAACCTAAGGCAACTTAACATCTCCGATGTAGTATTTTCCAACATTCCTGGCGGGTCGGCCCCTACTTCTCGGTGGGCACATTATATACGTCTATATCGTAATATAACCTAACCTAACCCATCTAGACCCTCGCTGGTAATGTTCTACAAAATCCCGGTCGTGTCGTCTCGTACGTCTCGGTGCGGACATTATATACGTCTATAACGTCATATATCCTAACCTAAGGGAACCTAACATCACGGATGTAGTATTTCACAACATTCCTGGCTTGTCGGCCCCACTTCTCGGTGGGAAAATTATATACGTTTATAACGTAGTATAACCTAACCTAACCCATCCAGCCCCTCGCTTGTAATGTTTTGCAGAATCCCGGTCGTGTCGGCCCGTACGTCTCCGTGCGGACATTATATACGTCTATAACGTTATATATCCTAACCTAAGGGTACCTAACATCTCGCATGTAGTATTTCACAACATTCCTGGCTGGTCGGTCCCACTTCTCGGTGGGAACATTATATACGTTTATAACGAAGTATAACCTAACCTAACCCATCTAGACCCTCGCTTGTAATGTTTTACAGAATCCCAGTCGTGTCGTCCCGTACGTCTCGGCGCGGACATTATATACGTCTATAACGTTTTATAACCTAACCAAAGGCAACCTAACATCTCGAATGTAGTATTTCACAACATTCCTGGCGGGTCGGTCCCACTTCTCGGTGGGAAAATTATTTACGTCTATAACGTAATATAACCTAACCTAATCCATCTAGAACCTCGCTGGTAATGTTTTACAAAATCCCGGTCGTGTCGGCCCGTACTTCTCCGTGGGGACATTATATACGTCTATAACGTTATATATCCTAACCTAAGGGAACCTAACATCTCGGATGTAGTATTTTCCAACATTCCTGGCGGGTCGGCCCCACTTCTCGGTGGGAACATTATACACGTCTATAACGTAATATAACCTAACCTAACCCATCTAGACCCTCGCTGGTAATGTTTTACAGAATCCCGGTCGTGTCGTCTCGTACGTCTCGGTGCGGACATTATATACGTCTATAACGTTATATATCCTAACCTAAGGGAACCTAACATCTCGGATGTAGTATTTCACAACATTCCTGGCTGGTCGGCCCCACTTCTCAGTGGGAACATTATATACGTTTATAACGAAGTATATCTTAACCTAACCCATCTAGACCCTCGCTTGTAATGTTTTACAGAATCCCGGTCGTGTCGTCCCGTACGTCTCGGTGCGGACATTATATACGTCTATAACGTTATATATCCTAACCAAAGGCAACCTAACATCTCGGATGTAGTATTTTCCAACATTCCTGGCGGGGCGGCCGCTACTTCTCGGTGGGAACATTATATACGTCTATATCGTAATATAACCTAACCTAACCCAGCTAGGCCCTCGCTGGTAATGTTTTACAAAATGCCGGTCGTGTCGGCCCGTACTTCTCGGTGGGGACATTATTTACGTCTATAACGTTATATATCTTAACCTAAGGGAACCTAACATCTCGGATGTAGTATTTCACAACATTCCTGGCAGGTCGGCCCCACTTCTCGGTGGGAACATTATATACGTTTATAACGTAATATAACATAACCTAACCCATCTCGCCCCTCGCTGGTTATGTTTTACAAAATCCCAGTCGTGTCGGCCCGTACTGTTCCGTGGTGACATTATATACGTCTATAATTTTATATATCCTAACCTAAGGCAACTTAACATCTCGGATGTAGTATTTTCCAACATTCCTGGCGGGTCAGTCCCTACTTCTCGGTCGGCACATTATATACGTCTATATCGTAATATAACCTAACCTAACCCATCTAGACCCTCGCTGGTAATGTTTTACAGAATCCCGGTCGTGTCGTCTCGTACGTCTCGGTGCGGACATTATATACGTCTATACGTTATATATCCAACCTAAGGGAACCTAACATCACGGATGTAGTATTTCACAACATTCCTGGCTGGTCCGCCCCACATCTCGGTGGGAAAATTATATACGTTTATAACGTAGTATAACCTAACCTAACCCATCTAGCCCCTCGCTTGTAATGTTTTGCAGAATCCCGGTCGTGTCGGCCCGTACGTCTCGGTGCGGACATTATATACGTCTATAACGTAATATATCGTAACCTAAGCGAACCTAACATCTCGGATGTAGTATTTCACAACATTCCTGGCTGGTCGGCCCCACTTCTCGGTGGGAACATTATATACGTTTATAACGAAGTATAACTTAACCTAACCCATCTAGACCCTCGCCTGTAATGTTTTACAGAATCCCGGTCGTGTCGTCCCGTACGTCTCGGTGCGGACATTATATACGTCTATAACGTTATATATCCTAACCAAAGGCAAGCTAACATCTCGAATGTAGTATTTCACAACATTTCTGGCGGGTCGGCCCCACTTCTCGGTGGGAACATTATTTACGTCTATAACGTAATATAACCTAATCTAACCCATCTAGACCCTCGCTGGTAATGTTTTACAAAATCCCGGTTGTGTCGGCCCGTACTTCTCCGTGGGGACATTATATACGTCTATATCGTTATATATCCTAACCTAAGGCAACTTAACATCTCCGATGTAGTATTTTCCAACATTCCTGGCGGGTCGGCCCCTACTTCTCGGTGGGCACATTATATACGTCTATATCGTAATATAACCTAACCTAACCCATCTAGACCCTCGCTTGTAATGTTTTGCAGAATCCCGGTCGTGTCGTCCCGTACGTCTCGGTGCGGACATTATATACGTCTATAACGTTATATATCCTAACCAAAGGCAACCTAATATCTCGAATGTAGTATTTCACAACATTCCTGGCGGGTCGGCCGCACTTCTCGGTGGGAACATTATTTACGTCTATAACGTAATATAACCTAACCTAATCCATCTAGAACCTCGCTGGTAATGTTTTACAAAATCCCGGTCGTGTCGGCCCGTACTTCTCCGTGGGGACATTATATACGTCTATAACGTTATATATCCTAACCTAAGGGAACCTAACATCTCGGATGTAGTATTTTCCAACATTCCTGGCGGGTCGGCCCCACTTCTCGGTGGGAACATTATTCACGTCTATAACGTAATATAACCTAACCTAACCCATCTAGACCCTCGCTGGTAATGTTTTACAGAATCCCGGTCGTGTCGTCTCGTACGTCTCGGTGCGGACATTATATACGTCTATAACGTTATATATCCTAACCTAAGGGAACCTAACATCTCGGATGTAGTATTTCACAACATTCCTGTCTGGTCGGCCCCACTTCTCGGTGGGAACATTATATACGTCTATATCGTAATATAACCTAACCTAACCAATCTAGACCCTCGCTGGTAATGTTTTACAGAATCCCGGTCGTGTCGTCTCGTACGTCTCGGTGCGGACATTATATACGTCTATAACGTTATATATCCTAACCAAAGGCAACTAAACATCTCGGATGTAGTATTTTCCAACATTCCTGGCGGGTCGGCCCCACACTTCGGTGGGAACATTATTTACGTCTATAACGTAATATAACCTAACCTAATCCATCTAGACCCTCGCTGGTAATGTTTTACAAAATCCCGGTCGTGTCGGCCCGTACTTCTCCGTGGGTACATTATATACGTCTATAACGTTATATATCCTAACCTAAGGGAACCTAACATCTCGGATGTAGTATTTTCCAACATTCCTGGCGTGGCGGCCGCTACTTCTTGGTGGGAACAATATATACGTCTATATCGTAATATAACCTAACCTAACCCATCTAGACCCTCGCTGGTAATGTTCTACAAAATCCCGGTCGTGTCGTCTCGTACGTCTCGGTGCGGACATTATATACGTCTATAACGTTATATATCCTAACCTAAGGGAACCTAACATCACGGATGTAGTATTTCACAACATTCCTGGCTTGTCGGCCCCACTTCTCGGTGGGAAAATTATATACGTTTATAACGTAGTATAACCTAACCTAACCCATCTAGCCCCTCGCTTGTAATGTTTTGCAGAATCCCGGGCGTGTCGGCCCGTACGTCTCGGTGCGGACATTATATACGTCTATAACGTTATATATCCTAACCTAAGCGAACCTAACACCTCGGATGTAGTATTTCACAACATTCCTGGCTGGTCGGCCCCACTTCTCGGTGGGAACATTATATACGTTTATAACGAAGTATAACTTAACCTAACCCATCTAGAGCCTCGCTTGTAATGTTTTACAGAATCCCGGTCGTGTCGTCCCGTACATCTCGGTGCGGACATTATATACGTCTATAACGTTATATATCCTAACCAAAGGCAACCTAACATCTCGAATGTAGTATTTCACAACATTCCTGGCGGGTCGGCCCCACTTCTCGGTGGGAACATTATTTACGTCTATAACGTAATATAACCTAACGTAATCCATCTAGACCCTCGCTGGTAATGTTTTACAAAATCCCGGTCGTGTCGACCCGTACTTCTCCGTGGGGACATTATATACGTCTATAACGTTATATATCCTAACCTAAGGGAACCTAACATCCCGGATATAGTATTTTCCAACATTCCTGGCGGGGCGGCCGCTACTTCTTGGTGGGAACATTATATACGTCTATATCGTAATATAACCTAACCTAACCCATCTAGACCCTCGCTGGTAATGTTCTACAAAATCCCGGTCGTGTCGTCTCGTACGTCTCGGTGCGGACATTATATACGTCTATAACGTTATATATCCTAACCTAAGGGAACCTAACATCTCGGATGTAGTATTTTCCAACATTCCTGGCGGGTCGGCCCCACTTCTCGGTGGGAACATTATACACGTCTATAACGTAATATAACCTAACCTAACCCATCTAGACCCTCGCTGGTAATGTTTTACAGAATCCCGGTCGTGTCGTCTCGTACGTCTCGGTGCGGACATTATATACGTCTATAACGTTATATATCCTAACCTAAGGGAACCTAACATCTCGGATGTAGTATTTCACAACATTCCTGGCTGGTCGGCCCCACTTCTCAGTGGGAACATTATATACGTTTATAACGAAGTATATCTTAACCTAACCCATCTAGACCCTCGCTTGTAATGTTTTACAGAATCCCGGTCGTGTCGTCCCGTACGTCTCGGTGCGGACATTATATACGTCTATAACGTTATATATCCTAACCAAAGGCAACCTAACATCTCGGATGTAGTATTTTCCAACATTCCTGGCGGGGCGGCCGCTACTTCTCGGTGGGAACATTATATACGTCTATATCGTAATATAACCTAACCTAACCCAGCTAGGCCCTCGCTGGTAATGTTTTACAAAATGCCGGTCGTGTCGGCCCGTACTTCTCGGTGGGGACATTATTTACGTCTATAACGTTATATATCTTAACCTAAGGGAACCTAACATCTCGGATGTAGTATTTCACAACATTCCTGGCAGGTCGGCCCCACTTCTCGGTGGGAACATTATATACGTTTATAACGTAATATAACATAACCTAACCCATCTCGCCCCTCGCTGGTTATGTTTTACAAAATCCCAGTCGTGTCGGCCCGTACTGTTCCGTGGTGACATTATATACGTCTATAATTTTATATATCCTAACCTAAGGCAACTTAACATCTCGGATGTAGTATTTTCCAACATTCCTGGCGGGTCAGTCCCTACTTCTCGGTCGGCACATTATATACGTCTATATCGTAATATAACCTAACCTAACCCATCTAGACCCTCGCTGGTAATGTTTTACAGAATCCCGGTCGTGTCGTCTCGTACGTCTCGGTGCGGACATTATATACGTCTATACGTTATATATCCAACCTAAGGGAACCTAACATCACGGATGTAGTATTTCACAACATTCCTGGCTGGTCCGCCCCACATCTCGGTGGGAAAATTATATACGTTTATAACGTAGTATAACCTAACCTAACCCATCTAGCCCCTCGCTTGTAATGTTTTGCAGAATCCCGGTCGTGTCGGCCCGTACGTCTCGGTGCGGACATTATATACGTCTATAACGTAATATATCGTAACCTAAGCGAACCTAACATCTCGGATGTAGTATTTCACAACATTCCTGGCTGGTCGGCCCCTACTTCTCGGTGGGCACATTATATACGTCTATATCGTAATATAACCTAACCTAACCCATCTAGACCCTCGCTTGTAATGTTTTGCAGAATCCCGGTCGTGTCGTCCCGTACGTCTCGGTGCGGACATTATATACGTCTGTAACGTTATATATCCTAACCAAAGGCAACCTAATATCTCGAATGTAGTATTTCACAACATTCCTGGCGGGTCGGCCGCACTTCTCGGTGGGAACATTATTTACGTCTATAACGTAATATAACCTAACCTAATCCATCTAGAACCTCGCTGGTAATGTTTTACAAAATCCCGGTCGTGTCGGCCCGTACTTCTCCGTGGGGACATTATATACGTCTATAACGTTATATATCCTAACCTAAGGGAACCTAACATCTCGGATGTAGTATTTTCCAACATTCCTGGCGGGTCGGCCCCACTTCTCGGTGGGAACATTATTCACGTCTATAACGTAATATAACCTAACCTAACCCATCTAGACCCTCG
This sequence comes from Xylocopa violacea, assembly GCA_963969225.1. Taxonomy (NCBI): domain Eukaryota; kingdom Metazoa; phylum Arthropoda; class Insecta; order Hymenoptera; family Apidae; genus Xylocopa; species Xylocopa violacea. Next base: position 1,315,083 of record CAXAJV010000481.1, read on the forward strand.
CTGGTAATGTTTTACAGAATCCCGGTCGTGTCGTCTCGTACGTCTCGGTGCGGACATTATATACGTCTATAACGTTATATATCCTAACCTAAGGGAACCTAACATCTCGGATGTAGTATTTCACAACATTCCTGTCTGGTCGGCCCCACTTCTCGGTGGGAACATTATATACGTCTATATCGTAATATAACCTAACCTAACCAATCTAGACCCTCGCTGGTAATGTTTTACAGAATCCCGGTCGTGTCGTCTCGTACGTCTCGGTGCGGACATTATATACGTCTATAACGTTATATATCCTAACCAAAGGCAACTAAACATCTCGGATGTAGTATTTTCCAACATTCCTGGCGGGTCGGCCCCACACTTCGGTGGGAACATTATTTACGTCTATAACGTAATATAACCTAACCTAATCCATCTAGACCCTCGCTGGTAATGTTTTACAAAATCCCGGTCGTGTCGGCCCGTACTTCTCCGTGGGTACATTATATACGTCTATAACGTTATATATCCTAACCTAAGGGAACCTAACATCTCGGATGTAGTATTTTCCAACATTCCTGGCGTGGCGGCCGCTACTTCTTGGTGGGAACAATATATACGTCTATATCGTAATATAACCTAACCTAACCCATCTAGACCCTCGCTGGTAATGTTCTACAAAATCCCGGTCGTGTCGTCTTGTACGTCTCGGTGCGGACATTATATACGTCTATAACGTTATATATCCTAACCTAAGGGAACCTAACATCACGGATGTAGTATTTCACAACATTCCTGGCTTGTCGGCCCCACTTCTCGGTGGGAAAATTATATACGTTTATAACGTAGTATAACCTAACCTAACCCATCTAGCCCCTCGCTTGTAATGTTTTGCAGAATCCCGGGCGTGTCGGCCCGTACGTCTCGGTGCGGACATTATATACGTCTATAACGTTATATATCCTAACCTAAGCGAACCTAACACCTCGGATGTAGTATTTCACAACATTCCTGGCTGGTCGGCCCCACTTCTCGGTGGGAACATTATATACGTTTATAACGAAGTATAACTTAACCTAACCCATCTAGAGCCTCGCTTGTAATGTTTTACAGAATCCCGGTCGTGTCGTCCCGTACATCTCGGTGCGGACATTATATACGTCTATAACGTTATATATCCTAACCAAAGGCAACCTAACATCTCGAATGTAGTATTTCACAACATTCCTGGCGGGTCGGCCCCACTTCTCGGTGGGAACATTATTTACGTCTATAACGTAATATAACCTAACGTAATCCATCTAGAACCTCGCTGGTAATGTTTTACAAAATCCCGGTCGTGTCGACCCGTACTTCTCCGTGGGGACATTATATACGTCTATAACGTTATATATCCTAACCTAAGGGAACCTAACATCCCGGATATAGTATTTTCCAACATTCCTGGCGGGGCGGCCGCTACTTCTTGGTGGGAACATTATATACGTCTATATCGTAATATAACCTAACCTAACCCATCTAGACCCTCGCTGGTAATGTTCTACAAAATCCCGGTCGTGTCGTCTCGTACGTCTCGGTGCGGACATTATATACGTCTATAACGTTATATATCCTAACCTAAGGGAACCTAACATCACGGATGTAGTATTTCACAACATTCCTGTCTGGTCGGCCCCACTTCTCGGTGGGAAAATTATATACGTTTATAACGTAGTATAACCTAACCTAACCCATCTAGCCCCTCGCTTGTAATGTTTTGCAGAATCCCGGTCGTGTCGGCCCGTACGTCTCGGTGCGGACATTATATACGTCTATAACGTTATATATCCTAACCTAAGGGTACCTAACATCTCGCATGTAGTATTTCACAACATTCCTGGCTGGTCGGCCCCACTTCTCGGTGGGAACATTATATACGTTTATAACGAAGTATAACCTAACCTAACCCATCTAGACCCTCGCTTGTAATGTTTTACAGAATCCCGGTCGTGTCGTCCCGTACGTCTCGGCACGGACATTATATACGTCTATAACGTTTTATATCCTAACCAAAGGCAACCTAACATCTCGAATGTAGTATTTCACAACATTCCAGGCGGGTCGGCCCCACTTCTCGGTGGGAACATTGTTTACGTCTATAACGTAATATAATCTAACCTAATCCATCTAGACCCTCGCTGGTAATGTTTTACAAAATCCCGGTCGTGTCGGCCCGTACTTCTCCGTGGGGACATTATATACGTCTATAACGTTATATATCCTAACCTAAGGGAACCTAACATCACGCATGTAGTATTTCACAACATTCCTGGCTGGTCGGCCCCACTTCTCGGTGGGAAAATTATATACGTTTATAACGTAGTATAACCTAACCTAACCCATCTAGCCCCTCGCTTGTAATGTTTTGCAGAATCCCGGTCGTGTCGGCCCGTACGTCTCGGTGCGGACATTATATACGTCTATAACGTTATATATCCTAACCTAAGGGTACCTAACATCTCGGATGTAGTATTTCACAACATTCCTGGCTGGTCGGCCCCACTTCTCGGTGGGAACATTATATACGTCTATAACGTAATATAACCTAACCTAATCCATCTAGACCCTCGCTGGTAATGTTTTACAAAATCCCGGTCGTGTCGGCCCGTACTTCTCCGTGGGGACATTATATACGTCTATATCGTTATATATCCTAACCTAAGGCAACCTAACATCTCGGATGTAGTATTTTCCAACATTCCTGGCGGGTCGGCCCCACTTCTCGGTGGGAACATTATGTACGTTTATAACGAAGTATAACTTAACCTAACCCATCTAGAGCCTCGCTTGTAATGTTTTACAGAATCCCGGTCGTGTCGTCCCGTACGTCTCGGTGCGGACATTATATACGTCTATAACGTTATATATCCTAACCAAAGGCAAACTAACATCTCGAATGTAGTATTTCACAACATTCCTGGCGGGTCGGCCCCACTTCTCGGTGGAAACATTATTTACGTCTATAACGTAATATAACCTAACCTAATCCATCTAGACCCTCGCTGGTAATGTTTTACAAAATCCCGGTCGTGTCGGCCCGTACTTCTCCGTGGGGACATTTTATACGTCTATAACGTTATATATCCTAACCTAAGGGAACCTAACATCTCGGATGTAGTATTTTCCAACATTCCTGGCGGGGCGGCCGCTACTTCTTGGTGGGAACATTATATACGTCTATATCATAATATAACCTAACCTAACCCATCTAGCCCCTCGCTTGTAATGTTTTGCAGAATTCCGGTCGTGTCGGCCCGTACGTCTCGGTGCGGACATTATATACGTCTATAACGTTATATATCCTAACCTAAGCGAACCTAACATCTCGGATGTAGTATTTCACAACATTCCTGGCTGGTCGGCCCCACTTCTCGGTGGGAACATTATATACGTTTATAACGAAGTATAACTTAACCTAACCCATCTAGAGCCTCGCTTGTAATGTTTTGCAGAATCCCGGTCGTGTCGGCCCGTACGTCTCGGCGCGGACATTATATACGTTTATAACGTTTTATATCCTAACCAAAGGCAACCTAACATCTCGAATGTAGTATTTCACAACATTCCTGGCGGGTCGGTCCCACTTCTCGGTGGGAACATTATTTACGTCTATAACGTAATATAACCTAACCTAATCCATCTAGACCCTCGCTGGTAATGTTTTACAAAATCCCGGTCGTGTCGGCCCGTACTTCTCCATGGGGACATTATATACGTCTATATCGTTATATATCCTAACCAAAGGCAACCTAACATCTCGGATGTAGTATTTCACAACATTCCTGGCTGGTCGGCCCCACTTCTCGGTGGGAACATTATATACGTTTATAACGAAGTATAACTTAACCTAACCCATCCAGACCCTCGCTTGTAATGTTTTACAGAATCCCGGTCGTGTCGTCCCGTACGTCTCGGAGCGGACATTATATACGTCTATAACGTTATATATCCTAACCAAAGGCAACCTAACATCTCGGATGTAGTATTTTCCAACATTCCTGGCGGGGCGGCCGCTACTTCTCGGTCGGAACATTATTTACGTCTATAACGTAATATAACCTAACCTAATCCATCTAGACCCTCGCTGGTAATGTTTTACAAAATCCCGGTCGTGTCTGCACGTACTTCTCCGTGGGGACATTATATACGTCTATAACGTTATATATCCTAACCTAAGGGAACCTAACATCTCGGATGTAGTATTTTGCAACATTCCTGGCGGGGCGGCCCCTACTTCTCGGTGGGCACATTATATACGTCTATATCGTAATATAACCTAACCTAACCCATCTAGCCCCTCGCTTGTAATGTTTTGCAGAATCCCGGTCGTGTCGGCCCGTACGTCTCGGTGCGGACATTATATACGTCTATAACGTTATATATCCTAACCTAAGCGAACCTAACATCTCGGATGTAGTATTTCACAACATTCCTGGCTGGTCGGCCCCACTTCTCGGTGGGAACATTATATACGTTTATAACGAAGTATAACTTAACCTAACCCATCTAGAGCCTCGCTTGTAATGTTTTACAGAATCCCGGTCGTGTCGTCCCGTACGTCTCGGTGCGGACATTATATACGTCTATAACGTTATATATCCTAACCAAAGGCAACCTAACATCTCGAATGTAGTATTTCACAACATTCCTGGCGGGTCGGCCCCACTTCTCGGTGGGAACATTATTTACGTCTATAACGTAATATAACCTAACGTAATCCATCTAGACCCTCGCTGGTAATGTTATACAAAATCCCGGTCGTGTCGGCCCGTACTTCTCCGTGGGGACATTATATACGTCTATAACGTTATATATCCTAACCTAAGCGAACCTAACATCTCGGATGTAGTATTTCACAACATTCCTGGCTGGTCGGCCCCACTTCTCGGTGGGAACATTATATACGTTTATAACGAAGTATAACTTAACCTAACCCATCTAGAGCCTCGCTTGTAATGTTTTACAGAATCCCGGTCGTGTCGTTCCGTACGTCTCGGTGCGGACATTATATACGTCTATAACGTTATATATCCTAACCAAAGGCAACCTACCATCTCGAATGTAGTATTTCACAACATTCCTGGCGGGTCGGCCCCACTTCTCGGTGGGAACATTATTTACGTCTATAACGTAATATAACCTAACCTAATCCATCTAGACCCTCGCTGGTAATGTTTTACAAAATCCCGGTCGTGTCGGGCCGTACTTCTCCGTGGGGACATTATATACGTCTATATCGTTATATATCCTAACCAAAGGCAACCTAACATCTCGGATGTAGTATTTCACAACATTCCTGGCTGGTCGGCCCCACTTCTCGGTGGGAACATTATATACGTTTATAACGAAGTATAACTTAACCTAACCCATCCAGACCCTCGCTTGTAATGTTTTACAGAATCCCGGTCGTGTCGTCCCGTACGTCTCGGAGCGGACATTATATACGTCTATAACGTTATATATCCTAACCAAAGGCAACCTAACATCTCGGATGTAGTATTTTCCAACATTCCTGGCGGGGCGGCCGCTACTTCTCGGTCGGAACATTATTTACGTCTATAACGTAATATAACCTAACCTAATCCATCTAGACCCTCGCTGGTAATGTTTTACAAAATCCCGGTCGTGTCGGCACGTACTTCTCCGTGGGGACATTATATACGTCTATAACGTTATATATCCTAACCTAAGGGAACCTAACATCTCGGATGTAGTATTTTCCAACATTCCTGGCGGGGCGGCCCCTACTTCTCGGTGGGCACATTATATACGTCTATATCGTAATATAACCTAACCTAACCCATCTAGCCCCTCGCTTGTAATGTTTTGCAGAATCCCGGTCGTGTCGGCCCGTACGTCTCGGTGCGGACATTATATACGTCTATAACGTTATATATCCTAACCTAAGCGAACCTAACATCTCGGATGTAGTATTTCACAACATTCCTGGCTGGTCGGCCCCACTTCTCGGTGGGAACATTATATACGTTTATAACGAAGTATAACTTAACCTAACCCATCTAGAGCCTCGCTTGTAATGTTTTACAGAATCCCGGTCGTGTCGTCCCGTACGTCTCGGTGCGGACATTATATACGTCTATAACGTTATATATCCTAACCAAAGGCAACCTAACATCTCGAATGTAGTATTTCACAACATTCCTGGCGGGTCGGCCCCACTTCTCGGTGGGAACATTATTTACGTCTATAACGTAATATAACCTAACCTAATCCATCTAGACCCTCGCTGGTAATGTTATACAAAATCCCGGTCGTGTCGGCCCGTACTTCTCCGTGGGGACATTATATACGTCTATAACGTTATATATCCTAACCTAAGGGAACCTAACATCTCGGATGTAGTATTTTCCAACATTCCTGGCGGGGCGGCCGCTACTTCTTGGTGGGAACATAATATACGTCTATATCGTATATAACCTAACCTAACCCATCTAGACCCTCGCTGGTAATGTTCTACAAAATCCCGGTCGTGTCGTCTCGTACGTCTCGGTGCGGACATTATATACGTCTATATCGTTATATATCCTAACCTAAGGCAAACTTAACATCTCCGATGTAGTATTTTCCAACATTCCTGGCGGGTCGGCCCCTACTTCTCGGTGGGCACATTATATACGTCTATATCGTAATATAACCTAACCTAACCCATCTAGCCCCTCGCTTGTAATGTTTTGCAGAATCCCGGTCGTGTCGGCCCGTACGTCTCGGTGCGGACATTATATACGTCTATAACGTTATATATCCTAACCTAAGCGAACCTAACATCTCGGATGTAGTATTTCACAACATTCCTGGCTGGTCGGCCCCACTTCTCGGTGGGAACATTATATACGTTTATAACGAAGTATAACTTAACCTAACCCATCTAGAGCCTCGCTGGTAATGTTTTACAGAATCCCGGTCGTGTCGTCCCGTATGTCTCGGTGCGGACATTATATACGTCTATAACGTTTTATATCCTAACCAAAGGCAACCTAACATCTCGAATGTAGTATTTCACAACATTCCTGGCGGGTCGGTCCCACTTCTCGGTGGGAACATTATTTACGTCTATAACATAATATAACCTAACCTAATCCATCTAGACCCTCGCTGGTAATGTTTTACAAAATCCCGATCGTGTCGGCCCGTACTTCTCCGTGGGGACATTATATACGTCTATATCGTTATATATCCTAACCTAAGGCAACCTAACATCTCGGATGTAGTATTTTCCAACATTCCTGGCGGGTCGGCCCCTACTTCTAGGTGGGCACATTATATACGTCTATATCGTAATATAACCAAACCTAACCCATCTAGACCCTCGCTTGTAATGTTTTGCAGAATCCCGGTCGTGTCGGCCGTACGTCTCGGTGCGGACATTATATACGTCTATAACGTTATATATCCTAACCTAAGCGAACCTAACATCTCGGATGTAGTATTGCACAACATTCCTGGCTGGTCGGCCCCACTTCTCGGTGGGAACATTATATACGTTTATAACGAAGTATAACTTAACCTAACCCATCTAGAGCCTCGCTTGTAATGCTTTACAGAATCCCGGTCGTGTCGTCCCGTACGTCTCGGTGCGGACATTATATACGTCTATAACGTTATATATCCTAACCAAAGGCAACATAACATCTCGAATGTAGTATTTCACAACATTCCTGGCGGGTCGGCCCCACTTCTCGGTGGGAACATTATTTACGTCTATAACGTAATATAACCTAACCTAATCCATCTAGACCCTCGCTGGTAATGTTTTACAAAATCCCGGTCGTGTCGGCCCGTACTTCTCCGTGGGGACATTATATACGTCTATAACGTTATATATCCTAACCTAAGGGTACCTAACATCTCGCATGTAGTATTTCACAACATTCCTGGCTGGTCGGCCCCACTTCTCGGTGGGAACCTTATATACGTTTATAACGAAGTATAACCTAACCTAACCCATCCAGACCCTCGCTTGTAATGTTTTACAGAATCCCGGTCGTGTCGTCCCGAACGTCTCGGCGCGGACATTATATACGTCTATAACGTTTTATATCCTAACCAAAGGCAACCTAACATCTCGAATGTAGTATTTGACAACATTCCTGGCGGTTCGGTCCCACTTCTCGGTGGGAACATTATTTACGTCTATAACGTAATATAACCTAACCTAATCCATCTAGACCCTCGCTGGTAATGTTTTACAAAATCCCGGTCGTGTCGGCCCGTACTTCTCCGTGGGGACATTATATACGTCTATATCGTTATATATCCTAACCTAAGGCAACCTAACATCTCGGATGTAGTATTTTCCAACATTCCTGGCGGGTCGGCCCCTACATCTAGGTGGGCACATTATATACGTCTATATCGTAATATAACCAAACCTAACTCATCTAGACCCTCGCTGGTAATGTTTTACAAAATCCCGGTCGTGTCGGCCCGTACTTCTCCGTGGGGACATTATATACGTCTATATCGTTTTATATCCTAACCTAAGGCAACTTAACAGTTCCGATGTAGTATTTTCCAACATTCCTGGCGGGTCGACCCCTACTTCTCGGTGGGCACATTATATACGTCTATATCGTAATATAACCTAACCTAACCCATCTAGCCCCTCGCTTGTAGTGTTTTGCAGAATCCCTGTCGTGTCGGCCCGTACGTCTCGGTGCGGACATTATATACGTCTATAACGTTATATATACTAACCTAAGCGAACCTAACATCTCGGATGTAGTATTTCACAACATTCCTGGCTGGTCGGCCCCACTTCTCGGTGGGAACATTATATACGTTTATAACGTAATATAACCTAACCTAACCCATCTAGCCCGTCGCTGGTTATGTTTTACAAAATCCCAGTCTTGTCGGCCCGTACTTTTCCGTGGGGACATTATATACGTCTATAATTTTATATATCCTAACCTAAGGCAACTTAAAATCTCGGATGTTGTATTTTCCAACATTCCTGGCGGGTCAGTCCCTACTTCTCGGTGGGCACATTATATACGTCTATATCGTAATATAACCTAACCTAACCCATCTAGACCCTCGCTGGTAATGTTTTACAGAATCCCGGTCGTGTCGGCCCGTACGTCTCGGTACGGACATTATATACGTCTATAACGTTTTATATCCTAGCCAAAGGCAACCTAACATCTCGAATGTAGTATTTCACAACATTCCTGGCGGGTCGGTCCCACTTCTCGGTGGGAACATTATTTACGTCTATAACGTAATATAACCTAACCTAATCCATCTAGACCCTCGCTGGTAATGTTTTACAAAATCCCGGTCGTGTCGGCCCGTACTTCTCCGTGGGGACATTATATACGTCTATATCGTTATATATCCTAACCAAAGGCAACCTAACATCTCGGATGTAGTATTTCACAACATTCCTGGCTGGTCGGCCCCACTTCTCGGTGGGAACATTATATACGTTTATAACGAAGTATAACTTAACCTAACCCATCCAGACCCTCGCTTGTAATGTTTTACAGAATCCCGGTCGTGTCGTCCCGTACGTCTCGTTGCGGACATTATATACGTCTATAACGTTATATATCCTAACTAAAGGCAACCTAACATCTCGAATGTAGTATTTCACAACATTCCTGGCGGGTCGGCCCCACTTCTCGGTGGGAACATTATTTACGTCTATAACGTAATATAACCTAACCTAATCCATCTAGACCCTCGCTGGTAATGTTATACAAAATCCCGGTCGTGTCGGCCCGTACTTCTCCGTGGGGACATTATATACGTCTATAACGTTATATATCCTAACCTAAGGCAACCTAACATCTCGGATGTAGTATTTTCCAACATTCCTGGCGGGGCGGCCCCTACTTCTCGGTGGGCACATTATATACGTCTATATCGTAATATAACCTAACCTAACCCATCTAGCCCCTCGCTTGTAATGTTTTGCAGAATTCCGGTCGTGTCGGCCCGTACGTCTCGGTGCGGACATTATATACGTCTATAACGTTATATATCCTAACCTAAGCGAACCTAACATCTCGGATGTAGTATTTCACAACATTCCTGGCTGGTCGGCCCCACTTCTCGGTGGGAACATTATATACGTTTATAACGAAGTATAACTTAACCTAACCCATCTAGAGCCTCGCTTGTAATGTTTTACAGAATCCCGGTCGTGTCGTCCCGTACGTCTCGGTGCGGACATTATATACGTCTATAACGTTATATATCCTAACCAAAGGCAACCTAACATCTCGAATGTAGTATTTCACAACATTCCTGGCGGGTCGGCCCCACTTCTCGGTGGGAACATTATTTACGTCTATAACGTAATATAACCTAACCTAATCCATCTAGACCCTCGCTGGTAATGTTTTACAAAATCCCGGTCGTGTCGGCCCGTACTTCTCCGTGGGGACATTATATACGTCTATAACGTTATATATCCTAACCTAAGGGTACCTAACATCTCGCATGTAGTATTTCACAACATTCCAGGCTGGTCGGCCCCACTTCTCGGTGGGAACCTTATATACGTTTATAACGAAGTATAACCTAACCTAACCCATCTAGACCCTCGCTTGTAATGTTTTACAGAATCCCGGTCGTGTCGTCCCGAACGTCTCGGCGCGGACATTATATACGTCTATAACGTTTTATATCCTAACCAAAGGCAACCTAACATCTCGAATGTAGTATTTCACAACAATCCTGGCGGTTCGGTCCCACTTCTCGGTGGGAACATTATTTACGTCTATAACGTAATATAACCTAACCTAATCCATCTAGACCCTCGCTGGTAATGTTTTACAAAATCCCGGTCGTGTCGGCCCGTACTTCTCCGTGGGGACATTATATACGTCTATATCGTTATATATCCTAACCAAAGGCAACCTAACATCTCGGATGTAGTATTTCACAACATTCCTGGCTGGTCGGCCCCACTTCTCGGTGGGAACATTATATACGTTTATAACGAAGTATAACTTAACCTAACCCATCCAGACCCTCGCTTGTAATGTTTTACAGAATCCCGGTCGTGTCGTCCCGTACGTCTCGTTGCGGACATTATATACGTCTATAACGTTATATATCCTAACTAAAGGCAACCTAACATCTCGAATGTAGTATTTCACAACATTCCTGGCGGGTCGGCCCCACTTCTCGGTGGGAACATTATTTACGTCTATAACGTAATATAACCTAACCTAATCCATCTAGACCCTCGCTGGTAATGTTATACAAAATCCCGGTCGTGTCGGCCCGTACTTCTCCGTGGGGACATTATATACGTCTATAACGTTATATATCCTAACCTAAGGCAACCTAACATCTCGGATGTAGTATTTTCCAACATTCCTGGCGGGGCGGCCCCTACTTCTCGGTGGGCACATTATATACGTCTATATCGTAATATAACCTAACCTAACCCATCTAGCCCCTCGCTTGTAATGTTTTGCAGAATTCCGGTCGTGTCGGCCCGTACGTCTCGGTGCGGACATTATATACGTCTATAACGTTATATATCCTAACCTAAGCGAACCTAACATCTCGGATGTAGTATTTCACAACATTCCTGGCTGGTCGGCCCCACTTCTCGGTGGGAACATTATATACGTTTATAACGAAGTATAACTTAACCTAACCCATCTAGAGCCTCGCTTGTAATGTTTTACAGAATCCCGGTCGTGTCGTCCCGTACGTCTCGGTGCGGACATTATATACGTCTATAACGTTATATATCCTAACCAAAGGCAACCTAACATCTCGAATGTAGTATTTCACAACATTCCTGGCGGGTCGGCCCCACTTCTCGGTGGGAACATTATTTACGTCTATAACGTAATATAACCTAACCTAATCCATCTAGACCCTCGCTGGTAATGTTTTACAAAATCCCGGTCGTGTCGGCCCGTACTTCTCCGTGGGGACATTATATACGTCTATAACGTTATATATCCTAACCTAAGGGTACCTAACATCTCGCATGTAGTATTTCACAACATTCCAGGCTGGTCGGCCCCACTTCTCGGTGGGAACCTTATATACGTTTATAACGAAGTATAACCTAACCTAACCCATCTAGACCCTCGCTTGTAATGTTTTACAGAATCCCGGTCGTGTCGTCCCGAACGTCTCGGCGCGGACATTATATACGTCTATAACGTTTTATATCCTAACCAAAGGCAACCTAACATCTCGAATGTAGTATTTCACAACAATCCTGGCGGTTCGGTCCCACTTCTCGGTGGGAACATTATTTACGTCTATAACGTAATATAACCTAACCTAATCCATCTAGACCCTCGCTGGTAATGTTTTACAAAATCCCGGTCGTGTCGGCCCGTACTTCTCCGTGGGGACATTATATACGTCTATATCGTTATATATCCTAACCTAAGGCAACCTAACATCTCGGATGTAGTATTTTCCAACATTCCTGGCGGGTCGGCCCCTACATCTAGGTGGGCACATTATATACGTCTATATCGTAATATAACCAAACCTAACCCATCTAGACCCTCGCTGGTAATGTTTTACAAAATCCCGGTCGTGTCGGCCCGTACTTCTCCGTGGGGACATTATATACGTCTATATCGTTATATATCCTAACCTAAGGCAACTTAACAGTTCCGATGTAGTATTTTCCAACATTCCTGGCGGGTCGGCCCCACTTCTCGGTGGGAACCTTATATACGTTTATAACGAAGTATAACCTAACCTAACCCATCTAGACCCTCGCTTGTAATGTTTTACAGAATCCCGGTCGTGTCGTCCCGAACGTCTCGGCGCGGACATTATATACGTCTATAACGTTCTATATCCTAACCAAAGGCAACCTAACATCTCGAATGTAGTATTTCACTACATTCCTGGCGGTTCGGTCCCACTTCTCGGTGCGAACATTATTTACGTCTATAACGTAATATAACCTAACCTAATCCATCTAGACCCTCGCTGGTAATGTTTTACAAAATCCCGGTCGTGTCGGCCCGTACTTCTCCGTGGGGACATTATATACGTCTATATCGTTATATATCCTAACCTAAGGCAACCTAACATCTCGGATGTAGTATTTTCCAACATTCCTGGCGGGTCGGCCCCTACATCTAGGTGGGCACATTATATACGTCTATATCGTAATATAACCTAACCTAACCCATCTAGCCCCTCGCTTGTAATGTTTTGCAGAATCCCTGTCGTGTCGGCCCGTACGTCTCGGTGCGGACATTATATACGTCTATAACGTTATATATACTAACCTAAGCGAACCTAACATCTCGGATGTAGTATTTCACAACATTCCTGGCTGGTCGGCCCCACTTCTCGGTGGGAACATTATATACGTTTATAACGTAATATAACCTAACCTAACCCATCTAGCCCGTCGCTGGTTATGTTTTACAAAATCCCAGTCTTGTCGGCCCGTACTTTTCCGTGGGGACATTATATACGTCTATAATTTTATATATCCTAACCTAAGGCAACTTAAAATCTCGGATGTCGTATTTTCCAACATTTCTGGCGGGTCAGTCCCTACTTCTCGGTGGGCACATTATATACGTCTATATCGTAATATAACCTAACCTAACCCATCTAGACCCTCGCTGGTAATGTTTTACAGAATCCCGGTCGTGTCGGCCCGTACGTCTCGGTGCGGACATTATATACGTCTATAACGTTTTATATCCTAGCCAAAGGCAAACTAACATCTCGAATGTAGTATTTCACAACATTCCTGGCGGGTCGGTCCCACTTCTCGGTGGGAACATTATTTACGTCTATAACGTAATATAACCTAACCTAATCCATCTAGACCCTCGCTGGTAATGTTTTACAAAATCCCGGTCGTGTCGGCCCGTACTTCTCCGTGGGGACATTATATACGTCTATATCGTTATATATCCTAACCAAAGGCAACCGAACATCTCGGATGTAGTATTTCACAACATTCCTGGCTGGTCGGCCCCACTTCTCGGTGGGAACATTATATACGTTTATAACGAAGTATAACTTAACCTAACCCATCCAGACCCTCGCTTGTAATGTTTTACAGAATCCCGGTCGTGTCGTCCCGTACGTCTCTGTGCGGACATTATATACGTCTATAACGTTATATATCCTAACCAAAGGCAACCTAACATCTCGAATGTAGTATTTCACAACATTCCTGGCGGGTCGGCCCCACTTCTCGGTAGGAACATTATTTACGTCTATAACGTAATATAACCTAACCTAATCCATCTAGACCCTCGCTGGTAATGTTATACAAAATTCCGGTCGTGTCGGCCCGTACTTCTCCGTGGGGACATTATATACGTCTATAACGTTATATATCCTAACCTAAGGGAACCTAACATCTCGGATGTAGTATTTTCCAACATTCCTGGCGGGGCGGCCGCTACTTCTTGGTGGGAACATTATATACGTCTATATCGTATATAACCTAACCTAACCCATCTAGCCCCTCGCTGGTAATGTTCTACAAAATCCCGGTCGTGTCGTCTCGTACGTCTCGGTGCGGACATTATATACGTCTATATCGTTATATATCCTAACCTAAGGCAAACTTAACATCTCCGATGTAGTATTTTCCAACATTCCTGGCGGGTCGGCCCCTACTTCTCGGTGGGCACATTATATACGTCTATATCGTAATATAACCTAACCTAACCCATCTAGCCCCTCGCTTGTAGTGTTTTGCAGAATCCCTGTCGTGTCGGCCCGTACGTCTCGGTGCGGACATTATATACGTCTATAACGTTATATATACTAACCTAAGCGAACCTAACATCTCGGATGTAGTATTTCACAACATTCCTGGCTGGTCGGCCCCACTTCTCGGTGGGAACATTATATACGTTTATAACGTAATATAACCTAACCTAACCCATCTAGCCCGTCGCTGGTTATGTTTTACAAAATCCCAGTCTTGTCGGCCCGTACTTTTCCGTGGGGACATTATATACGTCTGTAATTTTATATATCCTAACCTAAGGCAACTTAAAATCTCGGATGTTGTATTTTCCAACATTCCTGGCGGGTCAGTCCCTACTTCTCGGTGGGCACATTATATACGTCTATATCGTAATATAACCTAACCTAACCCATCTAGACCCTCGCTGGTAATGTTTTACAGAATCCCGGTCGTGTCGGCCCGTACGTCTCGGTACGGACATTATATACGTCTATAACGTTTTATATCCTAGCCAAAGGCAACCTAACATCTCGAATGTAGTATTTCACAACATTCCTGGCGGGTCGGTCCCACTTCTCGGTGGGAACATTATTTACGTCTATAACGTAATATAACCTAACCTAATCCATCTAGACCCTCGCTGGTAATGTTTTACAAAATCCCGGTCGTGTCGGCCCGTACTTCTCCGTGGGGACATTATATACGTCTATATCGTTATATATCCTAACCAAAGGCAACCTAACATCTCGGATGTAGTATTTCACAACATTCCTGGCTGGTCGGCCCCACTTCTCGGTGGGAACATTATATACGTTTATAACGAAGTATAACTTAACCTAACCCATCCAGACCCTCGCTTGTAATGTTTTACAGAATCCCGGTCGTGTCGTCCCGTACGTCTCGTTGCGGACATTATATACGTCTATAACGTTATATATCCTAACTAAAGGCAACCTAACATCTCGAATGTAGTATTTCACAACATTCCTGGCGGGTCGGCCCCACTTCTCGGTGGGAACATTATTTACGTCTATAACGTAATATAACCTAACCTAATCCATCTAGACCCTCGCTGGTAATGTTATACAAAATCCCGGTCGTGTCGGCCCGTACTTCTCCGTGGGGACATTATATACGTCTATAACGTTATATATCCTAACCTAAGGCAACCTAACATCTCGGATGTAGTATTTTCCAACATTCCTGGCGGGGCGGCCCCTACTTCTCGGTGGGCACATTATATACGTCTATATCGTAATATAACCTAACCTAACCCATCTAGCCCCTCGCTTGTAATGTTTTGCAGAATTCCGGTCGTGTCGGCCCGTACGTCTCGGTGCGGACATTATATACGTCTATAACGTTATATATCCTAACCTAAGCGAACCTAACATCTCGGATGTAGTATTTCACAACATTCCTGGCTGGTCGGCCCCACTTCTCGGTGGGAACATTATATACGTTTATAACGAAGTATAACTTAACCTAACCCATCTAGAGCCTCGCTTGTAATGTTTTACAGAATCCCGGTCGTGTCGTCCCGTACGTCTCGGTGCGGACATTATATACGTCTATAACGTTATATATCCTAACCAAAGGCAACCTAACATCTCGAATGTAGTATTTCACAACATTCCTGGCGGGTCGGCCCCACTTCTCGGTGGGAACATTATTTACGTCTATAACGTAATATAACCTAACCTAATCCATCTAGACCCTCGCTGGTAATGTTTTACAAAATCCCGGTCGTGTCGGCCCGTACTTCTCCGTGGGGACATTATATACGTCTATAACGTTATATATCCTAACCTAAGGGTACCTAACATCTCGCATGTAGTATTTCACAACATTCCAGGCTGGTCGGCCCCACTTCTCGGTGGGAACCTTATATACGTTTATAACGAAGTATAACCTAACCTAACCCATCTAGACCCTCGCTTGTAATGTTTTACAGAATCCCGGTCGTGTCGTCCCGAACGTCTCGGCGCGGACATTATATACGTCTATAACGTTTTATATCCTAACCAAAGGCAACCTAACATCTCGAATGTAGTATTTCACAACATTCCTGGCGGTTCGGTCCCACTTCTCGGTGGGAACATTATTTACGTCTATAACGTAATATAACCTAACCTAATCCATCTAGACCCTCGCTGGTAATGTTTTACAAAATCCCGGTCGTGTCGGCCCGTACTTCTCCGTGGGGACATTATATACGTCTATATCGTTATATATCCTAACCTAAGGCAACCTAACATCTCGGATGTAGTATTTTCCAACATTCCTGGCGGGTCGGCCCCTACATCTAGGTGGGCACATTATATACGTCTATATCGTAATATAACCAAACCTAACCCATCTAGACCCTCGCTGGTAATGTTTTACAAAATCCCGGTCGTGTCGGCCCGTACTTCTCCGTGGGGACATTATATACGTCTATATCGTTATATATCCTAACCTAAGGCAACTTAACAGTTCCGATGTAGTATTTTCCAACATTCCTGGCGGGTCGGCCCCACTTCTCGGTGGGAACCTTATATACGTTTATAACGAAGTATAACCTAACCTAACCCATCTAGACCCTCGCTTGTAATGTTTTACAGAATCCCGGTCGTGTCGTCCCGAACGTCTCGGCGCGGACATTATATACGTCTATAACGTTTTATATCCTAACCAAAGGCAACCTAACATCTCGAATGTAGTATTTCACTACATTCCTGGCGGTTCGGTCCCACTTCTCGGTGGGAACATTATTTACGTCTATAACGTAATATAACCTAACCTAATCCATCTAGACCCTCGCTGGTAATGTTTTACAAAATCCCGGTCGTGTCGGCCCGTACTTCTCCGTGGGGACATTATATACGTCTATATCGTTATATATCCTAACCTAAGGCAACCTAACATCTCGGATGTAGTATTTTCCAACATTCCTGGCGGGTCGGCCCCTACATCTAGGTGGGCACATTATATACGTCTATATCGTAATATAACCTAACCTAACCCATCTAGCCCCTCGCTTGTAATGTTTTGCAGAATCCCTGTCGTGTCGGCCCGTACGTCTCGGTGCGGACATTATATACGTCTATAACGTTATATATACTAACCTAAGCGAACCTAACATCTCGGATGTAGTATTTCACAACATTCCTGGCTGGTCGGCCCCACTTCTCGGTGGGAACATTATATACGTTTATAACGTAATATAACCTAACCTAACCCATCTAGCCCGTCGCTGGTTATGTTTTACAAAATCCCAGTCTTGTCGGCCCGTACTTTTCCGTGGGGACATTATATACGTCTATAATTTTATATATCCTAACCTAAGGCAACTTAAAATCTCGGATGTCGTATTTTCCAACATTTCTGGCGGGTCAGTCCCTACTTCTCGGTGGGCACATTATATACGTCTATATCGTAATATAACCTAACCTAACCCATCTAGACCCTCGCTGGTAATGTTTTACAGAATCCCGGTCGTGTCGGCCCGTACGTCTCGGTGCGGATATTATATACGTCTATAACGTTTTATATCCTAGCCAAAGGCAAACTAACATCTCGAATGTAGTATTTCACAACATTCCTGGCGGGTCGGTCCCACTTCTCGGTGGGAACATTATTTACGTCTATAACGTAATATAACCTAACCTAATCCATCTAGACCCTCGCTGGTAATGTTTTACAAAATCCCGGTCGTGTCGGCCCGTACTTCTCCGTGGGGACATTATATACGTCTATATCGTTATATATCCTAACCAAAGGCAACCGAACATCTCGGATGTAGTATTTCACAACATTCCTGGCTGGTCGGCCCCACTTCTCGGTGGGAACATTATATACGTTTATAACGAAGTATAACTTAACCTAACCCATCCAGACCCTCGCTTGTAATGTTTTACAGAATCCCGGTCGTGTCGTCCCGTACGTCTCTGTGCGGACATTATATACGTCTATAACGTTATATATCCTAACCAAAGGCAACCTAACATCTCGAATGTAGTATTTCACAACATTCCTGGCGGGTCGGCCCCACTTCTCGGTAGGAACATTATTTACGTCTATAACGTAATATAACCTAACCTAATCCATCTAGACCCTCGCTGGTAATGTTATACAAAATCCCGGTCGTGTCGGCCCGTACTTCTCCGTGGGGACATTATATACGTCTATAACGTTATATATCCTAACCTAAGGGAACCTAACATCTCGGATGTAGTATTTTCCAACATTCCTGGCGGGGCGGCCGCTACTTCTTGGTGGGAACATTATATACGTCTATATCGTATATAACCTAACCTAACCCATCTAGCCCCTCGCTGGTAATGTTCTACAAAATCCCGGTCGTGTCGTCTCGTACGTCTCGGTGCGGACATTATATACGTCTATATCGTTATATATCCTAACCTAAGGCAAACTTAACATCTCCGATGTAGTATTTTCCAACATTCCTGGCGGGTCGGCCCCTACTTCTCGGTGGGCACATTATATACGTCTATATCGTAATATAACCTAACCTAACCCATCTAGCCCCTCGCTTGTAATGTTTTGCAGAATCCCGGTCGTGTCGGCCCGTACGTCTCGGTGCGGACATTATATACGTCTATAACGTTATATATCCTAACCTAAGCGAACCTAACATCTCGGATGTAGTATTTCACTACATTCCTGGCTGGTCGGCCCCACTTCTCGGTGGGAACATTATATACGTTTATAACGAAGTATAACTTAACCTAACCCATCTAGAGCCTCGCTTGTAATGTTTTACAGAATCCCGGTCGTGTCGTCCCGTACGTCTCGGTGCGGACATTATATACGTCTATAACGTTATATATCCTAACCAAAGGCAACCTAACATCTCGAATGTAGTATTTCACAACATTCCTGGCGGGTCGGCCCCACTTCTCGGTGGGAACATTATTTACGTCTATAACGTAATATAACCTAACCTAATCCATCTAGACCCTCGCTGGTAATGTTTTACAAAATTCCGGTCGTGTCGGCCCGTACTTCTCCGTGGGGACATTATATACGTCTATAACGTTATATATCCTAACCTAAGGGTACCTAACATCTCGCATGTAGTATTTCACAACATTCCTGGCTGGTCGGCCCCACTTCTCGGTGGGAACCTTATATACGTTTATAACGAAGTATAACCTAACCTAACCCATCTAGACCCTCGCTTGTAATGTTTTACAGAATCCCGGTCGTGTCGTCCCGAACGTCTCGGCGCGGACATTATATACGTCTATAACGTTTTATATCCTAACCAAAGGCAACCTAACATCTCGAATGTAGTATTTCACAACATTCCTGGCGGTTCGGTCCCACTTCTCGGTGGGAACATTATTTACGTCTATAACGTAATATAACCTAACCTAATCCATCTAGACCCTCGCTGGTAATGTTTTACAAAATCCCGGTCGTGTCGGCCCGTACTTCTCCGTGGGGACATTATATACGTCTATATCGTTATATATCCTAACCTAAGGCAACCTAACATCTCGGAAGTAGTATTTTCCAACATTCCTGGCGGGTCGGCCCCTACATCTAGGTGGGCACATTATATACGTCTATATCGTAATATAACCAAACCTAACCCATCTAGCCCCTCGCTTGTAATGTTTTGCAGAATCCCTGTCGTGTCGGCCCGTACGTCTCGGTGCGGACATTATATACGTCTATAACGTTATATATACTAACCTAAGCGAACCTAACATCTCGGATGTAGTATTTCACAACATTCCTGGCTGGTCGGCCCCACTTCTCGGTGGGAACATTATATACGTTTATAACGTAATATAACCTAACCTAACCCATCTAGCCCGTCGCTGGTTATGTTTTACAAAATCCCAGTCTTGTCGGCCCGTACTTTTCCGTGGGGACATTATATACGTCTATAATTTTATATATCCTAACCTAAGGCAACTTAAAATCTCGGATGTTGTATTTTCCAACATTCCTGGCGGGTCGGCCCCACTTCTCGGTGGGAACATTATTTACGTCTATAACGTAATATAACCTAACCTAATCCATCTAGACCCTCGCTGGTAATGTTATACAAAATCCCGGTCGTGTCGGCCCGTACTTCTCCGTGGGGACATTATATACGTCTATAACGTTATATATCCTAACCTAAGGGAACCTAACATCTCGGATGTAGTATTTTCCAACATTCCTGGCGGGGCGGCCGCTACTTCTTGGTGGGAACATTATATACGTCTATATCGTATATAACCTAACCTAACCCATCTAGACCCTCGCTGGTAATGTTCTACAAAATCCCGGTCGTGTCGTCTCGTACGTCTCGGTGCGGACATTATATACGTCTATATCGTTATATATCCTAACCTAAGGCAAACTTAACATCTCCGATGTAGTATTTTCCAACATTCCTGGCGGGTCGGCCCCTACTTCTCGGTGGGCACATTATATACGTCTATATCGTAATATAACCTAACCTAACCCATCTAGCCCCTCGCTTGTAATGTTTTGCAGAATCCCGGTCGTGTCGGCCCGTACGTCTCGGTGCGGACATTATATACGTCTATAACGTTATATATCCTAACCTAAGCGAACCTAACGTCTCGGATGTAGTATTTCACAACATTCCTGGCTGGTCGGCCCCACTTCTCGGTGGGAACATTATATACGTTTATAACGAAGTATAACTTAACCTAACCCATCTAGAGCCTCGCTTGTAATGTTTTACAGAATCCCGGTCGTGTCGTCCCGTACGTCTCGGTGCGGACATTATATACGTCTATAACGTTATATATCCTAACCAAAGGCAACCTAACATCTCGAATGTAGTATTTCACAACATTCCTGGCGGGTCGGCCCCACTTCTCGGTGGGAACATTATTTACGTCTATAACGTAATATAACCTAACCTAATCCATCTAGACCCTCGCTGGTAATGTTTTACAAAATCCCGGTCGTGTCGGCCCGTACTTCTCCGTGGGGACATTATATACGTCTATAACGTTATATATCCTAACCTAAGGGTACCTAACATCTCGCATGTAGTATTTGACAACATTCCTGGCTGGTCGGCCCCACTTCTCAGTGGGAACCTTATATACGTTTATAACGAAGTATAACCTAACCTAATCCATCTAGACCCTCGCTTGTAATGTTTTACAGAATCCCGGTCGTGTCGTCCCGAACGTCTCGGCGCGGACATTATATACGTCTATAACATTTTATATCATAACCAAAGGCAACCTAACATCTCGAATGTAGTATTTCACAACATTCCTGGCGGTTCGGTCCCACTTCTCGGTGGGAACATTATTTACGTCTATAACGTAATATAACCTAACCTAATCCATCTAGACCCTCGCTGGTAATGTTTTACAAAATTCCGGTCGTGTCGGCGCGTACTTCTCCGTGGGGACATTATATACGTCTATATCGTTATATATCCTAACCTAAGGCAACCTAACATCTCGGATGTAGTATTTTCCAACATTCCTGGCGGGTCGGCCCCTACTTCTAGGTGGGCACATTATATACGTCTATATCGTAATATAACCAAACCTAACCCATCTAGACCCTCGCTGGTAATGTTTTACAAAATCCCTGTCGTGTCGGCCCGTACTTCTCTGTGGGGACATTATATACGTCTATATCGTTATATATCCTAACCTAAGGCAACTTAACAGTTCCGATGTAGTATTTTCCAACATTCCTGGCGGGTCGGCCCCTACTTCTCGGTGGGCACATTATATACGTCTATATCGTAATATAACCTAACCTAACCCATCTAGCCCCTCGCTTGTAATGTTTTGCAGAATCCCTGTCGTGTCGGCCCGTACGTCTCGGTGCGGACATTATATACGTCTATAACGTTATATATACTAACCTAAGCGAACCTAACATCTGGGATGTAGTATTTCACAACATTCCTGGCTGGTCGGCCCCACTTCTCGGTGGGAACATTATATACGTTTATAACGTAATATAACCTAACCTAACCCATCTAGCCCGTCGCTGGTTATGTTTTACAAAATCCCAGTCTTGTCGGCCCGTACTTTTCCGTGGGGACATTATATACGTCTATAATTTTATATATCCTAACCTAAGGCAACTTAAAATCTCGGATGTTGTATTTTCCAACATTCCTGGCGGGTCAGTCCCTACTTCTCGGTGGGCACATTATATACGTCTATATCGTAATATAACCTAACCTAACCCATCTAGACCCTCGCTGGTAATGTTTTAGAGAATCCCGGTCGTGTCGGCCCGTACGTCTCGGTGCGGACATTATATACGTCTATAACGTTTTATATCCTAGCCAAAGGCAACCTAACATCTCGAATGTAGTATTTCACAACATTCCTGGCGGGTCGGTCCCACTTCTCGGTGGGAACATTATTTACGTCTATAACGTAATATAACCTAACCTAATCCATCTAGACCCTCGCTGGTAATGTTTTACAAAATCCCGGTCGTGTCGGCCCGTACTTCTCCGTGGGGACATTATATACGTCTATAATTTTATATATCCTAACCTAAGGCAACTTAAAATCTCGGATGTTGTATTTTCCAACATTCCTGGCGGGTCAGTCCCTACTTCTCGGTGTGCACATTATATACGTCTATATCGTAATATAACCTAACCTAACCCATCTAGACCCTCGCTGGTAATGTTTTACAGAATCCCGGTCGTGTCGGCCCGTACGTCTCGGTGCGGACATTATATACGTCTATAACGTTTTATATCCTAGCCAAAGGCAACCTAACATCTCGAATGTAGTATTTCACAACATTCCTGGCGGGTCGGTCCCACTTCTCGGTGGGAACATTATTTACGTCTATAACGTAATATAACCTAACCTAATCCATCTAGACCCTCGCTGGTAATGTTTTACAAAATCCCGGTCGTGTCGGCCCGTACTTCTCCGTGGGGACATTATATACGTCTATATCGTTATATATCCTAACCTAAGGCAACCTAACATCTCGGATGTAGTATATTCCAACATTCCTGGCGGGTCGGCCCCTACTTCTAGGTGGGCACATTATATACGTCTATATCGTAATATAACCAAACCTAACCCATCTAGACCCTCGCTGGTAATGTTTTACAAAATCCCGGTCGTGTCGGCCCGTACTTCTCCGTGGGGACATTATATACGTCTATATCGTTATATATCCTAACCTAAGGCAACTTAACATCTCCGATGTAGTATTTTCCAACATTCCTGGCGGGTCGGCCCCTACTTCTCGGTGGGCACATTATATACGTCTATATCGTAATATAACCTAACCTAACCCATCTAGCCCCTCGCTTGTAATGTTTTGCAGAATCCCTGTCGTGTCGGCCCGTACGTCTCGGTGCGGACATTATATACGTCTATAACGTTATGTATACTAACCAAAGGCAACCTAACATCTCGGATGTAGTATTTTCCAACATTCCTGGCGGGGCGGCCGCTACTTCTCGGTCGGAACATTATTTACGTCTATAACGTAATATAACCTAACCTAATCCATCTAGACCCTCGCTGGTAATGTTTTGCCGAATCCCGGTCGTGTCGGCCCGTACGTCTCGGTGCGGACATTATATACGTCTATAACGTTATATATCCTAACCTAAGCGAAACTAACATCTCGGATGTAGTATTTCACAACATTCCTGGCTGGTCGGCCCCACTTCTCGGTGGGAACATTATATACGTTTATAACGAAGTATAACTTAACCTAACCCATCTAGAGCCTCGCTTGTAATGTTTTACAGAATCCCGGTCGTGTCGTCCCGTACGTCTCGGTGCGGACATTATATACGTCTATAACGTTATATATCCTAACCAAAGGCAACCTAACATCTCGAATGTAGTATTTCACAACATTCCTGGCGGGTCGGCCCCACTTCTCGGTGGGAACATTATTTACGTCTATAACGTAATATAATCTAACCTAATCCATCTAGACCCTCGCTGGTAATGCTTTACAAAATCCCGGTCGTGTCGGCCCGTACTTCTCCGTGGGGACATTATATACGTCTATAACGTTATATATCCTAACCTAAGGGTACCTAACATCTCGCATGTAGTATTTCACAACATTCCTGGCTGGTCGGCCCCACTTCTCGGTGGGAACCTTATATACGTTTATAACGAAGTATAACCTAACCTAACCCATCTAGACCCTCGCTTGTAATGTTTTACAGAATCCTGGTCGTGTCGTCCCGAACGTCTCGGCGCGGACATTATATACGTCTATAACGTTTTATATCCTAACCAAAGGCAACCTAACATCTCGAATGTAGTATTTCACAACATTCCTGGCGGGTCGGTCCCACTTCTCGGTGGGAACATTATTTACGTCTATAACGTAATATAACCTAACCTAATCCATCTAGACCCTCGCTGGTAATGTTTTACAAAATCCCGGTCGTGTCGGCCCGTACTTCTCCGTGGGGACATTATATACGTCTATATCGTTATATATCCTAACCTAAGGCAACCTAACATCTCGGATGTAGTATTTTCCAACATTCCTGGCGGGTCGGCCCCTACTTCTAGGTGGGCACATTATATACGTCTATATCGTAATATAACCAAACCTAACCCATCTAGACCCTCGCTGGTAATGTTTTACAAAATCCCGGTCGTGTCGGCCCGTACTTCTCCGTGGGGACATTATATACGTCTATATCGTTATATATCCTAACCTAAGGCAACTTAACAGTTCCGATGTAGTATTTTCCAACATTCCTGGCGGGTCGGCCCCTACTTCTCGGTGGGCACATTATATACGTCTATATCGTAATATAACCTAACCTAACCCATCTAGCCCCTCGCTTGTAATGTTTTGCAGAATCCCTGTCGTGTCGGCCCGTACGTCTCGGTGCGGACATTATATACGTCTATAACGTTATATATACTAACCTAAGCGAACCTAACATCTCGGATGTAGTATTTCACAACATTCCTGGCTGGTCGGCCCCACTTCTCGGTGGGAACATTATATACGTTTATAACGTAATATAACCTAACCTAACCCATCTAGCCCGTCGCTGGTTATGTTTTACAAAATCCCAGGCTTGTCGGCCCGTACTTTTCCGTGGGGACATTATATACGTCTATAATTTTATATATCCTAACCTAAGGCAACTTAAAATCTCGGATGTTGTATTTTCCAACATTCCTGGCGGGTCAGTCCCTACTTCTCGGTGTGCACATTATATACGTCTATATCGTAATATAACCTAACCTAACCCATCTAGACCCTCGCTGGTAATGTTTTACAGAATCCCGGTCGTGTCGGCCCGTACGTCTCGGTGCGGACATTATATACGTCTATAACGTTTTATATCCTAGCCAAAGGCAACCTAACATCTCGAATGTAGTATTTCACAACATTCCTGGCGGGTCGGACCCACTTCTCGGTGGGAACATTATTTACGTCTATAACGTAATATAACCTAACCTAATCCATCTAGACCCTCGCTGGTAATGTTTTACAAAATCCCGGTCGTGTCGGCCCGTACTTCTCCGTGGGGACATTATATACGTCTATATCGTTATATATCCTAACCTAAGGCAACCTAACATCTCGGATGTAGTATTTTCCAACATTCCTGGCGGGTCGGCCCCTACTTCTAGGTGGGCACATTATATACGTCTATATCGTAATATAACCAAACCTAACCCATCTAGACCCTCGCTGGTAATGTTTTACAAAATCCCGGTCGTGTCGGCCCGTACTTCTCCGTGGGGACATTATATACGTCTATAACGTTATATATCCTAACCTAAGGGAACCTAACATCTCGGATGTAGTATTTTCCAACATTCCTGGCGGGGCGGCCCCTACTTCTCGGTGGGCACATTATATACGTCTATATCGTAATATAACCTAACCTAACCCATCTAGCCCCTCGCTTGTAATGTTTTGCAGAATCCCGGTCGTGTCGTCCCGTACGTCTCGGTGCGGACATTATATACGTCTATAACGTTATATATCCTAACCAAAGGCAACCTAACATCTCGAATGTAGTATTTCACAACATTCCTGGCGGGTCGGCCCCACTTCTCGGTGGAAACATTATTTACGTCTATAACGTAATATAACCTAACCTAATCCATCTAGACCCTCGCTGGTAATGTTTTACAAAATCCCGGTCGTGTCGGCCCGTACGTCTCGGTGCGGACATTATATACGTCTATAACGTTATGTATACTAACCTAAGCGAACCTAACATCTCGGATGTAGTATTTCACAACATTCCTGGCTGGTCGGCCCCACTTCTCGGTGGGAACATTATATACGTTTATAACGTAATATAACCTAACCTAACCCATCTAGCCCCTCGCTGGTTATGTTTTACAAAATCCCAGTCTTGTCGGCCCGTACTTTTCCGTGGGGACATTATATACGTCTATAATTTTATATATCCTAACCTAAGGCAACTTAACATCTCGGATGTAGTATTTTCCAACATTCCTGGCGGGTCAGTCCCTACTTCTCGGTGGGCACATTATATACGTCTATATCGTAATATAACCTAACCTAACCCATCTAGACCCTCGCTGGTAATGTTTTACAGAATCCCGGTCGTGTCGTCTCGTACGTCTCGGTGCGGACATTATATACGTCTATAACGTTATATATCCTAACCAAAGGCAACGTAACATCTCGGATGTAGTATTTTCCAACATTCCTGGCGGGGCGGCTGCTACTTCTCGGTGGGAACATTATTTACGTCTATAACGTAATATAACCTAACCTAATCCATCTAGACCCTCGCTGGTAATGTTTTACAAAATCCCGGTCGTGTCGGCCCGTACTTCTCCGTGGGGACATTATATACGTCTATAACGTTATATATCCTAACCTAAGGGAACCTAACATCTCGGATGTAGTATTTTCCAACATTCCTGGCGGGGCGGCCCCTACTTCTCGGTGGGCACATTATATACGTCTATATCGTAATATAACCTAACCTAACCCATCTAGCCCCTCGCTTGTAATGTTTTGCAGAATCCCGGTCGTGTCGTCCCGTACGTCTCGGTGCGGACATTATATACGTCTATAACGTTATATATCCTAACCAAAGGCAACCTAACATCTCGAATGTAGTATTTCACAACATTCCTGGCGGGTCGGCCCCACTTCTCGGTGGAAACATTATTTACGTCTATAACGTAATATAACCTAACCTAATCCATCTAGACCCTCGCTGGTAATGTTTTACAAAATCCCGGTCGTGTCGGCCCGTACGTCTCGGTGCGGACATTATATACGTCTATAACGTTATATATCCTAACCTAAGCGAACCTAACATCTCGGATGTAGTATTTCACAACATTCCTGGCTGGTCGGCCCCACTTCTCGGTGGGAACATTATATACGTTTATAACGAAGTATAACTTAACCTAACCCATCCAGACCCTCGCTTGTAACGTTTTACAGAATCCCGGTCGTGTCGTCCCGTACGTCTCGGAGCGGACATTATATACGTCTATAACGTTATATATACTAACCAAAGGCAACCTAACATCTCGGATGTAGTATTTTCCAACATTCCTGGCGGGGCGGCCGCTACTTCTCGGTCGGAACATTATTTACGTCTATAACGTAATATAACCTAACCTAATCCATCTAGACCCTCGCTGGTAATGTTTTACAAAATCCCGGTCGTGTCGGCCCGTACTTCTCCGTGGGGACATTATATACGTCTATAACGTTATATATCCTAACCTAAGGGAACCTAACATCTCGGATGTAGTATTTTCCAACATTCCTGGCGGGGCGGCCCCTACTTCTCGGTGGGCACGTTATATACGTCTATATCGTAATATAACCTAACCTAACCCATCTAGCCCCTCGCTTGTAATGTTTTGCAGAATCCCGGTCGTGTCGGCCCGTACGTCTCGGTGCGGACATTATATACGTCTATAACGTTATATATCCTAACCTAAGCGAACCTAACATCTCGGATGTAGTATTTCACAACATTCCTGGCTGGTCGGCCCCACTTCTCGGTGGGAACATTATATACCTTTATAACGAAGTATAACTTAACCTAACCCATCTAGAGCCTCGCTTGTAATGTTTTACAGAATCCCGGTCGTGTCGTCCCGTACGTCTCGGTGCGGACATTATATACGTCTATAACGTTATATATCCTAACCAAAGGCAACCTAACATCTCGAATGTAGTATTTCACAACATTCCTGGCGGGTCGGCCCCACTTCTCGGTGGGAACATTATTTACGTCTATAACGTAATATAACCTAACCTAATCCATCTAGACCCTCGCTGGTAATGTTTTACAAAATCCCGGTCGTGTCGGCCCGTACTTCTCCGTGGGGACATTATATACGTCTGTATCGTTATATATCCTAACCTAAGGCAACCTAACATCTCGGATGTAGTATTTTCCAACATTCCTGGCGGGTCAGTCCCTACTTCTCGGTGGGCACATTATATACGTCTATATCGTAATATAACCTAACCTAACCCATCTAGACCCTCGCTGGTAATGTTTTACAAAATCCCGGTCGTGTCGGCCCGTACTTCTCCGTGGGGACATTATATACGTCTATATCGTTATATATCCTAACCTAAGGCAACCTAACATCTCGGATGTAGTATTTTCCAACATTCCTGGCGGGTCGGCCCCTACTTCTCGGTGGGCACATTATATACGTCTATATCGTAATATAACCAAACCTAACCCATCTAGACCCTCGCTGGTAATGTTTTACAAAATCCCGGTCGTGTCGGCCCGTACTTCTCCGTGGGGACATTATATACGTCTATATCGTTATATATCCTAACCTAAGGCAACTTAACAGCTCCGATGTAGTATTTTCCAACATTCCTGGCGGGTCGGCCCCTACTTCTCGGTGGGCTCATTATATACGTCTATATCGTAATATAACCTAACCTAACCCATCTAGCCCCTCGCTTGTAATGTTTTGCAGAATCCCTGTCGTGTCGGCCCGTACGTCTCGGTGCGGACATTATATACGTCTATAACGTTATATATACTAACCTAAGCGAACCTAACATCTCGGATGTAGTATTTCACAACATTCCTGGCTGGTCGGCCCCACTTCTCGGTGGGAACATTATATACGTTTATAACGTAATATAACCTAACCTAACCCATCTAGCCCGTCGCTCGTTATGTTTTACAAAATCCCAGTCTTGTCGGCCCGTACTTTTCCGTGGGGACATTATATACGTCTATAATTTTATATATACTAACCTAAGGCAACTTAAAATCCACGGATGTAGTATTTTCCAACATTCCTGGCGGGTCAGTCCCTACTTCTCGGTGGGCACATTATATACGTCTATATCGTAATATAACCTAACCTAACCCATCTAGACCCTCGCTGGTAATATTTTACAGAATCCCGGTCGTGTCGTCTCGTACGTCTCGGTGCGGACATTATATACGTCTATAACGTTATATATCCTAACCTAAGGGAACCTAACATCACGGATGTAGTATTTCACAACATTCGTGGCTGGTCGGCCCCACTTCTCGGTGGGAAAATTATATACGTTTATAACGTAGTATAACCTAACCTAACCCATCTAGCCCCTCGCTTGGAATGTTTTGCAGAATCCCGGTCGTGTCGGCCCGTACGTCTCGGTGCGGACATTATATACGTCTATAACGTTATATATCCTAACCTAAGCGAACCTAACATCTCGGATGTAGTATTTCACAACATTCCTGGCGGGTCGGCCCCACTTCTCGGTGGGAACATTATTTACGTCTATAACGTAATATAACCTAACCTAATCCATCTAGGCCCTCGCTGGTAATGTTTTACAAAATCCCGGTCGTGTCGGCCCGTACTTCTCCGTGGGTACATTATATACGTCTATAACGTTTTATATCCTAACCAAAGGCAACCTAACATCTCGAATGTAGTATTTCACAACATTCCTGGCGCGTCGGCCCCACTTCTCGGTGGGAACATTATTTACGTCTATAACGTAATATAACCTAACCTAATCCATCTAGACCCTCGCTGGTAATGTTTTACAAAATCCCGGTCGTGTCGGCCCGTACTTCTCCGTGGGGACATTATATACGTCTATATCGTTATATATCCTAACCTAAGGCAACCTAACATCTCGGATGTAGTATTTTCCAACATTCCTGGCGGGTCGGCCCCTACTTCTCGGTGGGCACATTATATACGTCTATATCGTAATATAACCAAACCTAACCCATCTAGACCCTCGCTGGTAATGTTTTACAAAATCCCGGTCGTGTCGGCCCGTACTTCTCCGTGGGGACATTATATACGTCTATATCGTTATATATCCTAACCTAAGGCAACTTAACAGCTCCGATGTAGTATTTTCCAACATTCCTGGCGGGTCGGCCCCTACTTCTCGGTGGGCACATTATATACGTCTATATCGTAATATAACCTAACCTAACCCATCTAGCCCCTCGCTTGTAATGTTTTGCAGAATCCCTGTCGTGTCGGCCCGTATGTCTCCGTGCGGACATTATATACGTCTATAACGTTATATATCCTAACATAAGGGTACCTAACATCTCGCATGTAGTATATCACAACATTCCTGGCTGGTCGGCCCCACTTCTCGGTGGGAACATTATATACGTTTATAACGAAGTATAACCTAACCTAACCCATCTAGACCCTCGCTTGTAATGTTTTACAGAATCCCGGTCGTGTCGTCCCGTACGTCTCGGCGCGGACATTATATACGTCTATAACGTTTTATATCCTAGCCAAAGGCAACCTAACATCTCGAATGTAGTATTTCACAACATTCCTGGCGGGTCGGCCCCACTTCTCGGTGGGAACATTATTTACGTCTATAACGTAATATAACCTAACCTAATCCATCTAGGCCCTCGCTGGTAATGTTTTACAAAATCCCGGTCGTGTCGGCCCGTACTTCTCCGTGGGTACATTATATACGTCTATAACGTTTTATATCCTAACCAAAGGCAACCTAACATCTCGAATGTAGTATTTCACAACATTCCTGGCGCGTCGGCCCCACTTCTCGGTGGGAACATTATTTACGTCTATAACGTAATATAACCTAACCTAATCCATCTAGACCCTCGCTGGTAATGTTTTACAAAATCCCGGTCGTGTCGGCCCGTACTTCTCCGTGGGGACATTATATACGTCTATATCGTTATATATCCTAACCTAAGGCAACTTAACAGCTCCGATGTAGTATTTTCCAACATTCCTGGCGGGTCGGCACCTACTTCTCGGTGGGCTCATTATATACGTCTATATCGTAATATAACCTAACCTAACCCATCTAGCCCCTCGCTTGTAATGTTTTGCAGAATCCCTGTCGTGTCGGCCCGTACGTCTCGGTGCGGACATTATATACGTCTATAACGTTATGTATACTAACCTAAGCGAACCTAACATCTCGGATGTAGTATTTCACAACATTCCTGGCTGGTCGGCCCCACTTCTCGGTGGGAACATTATATACGTTTATAACGTAATATAACCTAACCTGACCCATCTAGCCCCTCGCTGGTTATGTTTTACAAAATCCCAGTCTTGTCGGCCCGTACTTTTCCGTGGGGACATTATATACGTCTATAACGTTATATATCCTAACCAAAGGCAACCTAACATCTCGAATGTAGTATTTCACAACATTCCTGGCGGGTCGGCCCCACTTCTCGGTGGGAACATTATTTACGTCTATAACGTAGTATAACCTAACCTAATCCATCTAGACCCTCGCTGGTAATGTTTTACAAAATCCCAGTCGTGTCGGCCCGTACTTCTCCGTGGGGACATTATATACGTCTATATCGTTATATATCCTAACCTAAGGCAACCTAACATCTCGGATGTAGTATTTTCCAACATTCCTGGCGGGTCGGCCCCTACTTCTCGGTGGGCACATTATATACGTCTATATCGTAATATAACCAAACCTAACCCATCTAGACCCTCGCTGGTAATGTTTTACAAAATCCCGGTCGTGTCGGCCCGTACTTCTCCGTGGGGACATTATATACGTCTATATCGTTATATATCCTAACCTAAGGCAACTTAACAGCTCCGATGTAGTATTTTCCAACATTCCTGGCGGGTCGGCCCCTACTTCTCGGTGGGCTCATTATATACGTCTATATCGTAATATAACCTAACCTAACCCATCTAGCCCCTCGCTTGTAATGTTTTGCAGAATCCCTGTCGTGTCGGCCCGTACGTCTCGGTGCGGACATTATATACGTCTATAACGTTATATATACTAACCTAAGCGAACCTAACATCTCGGATGTAGTATTTCACAACATTCCTGGCTGGTCGGCCCCACTTCTCGGTGGGGACATTATATACGTTTATAACGTAATATAACCTAACCTAACCCATCTAGCCCGTCGCTGGTTATGTTTTACAAAATCCCAGTCTTGTCGGCCCGTACTTTTCCGTGGGGACATTATATACGTCTATAATTTTATATATCCTAACCTAAGGCAACTTAAAATCTCGGATGTTGTATTTTCCAACATTCCTGGCGGGTCAGTCCCTACTTCTCGGTGGGCACATTATATACGTCTATATCGTAATATAACCTAACCTAACCCATCTAGACCCTCGCTGGTAATGTTTTACAGAATCCCGGTCGTGTCGGCCCGTACGTCTCGGTGCGGACATTATATACGTCTATAACGTTTTATATCCTAGCCAAAGGCAACCTAACATCTCGAATGTAGTATTTCACAACATTCCTGGCGGGTCGGTCCCACTTCTCGGTGGGAACATTATTTACGTCTATAACGTAATATAACCTAACCTAATCCATCTAGACCCTCGCTGGTAATGTTTTACAAAATCCCGGTCGTGTCGGCCCGTACTTCTCCGTGGGGACATTATATACGCCTATATCGTTATATATCCTAACCTAAGGCAACCTAACATCTCGGATGTAGTATTTTCCAACATTCCTGGCGGGTCGGCCCCTACTTCTAGGTGGGCACATTATATACGTCTATATCGTAATATAACCAAACCTAACCCATCTAGACCCTCGCTGGTAATGTTTTACAAAATCCCGGTCGTGTCGGCCCGTACTTCTCCGTGGAGACATTATATACGTCTATATCGTTATATATCCTAACCTAAGGCAACTTAACATCTCCGATGTAGTATTTTCCAACATTCCTGGCGGGTCGGCCCCTACTTCTCGGTGGGCACATTATATACGTCTATATCGTAATATAACCTAACCTAACCCATCTAGCCCCTCGCTTGTAATGTTTTGCAGAATCCCGGTCGTGTCGGCCCGTACGTCTCGGTGCGGACATTATATACGTCTATAACGTTATGTATACTAACCTAAGCGAACCTAACATCTCGGATGTAGTATTTCACAACATTCCTGGCTGGTCGGCCCCTGTTCTCGGTGGGAACATTATATACGTTTATAACGTAATATAACCTAACCTAACCCATCTAGCCCCTCGCTGGTTATGTTTTACAAAATCCCAGTCTTGTCGGCCCGTACTTTTCCGTGGGGACATTATATACGTCTATAATTTTATATATCCTAACCTAAGGCAACTTAACATCTCGGATGTAGTATTTTCCAACATTCCTGGCGGGTCAGTCCCTACTTCTCGGTGGGCACATTATATACGTCTATATCGTAATATAACCTAACCTAACCCATCTAGACCCTCGCTGGTAATGTTTTACAGAATCCCGGTCGTGTCGTCTCGTACGTCTCGGTGCGGACATTATATACGTCTATAACGTTATATATCCTAACCAAAGGCAACGTAACATCTCGGATGTAGTATTTTCCAACATTCCTGGCGGGGCGGCCGCTACTTCTCGGTGGGAACATTATTTACGTCTATAACGTAATATAACCTAACCTAATCCATCTAGACCCTCGCTGGTAATGTTTTACAAAATCCCGGTCGTGTCGGCCCGTACTTCTCCGTGGGGACATTATATACGTCTATAACGTTATATATCCTAACCTAAGGGAACCTAACATCTCTGATGTAGTATTTTCCAACATTCCTGGCGGGGCGGCCCCTACTTCTCGGTGGGCACATTATATACGTCTATATCGTAATATAACCTAACCTAACCCATCTAGCCCCTCGCTTGTAATGTTTTGCAGAATCCCGGTCGTGTCGTCCCGTACGTCTCGGTGCGGACATTATATACGTCTATAACGTTATATATCCTAACCAAAGGCAACCTAACATCTCGAATGTAGTATTTCACAACATTCCTGGCGGGTCGGCCCCACTTCTCGGTGGAAACATTATATACGTTTATAACGTAATATAACCTAACCTAACCCATCTAGCCCCTCGCTGGTTATGTTTTACAAAATCCCAGTCTTGTCGGCCCGTACTTTTCCGTGGGGACATTATATACGTCTATAATTTTATATATCCTAACCTAAGGCAACTTAACATCTCGGATGTAGTATTTTCCAACATTCCTGGCGGGTCAGTCCCTACTTCTCGGTGGGCACATTATATACGTCTATATCGTAATATAACCTAACCTAACCCATCTAGACCCTCGCTGGTAATGTTTTACAGAATCCCGGTCGTGTCGTCTCGTACGTCTCGGTGCGGACATTATATACGTCTATAACGTTATATATCCTAACCAAAGGCAACGTAACATCTCGGATGTAGTATTTTCCAACATTCCTGGCGGGGCGGCCGCTACTTCTCGGTGGGAACATTATTTACGTCTATAACGTAATATAACCTAACCTAATCCATCTAGACCCTCGCTGGTAATGTTTTACAAAATCCCGGTCGTGTCGGCCCGTACTTCTCCGTGGGGACATTATATACGTCTATAACGTTATATATCCTAACCTAAGGGAACCTAACATCTCGGATGTAGTATTTTCCAACATTCCTGGCGGGGCGGCCCCTACTTCTCGGTGGGCACATTATATACGTCTATATCGTAATATAACCTAACCTAACCCATCTAGCCCCTCGCTTGTAATGTTTTGCAGAATCCCGGTCGTGTCGTCCCGTACGTCTCGGTGCGGACATTATATACGTCTATAACGTTATATATCCTAACCAAAGGCAACCTAACATCTCGAATGTAGTATTTCACAACATTCCTGGCGGGTCGGCCCCACTTCTCGGTGGAAACATTATTTACGTCTATAACGTAATATAACCTAACCTAATCCATCTAGACCCTCGCTGGTAATGTTTTACATAATCCCGGTCGTGTCGGCCCGTACGTCTCGGTGCGGACATTATATACGTCTATAACATTATATATCCTAACCTAAGCGAACCTAACATCTCGGATGTAGTATTTCACAACATTCCTGGCTGGTCGGCCCCACTTCTCGGTGGGAACATTATATACGTTTATAACGAAGTATAACTTAACCTAACCCATCCAGACCCTCGCTTGTAACGTTTTACAGAATCCCGGTCGTGTCGTGCCGTACGTCTCGGAGCGGACATTATATACGTCTATAACGTTATATATACTAACCAAAGGCAACCTAACATCTCGGATGTAGTATTTTCCAACATTCCTGGCGGGGCGGCCGCTACTTCTCGGTCGGAACATTATTTACGTCTATAACGTAATATAACCTAACCTAATCCATCTAGACCCTCGCTGGTAATGTTTTACAAAATCCCGGTCGTGTCGGCCCGTACTTCTCCGTGGGGACATTATATACGTCTATAACGTTATATATCCTAACCTAAGGGAACCTAACATCTCGGATGTAGTATTTTCCAACATTCCTGGCGGGGCGGCCCCTACTTCTCGGTGGGCACGTTATATACGTCTATATCGTAATATAGCCTAACCTAACCCATCTAGCCCCTCGCTTGTAATGTTTTGCAGAATCCCGGTCGTGTCGGCCCGTACGTCTCGGTGCGGACATTATATACGTCTATAACGTTATATATCCTAACCTAAGCGAACCTAACATCTCGGATGTAGTATTTCACAACATTCCTGGCTGGTCGGCCCCACTTCTCGGTGGGAACATTATATACCTTTATAACGAAGTATAACTTAACCTAACCCATCTAGAGCCTCGCTTGTAATGTTTTACAGAATCCCGGTCGTGTCGTCCCGTACGTCTCGGTGCGGACATTATATACGTCTATAACGTTATATATCCTAACCAAAGGCAACCTAACATCTCGAATGTAGTATTTCACAACATTCCTGGCGGGTCGGCCCCACTTCTCGGTGGGAACATTATTTACGTCTATAACGTAATATAACCTAACCTAATCCATCTAGACCCTCGCTGGTAATGTTTTACAAAATCCCGGTCGTGTCGGCCCGTACTTCTCCGTGGGGACATTATATACGTCTATAACGTTATATATCCTAACCTAAGGGTACCTAACATCTCGCATGT
Source organism: Xylocopa violacea (assembly GCA_963969225.1). Taxonomy (NCBI): domain Eukaryota; kingdom Metazoa; phylum Arthropoda; class Insecta; order Hymenoptera; family Apidae; genus Xylocopa; species Xylocopa violacea. The sequence continues at coordinate 1,352,200 of CAXAJV010000481.1, forward strand.
AGTATTTCACAACATTCCTGGCTGGTCGGCCCCACTTCTCGGTGGGAACCTTATATACGTTTATAACGAAGTATAACCTAACCTAACCCATCTAGACCCTCGCTTGTAATGTTTTACAGCATCCCGGTCGTGTCGTCCCGAACGTCTCGGCGCGGACATTATATACGTCTATAACGTTTTATATCCTAACCAAAGGCAACCTAACATCTCGAATGTAGTATTTCACAACATTCCTGGCGGGTCGGTCCCACTTCTCGGTGGGAACATTATTTACGTCTATAACGTAATATAACCTAACCTAATCCATCTAGACCCTCGCTGGTAATGTTTTACAAAATCCCGGTCGTGTCGGCCCGTACTTCTCCGTGGGGACATTATATACGTCTGTATCGTTATATATCCTAACCTAAGGCAACCTAACATCTCGGATGTAGTATTTTCCAACATTCCTGGCGGGTCGGCCCCTACTTCTCGGTGGGCACATTATATACGTCTATATCGTAATATAACCAAACCTAACCCATCTAGACCCTCGCTGGTAATGTTTTACAAAATCCCGGTCGTGTCGGCCCGTACTTCTCCGTGGGGACATTATATACGTCTATATCGTTATATATCCTAACCTAAGGCAACCTAACATCTCGGATGTAGTATTTTCCAACATTCCTGGCGGGTCGGCCCCTACTTCTAGGTGGGCACATTATATACGTCTATATCGTAATATAACCAAACCTAACCCATCTAGACCCTCGCTGGTAATGTTTTACAAAATCCCGGTCGTGTCGGCCCGTACTTCTCCGTGGGGACATTATATACGTCTATATCGTTATATATCCTAACCTAAGGCAACTTAACATCTCCGATGTAGTATTTTCCAACATTCCTGGCGGGTCGGCCCCTACTTCTCGGTGGGCACATTATATACGTCTATATCGTAATATAACCTAACCTAACCCATCTAGCCCCTCGCTTGTAATGTTTTGCAGAATCCCTGTCGTGTCGGCCCGTACGTCTCGGTGCGGACATTATATACGTCTATAACGTTATATATACTAACCTAAGCGAACCTAACATCTCGGATGTAGTATTTCACAACATTCCTGGCTGGTCGGCCCCACTTCTCGGTGGGAACATTATATACGTTTATAACGTAATATAACCTAACCTAACCCATCTAGCCCCTCGCTGGTTATGTTTTACAAAATCCCAGTCTTGTCGGCCCGTACTTTTCCGTGGGGACATTATATACGTCTATAATTTTATATATCCTAACCTAAGGCAACTTAACATCTCGGATGTAGTATTTTCCAACATTCCTGGCGGGTCAGTCCCTACTTCTCGGTGGGCACATTATATACGTCTATATCGTAATATAACCTAACCTAACCCATCTAGCCCCTCGCTTGTAATGTTTTGCAGAATCCCGGTCGTGTCGTCCCGTACGTCTCGGTGCGGACATTATATACGTCTATAACGTTATATATCCTAACCAAAGGCAACCTAACATCTCGAATGTAGTATTTCACAACATTCCTGGCGGGTCGGCCCCACTTCTCGGTGGAAACATTATTTACGTCTATAACGTAATATAACCTAACCTAATCCATCTAGACCCTCGCTGGTAATGTTTTACATAATCCCGGTCGTGTCGGCCCGTACGTCTCGGTGCGGACATTATATACGTCTATAACGTTATATATCCTAACCTAAGCGAACCTAACATCTCGGATGTAGTATTTCACAACATTCCTGGCTGGTCGGCCCCACTTCTCGGTGGGAACATTATATACGTTTATAACGAAGTATAACTTAACCTAACCCATCCAGACCCTCGCTTGTAACGTTTTACAGAATCCCGGTCGTGTCGTGCCGTACGTCTCGGAGCGGACATTATATACGTCTATAACGTTATATATACTAACCAAAGGCAACCTAACATCTCGGATGTAGTATTTTCCAACATTCCTGGCGGGGCGGCCGCTACTTCTCGGTCGGAACATTATTTACGTCTATAACGTAATATAACCTAACCTAATCCATCTAGACCCTCGCTGGTAATATTTTACAAAATCCCGGTCGTGTCGGCCCGTACTTCTCCGTGGGGACATTATATACGTCTATAACGTTATATATCCTAACCTAAGGGAACCTAACATCTCGGATGTAGTATTTTCCAACATTCCTGGCGGGGCGGCCCCTACTTCTCGGTGGGCACGTTATATACGTCTATATCGTAATATAACCTAACCTAACCCATCTAGCCCCTCGCTTGTAATGTTTTGCAGAATCCCGGTCGTGTCGGCCCGTACGTCTCGGTGCGGACATTATATACGTCTATAACGTTATATATCCTAACCTAAGCGAACCTAACATCTCGGATGTAGTATTTCACAACATTCCTGGCGGGTCGGCCCCACTTCTCGGTGGGAACAATATTTACGTCTATAACGTAATATAACCTAACCTAATCCATCTAGACCCTCGCTGGTAATGTTTTACAAAATCCCGGTCGTGTCGGCCCGTACTTCTCCGTGGGGACATTATATACGTCTATAACGTTATATATCCTAACCTAAGGGTACCTAACATCTCGCATGTAGTATTTCACAACATTCCTGGCTGGTCGGCCCCACTTCTCGGTGGGAACCTTATATACGTTTATAACGAAGTATAACCTAACCTAACCCATCTAGACCCTCGCTTGTAATGTTTTACAGAATCCCGGTCGTGTCGTCCCGAACGTCTCGGCGCGGACATTATATACGTCTATAACGTTTTATATCCTAACCAAAGGCAACCTAACATCTCGAATGTAGTATTTCACAACATTCCTGGCGGGTCGGTCCCACTTCTCGGTGGGAACATTATTTACGTCTATAACGTAATATAACCTAACCTAATCCATCTAGACCCTCGCTGGTAATGTTTTACAAAATCCCGGTCGTGTCGGCCCGTACTTCTCCGTGGGGACATTATATACGTCTGTATCGTTATATATCCTAACCTAAGGCAACCTAACATCTCGGATGTAGTATTTTCCAACATTCCTGGCGGGTCGGCCCCTACTTCTCGGTGGGCACATTATATACGTCTATATCGTAATATAACCAAACCTAACCCATCTAGACCCTCGCTGGTAATGTTTTACAAAATCCCGGTCGTGTCGGCCCGTACTTCTCCGTGGGGACATTATATACGTCTATATCGTTATATATCCTAACCTAAGGCAACCTAACATCTCGGATGTAGTATTTTCCAACATTCCTGGCGGGTCGGCCCCTACTTCTAGGTGGGCACATTATATACGTCTATATCGTAATATAACCAAACCTAACCCATCTAGACCCTCGCTGGTAATGTTTTACAAAATCCCGGTCGTGTCGGCCCGTACTTCTCCGTGGGGACATTATATACGTCTATATCGTTATATATCCTAACCTAAGGCAACTTAACATCTCCGATGTAGTATTTTCCAACATTCCTGGCGGGTCGGCCCCTACTTCTCGGTGGGCACATTATATACGTCTATATCGTAATATAACCTAACCTAACCCATCTAGCCCCTCGCTTGTAATGTTTTGCAGAATCCCTGTCGTGTCGGCCCGTACGTCTCGGTGCGGACATTATATACGTCTATAACGTTATATATACTAACCTAAGCGAACCTAACATCTCGGATGTAGTATTTCACAACATTCCTGGCTGGTCGGCCCCACTTCTCGGTGGGAACATTATATACGTTTATAACGTAATATAACCTAACCTAACACATCTAGCCCCTCGCTGGTTATGTTTTACAAAATCCCAGTCTTGTCGGCCCGTACTTTTCCGTGGGGACATTATATACGTCTATAACGTTATATATCCTAACCAAAGGCAACCTAACATCTCGAATGTAGTATTTCACAACATTCCTGGCGGGTCGGCCCCACTTCTCGGTGGGAACATTATTTACGTCTATAACGTAGTATAACCTAACCTAATCCATCTAGACCCTCGCTGGTAATGTTTTACAAAATCCCAGTCGTGTCGGCCCGTACTTCTCCGTGGGGACATTATATACGTCTATATCGTTATATATCCTAACCTAAGGCAACCTAACATCTCGGATGTAGTATTTTCCAACATTCCTGGCGGGTCGGCCCCTACTTCTCGGTGGGCTCATTATATACGTCTATATCGTAATATAACCTAACCTAACCCATCTAGCCCCTCGCTTGTAATGTTTTACAAAATCCCTGTCGTGTCGGCCCGTACTTCTCCGTGGGGACATTATGTACGTCTATATCGTTATATATCCTAACCTAAGGCAACTTAACAGCTCCGATGTAGTATTTTCCAACATTCCTGGCGGGTCGGCCCCTACTTCTCGGTGGGCTCATTATATACGTCTATATCGTAATATAACCTAACCTAACCCATCTAGCCCCTCGCTTGTAATGTTTTGCAGAATCCCTGTCTTGTCGGCCCGTACGTCTCGATGCGGACATTATATACGTCTATAACGTTATATATACTAACCTAAGCGAACCTAACATCTCGGATGTAGTATTTCACAACATTCCTGGCTGGTCGGCCCCACTTCTCGGTGGGAACATTATATACGTTTATAACGTAATATAACCTAACCTAACCCATCTAGCCCGTCGCATGTTATGTTTTACAAAATCCCAGTCTTGTCGGCCCGTACTTTTCCGTGGGGACATTATATACGTCTATAATTTTATATATACTAACCTAAGGCAACTTAAAATCCACGGATGTAGTATTTTCCAACATTCCTGGCGGGTCAGTCCCTACTTCTCGGTGGGCACATTATATACGTCTATATCGTAATATAACCTAACCTAACCCATCTAGACCCTCGCTGGTAATATTTTACAGAATCCCGGTCGTGTCGTCTCGTACGTCTCGGTGCGGACATTATATACGTCTATAACGTTATATATCCTAACCTAAGCGAACCTAACATCTCGGATGTAGTATTTCACAACATTCCTGGCTGGTCGGCCCCCACTTCTCGGTGGGCACATTATATACGTCTATATCGTAATATAACCAAACCTAACCCATCTAGACCCTCGCTGGTAATGTTTTACAAAATCCCGGTCGTGTCGGCCCGTACTTCTCCGTGGGGACATTATATACGTCTATATCGTTATATATCCTAACCTAAGGCAACTTAACAGCTCCGATGTAGTATTTTCCAACATTCCTGGCGGGTCGGCCCCTACTTCTCGGTGGGCTCATTATATACGTCTATATCGTAATATAACCTAACCTAACCCATCTAGCCCCTCGCTTGTAATGTTTTGCAGAATCCCTGTCGTGTCGGCCCGTACGTCTCGGTGCGGACATTATATACGTCTATAACGTTATATATACTAACCTAAGCGAACCTAACATCTCGGATGTAGTATTTCACAACATTCCTGGCTGGTCGGCCCCACTTCTCGGTGGGAACATTATATACGTTTATAACGTAATATAACCTAACCTAACCCATCTAGCCCGTCGCTCGTTATGTTTTACAAAATCCCAGTCTTGTCGGCCCGTACTTTTCCGTGGGGACATTATATACGTCTATAATTTTATATATACTAACCTAAGGCAACTTAAAATCCACGGATGTAGTATTTTCCAACATTCCTGGCGGGTCAGTCCCTACTTCTCGGTGGGCACATTATATACGTCTATATCGTAATATAACCTAACCTAACCCATCTAGACCCTCGCTGGTAATATTTTACAGAATCCCGGTCGTGTCGTCTCGTACGTCTCGGTGCGGACATTATATACGTCTATAACGTTATATATCCTAACCTAAGGCAACTTAACAGCTCCGATGTAGTATTTTCCAACATTCCTGGCGGGTCGGCCCCTACTTCTCGGTGGGCTCATTATATACGTCTATATCGTAATATAACCTAACCTAACCCATCTAGCCCCTCGCTTGTAATGTTTTGCAGAATCCCTGTCTTGTCGGCCCGTACGTCTCGATGCGGACATTATATACGTCTATAACGTTATATATACTAACCTAAGCGAACCTAACATCTCGGATGTAGTATTTCACAACATTCCTGGCTGGTCGGCCCCACTTCTCGGTGGGAACATTATATACGTTTATAACGTAATATAACCTAACCTAACCCATCTAGCCCGTCGCTCGTTATGTTTTACAAAATCCCAGTCTTGTCGGCCCGTACTTTTCCGTGGGGACATTATATACGTCTATAATTTTATATATACTAACTTAAGGCAACTTAAAATCCACGGATGTAGTATTTTCCAACATTCCTGGCGGGTCAGTCCCTACTTCTCGGTGGGCACATTATATACGTCTATATCGTAATATAACCTAACCTAACCCATCTAGACCCTCGCTGGTAATATTTTACAGAATCCCGGTCGTGTCGTCTCGTACGTCTCGGTGCGGACATTATATACGTCTATAACGTTATATATCCTAACCTAAGCGAACCTAACATCTCGGATGTAGTATTTCACAACATTCCTGGCTGGTCGGCCCCACTTCTCGGTGGGAACATTATATACGTTTATAACGAAGTATAACTTAACCTAAACCTTCTAGACCCTCGCTTGTAATGTTTTACAGAATCCCGGTCGTGTCGTCCCGTACGTCTCGGTGCGGGCATTATATACGTCTATAACGTTATATATCCTAACCAAAGGCAACCTAACATCACGAATGTAGTATTTCACAACATTCCTGGCGGGTCGGCCCCACTTCTCGGTGGGAACATTATTTACGTCTATAACGTAATATAACCTAACCTAATCCATCTAGGCCCTCGCTGGTAATGTTTTACAAAATCCCGGTCGTGTCGGCCCGTACTTCTCCGTGGGTACATTATATACGTCTATAACGTTTTATATCCTAACCAAAGGCAACCTAACATCTCGAATGTAGTATTTCACAACATTCCTGGCGCGTCGGCCCCACTTCTCGGTGGGAACATTATTTACGTCTATAACGTAATATAACTTAACCTAACCCATCTAGCCCCTCGCTTGTAATGTTTTGCAGAATCCCTGTCGTGTCGGCCCGTACGTCTCGGTGCGGACATTATATACGTCTATAACGTTATATATACTAACCTAAGCGAACCTAACATCTCGGATGTACTATTTCACAGCATTCCTGGCTGGTCGGCCCCACTTCTCGGTGGGAACATTATATACGTTTATAACGTAATATAACCTAACCTAACCCATCTAGCCCCTCGCTGGTTATGTTTTACAAAATCCCAGTCTTGTCGGCCCGTACTTTTCCGTGGGGACATTATATACGTCTATAACGTTATATATCCTAACCAAAGGCAACCTAACATCTCGAATGTAGTATTTCACAACATTCCTGGCGGGTCGGCCCCACTTCTCGGTGGGAACATTATTTACGTCTATAACGTAGTATAACCTAACCTAATCCATCTAGACCCTCGCTGGTAATGTTTTACAAAATCCCAGTCGTGTCGGCCCGTACTTCTCCGTGGGGACATTATATACGTCTATATCGTTATATATCCTAACCTAAGGCAACCTAACATCTCGGATGTAGTATTTTCCAACATTCCTGGCGGGTCGGCCCCTACTTCTCGGTGGGCACATTATATACGTCTATATCGTAATATAACCAAACCTAACCCATCTAGACCCTCGCTGGTAATGTTTTACAAAATCCCGGTCGTGTCGGCCCGTACTTCTCCGTGGGGACATTATGTACGTCTATATCGTTATATATCCTAACCTAAGGCAACTTAACAGCTCCGATGTAGTATTGTCCAACATTCCTGGCGGGTCGGCCCCTACTTCTCGGTGGGCTCATTATATACGTCTATATCGTAATATAACCTAACCTAACCCATCTAGCCCCTCGCTTGTAATGTTTTGCAGAATCCCTGTCTTGTCGGCCCGTACGTCTCGATGCGGACATTATATACGTCTATAACGTTATATATACTAACCTAAGCGAACCTAACATCTCGGATGTAGTATTTCACAACATTCCTGGCTGGTCGGCCCCACTTCTCGGTGGGAACATTATATACGTTTATAACGTAATATAACCTAACCTAACCCATCTAGCCCGTCGCTCGTTATGTTTTACAAAATCCCAGTCTTGTCGGCCCGTACTTTTCCGTGGGGACATTATATACGTCTATAATTTTATATATACTAACCTAAGGCAACTTAAAATCCACGGATGTAGTATTTTCCAACATTCCTGGCGGGTCAGTCCCTACTTCTCGGTGGGCACATTATATACGTCTATATCGTAATATAACCTAACCTAACCCATCTAGACCCTCGCTGGTAATATTTTACAGAATCCCGGTCGTGTCGTCTCGTACGTCTCGGTGCGGACATTATATACGTCTATAACGTTATATATCCTAACCTAAGCGAACCTAACATCTCGGATGTAGTATTTCACAACATTCCTGGCTGGTCGGCCCCCACTTCTCGGTGGGCACATTATATACGTCTATATCGTAATATAACCAAACCTAACCCATCTAGACCCTCGCTGGTAATGTTTTACAAAATCCCGGTCGTGTCGGCCCGTACTTCTCCGTGGGGACATTATATACGTCTATATCGTTATATATCCTAACCTAAGGCAACTTAACAGCTCCGATGTAGTATTTTCCAACATTCCTGGCGGGTCGGCCCCTACTTCTCGGTGGGCTCATTATATACGTCTATATCGTAATATAACCTAACCTAACCCATCTAGCCCCTCGCTTGTAATGTTTTGCAGAATCCCTGTCGTGTCGGCCCGTACGTCTCGGTGCGGACATTATATACGTCTATAACGTTATATATACTAACCTAAGCGAACCTAACATCTCGGATGTAGTATTTCACAACATTCCTGGCTGGTCGGCCCCACTTCTCGGTGGGAACATTATATACGTTTATAACGTAATATAACCTAACCTAACCCATCTAGCCCGTCGCTCGTTATGTTTTACAAAATCCCAGTCTTGTCGGCCCGTACTTTTCCGTGGGGACATTATATACGTCTATAATTTTATATATACTAACCTAAGGCAACTTAAAATCCACGGATGTAGTATTTTCCAACATTCCTGGCGGGTCAGTCCCTACTTCTCGGTGGGCACATTATATACGTCTATATCGTAATATAACCTAACCTAACCCATCTAGACCCTCGCTGGTAATATTTTACAGAATCCCGGTCGTGTCGTCTCGTACGTCTCGGTGCGGACATTATATACGTCTATAACGTTATATATCCTAACCTAAGGCAACTTAACAGCTCCGATGTAGTATTTTCCAACATTCCTGGCGGGTCGGCCCCTACTTCTCGGTGGGCTCATTATATACGTCTATATCGTAATATAACCTAACCTAACCCATCTAGCCCCTCGCTTGTAATGTTTTGCAGAATCCCTGTCTTGTCGGCCCGTACGTCTCGATGCGGACATTATATACGTCTATAACGTTATATATACTAACCTAAGCGAACCTAACATCTCGGATGTAGTATTTCACAACATTCCTGGCTGGTCGGCCCCACTTCTCGGTGGGAACATTATATACGTTTATAACGTAATATAACCTAACCTAACCCATCTAGCCCGTCGCTCGTTATGTTTTACAAAATCCCAGTCTTGTCGGCCCGTACTTTTCCGTGGGGACATTATATACGTCTATAATTTTATATATACTAACCTAAGGCAACTTAAAATCCACGGATGTAGTATTTTCCAACATTCCTGGCGGGTCAGTCCCTACTTCTCGGTGGGCACATTATATACGTCTATATCGTAATATAACCTAACCTAACCCATCTAGACCCTCGCTGGTAATATTTTACAGAATCCCGGTCGTGTCGTCTCGTACGTCTCGGTGCGGACATTATATACGTCTATAACGTTATATATCCTAACCTAAGGGAACCTAACATCACGGATGTAGTATTTCACAACATTCGTGGCTGGTCGGCCCCACTTCTCGGTGGGAAAATTATATACGTTTATAACGTAGTATAACCTAACCTAACCCATCTAGCCCCTCGCTTGGAATGTTTTGCAGAATCCCGGTCGTGTCGGCCCGTACGTCTCGGTGCGGACATTATATACGTCTATAACGTTATATATCCTAACCTAAGCGAACCTAACATCTCGGATGTAGTATTTCACAACATTCCTGGCTGGTCGGCCCCACTTCTCGGTGGGAACATTATTTACGTCTATAACGTAATATAACCTAACCTAATCCATCTAGGCCCTCGCTGGTAATGTTTTACAAAATCCCGGTCGTGTCGGCCCGTACTTCTCCGTGGGTACATTATATACGTCTATAACGTTTTATATCCTAACCAAAGGCAACCTAACATCTCGAATGTAGTATTTCACAACATTCCTGGCGCGTCGGCCCCACTTCTCGGTGGGAACATTATTTACGTCTATAACGTAATATAACTTAACCTAACCCATCTAGCCCCTCGCTTGTAATGTTTTGCAGAATCCCTGTCGTGTCGGCCCGTACGTCTCGGTGCGGACATTATATACGTCTATAACGTTATATATACTAACCTAAGCGAACCTAACATCTCGGATGTACTATTTCACAGCATTCCTGGCTGGTCGGCCCCACTTCTCGGTGGGAACATTATATACGTTTATAACGTAATATAACCTAACCTAACCCATCTAGCCCCTCGCTGGTTATGTTTTACAAAATCCCAGTCTTGTCGGCCCGTACTTTTCCGTGGGGACATTATATACGTCTATAACGTTATATATCCTAACCAAAGGCAACCTAACATCTCGAATGTAGTATTTCACAACATTCCTGGCGGGTCGGCCCCACTTCTCGGTGGGAACATTATTTACGTCTATAACGTAGTATAACCTAACCTAATCCATCTAGACCCTCGCTGGTAATGTTTTACAAAATCCCAGTCGTGTCGGCCCGTACTTCTCCGTGGGGACATTATATACGTCTATATCGTTATATATCCTAACCTAAGGCAACCTAACATCTCGGATGTAGTATTTTCCAACATTCCTGGCGGGTCGGCCCCTACTTCTCGGTGGGCACATTATATACGTCTATATCGTAATATAACCAAACCTAACCCATCTAGACCCTCGCTGGTAATGTTTTACAAAATCCCGGTCGTGTCGGCCCGTACTTCTCCGTGGGGACATTATATACGTCTATATCGTTATATATCCTAACCTAAGGCAACTTAACAGCTCCGATGTAGTATTTTCCAACATTCCTGGCGGGTCGGCCCCTACTTCTCGGTGGGCTCATTATATACGTCTATATCGTAATATAACCTAACCTAACCCATCTAGCCCCTCGCTTGTAATGTTTTGCAGAATCCCTGTCGTGTCGGCCCGTACGTCTCGGTGCGGACATTATATACGTCTATAACGTTATATATACTAACCTAAGCGAACCTAACATCTCGGATGTAGTATTTCACAACATTCCTGGCTGGTCGGCCCCACTTCTCGGTGGGAACATTATATACGTTTATAACGTAATATAACCTAACCTAACCCATCTAGCCCGTCGCTCGTTATGTTTTACAAAATCCCAGTCTTGTCGGCCCGTACTTTTCCGTGGGGACATTATATACGTCTATAATTTTATATATACTAACCTAAGGCAACTTAAAATCCACGGATGTAGTATTTTCCAACATTCCTGGCGGGTCAGTCCCTACTTCTCGGTGGGCACATTATATACGTCTATATCGTAATATAACCTAACCTAACCCATCTAGACCCTCGCTGGTAATATTTTACAGAATCCCGGTCGTGTCGTCTCGTACGTCTCGGTGCGGACATTATATACGTCTATAACGTTATATATCCTAACCTAAGGGAACCTAACATCACGGATGTAGTATTTCACAACATTCGTGGCTGGTCGGCCCCACTTCTCGGTGGGAAAATTATATACGTTTATATCGTAATATAACCTAACCTAACCCATCTAGACCCTCGCTGGTAATATTTTACAGAATCCCGGTCGTGTCGCCTCGTACGTCTCGGTGCGGACATTATATACGTCTATAACGTTATATATCCTAACCTAAGGGAACCTAACATCACGGATGTAGTATTTCACAACATTCGTGGCTGGTCGGCCCCACTTCTCGGTGGGAAAATTATATACGTTTATAACGTAGTATAACCTAACCTAACCCATCTAGCCCCTCGCTTGGAATGTTTTGCAGAATCCCGGTCGTGTCGGCCCGTACGTCTCGGTGCGGACCTTATATACGTCTATAACGTTATATATCCTAACCTAAGCGAACCTAACATCTCGGATGTAGTATTTCACAACATTCCTGGCTGGTCGGCCCCACTTCTCGGTGGGAACATTATATACGTTTATAACGAAGTATAACTTAACCTAAACCTTCTAGACCCTCGCTTGTAATGTTTTACAGAATCCCGGTCGTGTCGTCCCGTACGTCTCGGTGCGGGCATTATATACGTCTATAACGTTATATATCCTAACCAAAGGCAACCTAACATCTCGAATGTAGTATTTCACAACATTCCTGGCGGGTCGGCCCCACTTCTCGGTGGGAACATTATTTACGTCTATAACGTAATATAACCTAACCTAATCCATCTAGGCCCTCGCTGGTAATGTTTTACAAAATCCCGGTCGTGTCGGCCCGTACTTCTCCGTGGGTACATTATATACGTCTATAACGTTTTATATCCTAACCAAAGGCAACCTAACATCTCGAATGTAGTATTTCACAACATTCCTGGCGCGTCGGCCCCACTTCTCGGTGGGAACATTATTTACGTCTATAACGTAATATAACCTAACCTAATCCATCTAGACCCTCGCTGGTAATGTTTTACAAAATCCCGGTCGTGTCGGCCCGTACTTCTCCGTGGGGACATTATATACGTCTATATCGTTATATATCCTAACCTAAGGCAACTTAACAGCTCCGATGTAGTATTTTCCAACATTCCTGGCGGGTCGGCCCCTACTTCTCGGTGGGCTCATTATATACGTCTATATCGTAATATAACCTAACCTAACCCATCTAGCCCCTCGCTTGTAATGTTTTGCAGAATCCCTGTCGTGTCGGCCCGTACGTCTCGGTGCGGACATTATATACGTCTATAACGTTATATATACTAACCTAAGCGAACCTAACATCTCGGATGTAGTATTTCACAACATTCCTGGCTGGTCGGCCCCACTTCTCGGTGGGAACATTATATACGTTTATAAGGTAATATAACCTGACCTAACCCATCTAGCCCGTCGCTGGTTATGTTTTACAAAATCCCAGTCTTGTCGGCCCGTACTTTTCCGTGGGGACATTATATACGTCTATAATTTTATATATCCTAATCTAAGGCAACTTAAAATCTCGGATGTAGTATTTTCCAACATTCCTGGCGGGTCAGTCCCTACTTCTCGGTGGGCACATTATATACGTCTATATCGTAATATAACCTAACCTAACCCATCTAGACCCTCGCTGGTAATATTTTACAGAATCCCGGTCGTGTCGTCTCGTACGTCTCGGTGCGGATATTATATACGTCTATAACGTTATATATCCTAACCTAAGGGAACCTAACATCACGGATGTAGTATTTCACAACATTCGTGGCTGGTCGGCCCCTACTTCTCGGTGGGAAAATTATATACGTTTATAACGTAGTATAACCTAACCTAACCCATCTAGCCCCTCGCTTGTAATGTTTTGCAGAATCCCTGTCGTGTCGGCCCGTACGTCTCGGTGCGGACATTATATACGTCTATAACATTATATATACTAACCTAAGCGAACCTAACATCTCGGATGTAGTATTTCACAACATTCCTGGCTGGTCGGCCTCACTTCTCGGTGGGAACATTATATACGTTTATAACGTAATATAACCTAACCTAACCCATCTAGCCCGTCGCTGGTTATGTTTTACAAAATCCCAGTCTTGTCGGCTCGTACTTTTCCGTGGGGACATTATATACGTCTATAATTTTATATATCCTAACCTAAGGCAACTTAAAATCTCGGATGTAGTATTTTCCAACATTCCTGGCGGGTCAGTCCCTACTTCTCGGTGGGCACATTATATACGTCTATATCGTAATATAACCTAACCTAACCCATCTAGACCCTCGCTGGTAATGTTTTACAGAATCCCGGTCGTGTCGTCTCGTACGTCTCGGTGCGGACAATATATACGTCTATAACGTTATATATCCTAACCTAAGGGAACCTAACATCACGGATGTAGTATTTCACAACATTCGTGGCTGGTCGGCCCCACTTCTCGGTGGGAAAATTATATACGTTTATAACGTAGTATAACCTAACCTAACCCATCTAGCCCCTCGCTTGTAATGTTTTGCAGAATCCCGCTCGTGTCGGCCCGTACGTCTCGGTGCGGACATTATATACGTCTATAACGTTATATATCCTAACCTAAGCGAACCTAACATCTCGGATGTAGTATTTCACAACATTCCTGGCTGGTCGGCCCCACTTCTCGGTGGGAAAATTATATACGTTTATAACGTAGTATAACCTAACCTAACCCATCTAGCCCCTCGCTTGTAATGTTTTGCAGAATCCCGGTCGTGTCGGCCCGTACGTCTCGGTGCGAACATTATATACGTCTATAACGTTATATATCCTAACCTAAGGGTACCTAACATCTCGGATGTAGTATTTCACAACATTCCTGGCTGGTCGGCCCCACTTCTCGGTGGGAACATTATATACGTTTATAACGAAGTATAACCTAACCTAACCCATCTAGACCCTCGCTTGTAATGTTTTACAAAATCCCGCTCGTGTCGGCCCGTACTTCTTCGTGGGTACATTATATACGTCTATATCGTTATATATCCTAACCTAAGGCAACCTAACATCTCGGATGTAGTATTTTCCAACATTCCTGGCGGGTCGGCCCCTACTTCTCGGTGGGCACATTATATACGTCTATATCGTAATATAACCAAACCTAACCCATCTAGACCCTCGCTGATAATGTTTTACAAAATCCCGGTCGTGTCGGCCCGTACTTCTCCGTGGGGACATTATATACGTCTATATCGTTATATATCCTAACCTAAGGCAACTTAACATCTCCGATGTAGTATTTTCCAACATTCCTGGCGGGTCGGCCCCTACTTCTCGGTGGGCACATTATATACGTCTATATCGTAATATAACCAAACCTAACCCATCTAGACCCTCGCTGGTAATGTTTTACAAAATCCCGGTCGTGTCGGCCCGTACTTCTCTGTGGGGACATTATATACGTCTATATCGTTATATATCCTAACCTAAGGCAACTTAACATCTCCGATGTAGTATTTTCCAACATTCCTGGAGGGTCGGCCCCTACTTCTCGGTGGGCACATTATATACGTCTATATCGTAATATAACCTAACCTAACCCATCTAGCCCCTCGCTTGTAATGTTTTGCAGAATCCCGGTCGTGTCGGCCCGTACGTCTCGGTGCGGACATTATATACGTCTATAACGTTATATATCCTAACCTAAGCGAACCTAACATCTCGGATGTAGTATTTCACAACATTCCTGGCTGGTCGGCCCCACTTCTCGGTGGGAACATTATATACGTTTATAACGAAGTATAACTTAACCTAACCCATCTAGAGCCTCGCTTGTAATGTTTTACAGAATCCCGGTCGTGTCGTCCCGTACGTCTCGGTGCGGACATTATATAGGTCTATAACGTTATATATCCTAACCAAAGGCAACCTAACATCTCGAATGTAGTATTTCACAACATTCCTGGCGGGTCGGCCCCACTTCTCGGTGGGAACATTATTTACGTCTATAACGTAATATAACCTAACCTAATCCATCTAGACCCTCGCTGGTAATGTTTTACAAAATCCCGGTCGTGTCGGCCCGTACATCTCCGTGGGGACATTATATACGTCTATAACGTTATATATCCTAACCTAAGGGAACCTAACATCTCGGATGTAGTATTTTCCAACATTCCTGGAGGGGCGGCCGCTACTTCTTGGTGGGAACATTATATACGTCTATATCGTAATATAGCCTAACCTAACCCATCTAGAACCTCGCTGGTAATGTTCTACAAAATCCCGGTCGTGTCGTCTCGTACGTCTCGGTGCGGACATTATATACGTCTATAACGTTATATATCCTAACCTAAGGGAACCTAACATCACGGATGTAGTATTTCACAACATTCCTGGCGGGTCGGCCCCACTTCTCGGTGGGAACATTATTTACGTCTATAACGTAATATAACCTAACCTAATCCATCTAGACCCTCGCTGGTAATGTTTTACAAAATCCCGGTCGTGTCGGCCCGTACTTCTCCGTGGGGACATTATATACGTCTATAACGTTATATATCCTAACCCAAGGGTACCTAACATCTCGCATGTAGTATTTCACAAGATTCCTGGCTGGTCGGCCCCACTTCTCGGTGGGAACATTATATACGTTTATAACGAAGTATAACCTAACGTAACCCATCTAGACCCTCGCTTGTAATGTTTTACAGAATCCCGATCGTGTCGTCCCGTACGTCTCGGCGCGGACATTATATACGTCTATAACGTTTTATATCTTAACCAAAGGCAACCTAACATCTCGAATGTAGTATTTCACAACATTCCTGGCTGGTCGGCCCCACTTCTCGGTGGGAAAATTATATACGTTTATAACGTAGTATAACCTAACCTAACCCATCTAGCCCCTCGCTTGTAATGTTTTGCAGAATCCCGGTCGTGTCGGCCCGTACGTCTCGGTGCGGACATTATATACGTCTATAACGTTATATATCCTAACCTAAGGGTACCTAACATCTCGGATGTAGTATTTCACAACATTCATAGCTGGTCGGCCCCACTTCTCGGTGGGAACATTATATACGTTTATAACGAAGTATAACCTAACCTAACCCATCTAGACCCTCGCTTGTAATGTTTTACAGAATTCCGGTCGTGTTGTCCCGTACGTCTCGGCGCGGACATTATATACGTCTATAACGTTTTATATCCTAACCAAAGGCAACCTAACATCTCGAATGTAGTATTTCACAACATTCCTGGCGGGTCGGCCCCACTTCTCGGTGGGAACATTACTTACATCTATAGCGTAATATAACCTAACCTAATACATCTAGACCCTCGCTGGTAATGTTTTACAAAATCCCGGTCGTGTCGGCCCGTACTTCTCCGTGCGAACATTATATACATCTATATCGTTATATATCCTAACCTAAGGCAACCTAACATCTCGGATGTAGTATTTTCCAACATTCCTGTCGGGCCGGCCCCTACTTCTCGGTGGGCACATTATATACGTCTATATCGTAATATAACCAAACCTAACCCATCTAGACCTTCGCTGGTAATGTTTTACAAAATCCCGGTCGTGTCGGCCCGTACTTCTCCGTGGGGACATTATATACGTCTATATCGTTATATATCCTAACCTAAGGCAACTTAACATCTCCGATGTAGTATTTTCCAACATTCCTGGCGGGTCGGACCCTACTTCTCGGTGGGCACATTATATACGTCTATATCGTAATATAACCTAACCTAACCCATCTAGACCATCGCTGGTAATGTTTTACAAAATCCCGGTCGTGTCGGCCCGTACTTCTCCGTGGGGACATTATAAACGTCTATATCGTTATATATCCTAACCTAAGGAAACCTAACATCTCGGATGTAGTATTTTCCAACATTCCTGGCGGGTCGGACCCTACTTCTCGGTGGGCACATTATATACGTCTATATCGTAATGTAACCTAACCTAACCCATCTAGACCCTCGCTGTTAATGTTTTACAAAATCTCGGTCGTGTCGGCCCGTACTTTTCCGTGGGGACATTATATACGTCTATAATTTTATATATCCTAACCTAAGGCAACCTAACATCTCGGATGTAGTATTTTCCAACATTCCTGCCGGGGCGGCCCCTACTTCTCGGTGGGAACATTATTTACGTCTATAACGTAATATAACCTAACCTAACCCATCTAGACCCTCGCTGGTAATGTTTTACAAAATCCCGGTCGTGTCGGCCCGTACTTCTCCGTGGGGACATTATATACGTCTATATCGTTATATATCCTAACCTAAGGCAACTTAACATCTCCGATGTAGTATTTTCCAACATTCCTGGCGGGCTGGCCCCTACTCCTCGGTGGGCACATTATATACGTCTATAACGTAATATACCCTAACCTAACCCATCTAGCCCCTAGCTGGGAATGTTTTACAAAATCCCGGTCGTGTCGGCCCGTACTTCTCCGTGGGGGCATTATATACGTCTATATCGTTATATATCCTAGCCAAAGGCAAGTTAACATCTCGGATGTAGTATATTCCAACATTCCTGGCGGGTCGGACCCTACTTCTCGGTGGGCACATTATATATGTCTATATCGTAATATAACCTAACCTAACCCATCTAGACCCTCGCTGGTAATGTTTTACAAAATCCCGGTCGTGTCGGCCCGTACTTCTCGGTGGGGACATTATATACGTCTATAACGTTATATACCCTAACCTAAGGGAACCTAACATCTCGGATGCAGTATTTCACAACATTCCTGGCGGGTCGGCGCCAATTCTCAGTGGGAACATTATATACGTCTATAACGCAATATAACCTAACATAACCCATCTAGCCCCTAGCTGGGAATGTTTTACAGAATCCCGGTCGTGTCGTCTCGTACGTCTCGGTGCGGACATTATATACGTCTATAACGTTATATATCCTAACCAAAGGCAACTTAACATCTCGGATGTTGTATGTTCCAACATTCCTGGCGGGTCGGACCCTACTTCTCGGTAGGCACATTATATACGTCTATATCGTACTATAACCTAACCTAACCCATCAAGACCCTCGCTGGTAATGTTTTACAAAATCCCGGTCATGTAGGCCCGTACTTTTCCGTGGGGACATTTTATACGTCTATAATTTTATATATCCTAACCTAAGGGAACATAACATCTCGGATGTAGTATTTTCCAACATTCCTGGCGGGTCGGACCCTACTTCTCGGTGGGCACATTATATACGTCTATATCGTAATATAACCTAACCTAACCCATCTAGACCATCGCTGGTAATGTTTTACAAAATCCCGGTCGTGTCGGCCCGTACTTCTCGGTGGGGACATTATATACGTCTATAACGTTACATACCCTAACCTAAGGGAACCTAACATCTCGGATGCAGTATTTCACAACATTCCTGGCGGGTCGGCGCCAATTCTCGGTGGGAACATTATATACGTCTATAACGCAATATAACCTAACCTAAGCCACCTACACCCTCGCTGGTAATGTGTCACAGAATCCCGTTCGTGTCTTCCCGTACGTCTCGAAGCCGGACATTGTATACGTCTATCAAGTTATATACCCTAACCTAAGGGAACCTAACATCTCGGATGCAGTATTTCACAACATTCCTGGCTGGTCGGCCCCACTTCTCGGTGGGAACATTATATACGTCTATATCGTAATATAACCTAACCTAACCCATCTAGACCCTCGCTGGTAATGTTTTACAAAATCCCGGTCGTGTCGGCCCGTACTTCTCGGTGGGGACATTATATACGTCTATAACGTTATTATCCTAACCTAAGGGAACCTAACATCTCGGATGTAGTATTTCACAACATTCCTGGCGGGTCGGCACCAATTCTCGGTGGGAACATTATATACGTCTATAACGGAATATAACCTAGCATAAATCATCTAGCCCCTAGCTGGGAATGTTTTACAGAATCCCGGTCGTGTCGTCCCGCACGTCTCGGTGCGAACATTATATACGTCTATAACGTTATATATCCTAACCTAAGGCAACTTAACATCTCCGATGTACTATTTTCCAACATTCCTGGCGGGGCGGCCGCTACTTCTCGGTGGGAACATTATATACGTCTATATCGTAATATAACCTAAACTAACCCATCTAGACCCACGCTGGTAATGTTTTACAGAATCCCGTTCGTGTCGTCTCGTACGTCTCGGTGCGGACATTATATACGTCTATAACGTTATATATCCTAACCTAAGGGAACCTAACATCTCGGATGTAGTATTTCACAACATTCCTGGCTGGTCGGCCCCACTTCTCGGTGGGAACATTATATACGTCTATATCGTAGTATAACCTAACATAACCCATCTAGCACCTCGCTTGTAATGTTTTACAGAATCCCGGTCGTGTCGTCCCGTACGTCTCGGTGCGGACATTATATACGTCTATAACGTTATATATCCTAACCAAAGGCAACCTAACATCTCGAATGTAGTATTTCACAACATTCCTGGCGGGTCTGCCCCACTTCTCGGTGGGAACATTATTTACGTCTATAACGTAATATAACCTAACCTAACCCATCTAGCCCCTAGCTGGGAATGTTTTACAGAATCCCGGTCGTGTCGTCCCGTACGTCTCGGTGCGGACATTATATACGTCTATAACGTTATATATCCTAATCTAAGGCAACTTAACCTCTCGGATGTAGTATTTTCCAACAGTCTTGTCGGGTCGGACCCTACTTCTCGGAGGGCACATTATATACTTCTATATCGTAATATAACCTAACCTAACCCATCTAGACCCTCGCTGCTAATGTTTTACAATGTCCGGGTCGTGTCGGCCCGTACTTTTCCGTGGGGACAATTATATACGTCTATAATTTTATATATCCTAACCTAAGGCAACATAACATCTCGAATGTAGTATTTTTCCAACATTCCTGGCGGGTCGGCCCCTACTTCTAGGTGGGCACATTATATACGTCTGTATCGTAATATAACCAAACCTAACCCATCTAGACCATCGCTGGTAATGTTCTACAGAATCCCGGTCGTGTCGTCCCGTACGTCTCGGAGCGGACATTATATACGTCTATAACGTTATATATCCTAACCAAAGGCAACCTAACATCCCGAATGTAGTATTTCACAACATTCCTGGCGGGTCGGCCCCACTTCTCGGTGGGAACATTATATACGTCTATATCGTAATATAAC
This sequence comes from Xylocopa violacea, assembly GCA_963969225.1. Taxonomy (NCBI): domain Eukaryota; kingdom Metazoa; phylum Arthropoda; class Insecta; order Hymenoptera; family Apidae; genus Xylocopa; species Xylocopa violacea. Next base: position 1,373,285 of record CAXAJV010000481.1, read on the forward strand.
CTAACCTAACCCATCTAGACCCTCGCTAGTAATGTTGTACAAAATCCCGGTCGTGTCGGCCCGTACTTCTCGGTGGGGACATTATATACGTCTATAACGTTATTATCCTAACCTAAGGGAACCTAACATCTCGGATGTAGTATTTCACAACATTCCTGGCTGGTCGGCCCCACTTCTCGGTGGGAACATTATATACGTCTATATCGTAGTATAACCTAACATAACCCATCTAGCACCTCGCTTGTAATGTTTTACAGAATCCCGGTCGTTTCGTCCCGTACGTCTCGGTGCGGACATTATATACGTCTATAACGTTATATATCCTAACCAAAGGCAACCTAACATCTCGAATGTAGTATTTCACAACATTCCTGGCGGGTCTGCCCCACTTCTCGGTGGGAACATTATTTACGTCTATAACGGAATATAACCTAACCTAACCCATCTAGCACCTAGCTGGGAATGTTTTACAGAATCCCGGTCGTGTCGTCCCGTACGTCTCGGTGCGGACATTATATACGTCTATAACGTTATATATCCTAACCTAAGGCAACTTAACCTCTCGGATGTAGTATTTTCCAACAGTCCTGTCGGGTCGGACCCTACTTCTCGGTGGGCACATTATATACTTCTATATCGTAATATAACCTAACCTAACCCATCTAGACCCTCGCTGTTAATGTTTTACAAAATCCGGGTCGTGTCGGCCCGTACTTTTCCGTGGGGACATTATATACGTCTATAATTTTATATATCTTAACCTAAGGCAACATAACATCTCGAATGTAGTATTTTCCAACATTCCTGGCGGGTCGGCCCCTACTTCTAGGTGGGCACATTATATACGTCCGTATCGTATTATAACCAAACCTAACCCATCTAGACCCTCGCTGGTAATGTTCTACAGAATCCCGGTCGTGTCGTCTCGTACGTCTCGGTGCGGACATTATATACGTCTATAACGTTATATATCCTAACCTAAGGCAACTTAACCTCTCGGATGTAGTATTTTCCAACAGTCTTGTCGGGTCGGACCCTACTTCTCGGAGGGCACATTATATACTTCTATATCGTAATATAACCTAACCTAATCCATCTAGACACTCGCTGGTAATGTTTTACAAAATCCCGGTCGTGTCGGCCCGTACATCTCCGTGGGGACATTATATACGTCTATATCGTTATATATCCTAACCTAAGGCAACATAACATCTCGAATGTAGTATTTTTCCAACATTCCTGGCGGGTCGGCCCCTACTTCTAGGTGGGCACATTATATACGTCTGTATCGTAATATAACCAAACCTAACCCATCTAGACCCTCGCTGGTAATGTTCTACAGAATCCCGGTCGTGTCGTCCCGAACGTCTCGGAGCGGACATTATATACGTCTATAACGTTATATATCCTAACCAAAGGCAACCTAACATCCCGAATGTAGTATTTCACAACATTCCTGGCGGGTCGGCCCCTACTTCTCGGTGGGCACATTATATACGTCTATATCGTAATATAACCAAACCTAACCCATCTAGACCTTCGCTGGTAATGTTTTACAAAATCCCGGTCGTGTCGGCCCGTACTTCTCCGTGGGGACATTATATACGTCTATATCGTTATATATCCTAACCTAAGGCAACTTAACATCTCCGATGTAGTATTTTCCAACATTCCTGGCGGGTCGGACCCTACTTCTCGGTGGGCACATTATATACGTCTATATCGTAATATAACCTAACCTAACCCATCTAGCCCCTCGCTTGTAATGTTTTGCAGAATCCCGGTCGTGTCGGCCCGTACGTCTCGGTGCGGACATTATATACGTCTATAACGTTATATATCCTAACCTAAGCGAACCTAACATCTCGGATGTAGTATTTCACAACATTCCTGGCTGGTCGGCCCCACTTCTCGGTGGGAACATTATATACGTTTATAACGAAGTATAACTTAACCTAACCCATCTAGAGCCTCGCTTGTAATGTTTTACAGAATCCCGGTCGTGTCGTCTCGTACGTCTCGGTGCGGGCATTATATACGTCTATAACGTTAAATATCCTAACCTAAGGGAACCTAACATCACGGATGTAGTATTTCACAACATTCCTGGCGGGTCGGCCCCACTTCTCGGTGGGAGCATTATTTACGTCTATAACGTAATATAACCTAACCTAATCCATCTAGACACTCGCTGGTAATGTTTTACAAAATCCCGGTCGTGTCGGCCCGTACATCTCCGTGGGGACATTATATACGTCTATATCGTTATATATCCTAACCTAAGGCAACTTAACATCTCCGATGTAGTATTTTCCAACATTCCTGGCGGGTCGGACCCACTTCTCGCTGGGAACATTATATACGTTTATAACGAAGTATAACTTAACCTAACCCATCTAGACCCTCGCTTGTAATGTTTTACAGAATCCCGGTCGTGTCGTCCCGTACGTCTCGGTGCGGGCATTATATACGTCTCTAACGTTATATATCCTAACCTAAGGCAACCTAACATCTCGAATGTAGTATTTCACAACATTCCTGGCGGGTCGGCCCCACTTCTCGGTGGGAACATTATATACGTTTATAACGTAATATAACCTAACCTAACCCATCTAGACCCTCGCTGGTAATGTTTTACAAAATCCCGGTCGTGTCGGCCCGTACTTCTCCGTGGGGACATTATATACGTCTATATCGTTATATATCCTAACCTAAGCGAACCTAACATCTCGGATGTAGTATTTCACAACATTCCTGGCTGGACGGCCCCACTTCTCGGTGGGAACATTATTTACGTCTATAACGTAATATAACCTAACCTAATCCATCTAGACCCTCGCTGGTAATGTTTTACAAAATCCCGGTCGTGTCGGCCCGTACTTCTCGATGGGGTCATTATTTACGTCTATAACGTTATATATCCTAACCTAAGGCAACTTAACATCTCGGATGTAGTATTTTCCAACATTCCTGGCGGGTCGGCCCCTACTTCTCGGTGGGCACATTATATACGTCTATATCGTAATATAACCTAACCTAACCCATCTAGACCCTCGCTGGTAATGTTTTACAAAATCCCGGTCGTGTCGGCCCGTACTTCTCGGTGGGGACATTATACACGTCTATAACGTTATATATCCTAACCAAAGGCAACCCAACATCTCGAATGTAGTATTTCACAACATTCCTGGCGGGTCGGCCCCACTTCTCGGTGGGAACATTATTTACGTCTATAACGTAATATAACCTAACCTAATCCATCTAGCCCCTAGCTGGGAATGTTTTACAGAATCCCGGTCGTGTCGTACCGTACGTCTCGGTGCGGACATTATATACGTCTATAACTTTATATATCCTAACCTAAGGCAACTTAACCTCTCGGATGTAGTATTTTCCAACAGTCTTGTCGGGTCGGACCCTACTTCTCGGTGGGCACATTATATACTTCTATATCGTAATATATCCTAACCTAACCCATCTAGACCCTCGCTGTTAATGTTTTACAAAATCCCGGTCGTGTCGGCCCGTACTTCTCCGTGGGGACATTATATACGTCTATATCGTTATATATCCTAACCTAAGGCAACTTAACATCTCCGATGTAGTATTTTCCAACATTACTGGCGGGCTGGCCCCTACTCCTCGGTGGGCACATTATATACGTCTATAACGTAATATACCCTAACCTAACCTATCTAGCCCCTAGCTGGGAATGTTTTACAAAATCCCGGTCGTGTCGGCCCGTACTTCTCCGTGGGGGCATTATATACGTCTATATCGTTATATATCCTAGCCAAAGGCAAGTTAACATCTCGGATGTAGTATATTCCAACATTCCTGGCGGGTCGGACCCTACTTCTCGGTGGGCACATTATATATGTCTATATCGTAATATAACCTAACCTAACCCATCTAGACCCTCGCTGGTAATGTTTTACAAAATCCCGGTCGTGTCGGCCCGTACTTCTCGGTGGGGACATTATATACGTCTATAACGTTATATACCCTAACCTAAGGGAACCTAACATCTCGGATGCAGTATTTCACAACATTCCTGGCGGGTCGGCGCCAATTCTCAGTGGGAACATTATATACGTCTATAACGCAATATAACCTAACATAACCCATCTAGCCCCTAGCTGGGAATGTTTTACAGAATCCCGGTCGTGTCGTCTCGTACGTCTCGGTGCGGACATTATATACGTCTATAACGTTATATATCCTAACCAAAGGCAACTTAACATCTCGGATGTTGTATGTTCCAACATTCCTGGCGGGTCGGACCCTACTTCTCGGTAGGCACATTATATACGTCTATATCGTACTATAACCTAACCTAACCCATCAAGACCCTCGCTGGTAATGTTTTACAAAATCCCGGTCATGTAGGCCCGTACTTTTCCGTGGGGACATTTTATACGTCTATAATTTTATATATCCTAACCTAAGGGAACATAACATCTCGGATGTAGTATTTTCCAACATTCCTGGCGGGTCGGACCCTACTTCTCGGTGGGCACATTATATACGTCTATATCGTAATATAACCTAACCTAACCCATCTAGACCATCGCTGGTAATGTTTTACAAAATCCCGGTCGTGTCGGCCCGTACTTCTCGGTGGGGACATTATATACGTCTATAACGTTACATACCCTAACCTAAGGGAACCTAACATCTCGGATGCAGTATTTCACAACATTCCTGGCGGGTCGGCGCCAATTCTCGGTGGGAACATTATATACGTCTATAACGCAATATAACCTAACCTAAGCCACCTACACCCTCGCTGGTAATGTGTCACAGAATCCCGTTCGTGTCTTCCCGTACGTCTCGAAGCCGGACATTGTATACGTCTATCAAGTTATATACCCTAACCTAAGGGAACCTAACATCTCGGATGCAGTATTTCACAACATTCCTGGCTGGTCGGCCCCACTTCTCGGTGGGAACATTATATACGTCTATATCGTAATATAACCTAACCTAACCCATCTAGACCCTCGCTGGTAATGTTTTACAAAATCCCGGTCGTGTCGGCCCGTACTTCTCGGTGGGGACATTATATACGTCTATAACGTTATTATCCTAACCTAAGGGAACCTAACATCTCGGATGTAGTATTTCACAACATTCCTGGCGGGTCGGCACCAATTCTCGGTGGGAACATTATATACGTCTATAACGGAATATAACCTAGCATAAATCATCTAGCCCCTAGCTGGGAATGTTTTACAGAATCCCGGTCGTGTCGTCCCGCACGTCTCGGTGCGAACATTATATACGTCTATAACGTTATATATCCTAACCTAAGGCAACTTAACATCTCCGATGTACTATTTTCCAACATTCCTGGCGGGGCGGCCGCTACTTCTCGGTGGGAACATTATATACGTCTATATCGTAATATAACCTAAACTAACCCATCTAGACCCACGCTGGTAATGTTTTACAGAATCCCGTTCGTGTCGTCTCGTACCTCTCGGTGCGGACATTATATACGTCTATAACGTTATATATCCTAACCTAAGGGAACCTAACATCTCGGATGTAGTATTTCACAACATTCCTGGCTGGTCGGCCCCACTTCTCGGTGGGAACATTATATACGTCTATATCGTAGTATAACCTAACATAACCCATCTAGCACCTCGCTTGTAATGTTTTACAGAATCCCGGTCGTGTCGTCCCGTACGTCTCGGTGCGGACATTATATACGTCTATAACGTTATATATCCTAACCAAAGGCAACCTAACATCTCGAATGTAGTATTTCACAACATTCCTGGCGGGTCTGCCCCACTTCTCGGTGGGAACATTATATACGTCTATATCGTAATATAACCTAACCTAACCCATCTAGCCCCTAGCTGGGAATGTTTTACAAAATCCCGGTCGTGTCGGCCCGTACTTCTCCGTGGGGGCATTATATACGTCTATATCGTTATATATCCTAACCTAAGGCAACCTAACATCTCGGATGTAGTATTTTCCAACATTCCTGCCGGGGCGGCCCCTACTTCTCGGTGGGAACATTATTTACGTCTATAACGTAATATAACCTAACCTAACCTATCTAGACCCTCGCTGGTAATGTTTTACAAAATCCCGGTCGTGTCGGCCCGTACTTCTCCGTGGGGACATTATATACGTCTATATCGTTATATATCCTAACCTAAGGCAACTTAACATCTCCGATGTAGTATTTTCCAACATTCCTGGCGGGCTGGCCCCTACTCCTCGGTGGGCACATTATATACGTCTATAACGTAATATACCCTAACCTAACCCATCTAGCCCCTAGCTGGGAATGTTTTACAAAATCCCGGTCGTGTCGGCCCGTACTTCTCCGTGGGGGCATTATATACGTCTATATCGTTATATATCCTAGCCAAAGGCAAGTTAACATCTCGGATGTAGTATATTCCAACATTCCTGGCGGGTCGGACCCTACTTCTCGGTGGGCACATTATATATGTCTATATCGTAATATAACCTAACCTAACCCATCTAGACCCTCGCTGGTAATGTTTTACAAAATCCCGGTCGTGTCGGCCCGTACTTCTCGGTGGGGACATTATATACGTCTATAACGTTATATACCCTAACCTAAGGGAACCTAACATCTCGGATGCAGTATTTCACAACATTCCTGGCGGGTCGGCGCCAATTCTCAGTGGGAACATTATATACGTCTATAACGCAATATAACCTAACATAACCCATCTAGCCCCTAGCTGGGAATGTTTTACAGAATCCCGGTCGTGTCGTCTCGTACGTCTCGGTGCGGACATTATATACGTCTATAACGTTATATATCCTAACCAAAGGCAACTTAACATCTCGGATGTTGTATGTTCCAACATTCCTGGCGGTTCGGACCCTACTTCTCGGTAGGCACATTATATACGTCTATATCGTACTATAACCTAACCTAACCCATCAAGACCCTCGCTGGTAATGTTTTACAAAATCCCGGTCATGTAGGCCCGTACTTTTCCGTGGGGACATTTTATACGTCTATAATTTTATATATCCTAACCTAAGGGAACATAACATCTCGGATGTAGTATTTTCCAACATTCCTGGCGGGTCGGACCCTACTTCTCGGTGGGCACATTATATACGTCTATATCGTAATATAACCTAACCTAACCCATCTAGACCATCGCTGGTAATGTTTTACAAAATCCCGGTCGTGTCGGCCCGTACTTCTCGGTGGGGACATTATATACGTCTATAACGTTACATACCCTAACCTAAGGGAACCTAACATCTCGGATGCAGTATTTCACAACATTCCTGGCGGGTCGGCGCCAATTCTCGGTGGGAACATTATATACGTCTATAACGCAATATAACCTAACCTAAGCCACCTACACCCTCGCTGGTAATGTGTCACAGAATCCCGATCGTGTCTTCCCGTACGTCTCGAAGCCGGACATTGTATACGTCTATCAAGTTATATACCCTAACCTAAGGGAACCTAACATCTCGGATGCAGTATTTCACAACATTCCTGGCTGGTCGGCCCCACTTCTCGGTGGGAACATTATATACGTCTATATCGTAATATAACCTAACCTAACCCATCTAGACCCTCGCTGGTAATGTTTTACAAAATCCCGGTCGTGTCGGCCCGTACTTCTCGGTGGGGACATTATATACGTCTATAACGTTATTATCCTAACCTAAGGGAACCTAACATCTCGGATGTAGTATTTCACAACATTCCTGGCGGGTCGGCACCAATTCTCGGTGGGAACATTATATACGTCTATAACGGAATATAACCTAGCATAAATCATCTAGCCCCTAGCTGGGAATGTTTTACAGAATCCCGGTCGTGTCGTCCCGCACGTCTCGGTGCGAACATTATATACGTCTATAACGTTATATATCCTAACCTAAGGCAGCTTAACATCTCCGATGTACTATTTTCCAACATTCCTGGCGGGGCGGCCGCTACTTCTCGGTGGGAACATTATATACGTCTATATCGTAATATAACCTAAACTAACCCATCTAGACCCTCGCTGGTAATGTTTTACAGAATCCCGTTCGTGTCTTCTCGTACGTCTCGGTGCGGACATTATATACGTCTATAACGTTATATATCCTAACCTAAGGGAACCTAACATCTCGGATGTAGTATTTCACAACATTCCTGGCTGGTCGGCCCCACTTCTCGGTGGGAACTTTATATACGTCTATATCGTAGTATAACCTAACATAACCCATCTAGCACCTCGCTTGTAATGTTTTACAGAATCCCGGTCGTGTCGTCCCGTACGTCTCGGTGCGGACATTATATACGTCTATAACGTTATATATCCTAACCAAAGGCAACCTAACATCTCGAATGTAGTATTTCACAACATTCCTGGCGGGTCTGCCCCACTTCTCGGTGGGAACATTATTTACGTCTATAACGTAATATAACCTAACCTAACCCATCTAGCCCCTAGCTGGGAATGTTTTACAGAATCCCGGTCGTGTCGTCCCGTACGTCTCGGTGCGGACATTATATACGTCTATAACGTTATATATCCTAACCTAAGGCAACTTAACCTCTCGGATGTAGTATTTTCCAACAGTCTTGTCGGGTCGGACCCTACTTCTCGGAGGGCACATTATATACTTCTATATCGTAATATAACCTAACCTAACCCATCTAGACCCTCGCTGCTAATGTTTTACAAAATCCGGGTCGTGTCGGCCCGTACTTTTCCGTGGGGACAATTATATACGTCTATAATTTTATATATCCTAACCTAAGGCAACATAACATCTCGAATGTAGTATTTTTCCAACATTCCTGGCGGGTCGGCCCCTACTTCTAGGTGGGCACATTATATACGTCTGTATCGTAATATAACCAAACCTAACCCATCTAGACCCTCGCTGGTAATGTTCTACAGAATCCCGGTCGTGTCGTCCCGTACGTCTCGGAGCGGACATTATATACGTCTATAACGTTATATATCCTAACCAAAGGCAACCTAACATCCCGAATGTAGTATTTCACAACATTCCTGGCGGGTCGGCCCCACTTCTCGGTGGGAACATTATATACGTTTATATCGTAATATAACCTAACCTAACCCATCTAGACCCTCGCTAGTAATGTTTTACAAAATCCCGGTCGTGTCGGCCCGTACTTCTCGGTGGGGACATTATATACGTCTATAACGTTATTATCCTAACCTAAGGGAACCTAACATCTCGGATGTAGTATTTCACAACATTCCTGCCGGGTCGGCACCAATTCTCGGTGGGAACATTATATACGTCTATAACGGAATATAACCTAACATAAATCATCTAGCCCCTAGCTGGGAATGTTTTACAGAATCCCGGTCGTGTCGGCCCGTACTTCTCGGTGGGGACATTATATACGTCTATAACGTTATTATCCTAACCTAAGGGAACCTAACATCTCGGATGTAGTATTTCACAACATTCCTGCCGGGTCGGCACCAATTCTCGGTGGGAACATTATATACGTCTATAACGGAATATAACCTAACATAAATCATCTAGCCCCTAGCTGGGAATGTTTTACAGTATCCCGTTCGTGTCGTCTCGTACGTCTCGGTGCGGACATTATATACGTCTATAACGTTATTATCCTAACCTAAGGGAACCTAACATCTCGGATGTAGTATTTCACAACATTCCTGGCTGGTCGGCCCCACTTCTCGGTGGGAACATTATATACGTCTATATCGTAGTATAACCTAACATAACCCATCTAGCACCTCGCTTGTAATGTTTTACAGAATCCCGGTCGTGTCGTCCCGTACGTCTCGGTGCGGACATTATACACGTCTATAACGTTATATATCCTAACCAAAGGCAACCTAACATCTCGAATGTAGTATTTCACAACATTCCTGGCGGGTCTGCCCCACTTCTCGGTGGGAACATTATTTACGTCTATAACGTAATATAACCTAACCTAACCCATCTAGCACCTAGCTGGGAATGTTTTACAGAATCCCGGTCGTGTCGTCCCGTACGTCTCGGTGCGGACATTATATACGTCTATAACGTTATATATCCTAACCTAAGGCAACTTAACCTCTCGGATGTAGTATTTTCCAACAGTCCTGTCGGGTCGGACCCTACTTCTCGGTGGGCACATTATATACTTCTATATCGTAATATAACCTAACCTAACCCATCTAGACCCTCGCTGTTAATGTTTTACAAAATCCGGGTCGTGTCGGCCCGTACTTTTCCGTGGGGACATTATATACGTCTATAATTTTATATATCTTAACCTAAGGCAACATAACATCTCGAATGTAGTATTTTCCAACATTCCTGGCGGGTCGGCCCCTACTTCTAGGTGGGCACATTATATACGTCCGTATCGTATTATAACCAAACCTAACCCATCTAGACCCTCGCTGGTAATGTTCTACAGAATCCCGGTCGTGTCGTCTCGTACGTCTCGGTGCGGACATTATATACGTCTATAACGTTATATATCCTAACCTAAGGCAACTTAAACTCTCGGATGTAGTATTTTCCAACAGTCTTGTCGGGTCGGACCCTACTTCTCGGAGGGCACATTATATACTTCTATATCGTAATATAACCTAACCTAACCCATCTAGACCCTCGCTGCTAATGTTTTACAAAATCCGGGTCGTGTCGGCCCGTACTTTTCCGTGGGGACAATTATATACGTCTATAATTTTATATATCCTAACCTAAGGCAACATAACATCTCGAATGTAGTATTTTTCCAACATTCCTGGCGGGTCGGCCCCTACTTCTAGGTGGGCCAATTATATACGTCTGTATCGTAATATAACCAAACCTAACCCATCTAGACCCTCGCTGGTAATGTTCTACAGAATCCCGGTCGTGTCGTCCCGTACGTCTCGGAGCGGACATTATATACGTCTATAACGTTATATATCCTAACCAAAGGCAACCTAACATCCCGAATGTAGTATTTCACAACATTCCTGGCGGGTCGGCCCCTACTTCTCGGTGGGCACATTATATACGTCTATATCGTAATATAACCAAACCTAACCCATCTAGACCTTCGCTGGTAATGTTTTACAAAATCCCGGTCGTGTCGGCCCGTACTTCTCCGTGGGGACATTATATACGTCTATATCGTTATATATCCTAACCTAAGGCAACTTAACATCTCCGATGTAGTATTTTCCAACATTCCTGGCGGGTCGGACCCACTTCTCGCTGGGAACATTATATACGTTTATAACGAAGTATAACTTAACCTAACCCATCTAGACCCTCGCTTGTAATGTTTTACAGAATCCCGGTCGTGTCGTCCCGTACGTCTCGGTGCGGGCATTATATACGTCTCTAACGTTATATATCCTAACCTAAGGCAACCTAACATCTCGAATGTAGTATTTCACAACATTCCTGGCGGGTCGGCCCCACTTCTCGGTGGGAACATTATATACGTTTATAACGTAATATAACCTAACCTAACCCATCTAGACCCTCGCTGGTAATGTTTTACAAAATCCCGGTCGTGTCGGCCCGTACTTCTCCGTGGGGACATTATATACGTCTATATCGTTATATATCCTAACCTAAGCGAACCTAACATCTCGGATGTAGTATTTCACAACATTCCTGGCTGGACGGCCCCACTTCTCGGTGGTAACATTATATACGTTTATAACGTAATATAACCTAACCTAACCCATCAAGCCCCTCGCTGGTTATGTTTTACAAAATCCCAGTCGTGTCGGCCCGTACTTTTCCGTGGGGACATTATATACGTCTATAATTTTATATATCCTAACCAAAGGCAACTTAACATCTCGGATGTAGTATTTTCCAACATTCCTGGCTGGTCAGTCCCTACTTCTCGGTGGGCACATTATATACGTCTATATCGTAATATAACCTAAACTAACCCATCTAGACCCTCGCTGGTAATGTTTTACAGAATCCCGGTCGTGTCGTCTCGTACGTCTCGGTGCGGACATTATATACGTCTATAACGTTATATATCCTAACCTAAGCGAACCTAACATGTCGGATGTAGTATTTCACAACATTCCTGGCGTGTCGGCCCCACTTCTCGGTGGGAACATTATTTACGTCTATAACGTAATATAACCTAACCTAATCCATCTAGACCCTCGCTGGTAATGTTTTACAAAATCCCGGTCGTGTCGGCCCGTACTTCTCGATGGGGTCATTATTTACGTCTATAACGTTATATATCCTAACCTAAGGCAACTTAACATCTCGGATGTAGTATTTTCCAACATTCCTGGCGGGTCGGCCCCTACTTCTCGGTGGGCACATTATATACGTCTATATCGTAATATAACCTAACCTAACCCATCTAGACCCTTGCTGGTAATGTTTTACAAAATCCCGGTCGTGTCGGCCCGTACTTCTCGGTGGGGACATTATACACGTCTATAACGTTATATATCCTAACCAAAGGCAACCCAACATCTCGAATGTAGTATTTCACAACATTCCTGGCGGGTCGGCCCCACTTCTCGGTGGGAACATTATTTACGTCTATAACGTAATATAACCTAACCTAATCCATCTAGCCCCTAGCTGGGAATGTTTTACAGAATCCCGGTCGTGTCGTACCGTACGTCTCGGTGCGGACATTATATACGTCTATAACTTTATATATCCTAACCTAAGGCAACTTAACCTCTCGGATGTAGTATTTTCCAACAGTCTTGTCGGGTCGGACCCTACTTCTCGGTGGGCACATTATATACTTCTATATCGTAATATATCCTAACCTAACCCATCTAGACCCTCGCTGTTAATGTTTTACAAAATCCCGGTCGTGTCGGCCCGTACATTTCCGTGGGGACATTATATACGTCTATAATTTTATATATCCTAACCTAAGGCAACATAACATCTCGAATGTAGTATTTTCCAACATTCCTGGCGGGTCGGCCCCTACTTCTAGGTGGGCACATTATATACGTCTATATCGTAATATAACCTAACCTAACCCATCTGGACCCTCGCTGGTAATGTTTTACAGAATCCCGGTCGTGTCGTCTCGTACGTCTCGGTGCGGACATTATATACGTCTATAACGTTATATATCCTAACCTAAGGGAACCTAACATCTCGGATGTAGTATTTCACAAAATTCCTGGCTGGTCGGCCCCAATTCTCGGTGGGAACATTATATACGTTTATAACGTAGTATAACCTAACATAACCCATCTAGCACCTCGCTTGTAATGTTTTACAGAAGCCCGGTCGTGTCGTCTCGTACGTCTCGGTGCGGACATTATATACGTCTATAACTTTATATATCCTAACCAAAGGCAACTTAACATCTCGGATGTAGTATTTTCCAACATTCCTGGCGGGTCGGACCCTACTTCTCGGTGGGCACATTATATACGTCTATATCGTAATATAACCTAACCTAACCCATCTAGACCATCGCTGGTAATGTTTTACAAAATCCCGGTCGTGTCGGCCCGTACTTCTCCGTGGGGACATTATAAACGTCTATATCGTTATATATCCTAACCTAAGGAAACCTAACATCTCGGATGTAGTATTTTTCAACATTCCTGGCGGGTCGGACCCTACTTCTCGGTGGGCACATTATATACGTCTATATCGTAATGTAACCTAACCTAACCCATCTAGACCCTCGCTGTTAATGTTTTACAAAATCTCGGTCGTGTCGGCCCGTACTTTTCCGTGGGGACATTATATACGTCTATAATTTTATATATCCTAACCTAAGGCAACCTAACATCTCGGATGTAGTATTTTCCAACATTCCTGGCTGGTCAGTCCCTACTTCTCGGTGGGCACATTATATACGTCTATATCGTAATATAACCTAAACTAACCCATCTAGACCCTCGCTGGTAATGTTTTACAGAATCCCGGTCGTGTCGTCTCGTACGTCTCGGTGGGGACATTATACACGTCTATAACGTTATATATCCTAACCAAAGGCAACCCAACATCTCGAATGTAGTATTTCACAACATTCCTGGCGGGTCGGCCCCACTTCTCGGTGGGAACATTATTTACGTCTATAACGTAATATAACCTAACCTAATCCATCTAGCCCCTAGCTGGGAATGTTTTACAGAATCCCGGTCGTGTCGTACCGTACGTCTCGGTGCGGACATTATATACGTCTATAACTTTATATATCCTAACCTAAGGCAACTTAACCTCTCGGATGTAGTATTTTCCAACAGTCTTGTCGGGTCGGACCCTACTTCTCGGTGGGCACATTATATACTTCTATATCGTAATATATCCTAACCTAACCCATCTAGACCCTCGCTGTTAATGTTTTACAAAATCCCGGTCGTGTCGGCCCGTACATTTCCGTGGGGACATTATATACGTCTATAATTTTATATATCCTAACCTAAGGCAACATAACATCTCGAATGTAGTATTTTCCAACATTCCTGGCGGGTCGGCCCCTACTTCTAGGTGGGCACATTATATACGTCTATATCGTAATATAACCTAACCTAACCCATCTGGACCCTCGCTGGTAATGTTTTACAGAATCCCGGTCGTGTCGTCTCGTACGTCTCGGTGCAGACATTATATACGTCTATAACGTTATATATCCTAACCTAAGGGAACCTAACATCTCGGATGTAGTATTTCACAAAATTCCTGGCTGGTCGGCCCCAATTCTCGGTGGGAACATTATATACATTTATAACGTAGTATAACCTAACATAACCCATCTAGCACCTCGCTTGTAATGTTTTACAGAAGCCCGGTCGTGTCGTCTCGTACGTCTCGGTGCGGACATTATATACATCTATAACTTTATATATCCTAACCAAAGGCAACTTAACATCTCCGATGTAGTATTTTCCAACATTCCTGGCGGGTCGGACCCTACTTCTCGGTGGGCACATTATATACGTCTATATCGTAATATAACCTAACCTAACCCATCTAGACCATCGCTGGTAATGTTTTACAAAATCCCGGTCGTGTCGGCCCGTACTTCTCCGTGGGGACATTATAAACGTCTATATCGTTATATATCCTAACCTAAGGAAACCTAACATCTCGGATGTAGTATTTTCCAACATTCCTGGCGGGTCGGACCCTACTTCTCGGTGGGCACATTATATACGTCTATATCGTAATGTAACCTAACCTAACCCATCTAGACCCTCGCTGTTAATGTTTTACAAAATCTCGGTCGTGTCGGCCCGTACTTTTCCGTGGGGACATTATATACGTCTATAATTTTATATATCCTAACCTAAGGCAACCTAACATCTCGGATGTAGTATTTTCCAACATTCCTGCCGGGGCGGCCCCTACTTCTCGGTGGGAACATTATTTACGTCTATAACGTAATATAACCTAACCTAACCCATCTAGACCCTCGCTGGTAATGTTTTACAAAATCCCGGTCGTGTCGGCCCGTACTTCTCCGTGGGGACATTATATACGTCTATATCGTTATATATCCTAACCTAAGGCAACTTAACATCTCCGATGTAGTATTTTCCAACATTCCTGGCGGGCTGGCCCCTACTCCTCGGTGGGCACATTATATACGTCTATAACGTAATATACCCTAACCTAACCCATCTAGCCCCTAGCTGGGAATGTTTTACAAAATCCCGGTCGTGTCGGCCCGTACTTCTCCGTGGGGGCATTATATACGTCTATATCGTTATATATCCTAGCCAAAGGCAAGTTAACATCTCGGATGTAGTATATTCCAACATTCCTGGCGGGTCGGACCCTACTTCTCGGTGGGCACATTATATATGTCTATATCGTAATATAACCTAACCTAACCCATCTAGACCCTCGCTGGTAATATTTTACAAAATCCCGGTCGTGTCGGCCCGTACTTCTCGGTGGGGACATTATATACGTCTATAACGTTATATACCCTAACCTAAGGGAACCTAACATCTCGGATGCAGTATTTCACAACATTCCTGGCGGGTCGGCGCCAATTCTCAGTGGGAACATTATATACGTCTATAACGCAATATAACCTAACATAACCCATCTAGCCCCTAGCTGGGAATGTTTTACAGAATCCCGGTCGTGTCGTCTCGTACGTCTCGGTGCGGACATTATATACGTCTATAACGTTATATATCCTAACCAAAGGCAACTTAACATCTCGGATGTTGTATGTTCCAACATTCCTGGCGGGTCGGACCCTACTTCTCGGTAGGCACATTATATACGTCTATATCGTACTATAACCTAACCTAACCCATCAAGACCCTCGCTGGTAATGTTTTACAAAATCCCGGTCATGTAGGCCCGTACTTTTCCGTGGGGACATTTTATACGTCTATAATTTTATATATCCTAACCTAAGGGAACATAACATCTCGGATGTAGTATTTTCCAACATTCCTGGCGGGTCGGACCCTACTTCTCGGTGGGCACATTATATACGTCTATATCGTAATATAACCTAACCTAACCCATCTAGACCATCGCTGGTAATGTTTTACAAAATCCCGGTCGTGTCGGCCCGTACTTCTCGGTGGGGACATTATATACGTCTATAACGTTACATACCCTAACCTAAGGGAACCTAACATCTCGGATGCAGTATTTCACAACATTCCTGGCGGGTCGGCGCCAATTCTCGGTGGGAACATTATATACGTCTATAACGCAATATAACCTAACCTAAGCCACCTACACCCTCGCTGGTAATGTGTCACAGAATCCCGTTCGTGTCTTCCCGTACGTCTCGAAGCCGGACATTGTATACGTCTATCAAGTTATATACCCTAACCTAAGGGAACCTAACATCTCGGATGCAGTATTTCACAACATTCCTGGCTGGTCGGCCCCACTTCTCGGTGGGAACATTATATACGTCTATATCGTAATATAACCTAACCTAACCCATCTAGACCCTCGCTGGTAATGTTTTACAAAATCCCGGTCGTGTCGGCCCGTACTTCTCGGTGGGGACATTATATACGTCTATAACGTTATTATCCTAACCTACGGGAACCTAACATCTCGGATGTAGTATTTCACAACATTCCTGGCGGGTCGGCACCAATTCTCGGTGGGAACATTATATACGTCTATAACGGAATATAACCTAGCATAAATCATCTAGCCCCTAGCTGGGAATGTTTTACAGAATCCCGGTCGTGTCGTCCCGCACGTCTCGGTGCGAACATTATATACGTCTATAACGTTATATATCCTAACCTAAGGCAGCTTAACATCTCCGATGTACTATTTTCCAACATTCCTGGCGGGGCGGCCGCTACTTCTCGGTGGGAACATTATATACGTCTATATCGTAATATAACCTAAACTAACCCATCTAGACCCTCGCTGGTAATGTTTTACAGAATCCCGTTCGTGTCGTCTCGTACGTCTCGGTGCGGACATTATATACGTCTATAACGTTATATATCCTAACCTAAGGGAACCTAACATCTCGGATGTAGTATTTCACAACATTCCTGGCTGGTCGGCCCCACTTCTCGGTGGGAACTTTATATACGTCTATATCGTAGTATAACCTAACATAACCCATCTAGCACCTCGCTTGTAATGTTTTACAGAATCCCGGTCGTGTCGTCCCGTACGTCTCGGTGCGGACATTATATACGTCTATAACGTTATATATCCTAACCAAAGGCAACCTAACATCTCGAATGTAGTATTTCACAACATTCCTGGCGGGTCTGCCCCACTTCTCGGTGGGAACATTATTTACGTCTATAACGTAATATAACCTAACCTAACCCATCTAGCCCCTAGCTGGGAATGTTTTACAGAATCCCGGTCGTGTCGTCCCGTACGTCTCGGTGCGGACATTATATACGTCTATAACGTTATATATCCTAACCTAAGGCAACTTAACCTCTCGGATGTAGTATTTTCCAACAGTCTTGTCGGGTCGGACCCTACTTCTCGGAGGGCACATTATATACTTCTATATCGTAATATAACCTAACCTAACCCATCTAGACCCTCGCTGCTAATGTTTTACAAAATCCGGGTCGTGTCGGCCCGTACTTTTCCGTGGGGACAATTATATACGTCTATAATTTTATATATCCTAACCTAAGGCAACATAACATCTCGAATGTAGTATTTTTCCAACATTCCTGGCGGGTCGGCCCCTACTTCTAGGTGGGCACATTATATACGTCTGTATCGTAATATAACCAAACCTAACCCATCTAGACCCTCGCTGGTAATGTTCTACAGAATCCCGGTCGTGTCGTCCCGTACGTCTCGGAGCGGACATTATATACGTCTATAACGTTATATATCCTAACCAAAGGCAACCTAACATCCCGAATGTAGTATTTCACAACATTCCTGGCGGGTCGGCCCCACTTCTCGGTGGGAACATTATATACGTTTATATCGTAATATAACCTAACCTAACCCATCTAGACCCTCGCTAGTAATGTTTTACAAAATCCCGGTCGAGTCGGCCCGTACTTCTCGGTGGGGACATTATATACGTCTATAACGTTATTATCCTAACCTAAGGGAACCTAACATCTCGGATGTAGTATTTCACAACATTCCTGCCGGGTCGGCACCAATTCTCGGTGGGAACATTATATACGTCTATAACGGAATATAACCTAACATAAATCATCTAGCCCCTAGCTGGGAATGTTTTACAGAATCCCGTTCGTGTCGTCTCGTACGTCTCGGTGCGGACATTATATACGTCTATAACGTTATTATCCTAACCTAAGGGAACCTAACATCTCGGATGTAGTATTTCACAACATTCCTGGCTGGTCGGCCCCACTTCTCGGTGGGAACATTATATACGTCTATATCGTAGTATAACCTAACATAACCCATCTAGCACCTCGCTTGTAATGTTTTACAGAATCCCGGTCGTGTCGTCCCGTACGTCTCGGTGCGGACATTATATACGTCTATAACGTTATATATCCTAACCAAAGGCAACCTAACATCTCGAATGTAGTATTTCACAACATTCCTGGCGGGTCTGCCCCACTTCTCGGTGGGAACATTATTTACGTCTATAACGTAATATAACCTAACCTAACCCATCTAGCACCTAGCTGGGAATGTTTTACAGAATCCCGGTCGTGTCGTCCCGTACGTCTCGGTGCGGACATTATATACGTCTATAACGTTATATATCCTAACCTAAGGCAACTTAACCTCTCGGATGTAGTATTTTCCAACAGTCCTGTCGGGTCGGACCCTACTTCTCGGTGGGCACATTATATACTTCTATATCGTAATATAACCTAACCTAACCCATCTAGACCCTCGCTGTTAATGTTTTACAAAATCCGGGTCGTGTCGGCCCGTACTTTTCCGTGGGGACATTATATACGTCTATAATTTTATATATCTTAACCTAAGGCAACATAACATCTCGAATGTAGTATTTTCCAACATTCCTGGCGGGTCGGCCCCTACTTCTAGGTGGGCACATTATATACGTCCGTATCGTATTATAACCAAACCTAACCCATCTAGACCCTCGCTGGTAATGTTCTACAGAATCCCGGTCGTGTCGTCTCGTACGTCTCGGTGCGGACATTATATACGTCTATAACTTTATATATCCTAACCAAAGGCAACTTAACATCTCGGATGTAGTATTTTCCAACATTCCTGGCGGGTCGGACCCTACTTCTCGGTGGGCACATTATATACGTCTATATCGTAATATAACCTAACCTAACCCATCTAGACCCTCGCTGGTAATGTTTTACAAAATCCCGGTCGTGTCGGCCCGTACTTCTCCGTGGGGACATTATATACGTCTATATCGTTATATATCCTAACCTAAGGCAACCTAACATCTCGGATGTAGTATTTTCCAACATTCCTGGCGGGTCGGACCCTACCTCTCGGTGGGCACATTATATACCTCTATATCGTAATGTAACCTAACCTAACCCATCTAGACCCTCGCTGTTAATGTTTTACAAAATCTCGGTCGTGTCGGCCCGTACTTTTCCGTGGGGACATTATATACGTCTATAATTTTATATATCCTAACCTAAGGCAACCTAACATCTCGAATGTAGTATTTCACAACATTCCTGGCGGGTCGGCCCCACTTCTCGGTGGGAACATTATATACGTCTATATCGTAATATAACCTAACCTAATCCATCTAGCCCCTAGCTGGGAATGTTTTACAGAATCCCGGTCGTGTCGTCCCGTACGTCTCGGTGGGGACATTATAGACGTCTATAACGTTATATATCCTAACCTAAGGCAACCTAACATCTCGGATGTAGTATTTTCCAACATTCCTGGCGGGTCGGACCCTACTTCTCGGTGGGCACATTATATACGTCTATATCGTAATGTAACCTAATCTAACCCATCTAGACCCTCGCTGTTAATGTTTTACAAAATCTCGGTCGTGTCGGCCCGTACCTTTCCGTGGGGACATTATATACGTCTATAATTTTATATATCCTAACCTAAGGCAACATAACATCTTGAATGTAGTATTTTCCAACATTCCTTGTCGGGTCGGCCCCTACTTCTCGGTGGGCACATTATATACGTCTATAACGTAATATAACCTAACCTAACCCATCTAGACCCTCGCTGGTAATGTTTTACAAAATCCCGGTCGTGTCGGCCCGTACTTCTCGGTGGGGACATTATATACATCTATAACGTTATATATCCCAACCTAAGGGAACCTAACATCTCGGATGTAGTATTTCACAACATTCCTGGATGGTCGGCCCCACTTCTCGGTGGGAACATTATATACGTCTATATCGTAATATAACCTAACCTAACCCATCTAGACCCTAGCTGGGAATGTTTTACAGAATCCCGGTCGTGTCGTCCCGTACGTCGCGGTGCGGACATTATATACGTCTATAACGTTATATATCCTAACCTAAGGGAACCTAACATCTCGGATGTAGTATTTCACAACATTCCTGGCTGGTCGGCCCCACTTCTCGGTGGGAACATTATATACGTCTATATCGTAATATAACCTAACCTAACCCATCTAGACCCTCGCTGGTAATGTTTTACAAAATCCCGGTCGTGTCGGCCCGTACTTCTCGGTGGGGACATTATATACGTCTATAACGTTATTATCCTAACCTAAGGGAACCTAACATCTCGGATGTAGTATTTCACAACATTCCTGGCGGGTCGGCACCAATTCTCGGTGGGAACATTATATACGTCTATAACGGAATATAACCTAGCATAAATCATCTAGCCCCTAGCTGGGAATGTTTTACAGAATCCCGGTCGTGTCGTCCCGCACGTCTCGGTGCGAACATTATATACGTCTATAACGTTATATATCCTAACCTAAGGCAACTTAACATCTCCGATGTACTATTTTCCAACATTCCTGGCGGGGCGGCCGCTACTTCTCGGTGGGAACATTATATACGTCTATATCGTAATATAACCTAAACTAACCCATCTAGACCCTCGCTGGTAATGTTTTACAGAATCCCGTTCGTGTCGTCTCGTACGTCTCGGTGCGGTCATTATATACGTCTATAACGTTATATATCCTAACCTAAGGGAACCTAACATCTCGGATGTAGTATTTCACAACATTCCTGGCTGGTCGGCCCCACTTCTCGGTGGGAACATTATATACGTCTATATCGTAGTATAACCTAACATAACCCATCTAGCACCTCGCTTGTAATGTTTTACAGAATCCCGGTCGTGTCGTCCCGTACGTCTCGGTGCGGACATTATATACGTCTATAACGTTATATATCCTAACCAAAGGCAACCTAACATCTCGAATGTAGTATTTCACAACATTCCTGGCGGGTCTGCCCCACTTCTCGGTGGGAACATTATTTACGTCTATAACGTAATATAACCTAACCTAACCCATCTAGCCCCTAGCTGGGAATGTTTTACAGAATCCCGGTCGTGTCGTCCCGTACGTCTCGGTGCGGACATTATATACGTCTATAACGTTATATATCCTAACCTAAGGCAACTTAACCTCTCGGATGTAGTATTTTCCAACAGTCTTGTCGGGTCGGACCCTACTTCTCGGAGGGCACATTATATACTTCTATATCGTAATATAACCTAACCTAACCCATCTAGACCCTCGCTGCTAATGTTTTACAAAATCCGGGTCGTGTCGGCCCGTACTTTTCCGTGGGGACAATTATATACGTCTATAATTTTATATATCCTAACCTAAGGCAACATAACATCTCGAATGTAGTATTTTTCCAACATTCCTGGCGGGTCGGCCCCTACTTCTAGGTGGGCACATTATATACGTCTGTATCGTAATATAACCAAACCTAACCCATCTAGACCCTCGCTGGTAATGTTCTACAGAATCCCGGTCGTGTCGTCCCGTACGTCTCGGAGCGGACATTATATACGTCTATAACGTTATATATCCTAACCAAAGGCAACCTAACATCCCGAATGTAGTATTTCACAACATTCCTGGCGGGTCGGCCCCACTTCTCGGTGGGAACATTATATACGTCTATATCGTAATGTAACCTAACCTAACCCATCTAGACCCTCGCTGTTAATGTTTTACAAAATCTCGGTCGTGTCGGCCCGTACTTTTCCGTGGGGACATTATATACGTCTATAATTTTATATATCCTAACCTAAGGCAACCTAACATCTCGAATGTAGTATTTCACAACATTCCTGGCGGGTCGGCCCCACTTCTCGGTGGGAACATTATATACGTCTATATCGTAATATAACCTAACCTAATCCATCTAGCCCCTAGCTGGGAATGTTTTACAGAATCCCGGTCGTGTCGTCCCGTACGTCTCGGTGGGGACATTATAGACGTCTATAACATTATATATCCTAACCTAAGGCAACCTAACATCTCGGATGTAGTATTTTCCAACATTCCTGGCGGGTCGGACCCTACTTCTCGGTGGGCACATTATATACGTCTATATCGTAATGTAACCTAATCTAACCCATCTAGACCCTCGCTGTTAATGATTTACAAAATCTCGGTCGTGTCGGCCCGTACCTTTCCGTGGGGACATTATATACGTCTATAATTTTATATATCCTAACCTAAGGCAACATAACATCTTGAATGTAGTATTTTCCAACATTCCTTGTCGGGTCGGCCCCTACTTCTCGGTGGGCACATTATATACGTCTATAACGTAATATAACCTAACCTAACCCATCTAGACCCTCGCTGGTAATGTTTTACAAAATCCCGGTCGTGTCGGCCCGTACTTCTCGGTGGGGACATTATATACATCTATAACGTTATATATGCCAACCTAAGAGAACCTAACATCTCGGATGTAGTATTTCACAACATTCCTGGATGGTCGGCCCCACTTCTCGGTGGGAACATTATATACGTCTATATCGTAATATAACCTAACCTAACCCATCTAGACCCTAGCTGGGAATGTTTTACAGAATCCCGGTCGTGTCGTCCCGTACGTCTCGGTGCGGACATTATATACGTCTATAACGTTATATATCCTAACCTAAGGGAACCTAACATCTCGGATGTAGTATTTCACAACATTCCTGGCTGGTCGGCCCCACTTCTCGGTGGGAACATTATATACGTCTATAACGTTATATATCCTAGCCAAAGGCAACTTAACATCTCGGATGTTGTATTTTCCAACATTCCTGGCGGGTCGGACCCTACTTCTCGGTGGGCACATTATATACGTCTGTAACGTAATATAACCGAACCTAAGCCACCTACACCCTCGCTGGTAATGATTCACAGAATCCCGTTCGTGTCTTCCCGTACGTCTCGAAGCCGGACATTATATACGTCTATCAAGTTATATATCCTAACCTAAGGCAACCTAACATCTCGAATGTAGTATTTCACAACATTCCTGGCGGGTCGGCCCCACTTCTCGGTGGGAACATTATATACGTTTATAACGTAATATAACCTAACCTCACCCATCTAGACCCTCGCTGGTAATGTTTTACAAAATCCCGGTCGTGTCGGCCCGTACTTCTCCGTGGGGACATTATATACGTCTATATCGTTATATATCCTAACCTAAGGCAACCTAACATCTCGGATGTAGTATTTTCCAACATTCCTGGCGGGGCGGCCCCTACTTCTCGGTGGGAACATTATATACGTCTATATCGTAATCTAACCTAACCTAACCCATCTAGACCCTCGCTGGTAATGTTTTACAAAATCCCGGTCGTGTCGGCCCATACTTCTCGGTGGGGACATTATATACGTCTATAACGTTATATATCCTAACCTAAGGGAACCTAACATCTCGGATGTAGTATTTCACAACATTCCTGGCTGGTCGGCCCCACTTCTCGGTGGGAACATTATATACGTCTATATCGTAATATAACCTAACCTAACCCATCTAGACCCTCGCTGGTAATGTTTTACAGAATCCCGGTCGTGTCCTCTCGTACGTCTCGGTGCGGACATTATATACGTCTATAACGTTATATATCCTAACCTAAGGGAACCTAACATATCGGATGTAGTATTTCACAAAATTCCTGGCTGGTCGGCCCCACTTCTCGGTGGGAACATTATATACGTTTATAACGTAGTATAACCTAACATAACCCATCTAGCCCCTCGCTTGCAATGTTTTACAGAATCCCGGTCGTGTCGTTTCGTACGTCTCGGTGCGGACATTATACACGTCTATAACTTTATATATCCTAACCAAAGGCAACTTAACATCTCGGATGTAGTATTTTCCAACATTCCTGGCGGGTCGGACCCTACTTCTCGGTGGGCACATTATATACGTCTATATCGTAATATAACCTAACCTAACCCATCTAGACCCTCGCTGGTAATGTTTTACAGAATCCCGTTCGTGTCGTCTCGTACGTCTCGGTGCGGACATTATATACGTCTATAACGTTATATATCCTAACCTAAGGGAACCTAACATCTCGGATGTAGTATTTCCAACATTCCTGGCGGGTCGGCCCCTACTTCTCGGTAGGCACACTATATACGCCTATATCGTAGTATAACCTAACCTAACCCACCTAGACCCTCGCTGGTAATGTTTTACAGAATCCCGTTCGTGTCGTCTCGTACGTCTCGGTGCGGTCATTATATACGTCTATAACGTTATATATCCTAACCTAAGGGAACCTAACATCTCGGATGTAGTATTTCACAACATTCCTGGCTGGTCGGCCCCACTTCTCGGTGGGAACATTATATACGTCTATATCGTAGTATAACCTAACATAACCCATCTAGCACCTCGCTTGTAATGTTTTACAGAATCCCGGTCGTGTCGTCCCGTACGTCTCGGTGCGGACATTATATACGTCTATAACGTTATATATCCTAACCAAAGGCAACCTAACATCTCGAATGTAGTATTTCACAACATTCCTGGCGGGTCTGCCCCACTTCTCGGTGGGAACATTATTTACGTCTATAACGTAATATAACCTAACCTAACCCATCTAGCCCCTAGCTGGGAATGTTTTACAGAATCCCGGTCGTGTCGTCCCGTACGTCTCGGTGCGGACATTATATACGTCTATAACGTTATATATCCTAACCTAAGGCAACTTAACCTCTCGGATGTAGTATTTTCCAACAGTCTTGTCGGGTCGGACCCTACTTCTCGGAGGGCACATTATATACTTCTATATCGTAATATAACCTAACCTAACCCATCTAGACCCTCGCTGCTAATGTTTTACAAAATCCGGGTCGTGTCGGCCCGTACTTTTCCGTGGGGACAATTATATACGTCTATAATTTTATATATCCTAACCTAAGGCAACATAACATCTCGAATGTAGTATTTTTCCAACATTCCTGGCGGGTCGGCCCCTACTTCTAGGTGGGCACATTATATACGTCTGTATCGTAATATAACCAAACCTAACCCATCTAGACCCTCGCTGGTAATGTTCTACAGAATCCCGGTCGTGTCGTCCCGTACGTCTCGGAGCGGACATTATATACGTCTATAACGTTATATATCCTAACCAAAGGCAACCTAACATCCCGAATGTAGTATTTCACAACATTCCTGGCGGGTCGGCCCCACTTCTCGGTGGGAACATTATATACGTCTATATCGTAATGTAACCTAACCTAACCCATCTAGACCCTCGCTGTTAATGTTTTACAAAATCTCGGTCGTGTCGGCCCGTACTTTTCCGTGGGGACATTATATACGTCTATAATTTTATATATCCTAACCTAAGGCAACCTAACATCTCGAATGTAGTATTTCACAACATTCCTGGCGGGTCGGCCCCACTTCTCGGTGGGAACATTATATACGTCTATATCGTAATATAACCTAACCTAATCCATCTAGCCCCTAGCTGGGAATGTTTTACAGAATCCCGGTCGTGTCGTCCCGTACGTCTCGGTGGGGACATTATAGACGTCTATAACATTATATATCCTAACCTAAGGCAACCTAACATCTCGGATGTAGTATTTTCCAACATTCCTGGCGGGTCGGACCCTACTTCTCGGTGGGCACATTATATACGTCTATATCGTAATGTAACCTAATCTAACCCATCTAGACCCTCGCTGTTAATGATTTACAAAATCTCGGTCGTGTCGGCCCGTACCTTTCCGTGGGGACATTATATACGTCTATAATTTTATATATCCTAACCTAAGGCAACATAACATCTTGAATGTAGTATTTTCCAACATTCCTTGTCGGGTCGGCCCCTACTTCTCGGTGGGCACATTATATACGTCTATAACGTAATATAACCTAACCTAACCCATCTAGACCCTCGCTGGTAATGTTTTACAAAATCCCGGTCGTGTCGGCCCGTACTTCTCGGTGGGGACATTATATACATCTATAACGTTATATATCCCAACCTAAGAGAACCTAACATCTCGGATGTAGTATTTCACAACATTCCTGGATGGTCGGCCTCACTTCTCGGTGGGAACATTATATACGTCTATATCGTAATATAACCTAACCTAACCCATCTAGACCCTAGCTGGGAATGTTTTACAGAATCCCGGTCGTGTCGTCCCGTACGTCTCGGTGCGGACATTATATACGTCTATAACGTTATATATCCTAACCTAAGGGAACCTAACATCTCGGATGTAGTATTTCACAACATTCCTGGCTGGTCGGCCCCACTTCTCGGTGGGAACATTATATACGTCTATAACGTTATATATCCTAGCCAAAGGCAACTTAACATCTCGGATGTTGTATTTTCCAACATTCCTGGCGGGTCGGACCCTACTTCTCGGTGGGCACATTATATACGTCTGTAACGTAATATAACCGAACCTAAGCCACCTACACCCTCGCTGGTAATGATTCACAGAATCCCGTTCGTGTCTTCCCGTACGTCTCGAAGCCGGACATTATATACGTCTATCAAGTTATATATCCTAACCTAAGGCAACCTAACATCTCGAATGTAGTATTTCACAACATTCCTGGCGGGTCGGCCCCACTTCTCGGTGGGAACATTATATACGTTTATAACGTAATATAACCTAACCTCACCCATCTAGACCCTCGCTGGTAATGTTTTACAAAATCCCGGTCGTGTCGGCCCGTACTTCTCCGTGGGGACATTATATACGTCTATATCGTTATATATCCTAACCTAAGGCAACCTAACATCTCGGATGTAGTATTTTCCAACATTCCTGGCGGGGCGGCCCCTACTTCTCGGTGGGAACATTATATACGTCTATATCGTAATCTAACCTAACCTAACCCATCTAGACCCTCGCTGGTAATGTTTTACAAAATCCCGGTCGTGTCGGCCCATACTTCTCGGTGGGGACATTATATACGTCTATAACGTTATATATCCTAACCTAAGGGAACCTAACATCTCGGATGTAGTATTTCACAACATTCCTGGCTGGTCGGCCCCACTTCTCGGTGGGAACATTATATACGTCTATATCGTAATATAACCTAACCTAACCCATCTAGACCCTCGCTGGTAATGTTTTACAGAATCCCGGTCGTGTCCTCTCGTACGTCTCGGTGCGGACATTATATACGTCTATAACGTTATATATCCTAACCTAAGGGAACCTAACATATCGGATGTAGTATTTCACAAAATTCCTGGCTGGTCGGCCCCACTTCTCGGTGGGAACATTATATACGTTTATAACGTAGTATAACCTAACATAACCCATCTAGCCCCTCGCTTGCAATGTTTTACAGAATCCCGGTCGTGTCGTTTCGTACGTCTCGGTGCGGACATTATACACGTCTATAACTTTATATATCCTAACCAAAGGCAACTTAACATCTCGGATGTAGTATTTTCCAACATTCCTGGCGGGTCGGACCCTACTTCTCGGTGGGCACATTATATACGTCTATATCGTAATATAACCTAACCTAACCCATCTAGACCCTCGCTGGTAATGTTTTACAGAATCCCGTTCGTGTCGTCTCGTACGTCTCGGTGCGGACATTATATACGTCTATAACGTTATATATCCTAACCTAAGGGAACCTAACATCTCGGATGTAGTATTTCACAACATTCTTGGCTGGTCGGCCCCACTTCTCGGTGGGAACATTATGTACGTTTATAACGTAGTATGACCTAACATAACCCATCTAGCACCTCGCTTGTAATGTTTTACAGAATCCCGGTCGTGTCGTCCCGTACGTCTCGGTGCGGACATTATATACGTCTATAACGTTATATATCCTAACCAAAGGCAACCTAACATCTCGAATGTAGTATTTCACAACATTCCTGGCGGGTCTGCCCCACTTCTCGGTGGGAACATTATTTACGTCTATAACGTAATAGAACCTAACCTAACCCATCTAGCCCCTAGCTGGGAATGTTTTACAGAATCCCGATCGTGTCGTCCCGTACGTCTCGGTGCGGACATTATATACGTCTATAACGTTATATATCCTAACCTAAGGCAACTTAACCTCTCGGATGTAGTATTTTCCAACAGTCTTGTCGGGTCGGACCCTACTTCTCGGAGGGCACATTATATACTTCTATATCGTAATATAACCTAACCTAACCCATCTAGACCCTCGCTGCTAATGTTTTACAAAATCCGGGTCGTGTCGGCCCGTACTTTTCCGTGGGGACATTATATACGTCTATAATTTTATATATCCTAAGCTAAGGCAACATAACATCTCGAATGTAGTATTTTCCAACATTCCTGGCGGGTCGGCCCCTACTTCTAGGTGGGCACATTATATACGTCTGTATCGTAATATAACCAAACCTAACCCATCTAGACCCTCGCTGGTAATGTTCTACAGAATCCCGGTCGTGTCGTCCCGTACGTCTCGGAGCGGACATTATATACGTCTATAACGTTATATATCCTAACCAAAGGCAACCTAACATCTCGAATGTAGTATTTCACAACATTCCTGGCGGGTCTGCCCCACTTCTCGGTGGGAACATTATTTACGTCTATAACGTAATATAACCTAACCTAACCCATCTAGCCCCTAGCTGGGAATGTTTTACAGAATCCCGGTCGTGTCGTCCCGTACGTCTCGGTGCGGACATTATATACGTCTATAACGTTATATATCCTAACCTAAGGCAACTTAACCTCTCGGATGTAGTATTTTCCAACAGTCTTGTCGGGTCGGACCCTACTTCTCGGAGGGCACATTATATACTTCTATATCGTAATATAACCTAACCTAACCCATCTAGACCCTCGCTGCTAATGTTTTACAAAATCCGGGTCGTGTCGGCCCGTACTTTTCCGTGGGGACAATTATATACGTCTATAATTTTATATATCCTAACCTAAGGCAACATAACATCTCGAATGTAGTATTTTTCCAACATTCCTGGCGGGTCGGCCCCTACTTCTAGGTGGGCACATTATATACGTCTGTATCGTAATATAACCAAACCTAACCCATCTAGACCCTCGCTGGTAATGTTCTACAGAATCCCGGTCGTGTCGTCCCGTACGTCTCGGAGCGGACATTATATACGTCTATAACGTTATATATCCTAACCAAAGGCAACCTAACATCCCGAATGTAGTATTTCACAACATTCCTGGCGGGTCGGCCCCACTTCTCGGTGGGAACATTATATACGTCTATATCGTAATGTAACCTAACCTAACCCATCTAGACCCTCGCTGTTAATGTTTTACAAAATCTCGGTCGTGTCGGCCCGTACTTTTCCGTGGGGACATTATATACGTCTATAATTTTATATATCCTAACCTAAGGCAACCTAACATCTCGAATGTAGTATTTCACAACATTCCTGGCGGGTCGGCCCCACTTCTCGGTGGGAACATTATATACCTCTATATCGTAATATAACCTAACCTAATCCATCTAGCCCCTAGCTGGGAATGTTTTACAGAATCCCGGTCGTGTCGTCCCGTACGTCTCGGTGGGGACATTATAGACGTCTATAACATTATATATCCTAACCTAAGGCAACCTAACATCTCGGATGTAGTATTTTCCAACATTCCTGGCGGGTCGGACCCTACTTCTCGGTGGGCACATTATATACGTCTATATCGTAATGTAACCTAATCTAACCCATCTAGACCCTCGCTGTTAATGATTTACAAAATCTCGGTCGTGTCGGCCCGTACCTTTCCGTGGGGACATTATATACGTCTATAATTTTATATATCCTAACCTAAGGCAACATAACATCTTGAATGTAGTATTTTCCAACATTCCTTGTCGGGTCGGCCCCTACTTCTCGGTGGGCACATTATATACGTCTATAACGTAATATAACCTAACCTAACCCATCTAGACCCTCGCTGGTAATGTTTTACAAAATCCCGGTCGTGTCGGCCCGTACTTCTCGGTGGGGACATTATATACATCTATAACGTTATATATCCCAACCTAAGAGAACCTAACATCTCGGATGTAGTATTTCACAACATTCCTGGATGGTCGGCCTCACTTCTCGGTGGGAACATTATATACGTCTATATCGTAATATAACCTAACCTAACCCATCTAGACCCTAGCTGGGAATGTTTTACAGAATCCCGGTCGTGTCGTCCCGTACGTCTCGGTGCGGACATTATATACGTCTATAACGTTATATATCCTAACCTAAGGGAACCTAACATCTCGGATGTAGTATTTCACAACATTCCTGGCTGGTCGGCCCCACTTCTCGGTGGGAACATTATATACGTCTATAACGTTATATATCCTAGCCAAAGGCAACTTAACATCTCGGATGTTGTATTTTCCAACATTCCTGGCGGGTCGGACCCTACTTCTCGGTGGGCACATTATATACGTCTGTAACGTAATATAACCGAACCTAAGCCACCTACACCCTCGCTGGTAATGATTCACAGAATCCCGTTCGTGTCTTCCCGTACGTCTCGAAGCCGGACATTATATACGTCTATCAAGTTATATATCCTAACCTAAGGCAACCTAACATCTCGAATGTAGTATTTCACAACATTCCTGGCGGGTCGGCCCCACTTCTCGGTGGGAACATTATATACGTTTATAACGTAATATAACCTAACCTCACCCATCTAGACCCTCGCTGGTAATGTTTTACAAAATCCCGGTCGTGTCGGCCCGTACTTCTCCGTGGGGACATTATATACGTCTATATCGTTATATATCCTAACCTAAGGCAACCTAACATCTCGGATGTAGTATTTTCCAACATTCCTGGCGGGGCGGCCCCTACTTCTCGGTGGGAACATTATATACGTCTATATCGTAATCTAACCTAACCTAACCCATCTAGACCCTCGCTGGTAATGTTTTACAAAATCCCGGTCGTGTCGGCCCATACTTCTCGGTGGGGACATTATATACGTCTATAACGTTATATATCCTAACCTAAGGGAACCTAACATCTCGGATGTAGTATTTCACAACATTCCTGGCTGGTCGGCCCCACTTCTCGGTGGGAACATTATATACGTCTATATCGTAATATAACCTAACCTAACCCATCTAGACCCTCGCTGGTAATGTTTTACAGAATCCCGGTCGTGTCCTCTCGTACGTCTCGGTGCGGACATTATATACGTCTATAACGTTATATATCCTAACCTAAGGGAACCTAACATATCGGATGTAGTATTTCACAAAATTCCTGGCTGGTCGGCCCCACTTCTCGGTGGGAACATTATATACGTTTATAACGTAGTATAACCTAACATAACCCATCTAGCCCCTCGCTTGCAATGTTTTACAGAATCCCGGTCGTGTCGTTTCGTACGTCTCGGTGCGGACATTATACACGTCTATAACTTTATATATCCTAACCAAAGGCAACTTAACATCTCGGATGTAGTATTTTCCAACATTCCTGGCGGGTCGGACCCTACTTCTCGGTGGGCACATTATATACGTCTATATCGTAATATAACCTAACCTAACCCATCTAGACCCTCGCTGGTAATGTTTTACAGAATCCCGTTCGTGTCGTCTCGTACGTCTCGGTGCGGACATTATATACGTCTATAACGTTATATATCCTAACCTAAGGGAACCTAACATCTCGGATGTAGTATTTCACAACATTCTTGGCTGGTCGGCCCCACTTCTCGGTGGGAACATTATGTACGTTTATAACGTAGTATGACCTAACATAACCCATCTAGCACCTCGCTTGTAATGTTTTACAGAATCCCGGTCGTGTCGTCCCGTACGTCTCGGTGCGGACATTATATACGTCTATAACGTTATATATCCTAACCAAAGGCAACCTAACATCTCGAATGTAGTATTTCACAACATTCCTGGCGGGTCTGCCCCACTTCTCGGTGGGAACATTATTTACGTCTATAACGTAATAGAACCTAACCTAACCCATCTAGCCCCTAGCTGGGAATGTTTTACAGAATCCCGATCGTGTCGTCCCGTACGTCTCGGTGCGGACATTATATACGTCTATAACGTTATATATCCTAACCTAAGGCAACTTAACCTCTCGGATGTAGTATTTTCCAACAGTCTTGTCGGGTCGGACCCTACTTCTCGGAGGGCACATTATATACTTCTATATCGTAATATAACCTAACCTAACCCATCTAGACCCTCGCTGCTAATGTTTTACAAAATCCGGGTCGTGTCGGCCCGTACTTTTCCGTGGGGACATTATATACGTCTATAATTTTATATATCCTAAGCTAAGGCAACATAACATCTCGAATGTAGTATTTTCCAACATTCCTGGCGGGTCGGCCCCTACTTCTAGGTGGGCACATTATATACGTCTGTATCGTAATATAACCAAACCTAACCCATCTAGACCCTCGCTGGTAATGTTCTACAGAATCCCGGTCGTGTCGTCCCGTACGTCTCGGAGCGGACATTATATACGTCTATAACGTTATATATCCTAACCAAAGGCAACCTAACATCTCGAACGTAGTATTTCACAACATTCCTGGCGGGTCGGCCCCACTTCTCGGTGGAACATTATATACGTCTATATCGTAATATAACCTAACCTAATCCATCTGGCCCCTAGCTGGGAATGTTTTACAGAATCCCGGTCGTGTCGTCCCGTACGTCTCGGTGGGGACATTATAGACGTCTATAACGTTATATATCCTAACCTAAGGCAACCTAACATCTCGGATGTAGTATTTTTCAACATTCCTGGCGGGTCGGACCCTACTTCTCGGTGGGCACATTATATACGTCTATATCGTAATGTAACCTAATCTAACCCATCTAGACCCTCGCTGTTAATGTTTTACAAAATCTCGGTCGTGTCGGCCCGTACCTTTCCGTGGGGACATTATATACGTCTATAATTTTATATATCCTAACCTAAGGCAACATAACATCTTGAATGTAGTATTTTCCAACATTCCTTGTCGGGTCGGCCCCTACTTCTCGGTGGGCACATTATATACGTCTATAACGTAATATAACCTAACCTAACCCATCTAGACCCTCGCTGGTAATGTTTTACAAAATCCCGGTCATGTAGGCCCGTACTTTTCCGTGGGGACATTTTATACGTCTATAATTTTATATATCCCAACCTAAGGGAACCTAACATCTTGGATGTAGTATTTTCCAACATTCCTGGCGGGTCGGCCCCTACTTCTCGGTGGGCACATTATATACGTCTGTATCGTAATATAACCTAACCTAAGCCACCTACACCCTCGCTGGTAATGTGTCGCAGAATCCCGTTCGTGTCTTCCCGTACGTCTCGAAGCCGGACATTATATACGTCTATCAAGTTATATACCCTAACCTAAGGGAACCTAACATCTCGGATGCAGTATTTCACAACATTCCTGGCTGGTCGGCCCCACTTCTCGGTGGGAACATTATATACGTCTATATCGTAATATAACCTAACCTAACCCATCTAGACCCTCGCTGGTAATGCTTTACAAAATCCCGGTCGTGTCGGCCCGTACTTCTCGGTGCGGACATTATATACGTCTATAACGTTATATATCCTAACCAAAGGCAGCCTAACATCTCGAATGTAGTATTTCACAACATTCCTGGCGGGTCTGCCCCACTTCTCGGTGGGAACATTATATACGTTTATAACGTAGTATAACCTAACATAACCCATCTAGCCCCTCGCTTGCAATGTTTTACAGAATCCCGGTCGTGTCGTTTCGTACGTCTCGGTGCGGACATTATACACGTCTATAACTTTATATATCCTAACCAAAGGCAACTTAACATCTCGGATGTAGTATTTTCCAACATTCCTGGCGGGTCGGACCCTACTTCTCGGTGGGCACATTATATACGTCTATATCGTAATATAACCTAACCTAACCCATCTAGACCCTCGCTGGTAATGTTTTACAGAATCCCGTTCGTGTCGTCTCGTACGTCTCGGTGCGGACATTATATACGTCTATAACGTTATATATCCTAACCTAAGGGAACCTAACATCTCGGATGTAGTATTTCACAACATTCCTGGCTGGTCGGCCCCACTTCTCGGTGGGAACATTATATACGTTTATAACGTAGTATGACCTAACATAACCCATCTAGCACCTCGCTTGTAATGTTTTACAGAATCCCGGTCGTGTCGTCCCGTACGTCTCGGTGCGGACATTATATACGTCTATAACGTTATATATCCTAACCAAAGGCAACCTAACATCTCGAATGTAGTATTTCACAACATTCCTGGCGGGTCTGCCCCACTTCTCGGTGGGAACATTATTTACGTCTATAACGTAATAGAACCTAACCTAACCCATCTAGCCCCTAGCTGGGAATGTTTTACAGAATCCCGATCGTGTCGTCCCGTACGTCTCGGTGCGGACATTATATACGTCTATAACGTTATATATCCTAACCTAAGGCAACTTAACCTCTCGGATGTAGTATTTTCCAACAGTCTTGTCGGGTCGGACCCTACTTCACGGAGGGCACATTATATACTTCTATATCGTAATATAACCTAACCTAACCCATCTAGACCCTCGCTGCTAATGTTTTACAAAATCCGGGTCGTGTCGGCCCGTACTTTTCCGTGGGGACATTATATACGTCTATAATTTTATATATCCTAAGCTAAGGCAACATAACATCTCGAATGTAGTATTTTCCAACATTCCTGGCGGGTCGGCCCCTACTTCTAGGTGGGCACATTATATACGTCTGTATCGTAATATAACCAAACCTAACCCATCTAGACCCTCGCTGGTAATGTTCTACAGAATCCCGGTCGTGTCGTCCCGTACGTCTCGGAGCGGACATTATATACGTCTATAACGTTATATATCCTAACCAAAGGCAACCTAACATCTCGAACGTAGTATTTCACAACATTCCTGGCGGGTCGGCCCCACTTCTCGGTGGGAACATTATATACGTCTATATCGTAATATAACCTAACCTAATCCATCTAGCCCCTAGCTGGGAATGTTTTACAGAATCCCGGTCGTGTCGTCCCGTACGTCTCGGTGGGGACATTATAGACGTCTATAACGTTATATATCCTAACCTAAGGCAACCTAACATCTCGGATGTAGTATTTTTCAACATTCCTGGCGGGTCGGACCCTACTTCTCGGTGGGCACATTATATACGTCTATATCGTAATGTAACCTAATCTAACCCATCTAGACCCTCGCTGTTAATGTTTTACAAAATCTCGGTCGTGTCGGCCCGTACCTTTCCGTGGGGACATTATATACGTCTATAATTTTATATATCCTAACCTAAGGCAACATAACATCTTGAATGTAGTATTTTCCAACATTCCTTGTCGGGTCGGCCCCTACTTCTCGGTGGGCACATTATATACGTCTATAACGTAATATAACCTAACCTAACCCATCTAGACCCTCGCTGGTAATGTTTTACAAAATCCCGGTCATGTAGGCCCGTACTTTTCCGTGGGGACATTTTATACGTCTATAATTTTATATATCCCAACCTAAGGGAACCTAACATCTTGGATGTAGTATTTTCCAACATTCCTGGCGGGTCGGCCCCTACTTCTCGGTGGGCACATTATATACGTCTGTATCGTAATATAACCTAACCTAAGCCACCTACACCCTCGCTGGTAATGTGTCGCAGAATCCCGTTCGTGACTTCCCGTACGTCTCGAAGCCGGACATTATATACGTCTATCAAGTTATATACCCTAACCTAAGGGAACCTAACATCTCGGATGCAGTATTTCACAACATTCCTGGCTGGTCGGCCCCACTTCTCGGTGGGAACATTATATACGTCTATATCGTAATATAACCTAACCTAACCCATCTAGACCCTCGCTGGTAATGCTTTACAAAATCCCGGTCGTGTCGGCCCGTACTTCTCGGTGCGGACATTATATACGTCTATAACGTTATATATCCTAACCAAAGGCAGCCTAACATCTCGAATGTAGTATTTCACAACATTCCTGGCGGGTCTGCCCCACTTCTCGGTGGGAACATTATTTACGTCTATAACGTAATATAACCTAACCTAACCCATCTAGCACCTAGCTGGGAATGTTTTACAGAATCCCGGTCGTGTCGTCCCGTACGTCTCGGTGCGGACATTATATACGTCTATAACGTTATATATCCTAACCTAAGGCAACTTAACCTCTCGGATGTAGTATTTTCCAACAGTCTTGTCGGGTCGGACCCTACTTCTCGGTGGGCACATTATATACTTCTATATCGTAATATAACCTAACCTAACCCATCTAGACCCTCGCTGGTAATGTTTTACAAAATCCCGGTCGTGTCGGCCCGTACTTCTCGGTGGGGACATTATATACATCTATAACGTTATATATCCCAACCTAAGGGAACCTAACATCTCGGATGTAGTATTTCACAACATTCCTGGATGGTCGGCCCCACTTCTCGGTGGGAACATTATATACGTCTATATCGTAATATAACCTAACCTAACCCATCTAGACCCTAGCTGGGAATGTTTTACAGAATCCCGGTCGTGTCGTCCCGTACGTCTCGGTGCGGACATTATATACGTCTATAACGTTATATATCCTAACCTAAGGGAACCTAACATCTCGGATGTAGTATTTCACAACATTCCTGGCTGGTCGGCCCCACTTCTCGGTGGGAACATTATATACGTCTATAACGTTATATATCCTAGCCAAAGGCAACTTAACATCTCGGATGTTGTATTTTCCAACATTCCTGGCGGGTCTGCCCCACTTCTCGGTGGGAACATTATTTACGTCTATAACGTAATATAACCTAACCTAACCCATCTAGCACCTAGCTGGGAATGTTTTACAGAATCCCGGTCGTGTCGTCCCGTACGTCTCGGTGCGGACATTATATACGTCTATAACGTTATATATCCTAACCTAAGGCAACTTAACCTCTCGGATGTAGTATTTTCCAACAGTCTTGTCGGGTCGGAACCTACTTCTCGGTGGGCACATTATATACTTCTATATCGTAATATAACCTAACCTAACCCATCTAGACCCTCGCTGTTAATGTTTTACAAAATCCGGGTCGTGTCGGCCCGTACTTTTCCGTGGGGACATTATATACGTCTATAATTTTATATATCTTAACCTAAGGCAACATAACATCTCGAATGTAGTATTTTCCAACATTCCTGGCGGGTCGGCCCCTACTTCTAGGTGGGCACATTATATACGTCCGTATCGTATTATAACCAAACCTAACCCATCTAGACCCTCGCTGGTAATGTTCTACAGAATCCCGGTCGTGTCGGCCCGTACTTCTCCGTGGGGACATTATATACGTCTATATCGTTATATATCCTAACCTAAGGCAACCTAACATCTCGGATGTAGTATTTTTCAACATTCCTGGCGGGTCGGACCCTACTTCTCGGTGGGCACATTATATACCTCTATATCGTAATGTAACCTAACCTAACCCATCTAGACCCTCGCTGTTAATGTTTTACAAAATCTCGGTCGTGTCGGCCCGTACTTTTCCGTGGGGACATTATATACGTCTATAATTTTATATATCCTAACCTAAGGCAACCTAACATCTCGAATGTAGTATTTCACAACATTCCTGGCGGGTCGGCCCCACTTCTCGGTGGGAACATTATATACGTCTATATCGTAATATAACCTAACCTAATCCATCTAGCCCCTAGCTGGGAATGTTTTACAGAATCCCGGTCGTGTCGTCCCGTACGTCTCGGTGGGGACATTATAGACGTCTATAACATTATATATCCTAACCTAAGGCAACCTAACATCTCGGATGTAGTATTTTCCAACATTCCTGGCGGGTCGGACCCTACTTCTCGGTGGGCACATTATATACGTCTATATCGTAATGTAACCTAATCTAACCCATCTAGACCCTCGCTGTTAATGTTTTACAAAATCTCGGTCGTGTCGGCCCGTACCTTTCCGTGGGGACATTATATACGTCTATAATTTTATATATCCTAACCTAAGGCAACATAACATCTTGAATGTAGTATTTTCCAACATTCCTTGTCGGGTCGGCCCCTACTTCTCGGTGGGCACATTATATACGTCTATAACGTAATATAACCTAACCTAACCCATCTAGACCCTCGCTGGTAATGTTTTACAAAATCCCGGTCGTGTCGGCCCGTACTTCTCGGTGGGGACATTATATACATCTATAACGTTATATATCCCAACCTAAGAGAACCTAACATCTCGGATGTAGTATTTCACAACATTCCTGGATGGTCGGCCCCACTTCTCGGTGGGAACATTATATACGTCTATATCGTAATATAACCTAACCTAACCCATCTAGACCCTAGCTGGGAATGTTTTACAGAATCCCGGTCGTGTCGTCCCGTACGTCTCGGTGCGGACATTATATACGTCTATAACGTTATATATCCTAACCTAAGGGAACCTAACATCTCGGATGTAGTATTTCACAACATTCCTGGCTGGTCGGCCCCACTTCTCGGTGGGAACATTATATACGTCTATAACGTTATATATCCTAGCCAAAGGCAACTTAACATCTCGGATGTTGTATTTTCCAACATTCCTGGCGGGTCGGACCCTACTTCTCGGTGGGCACATTATATACGTCTGTAACGTAATATAACCGAACCTAAGCCACCTACACCCTCGCTGGTAATGATTCACAGAATCCCGTTCGTGTCTTCCCGTACGTCTCGAAGCCGGACATTATATACGTCTATCAAGTTATATATCCTAACCTAAGGCAACCTAACATCTCGAATGTAGTATTTCACAACATTCCTGGCGGGTCGGCCCCACTTCTCGGTGGGAACATTATATACGTTTATAACGTAATATAACCTAACCTCACCCATCTAGACCCTCGCTGGTAATGTTTTACAAAATCCCGGTCGTGTCGGCCCGTACTTCTCCGTGGGGACATTATATACGTCTATATCGTTATATATCCTAACCTAAGGCAACCTAACATCTCGGATGTAGTATTTTCCAACATTCCTGGCGGGGCGGCCCCTACTTCTCGGTGGGAACATTATATACGTCTATATCGTAATCTAACCTAACCTAACCCATCTAGACCCTCGCTGGTAATGTTTTACAAAATCCCGGTCGTGTCGGCCCATACTTCTCGGTGGGGACATTATATACGTCTATAACGTTATATATCCTAACCTAAGGGAACCTAACATCTCGGATGTAGTATTTCACAACATTCCTGGCTGGTCGGCCCCACTTCTCGGTGGGAACATTATATACGTCTATATCGTAATATAACCTAACCTAACCCATCTAGACCCTCGCTGGTAATGTTTTACAGAATCCCGGTCGTGTCCTCTCGTACGTCTCGGTGCGGACATTATATACGTCTATAACGTTATATATCCTAACCTAAGGGAACCTAACATATCGGATGTAGTATTTCACAAAATTCCTGGCTGGTCGGCCCCACTTCTCGGTGGGAACATTATATACGTTTATAACGTAGTATAACCTAACATAACCCATCTAGCCCCTCGCTTGCAATGTTTTACAGAATCCCGGTCGTGTCGTTTCGTACGTCTCGGTGCGGACATTATACACGTCTATAACTTTATATATCCTAACCAAAGGCAACTTAACATCTCGGATGTAGTATTTTCCAACATTCCTGGCGGGTCGGACCCTACTTCTCGGTGGGCACATTATATACGTCTATATCGTAATATAACCTAACCTAACCCATCTAGACCCTCGCTGGTAATGTTTTACAGAATCCCGTTCGTGTCGTCTCGTACGTCTCGGTGCGGACATTATATACGTCTATAACGTTATATATCCTAACCTAAGGGAACCTAACATCTCGGATGTAGTATTTTCCAACATTCCTGGCGGGTCGGCCCCTACTTCTAGGTGGGCACATTATATACGTCTGTATCGTAATATAACCAAACCTAACCCATCTAGACCCTCGCTGGTAATGTTCTACAGAATCCCGGTCGTGTCGTCCCGTACGTCTCGGAGCGGACATTATATACGTCTATAACGTTATATATCCTAACCAAAGGCAACCTAACATCTCGAACGTAGTATTTCACAACATTCCTGGCGGGTCGGCCCCACTTCTCGGTGGGAACATTATATACGTCTATATCGTAATATAACCTAACCTAATCCATCTAGCCCCTAGCTGGGAATGTTTTACAGAATCCCGGTCGTGTCGTCCCGTACGTCTCGGTGGGGACATTATAGACGTCTATAACGTTATATATCCTAACCTAAGGCAACCTAAC
Source organism: Xylocopa violacea (assembly GCA_963969225.1). NCBI lineage: Eukaryota > Metazoa > Arthropoda > Insecta > Hymenoptera > Apidae > Xylocopa > Xylocopa violacea. Next base: position 1,414,459 of record CAXAJV010000481.1, read on the forward strand.
ATCTCGGATGTAGTATTTTTCAACATTCCTGGCGGGTCGGACCCTACTTCTCGGTGGGCACATTATATACGTCTATATCGTAATGTAACCTAATCTAACCCATCTAGACCCTCGCTGTTAATGTTTTACAAAATCTCGGTCGTGTCGGCCCGTACCTTTCCGTGGGGACATTATATACGTCTATAATTTTATATATCCTAACCTAAGGCAACATAACATCTTGAATGTAGTATTTTCCAACATTCCTTGTCGGGTCGGCCCCTACTTCTCGGTGGGCACATTATATACGTCTATAACGTAATATAACCTAACCTAACCCATCTAGACCCTCGCTGGTAATGTTTTACAAAATCCCGGTCATGTAGGCCCGTACTTTTCCGTGGGGACATTTTATACGTCTATAATTTTATATATCCCAACCTAAGGGAACCTAACATCTTGGATGTAGTATTTTCCAACATTCCTGGCGGGTCGGCCCCTACTTCTCGGTGGGCACATTATATACGTCTGTATCGTAATATAACCTAACCTAAGCCACCTACACCCTCGCTGGTAATGTGTCGCAGAATCCCGTTCGTGTCTTCCCGTACGTCTCGAAGCCGGACATTATATACGTCTATCAAGTTATATACCCTAACCTAAGGGAACCTAACATCTCGGATGCAGTATTTCACAACATTCCTGGCTGGTCGGCCCCACTTCTCGGTGGGAACATTATATACGTCTATATCGTAATATAACCTAACCTAACCCATCTAGACCCTCGCTGGTAATGCTTTACAAAATCCCGGTCGTGTCGGCCCGTACTTCTCGGTGCGGACATTATATACGTCTATAACGTTATATATCCTAACCAAAGGCAGCCTAACATCTCGAATGTAGTATTTCACAACATTCCTGGCGGGTCTGCCCCACTTCTCGGTGGGAACATTATATACGTTTATAACGTAGTATAACCTAACATAACCCATCTAGCCCCTCGCTTGCAATGTTTTACAGAATCCCGTTCGTGTCGTCTCGTACGTCTCGGTGCGGACATTATATACGTCTATAACTTTATATATCCTAACCTAAGGGAACCTAACATCTCGGATGTAGTATTTCACAACATTCCTGGCTGGTCGGCCCCACTTCTCGGTGGGAACATTATATACGTTTATAACGTAGTATGACCTAACATAACCCATCTAGCACCTCGCTTGTAATGTTTTACAGAATCCCGGTCGTGTCGTCCCGTACGTCTCGGTGCGGACATTATATACGTCTATAACGTTATATATCCTAACCAAAGGCAACCTAACATCTCGAATGTAGTATTTCACAACATTCCTGGCGGGTCTGCCCCACTTCTCGGTGGGAACATTATTTACGTCTATAACGTAATAGAACCTAACCTAACCCATCTAGCCCCTAGCTGGGAATGTTTTACAGAATCCCGATCGTGTCGTCCCGTACGTCTCGGTGCGGACATTATATACGTCTATAACGTTATATATCCTAACCTAAGGCAACTTAACCTCTCGGATGTAGTATTTTCCAACAGTCTTGTCGGGTCGGACCCTACTTCTCGGAGGGCACATTATATACTTCTATATCGTAATATAACCTAACCTAACCCATCTAGACCCTCGCTGCTAATGTTTTACAAAATCCGGGTCGTGTCGGCCCGTACTTTTCCGTGGGGACATTATATACGTCTATAATTTTATATATCCTAAGCTAAGGCAACATAACATCTCGAATGTAGTATTTTCCAACATTCCTGGCGGGTCGGCCCCTACTTCTAGGTGGGCACATTATATACGTCTGTATCGTAATATAACCAAACCTAACCCATCTAGACCCTCGCTGGTAATGTTCTACAGAATCCCGGTCGTGTCGTCCCGTACGTCTCGGAGCGGACATTATTTACGTCTATAACGTTATATATCCTAACCAAAGGCAACCTAACATCTCGAACGTAGTATTTCACAACATTCCTGGCGGGTCGGCCCCACTTCTCGGTGGGAACATTATATACGTCTATATCGTAATATAACCTAACCTAATCCATCTAGCCCCTAGCTGGGAATGTTTTACAGAATCCCGGTCGTGTCGTCGCGTACGTCTCGGTGGGGACATTATAGACGTCTATAACGTTATATATCCTAACCTAAGGCAACCTAACATCTCGGATGTAGTATTTTTCAACATTCCTGGCGGGTCGGACCCTACTTCTCGGTGGGCACATTATATACGTCTATATCGTAATGTAACCTAATCTAACCCATCTAGACCCTCGCTGTTAATGTTTTACAAAATCTCGGTCGTGTCGGCCCGTACCTTTCCGTGGGGACATTATATACGTCTATAATTTTATATATCCTAACCTAAGGCAACATAACATCTTGAATGTAGTATTTTCCAACATTCCTTGTCGGGTCGGCCCCTACTTCTCGGTGGGCACATTATATACGTCTATAACGTAATATAACCTAACCTAACCCATCTAGACCCTCGCTGGTAATGTTTTACAAAATCCCGGTCATGTAGGCCCGTACTTTTCCGTGGGGACATTTTATACGTCTATAATTTTATATATCCCAACCTAAGGGAACCTAACATCTTGGATGTAGTATTTTCCAACATTCCTGGCGGGTCGGCCCCTACTTCTCGGTGGGCACATTATATACGTCTGTATCGTAATATAACCTAACCTAAGCCACCTACACCCTCGCTGGTAATGTGTCGCAGAATCCCGTTCGTGTCTTCCCGTACGTCTCGAAGCCGGACATTATATACGTCTATCAAGTTATATACCCTAACCTAAGGGAACCTAACATCTCGGATGCAGTATTTCACAACATTCCTGGCTGGTCGGCCCCACTTCTCGGTGGGAACATTATATACGTCTATATCGTAATATAACCTAACCTAACCCATCTAGACCCTCGCTGGTAATGCTTTACAAAATCCCGGTCGTGTCGGCCCGTACTTCTCGGTGCGGACATTATATACGTCTATAACGTTATATATCCTAACCAAAGGCAGCCTAACATCTCGAATGTAGTATTTCACAACATTCCTGGCGGGTCTGCCCCACTTCTCGGTGGGAACATTATTTACGTCTATAACGTAATATAACCTAACCTAACCCATCTAGCACCTAGCTGGGAATGTTTTACAGAATCCCGGTCGTGTCGTCCCGTACGTCTCGGTGCGGACATTATATACGTCTATAACGTTATATATCCTAACCTAAGGCAACTTAACCTCTCGGATGTAGTATTTTCCAACAGTCTTGTCGGGTCGGACCCTACTTCTCGGTGGGCACATTATATACTTCTATATCGTAATATAACCTAACCTAACCCATCTAGACCCTCGCTGTTAATGTTTTACAAAATCCGGGTCGTGTCGGCCCGTACTTTTCCGTGGGGACATTATATACGTCTATAATTTTATATATCTTAACCTAAGGCAACATAACATCTCGAATGTAGTATTTTCCAACATTCCTGGCGGGTCGGCCCCTACTTCTAGGTGGGCACATTATATACGTGCGTATCGTATTATAACCAAACCTAACCCTTCTAGTCCCTCGCTGGTAATGTTCTACAGAATCCCGGTCGTGTCGTCTCGTACGTCTCGGTGCGGACATTATATACGTCTATAACTTTATATATCCTAACCAAAGGCAACTTAACATCTCGGATGTAGTGTTTTCCAACATTCCTGGCGGGTCGGACCCTACTTCTCGGTGGGCACATTATATACGTCTATATCGTAATATAACCTAACCTAACCCATCTAGACCCTCGCTGGTAATGTTTTACAAAATCCCGGTCGTGTCGGCCCGTACTTTTCCGTGGGGACATTATATACGTCTATAATTTTATATATCCTAACCTAAGGCAACCTAACATCTCGAATGTAGTATTTCACAACATTTCTGGCGGGTCGGCCCCACTTCTCGGTGGGAACATGATATACGTCTATATCGTAATATAACCTAACCTAATCCATCTAGCCCCTAGCTGGGAATGTTTTACAGAATCCCGGTCGTGTCGTCCCGTACGTCTCGGTGGGGACATTATAGACGTCTATAACGTTATATATCCTAACCTAAGGCAACCTAACATCTCGGATGTAGTATTTTCCAACATTCCTGGCGGGTCGGACCCTACTTCTCGGTGGGCACATTATATACGTCTATATCGTAATGTAACCTAATCTAACCCATCTAGACCCTCGCTGTTAATGTTTTACAAAATCTCGGTCGTGTCGGCCCGTACCTTTCCGTGGGGACATTATATACGTCTATAATTTTATATATCCTAACCTAAGGCAACATAACATCTTGAATGTAGTATTTTCCAACATTCCTTGTCGGGTCGGCCCCTACTTCTCGGTGGGCACATTATATACGTCTATAACGTAATATAACCTAACCTAACCCATCTAGACCCTCGCTGGTAATGTTTTACAAAATCCCGGTCGTGTCGGCCCGTACTTCTCGGTGGGGACATTATATACATCTATAACGTTATATATCCCAACCTAAGGGAACCTAACATCTCGGATGTAGTATTTCACAACATTCCTGGATGGTCGGCCCCACTTCTCGGTGGGAACATTATATACGTCTATATCGTAATATAACCTAACCTAACCCATCTAGACCCTAGCTGGGAATGTTTTACAGAATCCCGGTCGTGTCGTCCCGTACGTCTCGGTGCGGACATTATATACGTCTATAACGTTATATATCCTAACCTAAGGGAACCTAACATCTCGGATGTAGTATTTCACAACATTCCTGGCTGGTCGGCCCCACTTCTCGGTGGGAACATTATATACGTCTATAACGTTATATATCCTAGCCAAAGGCAACTTAACATCTCGGATGTTGTATTTTCCAACATTCCTGGCGGGTCGGACCCTACTTCTCGGTGGGCACATTATATACCTCTGTAACGTAATATAACCGAACCTAAGCCACCTACACCCTCGCTGGTAATGATTCACAGAATCCCGTTCGTGTCTTCCCGTACGTCTCGAAGCCGGACATTATATACGTCTATCAAGTTATATATCCTAACCTAAGGCAACCTAACATCTCGAATGTAGTATTTCACAACATTCCTGGCGGGTCGGCCCCACTTCTCGGTGGGAACATTATATACGTTTATAACGTAATATAACCTAACCTCACCCATCTAGACCCTCGCTGGTAATGTTTTACAAAATCCCGGTCGTGTCGGCCCGTACTTCTCCGTGGGGACATTATATACGTCTATAACGTTATATATCCTAACCTAAGGGAACCTAACATGTCGGATGTAGTATTTCACAACATTCCTGGCTGGTCGGCCCCACTTCTCGGTGGGAACATTATATACGTCTATATCGTAATATAACCTAACCTAACCCATCTAGACCCTCGCTGGTAATGTTTTACAGAATCCCGGTCGTGTCCTCTCGTACGTCTCGGTGCGGACATTATATACGTCTATAACGTTATATATCCTAACCTAAGGGAACCTAACATATCGGATGTAGTATTTCACAACATTTCTGGCGGGTCGGCCCCACTTCTCGGTGGGAACATGATATACGTCTATATCGTAATATAACCTAACCTAATCCATCTAGCCCCTAGCTGGGAATGTTTTACAGAATCCCGGTCGTGTCGTCCCGTACGTCTCGGTGGGGACATTATAGACGTCTATAACGTTATATATCCTAACCTAAGGCAACCTAACATCTCGGATGTAGTATTTTCCAACATTCCTGGCGGGTCGGACCCTACTTCTCGGTGGGCACATTATATACGTCTATATCGTAATGTAACCTAATCTAACCCATCTAGACCCTCGCTGTTAATGTTTTACAAAATCTCGGTCGTGTCGGCCCGTACCTTTCCGTGGGGACATTATATACGTCTATAATTTTATATATCCTAACCTAAGGCAACATAACATCTTGAATGTAGTATTTTCCAACATTCCTTGTCGGGTCGGCCCCTACTTCTCGGTGGGCACATTATATACGTCTATAACGTAATATAACCTAACCTAACCCATCTAGACCCTCGCTGGTAATGTTTTACAAAATCCCGGTCGTGTCGGCCCGTACTTCTCGGTGGGGACATTATATACATCTATAACGTTATATATCCCAACCTAAGGGAACCTAACATCTCGGATGTAGTATTTCACAACATTCCTGGATGGTCGGCCCCACTTCTCGGTGGGAACATTATATACGTCTATATCGTAATATAACCTAACCTAACCCATCTAGACCCTAGCTGGGAATGTTTTACAGAATCCCGGTCGTGTCGTCCCGTACGTCTCGGTGCGGACATTATATACGTCTATAACGTTATATATCCTAACCTAAGGGAACCTAACATCTCGGATGTAGTATTTCACAACATTCCTGGCTGGTCGGCCCCACTTCTCGGTGGGAACATTATATACGTCTATAACGTTATATATCCTAGCCAAAGGCAACTTAACATCTCGGATGTTGTATTTTCCAACATTCCTGGCGGGTCGGACCCTACTTCTCGGTGGGCACATTATATACCTCTGTAACGTAATATAACCGAACCTAAGCCACCTACACCCTCGCTGGTAATGATTCACAGAATCCCGTTCGTGTCTTCCCGTACGTCTCGAAGCCGGACATTATATACGTCTATCAAGTTATATATCCTAACCTAAGGCAACCTAACATCTCGAATGTAGTATTTCACAACATTCCTGGCGGGTCGGCCCCACTTCTCGGTGGGAACATTATATACGTTTATAACGTAATATAACCTAACCTCACCCATCTAGACGTCTCGCTGGTAATGTTTTACAAAATCCCGGTCGTGTCGGCCCGTACTTCTCCGTGGGGACATTATATACGTCTATAACGTTATATATCCTAACCTAAGGGAACCTAACATGTCGGATGTAGTATTTCACAACATTCCTGGCTGGTCGGCCCCACTTCTCGGTGGGAACATTATATACGTCTATATCGTAATATAACCTAACCTAACCCATCTAGACCCTCGCTGGTAATGTTTTACAGAATCCCGGTCGTGTCCTCTCGTACGTCTCGGTGCGGACATTATATACGTCTATAACTTTATATATCCTAACCTAAGGGAACCTAACATATCGGATGTAGTATTTCACAAAATTCCTGGCTGGTCGGCCCCACTTCTCGGTGGGAACATTATATACGTTTATAACGTAGTATAACCTAACATAACCCATCTAGCCCCTCGCTTGCAATGTTTTACAGAATCCCGGTCGTGTCGTTTCGTACGTCTCGGTGCGGACATTATACACGTCTATAACTTTATATATCCTAACCAAAGGCAACTTAACATCTCGGATGTAGTATTTTCCAACATTCCTGGCGGGTCGGACCCTACTTCTCGGTGGGCACATTATATACGTCTATATCGTAATATAACCTAACCTAACCCATCTAGACCCTCGCTGGTAATGTTTTACAGAATCCCGTTCGTGTCGTCTCGTACGTCTCGGTGCGGACATTATATACGTCTATAACGTTATATATCCTAACCTAAGGGAACCTAACATCTCGGATGTAGTATTTCACAACATTCCTGGCTGGTCGGCCCCACTTCTCGGTGGGAACATTATATACGTTTATAACGTAGTATAACCTAACATAACCCATCTAGCACCTCGCTTGTAATGTTTTACAGAATCCCGGTCGTGTCGTCCCGTACGTCTCGGTGCGGACATTATATACGTCTATAACGTTATATATCCTAACCTAAGGCAACTTAACCTCTCGGATGTAGTATTTTCCAACAGTCTTGTCGGGTCGGACCCTACTTCTCGGAGGGCACATTATATACTTCTATATCGTAATATAACCTAACCTAACCCATCTAGACCCTCGCTGCTAATGTTTTACAAAATCCGGGTCGTGTCGGCCCGTACTTTTCCGTGGGGACATTATATACGTCTATAATTTTATATATCCTAACCTAAGGCAACATAACATCTCGAATGTAGTATTTTCCAACATTCCTGGCGGGTCGGCCCCTACTTCTAGGTGGGCACATTATATACGTCTGTATCGTAATATAACCAAACCTAACCCATCTAGACCCTCGCTGGTAATGTTCTACAGAATCCCGGTCGTGTCGTCCCGTACGTCTCGGAGCGGACATTATATACGTCTATAACGTTATATATCCTAACCAAAGGCAACCTAACATCTCGAATGTAGTATTTCACAACATTCCTGGCGGGTCGGCCCCACTTCTCGGTGGGAACATTATATACGTCTATATCGTAATATAACCTAACCTAATCCATCTAGCCCCTAGCTGGGAATGTTTTACAGAATCCCGGTCGTGTCGTCCCGTACGTCTCGGTGGGGACATTATAGACGTCTATAACGTTATATATCCTAACCTAAGGCAACCTAACATCTCGGATGTAGTATTTTTCAACATTCCTGGCGGGTCGGACCCTACTTCTCGGTGGGCACATTATATACGTCTATATCGTAATGTAACCTAATCTAACCCATCTAGACCCTCGCTGTTAATGTTTTACAAAATCTCGGTCGTGTCGGCCCGTACCTTTCCGTGGGGACATTATATACGTCTATAATTTTATATATCCTAACCTAAGGCAACATAACATCTTGAATGTAGTCTTTTCCAACATTCCTTGTCGGGTCGGCCCCTACTTCTCGGTGGGCACATTATATACGTCTATAACGTAATATAACCTAACCTAACCCATCTAGACCCTCGCTGGTAATGTTTTACAAAATCCCGGTCATGTAGGCCCGTACTTTTCCGTGGGGACATTTTATACGTCTATAATTTTATATATCCCAACCTAAGGGAACCTAACATCTTGGATGTAGTATTTTCCAACATTCCTGGCGGGTCGGCCCCTACTTCTCGGTGGGCACATTATATACGTCTGTATCGTAATATAACCTAACCTAAGCCACCTACACCCTCGCTGGTAATGTGTCGCAGAATCCCGTTCGTGTCTTCCCGTACGTCTCGAAGCCGGACATTATATACGTCTATCAAGTTATATACCCTAACCTAAGGGAACCTAACATCTCGGATGCAGTATTTCACAACATTCCTGGCTGGTCGGCCCCACTTCTCGGTGGGAACATTATATATGTCTATAACGTTATATATCCTAGCCAAAGGCAACTTAACATCTCGGATGTTGTATTTTCCAACATTCCTGGCGGGTCGGACCCTACTTCTCGGGGGGCACATTAGATACGTCTGTAACGTAATATAACCGAACCTAAGCCACCTACACCCTCGCTGGTAATGATTCACAGAATCCCGTTCGTGTCTTCCCGTACGTCTCGAAGCCGGACATTATATACGTCTATCAAGTTATATATCCTAACCTAAGGCATCCTAACATCTCGAATGTAGTATTTCACAACATTCCTGGCGGGTCGGCCCCACTTCTCGGTGGGAACATTATATACGTTTATAACGTAATATAACCTAACCTCACCCATCTAGACCCTCGCTGGTAATGTTTTACAAAATCCCGGTCGTGTCGGCCCGTACTTCTCCGTGGGGACATTATATACGTCTATATCGTTATATATCCTAACCTAAGGCAACCTAACATCTCGGACGTAGTATTTTCCAACATTCCTGGCGGGTCGGACCCTACTTCTCGGTGGGCACATTATATACGTCTATATCGTAATGTAACCTAACCTAACCCATCTAGACCCTCGCTGTTAATGTTTTACAAAATCTCGGTCGTGTCGGCCCGTACTTTTCCGTGGGGACATTATATACGTCTATAATTTTATATATCCTAACCTAAGGCAACCTAACATCTCGGATGTAGTATTTTCCAACATTCCTGGCGGGGCGGCCCCTACTTCTCGGTGGGAACATTATTTACGTCTATAACGTTATATACCCTAACCTAAGGGAACCTAACATCTCGGATGCAGTATTTCACAACATTCCTGGCGGGTCGGCGCCAATTCTCAGTGGGAACATTAAATACGTCTATAACGCAATATAACCTAACATAACCCATCTAGCCCCTAGCTGGGAATGTTTTACAGAATCCCGGTCGTGTCGTCTCGTACGTCTCGGTGCGGACATTATATACGTCTATAACGTTATATATCCTAACCAAAGGCAACTTAACATCTCGGATGTAGTATTTTCCAACATTCCTGGCGGGTCGGACCCTACTTCTCGGTGGGCACATTATATACGTCTATATCGTAATATAACCTAACCTAACCCATCTAGACCCTCGCTGGTAATGTTTTACAAAATCCCGGTCGTGTCGGCCCGTACTTCTCCGTGGGGACATTATATACGTCTATATCGTTATATATCCTAACCTAAGGCAACCTAACATCTCGGATGTAGTATTTTCCAACATTCCTGGCGGGTCGGACCCTACTTCTCGCTGGGCACATTATGTACGTCTATATCGTAATGTAACCTAACCTAACCCATCTAGACCCTCGCTGTTAATGTTTTACAACATCTCGGTCGTGTCGGCCCGTACTTTTCCGTGGGGACATTATATACGTCTATAATTTTATATATCCTAACCTAAGGCAACCTAACATCTCGAATGTAGTATTTCACAACATTCCTGGCGGGTCGGCCCCACTTCTCGGTGGGAACATTATATACGTCTATATCGTAATATAACCTAACCTAATCCATCTAGCCCCAAGCTGGGAATGTCTTACAGAATCCCGGTCGTGTCGTCCCGTACGTCTCGGTGGGGACATTATAGACGTCTATAACGTTATATATCCTAACCTAAGGCAACCTAACATCTCGGATGTAGTATTTTCCAACATTCCTGGCGGGTCGGACCCTACTTCTCGGTGGGCACATTATATACGTCTATATCGTAATGTAACCTAATCTAACCCATCTAGACCCTCGCTGTTAATGTTTTACAAAATCTCGGTCGTGTCGGCCCGTACCTTTCCGTGGGGACATTATATACATCTATAACGTTATATATCCCAACCTAAGGGAACCTAACATCTCGGATGTAGTATTTCACAACATTCCTGGCGGGTCGGCCCCACTTCTCGGTGGGAACATTATATACGTTTATAACGTAATATAACCTAACCTCACCCATCTAGACCCTCGCTGGTAATGTTTTACAAAATCCCGGTCGTGTCGGCCCGTACTTCTCCGTGGGGACATTATATACGTCTATAACGTTATATATCCTAACCTAAGGGAACCTAACATCTCGGATGTAGTATTTCACAACATTCCTGGCTGGTCGGCCCCACTTCCCGGTGGGAACATTATATACGTCTATATCGTAATATAACCTAACCTAACCCATCTAGACCCTCGCTGGTAATGTTTTACAGAATCCCGGTCGTGTCCTCTCGTACGTCTCGGTGCGGACATTATATACGTCTATAACGTTATATATCCTAACCTAAGGGAACCTAACATATCGGATGTAGTATTTCACAAAATTCCTGGCTGGTCGGCCCCACTTCTCGGTGGGAACATTATATACGTTTATAACGTAGTATAACCTAACATAACCCATCTAGCCCCTCGCTTGCAATGTTTTACAGAATCCCGGTCGTGTCGTTTCGTACGTCTCGGTGCGGACATTATACACGTCTATAACTTTATATATCCTAACCAAAGGCAACTTAACATCTCGGATGTAGTATTTTCCAACATTCCTGGCGGGTCGGACCCTACTTCTCGGTGGGCACATTATATACGTCTATATCGTAATATAACCTAACCTAACCCATCTAGACCCTCGCTGGTAATGTTTTACAGAATCCCGTTCGTGTCGTCTCGTATGTCTCGGTGCGGACATTATATACGTCTATAACGTTATATATCCTAACCTAAGGGAACCTAACATCTCGGATGTAGTATTTCACAACATTCCTGGCTGGTCGGCCCCACTTCTCGGTGGGAACATTATATACGTTTATAACGTAGTATAACCTAACATAACCCATCTAGCACCTCGCTTGTAATGTTTTACAGAATCCCGGTCGTGTCGTCCCGTACGTCTCGGTGCGGACATTATATACGTCTATAACGTTATATATCCTAACCTAAGGCAACTTAACCTCTCGGATGTAGTATTTTCCAACAGTCTTGTCGGGTCGGACCCTACTTCTCGGAGGGCACATTATATACTTCTATATCGTAATATAACCTAACCTAACCCATCTAGACCCTCGCTGCTAATGTTTTACAAAATCCGGGTCGTGTCGGCCCGTACTTTTCCGTGGGGACATTATATACGTCTATAATTTTATATATCCTAACCTAAGGCAACATAACATCTCGAATGTAGTATTTTCCAACATTCCTGGCGGGTCGGCCCCTACTTCTAGGTGGGCACATTATATACGTCTGTATCGTAATATAACCAAACCTAACCCATCTAGACCCTCGCTGGTAATGTTCTACAGAATCCCGGTCGTGTCGTCCCGTACGTCTCGGAGCGGACATTATATACGTCTATAACGTTATATATCCTAACCAAAGGCAACCTAACATCTCGAATGTAGTATTTCACAACATTCCTGGCGGGTCGGCCCCACTTCTCGGTGGGAACATTATATACGTCTATATCGTAATATAACCTAACCTAATCCATCTAGCCCCTAGCTGGGAATGTTTTACAGAATCCCGGTCGTGTCGTCCCGTACGTCTCGGTGGGGACATTATCGACGTCTATAACGTTATATATCCTAACCTAAGGCAACCTAACATCTCGGATGTATTATTTTCCAACATTCCTGGCGGGTCGGACCCTACTTCTCGGTGGGCACATTATATACGTCTATATAGTAATGTAAACTAATCTAACCCATCTAGACCCTCGCTGTTAATGTTTTACAAAATCTCGGTCGTGTCGGCCCGTACCTTTCCGTGGGGACATTATATACGTCTATAATTTTATATATCCTAACCTAAGGCAACATAACATCTTGAATGTAGTATTTTCCAACATTCCTTGTCGGGTCGGCCCCTACTTCTCGGTGGGCACATTATATACGTCTATAACGTAATATAACCTAACCTAACCCATCTAGACCCTCGCTGGTAATGTTTTACAAAATCCCGGTCATGTAGGCCCGTACTTTTCCGTGGGGACATTTTATACGTCTATAATTTTATATATCCCAACCTAAGGGAACCTAACATCTCGGATGTAGTATTTTCCAACATTCCTGACGGGTCGGCCCCTACTTCTCGGTGGGCACACTATATACGTCTGTATCGTAATATAACCTAACCTAAGCCACCTACACCCTCGCTGGTAATGTGTCACAGAATCCCGGTCGTGTCGTCCCGTACGTCTCGGTGCGGACATTATATACGTCTATAACGTTATATATCCTAACCTAAGGCAACTTAACCTCTCGGATGTAGTATTTTCCAACAGTCTTGTCGGGTCGGACCCTACTTCTCGGTGGGCACATTATATACTTCTATATCGTAATATAACCTAACCTAACCCATCTAGACCCTCGCTGTTAATGTTTTACAAAATCCGGGTCGTGTCGGCCCGTACTTTTCCGTGGGGACATTATATACGTCTATAATTTTATATATCTTAACCTAAGGCAACATAACATCTCGAATGTAGTATTTTCCAACATTCCTGGCGGGTCGGCCCCTACTTCTAGGTGGGCACATTATATACGTCCGTATCGTATTATAACCAAACCTAACCCATCTAGTCCCTCGCTGGTAATGTTCTACAGAATACCGGTCGTGTCGTCTCGTACGTCTCGGTGCGGACATTATATACGTCAATAACTTTATATATCCTAACCAAAGGCAACTTAACATCTCGGATGTAGTATTTTCCAACATTCCTGGCGGGTCGGACCCTACTTCTCGGTGGGCACATTATATACGTCTATATCGTAATATAACCTAACCTAACCCATCTAGACCCTCGCTGCTAATGTTTTACAAAATCCGGGTCGTGTCGGCCCGTACTTTTCCGTGGGGACATTATATACGTCTATAATTTTATATATCCTAACCTAAGGCAACATAACATCTCGAATGTAGTATTTTCCAACATTCCTGGCGGGTCGGCCCCTACTTCTAGGTGGGCACATTATATACGTCTGTATCGTAATATAACCAAACCTAACCCATCTAGACCCTCGCTGGTAATGTTCTACAGAATCCCGGTCGTGTCGTCCCGTACGTCTCGGAGCGGACATTATATACGTCTATAACGTTATATATCCTAACCAAAGGCAACCTAACATCTCGAATGTAGTATTTCACAACATTCCTGGCGGGTCGGCCCCACTTCTCGGTGGGAACATTATATACGTCTATATCGTAATATAACCTAACCTAATCCATCTAGCCCCTAGCTGGGAATGTTTTACAGAATCCCGGTCGTGTCGTCCCGTACGTCTCGGTGGGGACATTATCGACGTCTATAACGTTATATATCCTAACCTAAGGCAACCTAACATCTCGGATGTATTATTTTCCAACATTCCTGGCGGGTCGGACCCTACTTCCCGGTGGGCACATTATATACGTCTATATAGTAATGTAAACTAATCTAACCCATCTAGACCCTCGCTGTTAATGTTTTACAAAATCTCGGTCGTGTCGGTCCGTACCTTTCCGTGGGGACATTATATACGTCTATAATTTTATATATCCTAACCTAAGGCAACATAACATCTTGAATGTAGTATTTTCCAACATTCCTTGTCGGGTCGGCCCCTACTTCTCGGTGGGCACATTATATACGTCTATAACGTAATATAACCTAACCTAACCCATCTAGACCCTCGCTGGTAATGTTTTACAAAATCTCGGTCGTGTCGGCCCGTACTTTTCCGTGGGGACCTTTTATACGTCTATAATTTTATATATCCTAACCTAAGGCAACCTAACATCTCGGATGTAGTATTTTTCAACATTCCTGGCGGGTCGGACCCTACTTCTCGGTGGGCACATTATATACGTCTATATCGTAATGTAACCTAATCTAACCCATCTAGACCCTCGCTGTTAATGTTTTACAAAATCTCGGTCGTGTCGGCCCGTACCTTTCCGTGGGGACATTATATACGTCTATAATTTTATATATCCTAACCTGAGGCAACATAACATCTTGAATGTAGTATTTTCCAACATTCCTTGTCGGGTCGGCCCCTACTTCTCGGTGGGCACATTATATACGTCTATAACGTAATATAACCTAACCTAACCCATCTAGACCCTCGCTGGTAATGTTTTACAAAATCCCGGTCATGTAGGCCCGTACTTTTCCGTGGGGACATTTTATACGTCTATAATTTTATATATCCCAACCTAAGGGAACCTAACATCTCGGATGTAGTATTTTCCAACATTCCTGGCGGGTCGGCCCCTACTTCTCGGTGGGCACACTATATACGTCTGTATCGTAATATAACCTAACCTAACCCATCTAGACCCTCGCTGGTAATGTTTTACAAAATCCCGGTCGTGTCGGCCCGTACTTCTCGGTGGGGACATTATATACATCTATAACGTTATATATCCCAACCTAAGGGAACCTAACATCTCGGATGTAGTATTTCACAACATTCCTGGATGGTCGGCCCCACTTCTCGGTGGGAACATTATATACGTCTATATCGTAATATAACCTAACCTAACCCATCTAGACCCTAGCTGGGAATGTTTTACAGAATCCCGGTCGTGTCGTCCCGTACGTCTCGGTGCGGACATTATATACGTCTATAACGTTATATATCCTAACCTAAGGGAACCTAACATCTCGGATGTAGTATTTCACAACATTCCTGGCTGGTCGGCCCCACTTCTCGGTGGGAACATTATATACGTCTATAACGTTATATATCCTAGCCAAAGGCAACTTAACATCTCGGATGTTGTATTTTCCAACATTCCTGGCGGGTCGGACCCTACTTCTCGGTGGGCACATTATATACCTCTGTAACGTAATATAACCGAACCTAAGCCACCTACACCCTCGCTGGTAATGATTCACAGAATCCCGTTCGTGTCTTCCCGTACGTCTCGAAGCCGGACATTATATACGTCTATCAAGTTATATATCCTAACCTAAGGCAACCTAACATCTCGAATGTAGTATTTCACAACATTCCTGGCGGGTCGGCCCCACTTCTCGGTGGGAACATTATATACGTTTATAACGTAATATAACCTAACCTCACCCATCTAGACCCTCGCTGGTAATGTTTTACAAAATCCCGGTCGTGTCGGCCCGTACTTCTCCGTGGGGACATTATATACGTCTATAACGTTATATATCCTAACCTAAGGGAACCTAACATCTCGGATGTAGTATTTCCCAACATTCCTGGCTGGTCGGCCCCACTTCTCGGTGGGAACATTATATACGTCTATATCGTAATATAACCTAACCTAACCCATCTAGACCCTCGCTGGTAATGTTTTACAGAATCCCGGTCGTGTCCTCTCGTACGTCTCGGTGCGGACATTATATACGTCTATAACGTTATATATCCTAACCTAAGGGAACCTAACATATCGGATGTAGTATTTCACAAAATTCCTGGCTGGTCGGCCCCACTTCTCGGTGGGAACATTATATACGTTTATAACGTAGTATAACCTAACATAACCCATCTAGCCCCTCGCTTGCAATGTTTTACAGAATCCCGGTCGTGTCGTTTCGTACGTCTCGGTGCGGACATTATACACGTCTATAACTTTATATATCCTAACCAAAGGCAACTTAACATCTCGGATGTAGTATTTTCCAACATTCCTGGCGGGTCGGACCCTACTTCTCGGTGGGCACATTATATACGTCTATATCGTAATATAACCTAACCTAACCCATCTAGACCCTCGCTGGTAATGTTTTACAGAATCCCGTTCGTGTCGTCTCGTATGTCTCGGTGCGGACATTATATACGTCTATAACGTTATATATCCTAACCTAAGGGAACCTAACATCTCGGATGTAGTATTTCACAACATTCCTGGCTGGTCGGCCCCACTTCTCGGTGGGAACATTATATACGTTTATAACGTAGTATAACCTAACATAACCCATCTAGCACCTCGCTTGTAATGTTTTACAGAATCCCGGTCGTGTCGTCCCGTACGTCTCGGTGCGGACATTATATACGTCTATAACGTTATATATCCTAACCTAAGGCAACTTAACCTCTCGGATGTAGTATTTTCCAACAGTCTTGTCGGGTCGGACCCTACTTCTCGGAGGGCACATTATATACTTCTATATCGTAATATAACCTAACCTAACCCATCTAGACCCTCGCTGCTAATGTTTTACAAAATCCGGGTCGTGTCGGCCCGTACTTTTCCGTGGGGACATTATATACGTCTATAATTTTATATATCCTAACCTAAGGCAACATAACATCTCGAATGTAGTATTTTCCAACATTCCTGGCGGGTCGGCCCCTACTTCTAGGTGGGCACATTATATACGTCTGTATCGTAATATAACCAAACCTAACCCATCTAGACCCTCGCTGGTAATGTTCTACAGAATCCCGGTCGTGTCGTCCCGTACGTCTCGGAGCGGACATTATATACGTCTATAACGTTATATATCCTAACCAAAGGCAACCTAACATCTCGAATGTAGTATTTCACAACATTCCTGGCGGGTCGGTCCCACTTCTCGGTGGGAACATTATATACGTCTATATCGTAATATAACCTAACCTAATCCATCTAGCCCCTAGCTGGGAATGTTTTACAGAATCCCGGTCGTGTCGTCCCGTACGTCTCGGTGGGGACATTATCGACGTCTATAACGTTATATATCCTAACCTAAGGCAACCTAACATCTCGGATGTATTATTTTCCAACATTCCTGGCGGGTCGGACCCTACTTCTCGGTGGGCACATTATATACGTCTATATAGTAATGTAAACTAATCTAACCCATCTAGACCCTCGCTGTTAATGTTTTACAAAATCTCGGTCGTGTCGGCCCGTACCTTTCCGTGGGGACATTATATACGTCTATAATTTTATATATCCTAACCTAAGGCAACATAACATCTTGAATGTAGTATTTTCCAACATTCCTTGTCGGGTCGGCCCCTACTTCTCGGTGGGCACATTATATACGTCTATAACGTAATATAACCTAACCTAACCCATCTAGACCCTCGCTGGTAATGTTTTACAAAATCTCGGTCGTGTCGGCCCGTACTTTTCCGTGGGGACCATTTATACGTCTATAATTTTATATATCCTAACCTAAGGCAACCTAACATCTCGGATGTAGTATTTTTCAACATTCCTGGCGGGTCGGACCCTACTTCTCGGTGGGCACATTATATACGTCTATATCGTAATGTAACCTAATCTAACCCATCTAGACCCTCGCTGTTAATGTTTTACAAAATCTCGGTCGTGTCGGCCCGTACCTTTCCGTGGGGACATTATATACGTCTATAATTTTATATATCCTAACCTGAGGCAACATAACATCTTGAATGTAGTATTTTCCAACATTCCTTGTCGGGTCGGCCCCTACTTCTCGGTGGGCACATTATATACGTCTATAACGTAATATAACCTAACCTAACCCATCTAGACCCTCGCTGGTAATGTTTTACAAAATCCCGGTCATGTAGGCCCGTACTTTTCCGTGGGGACATTTTATACGTCTATAATTTTATATATACCAACCTAAGGGAACCTAACATCTCGGATGTAGTATTTTCCAACATTCCTGACGGGTCGGCCCCTACTTCTCGGTGGGCACAATATATACGTCTGTATCGTAATATAACCTAACCTAAGCCACCTACACCCTCGCTGGTAATGTGTCACAGAATCCCGGTCGTGTCGTCCCGTACGTCTCGGTGCGGACATTATATACGTCTATAACGTTATATATCCTAACCTAAGGCAACTTAACCTCTCGGATGTAGTATTTTCCAACAGTCTTGTCGGGTCGGACCCTACTTCTCGGTGGGCACATTATATACTTCTATATCGTAATATAACCTAACCTAACCCATCTAGACCCTCGCTGCTAATGTTTTACAAAATCCGGGTCGTGTCGGCCCGTACTTTTCCGTGGGGACATTATATACGTCTATAATTTTATATATCCTAACCTAAGGCAACATAACATCTCGAATGTAGTATTTTCCAACATTCCTGGCGGGTCGGCCCCTACTTCTAGGTGGGCACATTATATACGTCTGTATCGTAATATAACCAAACCTAACCCATCTAGACCCTCGCTGGTAATGTTCTACAGAATCCCGGTCGTGTCGTCCCGTACGTCTCGGAGCGGACATTATATACGTCTATAACGTTATATATCCTAACCAAAGGCAACCTAACATCTCGAATGTAGTATTTCACAACATTCCTGGCGGGTCGGCCCCACTTCTCGGTGGGAACATTATATACGTCTATATCGTAATATAACCTAACCTAATCCATCTAGCCCCTAGCTGGGAATGTTTTACAGAATCCCGGTCGTGTCGTCCCGTACGTCTCGGTGGGGACATTATCGACGTCTATAACGTTATATATCCTAACCTAAGGCAACCTAACATCTCGGATGTATTATTTTCCAACATTCCTGGCGGGTCGGACCCTACTTCTCGGTGGGCACATTATATACGTCTATATAGTAATGTAAACTAATCTAACCCATCTAGACCCTCGCTGTTAATGTTTTACAAAATCTCGGTCGTGTCGGCCCGTACCTTTCCGTGGGGACATTATATACGTCTATAATTTTATATATCCTAACCTAAGGCAACATAACATCTTGAATGTAGTATTTTCCAACATTCCTTGTCGGGTCGGCCCCTACTTCTCGGTGGGCACATTATATACGTCTATAACGTAATATAACCTAACCTAACCCATCTAGACCCTCGCTGGTAATGTTTTACAAAATCTCGGTCGTGTCGGCCCGTACTTTTCCGTGGGGACCTTTTATACGTCTATAATTTTATATATCCTAACCTAAGGCAACCTAACATCTCGGATGTAGTATTTTTCAACATTCCTGGCGGGTCGGACCCTACTTCTCGGTGGGCACATTATATACGTCTATATCGTAATGTAACCTAATCTAACCCATCTAGACCCTCGCTGTTAATGTTTTACAAAATCTCGGTCGTGTCGGCCCGTACCTTTCCGTGGGGACATTATATACGTCTATAATTTTATATATCCTAACCTGAGGCAACATAACATCTTGAATGTAGTATTTTCCAACATTCCTGGCGGGTCGGCCCCTACTTCTAGGTGGGCACATTATATACGTCCGTATCGTATTATAACCAAACCTAACCCATCTAGTCCCTCGCTGGTAATGTTCTACAGAATACCGGTCGTGTCGTCTCGTACGTCTCGGTGCGGACATTATATACGTCTATAACTTTATATATCCTAACCAAAGGCAACTTAACATCTCGGATGTAGTATTTTCCAACATTCCTGGCGGGTCGGACCCTACTTCTCGGTGGGCACATTATATACGTCTATATCGTAATATAACCTAACCTAACCCATCTAGACCCTCGCTGGTAATGTTTTACAAAATCCCGGTCGTGTCGGCCCGTACTTCTCCGTGGGGACATGATATACGTCTACATCGTTATATATCCTAACCTAAGGCAACCTAACATCTCGGATGTAGTATTTTCCAACATTCCTGGCGGGTCGGAACCTACTTCTCGGTGGGCACATTATATACGTCTATATCGTAATGTAACCTAACCTAACCCATCTAGAACCTCGCTGTTAATGTTTTACAAAATCTCGGTCGTGTCGGCCCGTACTTTTCCGTGGGGACATTATATACATCTATAACGTTATATATCCTAACCTAAGGGAACCTAACATCTCGGATGTAGTATTTCACAACATTCCTGGATGGTCGGCCCCACTTCTCGGTGGGAACATTATATACGTCTATAACGTTATATATCCTAGCCAAAGGCAAATTAACATCTCGGATGTTGTATTTTCCAACATTCCTGGCGGGTCGGACCCTACTTCTCGGGGGGCACATTAGATACGTCTGTAACGTAATATAACCGAACCTAAGCCACCTACACCCTCGCTGGTAATGATTCACAGAATCCCGTTCGTGTCTTCCCGTACGTCTCGAAGCCGGACATTATATACGTCTATCAAGTTATATATCCTAACCTAAGGCATCCTAACATCTCGAATGTAGTATTTCACAACATTCCTGGCGGGTCGGCCCCACTTCTCGGTGGGAACATTATATACGTTTATAACGTAATATAACCTAACCTCACCCATCTAGACCCTCGCTGGTAATGTTTTACAAAATCCCGGTCGTGTCGGCCCGTACTTCTCCGTGCGAACATTATATACATCTATATCGTTATATATCCTAACCTAAGGCAACCTAACATCTCGGATGTAGTATTTTCCAACATTCCTGGCGGGTCGGCCCCTACTTCTCGGTGGGCACATTATATACGTCTATATCGTAATATAACCAAACCTAACCCATCTAGACCCTCGCTGGTAATGTTTTACAAAATCCCTGTCGTGTCGGCCCGTACTTCTCGGTGGGGACATTATATACGTCTATAACGTTATATATCCTAACCAAAGGCAGCCTAACATCTCGAATGTAGTATTTCACAACATTCCTGGCGGGTCTGCCCCACTTCTCGGTGGGAACATTATTTACGTCTATAACGTAATATAACCTAACCTAACCCATCTAGCACCTAGCTGGGAATGTTTTACAGAATCCCGGTCGTGTCGTCCCGTACGTCTCGGTGCGGACATTATATACGTCTATAACGTTATATATCCTAACCTAAGGCAACTTAACCTCTCGGATGTAGTATTTCACAACATTCCTGGCTGGTCGGCCCCACTTCTCGGTGGGAACATTATATACGTCTATAACGTTATATATCCTAGCCAAAGGCAACTTAACATCTCGGATGTTGTATTTTCCAACATTCCTGGCGGGTCGGACCCTACTTCTCGGTGGGCACATTATATACGTCTATATAGTAATGTAAACTAATCTAACCCATCTAGACCCTCGCTGTTAATGTTTTACAAAATCTCGGTCGTGTCGGCCCGTACCTTTCCGTGGGGACATTATATACGTCTATAATTTTATATATCCTAACCTAAGGCAACATAACATCTTGATTGTAGTATTTTCCAACATTCCTTGTCGGGTCGGCCCCTACTTCTCGGTGGGCACATTATATACGTCTATAACGTAATATAACCTAACCTAACCCATCTAGACCCTCGCTGGTAATGTTTTACAAAATCTCGGTCGTGTCGGCCCGTACTTTTCCGTGGGGACATTTTATACGTCTATAATTTTATATATCCTAACCTAAGGCAACCTAACATCTCGGATGTAGTATTTTTCAACATTCCTGGCGGGTCGGCCCCACTTCTCGGTGGGAACATTATATACGTCTATATCGTAATATAACCTAACCTAATTCATCTAGCCCCTAGCTGGGAATGTTTTACAGAATCCCGGTCGTGTCGTCCCGTACGTCTCGGTGGGGACATTATCGACGTCTATAACGTTATATATCCTAACCTAAGGCAACCTAACATCTCGGATGTATTATTTTCCAACATTCCTGGCGGGTCGGACCCTACTTCTCGGTGGGCACATTATATACGTCTATATAGTAATGTAAACTAATCTAACCCATCTAGACCCTCGCTGTTAATGTTTTACAAAATCTCGGTCGTGTCGGCCCGTACCTTTCCGTGGGGACATTATATACGTCTATAATTTTATATATCCTAACCTAAGGCAACATAACATCTTGAATGTAGTATTTTCCAACATTCCTTGTCGGGTCGGCCCCTACTTCTCGGTGGGCACATTATATACGTCTATAACGTAATATAACCTAACCTAACCCATCTAGACCCTCGCTGGTAATGTTTTACAAAATCTCGGTCGTGTCGGCCCGTACTTTTCCGTGGGGACATTTTATACGTCTATAATTTTATATATCCTAACCTAAGGCAACCTAACATCTCGGATGTAGTATTTTTCAACATTCCTGGCGGGTAGGACCCTACTTCTCGGTGGGCACATTATATACGTCTATATCGTAATGTAACCTAATCTATCCCATCTAGACCCTCGCTGTTAATGTTTTACAAAATCTCGGTCGTGTCGGCCCGTACCTTTCCGTGGGGACATTATATACGTCTATAATTTTATATATCCTAACCTAAGGCAACATAACATCTTGAATGTAGTATTTTCCAACATTCCTTGTCGGGTCGGCCCCTACTTCTCGGTGGGCACATTATATACGTCTATAACGTAATATAACCTAACCTAACCCATCTAGACCCTCGCTGGTAATGTTTTACAAAATCCCGGTCATGTAGGCCCGTACTTTTCCGTGGGGACATTTTATACGTCTATAATTTTATATATCCCAACCTAAGGGAACCTAACATCTCGGATGTAGTATTTTCCAACATTCCTGGCGGGTCGGCCCCTACTTCTCGGTGGGCACATTATATACGTCTGTATCGTAATATAACCTAACCTAAGCCACCTACACCCTCGCTGGTAATGTGTCACAGAATCCCGTTCGTGTCTTCCCGTACGTCTCGAAGCCGGACATTATATACGTCTATCAAGTTATATACCCTAACCTAAGGGAACCTAACATCTCGGATGCAGTATTTCACAACATGCCTGGCTGGTCGGCCCCACTTCTCGGTGGGAACATTATATACGTCTATATCGTAATATAACCTAACCTAACCCATCTAGACCCTCGCTGGTAATGTTTTACAAAATCCCGGTCGTGTCGGCCCGTACTTCTCCGTGCGAACATTATATACATCTATATCGTTATATATCCTAACCTAAGGCAACCTAACATCTCGGATGTAGTATTTTCCAACATTCCTGGCGGGTCGGCCCCTACTTCTCGGTGGGCACATTATATACGTCTATATCGTAATATAACCAAACCTAACCCATCTAGACCTTCGCTGGTAATGTTTTACAAAATCCCGGTCGTGTCGGCCCGTACTTCTCGGTGCGGACATTATATACGTCTATAACGTTATATATCCTAACCAAAGGCAGCCTAACATCTCGAATGTAGTATTTCACAACATTCCTGGCGGGTCTGCCCCACTTCTCGGTGGGAACATTATTTACGTCTATAACGTAATATAACCTAACCTAACCCATCTAGCACCTAGCTGGGAATGTTTTACGGAATCCCGGTCGTGTCGTCCCGTACGTCTCGGTGCGGACATTGTATACGTCTACAACGTTATATATCCTAACCTAAGGCAACTTAACCTCTCGGATGTAGTATTTTCCAACAGTCTTGTCGGGTAGGACCCTACTTCTCGGTGGGCACATTATATACTTCTATATCGTAATATAACCTAACCTAACCCATCTAGACCCTCGCTGTTAATGTTTTACAAAATCCGGGTCGTGTCGGCCCGTACTTTTCCGTGGGGACATTATATACGTCTATAATTTTATATATCTTAACCTAAGGCAACATAACATCTCGAATGTAGGATTTTCCAACATTCCTGGCGGGTCGGCCCCTACTTCTAGGTGGGCACATTATATACGTCCGTATCGTATTATAACCAAACCTAACCCATCTAGTCCCTCGCTGGTAATGTTCTACAGAATACCGGTCGTGTCGTCTCGTACGTCTCGGTGCGGACATTATATACGTCTATAACTTTATATATCCTAACCTAAGGCAACCTAACATCTCGGATGTAGTATTTTCCAACATTCCTGGCGGGTCGGAACCTACTTCTCGGTGGGCACATTATATACGTCTATATCGTAATGTAACCTAACCTAACCCATCTAGACCCTCGCTGTTAATGTTTTACAAAATCTCGGTCGTGTCGGCCCGTACTTTTCCGTGGGGACATTATATACGTCTATAATTTTATATATCCTAACCTAAGGCAACCTAACATCTCGAATGTAGTATTTCACAACATTCCTGGCGGGTCGGCCCCACTTCTCGGTGGGAACATTATATACGTCTATATCGTAATATAACCTAACCTAATCCATCTAGCCCCTAGCTGGGAATGTTTTACAGAATCCCGGTCGTGTCGTCCCGTACGTCTCGGTGGGGACATTATAGACGTCTATAACGTTATATATCCTAACCTAAGGCAACCTAACATCTCGGATGTAGTATTTTCCAACATTCCTGGCGTGTCGGACCCTACTTCCCGGTGGGCACATTATATACGTCTATATCGTAATGTAACCTAATCTAACCCATCTAGACCCTCGCTGTTAATGTTTTACAAAATCTCGGTCGTGTCGGCCCGTACCTTTCCGTGGGGACATTATATACGTCTATAATTTTATATATCCTAACCTAAGGCAACATAACATCTCGAATGTAGTATTTCACAACATTCCTGGCGGGTCGGCCTCACTTCTCGGTGGGAACATTATATACGTTTATAACGTAATATAACCTAACCTCACCCATCTAGACCCTCGCTGGTAATGTTTTACAAAATCCCGGTCGTGTCGGCCCGTACTTCTCCGTGGGGACATTATATACGTCTATATCGTTATATATCCTAACCTAAGGCAACCTAACATCTCGGACGTAGTATTTTCCAACATTCCTGGCGGGTCGGACCCTACTTCTCGGTGGGCACATTATATACGTCTATATCGTAATGTAACCTAACCTAACCCATCTAGACCCTCGCTGTTAATGTTTTACAAAATCTCGGTCGTGTCGGCCCGTACTTTTCCGTGGGGACATTATATACGTCTATAATTTTATATATCCTAACCTAAGGCAACCTAACATCTCGAATGTAGTATTTCACAACATTCCTGGATGGTCGGCCCCACTTCTCGGTGGGAACATTATATACGTCTATATCGTAATATAACCTAACCTAACCCATCTAGACCCTAGCTGGCAATGTTTTACAGAATCCCGGTCGTGTCGTCCCGTACGTCTCGGTGCGGTCATTATATACGTCTATAACGTTATATATCCTAACCTAAGGGAACCTAACATCTCGGATGTAGTATTTCACAACATTCCTGGCTGGTCGGCCCCACTTCTCGGTGGGAACATTATATACGTCTATAACGTTATATATCCTAGCCAAAGGCAACTTAACATCTCGGATGTTGTATTTTCCAACATTCCTGGCGGGTCGGACCCTACTTCTCGGTGGGAACATTATATACGTCTGTAACGTAATATAACCGAACCTAAGCCACCTACACCCTCGCTGGTAATGATTCACAGAATCCCGTTCGTGTCTTCCCGTACGTCTCGAAGCCGGACATTATATACGTCTATCAAGTTATATATCCTAACCTAAGGCATCCTAACATCTCGAATGTAGTATTTCACAACATTCCTGGCGGGTCGGCCCCACTTCTCGGTGGGAACATTATATACGTTTATAACGTAATATAACCTAACCTCACCCATCTAGACCCTCGCTGGTAATGTTTTACAAAATCCCGGTCGTGTCGGCCCGTACTTCTCCGTGGGGACATTATATACGTCTATATCGTTATATATCCTAACCTAAGGCAACCTAACATCTCGGACGTAGTATTTTCCAACATTCCTGGCGGGTCGGACCCTACTTCTCGGTGGGTACATTATATACGTCTATATCGTAATGTAACCTAACCTAACCCATCTAGACCCTCGCTGTTAATGTTTTACAAAATCTCGGTCGTGTCGGCCCGTACTTTTCCGTGGGGACATTATATACGTCTATAATTTTATATATCCTAACCGAAGGCAACCTAACATCTCGGATGTAGTATTTTCCAACATTCCTGGCGGGGCGGCCCCTACTTCTCGGTGGGAACATTATTTACGTCTATGACGTTATATACCCTAACCTAAGGGAACCTAACATCTCGGATGCAGTATTTCACAACATTCCTGGCGGGTCGGCGCCAATTCTCAGTGGGAACATTAAATACGTCTATAACGCAATATAACCTAACATAACCCATCTAGCCCCTAGCTGGGAATGTTTTACAGAATCCCGGTCGTGTCGTCTCGTACGTCTCGGTGCGGACATTATATACGTCTATAACGTTATATATCCTAACCTAAGGCAACCTAACATCTCGAATGTAGCATTTCACAACATTCCTGGCGGGTCGGCCCCACTTCTCGGTGGGAACATTATATACGTTTATAACGTAATATAACCTAACCTCACCCATCTAGACCCTCGCTGGTAATGTTTTACAAAATCCCGGTGGTGTCGGCCCGTACTTCTCCGTGGGGACATTATATACGTCTATATCGTTATATATCCTAACCTAAGGCAACCTAACATCTCGGATGTAGTATTTTCCACCATTCCTGGCGGGGCGGCCCCTACTTCTCGGTGGGAACATTATATACGTCTATATCGTAATATAACCTAACCTAACCCATCTAGACCCTCGCTGGTAATGTTTTACAAAATCCCGGTCGTGTCGGCCCATACTTCTCGGTGGGGACATTATATACGTCTATAACGTTATATATCCTAACCTAAGGGAACCTAACATCTCGGATGTAGTATTTCACAACATTCCTGGCTGGTCGGCCCTACTTCTCGGTGGGAACATTATATACGTCTATATCGTAATA
Organism: Xylocopa violacea; assembly: GCA_963969225.1. NCBI lineage: Eukaryota > Metazoa > Arthropoda > Insecta > Hymenoptera > Apidae > Xylocopa > Xylocopa violacea. The sequence continues at coordinate 1,442,188 of CAXAJV010000481.1, forward strand.
TAACCTAACCTAACCCATCTAGACCCTCGCTGGTAATGTTTTACAGAATCCCGGTCGTGTCCTCTCGTACGTCTCGGTGCGGACATTATATACGTCTATAACGTTATATATCCTAACCAAAGGCAACCTAACATCTCGAATGTAGTATTTCACAACATTCCTGGCGGGTCGGCCCCACTTCTCGGTGGGAACATTATTTACGTCTATAACGTAATATAACCTAACCTAACCCATCTAGCCCCTAGCTGGGAATGTTTTACAGAATCCCGGTCGTGTCGTCCCGTACGTCTCGGTGCGGACATTATATACGTCTATAACGTTAAATATCCTAACCTAAGGCAACTTAACCTCTCGGATGTAGTATTTTCCAACAGTCTTGTCGGGTCGGACCCTACTTCTCGGTGGGCACATTATATACTTCTATATCGTAATATAACCTAACCTAACCCATCTAGACCCTCGCTGTTAATGTTTTACAAAATCCCGGTCGTGTCGGCCCGTACTTTTCCGTGGGGACATTATATACGTCTATAATTTTATATGTCCTAACCTAAGGCAACATAACATCTCGAATGTAGCATTTTCCAACATTCCTGGCGGGTCGGCCCCTACTTCTAGGTGGGCACATTATATACGTCTATATCGTAATGTAACCTAACCTAACCCATCTAGACCCTCGCTGTTAATGTTTTACAAAATCTCGGTCGTGTCGGCCCGTACTTTTCCGTGGGGACATTATATACATCTATAATTTTATATATCCTAACCTAAGGCAACCTAACATCTCGGATGTAGTATTTTCCAACATTCCTGGCGGGGCGGCCCCTACTTCTCGGTGGGAACATTATTTACGTCTATGACGTTATATATCCTAACCTAAGGGAACCTAACATATCGGATGTAGTATTTCACAACATTCCTGGCTGGTCGGCCCTACTTCTCGGTGGGAACATTATATACGTCTATATCGTAATATAACCTAACCTAACCCATCTAGACCCTCGCTGGTAATGTTTTACAGAATCCCGGTCGTGTCCTCTCGTACGTCTCGGTGCGGACATTATATACGTCTATAACGTTATATATCCTAACCAAAGGCAACCTAACATCTCGAATGTAGTATTTCACAACATTCCTGGCGGGTCGGCCCCACTTCTCGGTGGGAACATTATTTACGTCTATAACGTAATATAACCTAACCTAACCCATCTAGCCCCTAGCTGGGAATGTTTTACAGAATCCCGGTCGTGTCGTCCCGTGCGTCTCGGTGCGGACATTATATACGTCTATAACGTTAAATATCCTAACCTAAGGCAACTTAACCTCTCGGATGTAGTATTTTCCAACAGTCTTGTCGGGTCGGACCCTACTTCTAGGTGGGCACATTATATACGTCCGTATCGTATTATAACCAAACCTAACCCATCTAGACCCTCGCTGGTAATGTTTTACAAAATCCCGGTCGTGTCGGCCCGTACTTCTCCGTGGGGACATTATATACGTCTATATCGTTATATATCCTAACCTAAGGCAACCTAACATCTCGGATGTAGTATTTTCCAACATTCCTGGCGGGGCGGCCCCTACTTCTCGGTGGGAACATTATATACGTCTATATCGTAATATAACCTAACCTAACCCATCTAGACCCTCGCTGGTAATGTTTTACAAAATCCCGGTCGTGTCGGCCCATACTTCTCGGTGGGGACATTATATAGGTCTATAACGTTATATATCCTACCCTAAGGGAACCTAACATCTCGGATGTAGTATTTCACAACATTCCTGGCTGGTCGGCCCCACTTCTCGGTGGGAACATTATATACGTCTATATCGTAATATAACCTAACCTAACCCATCTAGACCCTCGCTGGTAATGTTTTACAGAATCCCGGTCGTGTCCTCTCGTACGTCTCGGTGCGGACATTATATACGTCTATAACGTTATATATCCTAACCTAAGGGAACCTAACATATCGGATGTAGTATTTCACAAAATTCCTGGCTGGTCAACCCCACTTCTCGGTGGGAACATTATATACGTTTATAACGTAGTATAACCTAACATAACCCATCTAGCCCCTCGCTTGTAATGTTTTACAGAATCCCGGTCGTGTCGTCTCGTACGTCTCGGTGCGGACATTATATACGTCTATAACGTTATATATCCTAACCTAAGGGAACCTAACATGTCGGATGTAGTATTTCACAACATTCCTGGCTGGTCGGGCCCACTTCTCGGTGGGAACATTATATACGTCTATAACGTTATATATCCTAGCCAAAGGCAACTTAACATCTCGGATGTTGTATTTTCCAACATTCCTGGCGGGTCGGACCCTACTTCTCGGTGGGCACATTATATACGTCTGTAACGTAATATAACCGAACCTAAGCCACCTACACCCTCGCTGGTAATGATTCACAGAATCCCGTTCGTGTCTTCCCGTACGTCTCGAAGCCGGACATTATATACGTCTATCAAGTTATATATCCTAACCTAAGGCAACCTAACATCTCGAATGTAGTATTTCACAACATTCCTGGCGGGTCGGCCCCACTTCTCGGTGGGAACATTATATACGTTTATAACGTAATATAACCTAACCTCACCCATCTACACCCTCGCTGGTAATGTTTTACAAAATCCCGGTCGTGTCGGCCCGTACTTCTCCGTGGGGACATTATATACGTCTATATCGTTATATATCCTAACCTAAGGCAACCTAACATCTCGGATGTAGTATTTTCCAACACTCCTGGCGGGGCGGCCCCTACTTCTCGGTGGGAACATTATATACGTCTATATCGTAATATAACCTAACCTAACCCATCTAGACCCTCGCTGGTAATGTTTTACAAAATCCCCGTCGTGTCGGCCCATACTTCTCGGTGGGGACATTATATACGTCTATAACGTTATATATCCTAACCTAAGGGAACCTAACATCTCGGATGTAGTATTTCACAACATTCCTGGCTGGTCGGCCCTACTTCTCGGTGGGAACATTATATACGTCTATATCGTAATATAACCTAACCTAACCCATCTAGACCCTCGCTGGTAATGTTTTACAGAATCCCGGTCGTGTCCTCTCGTACGTCTCGGTGCGGACATTATATACGTCTATAACGTTATATATCCTAACCAAAGGCAACCTAACATCTCGAATGTAGTATTTCACAACATTCCTGGCGGGTCGGCCCCACTTCTCGGTGGGAACATTATTTACGTCTATAACGTAATATAACCTAACCTAACCCATCTAGCACCTAGCTGGGAATGTTTTACAGAATCCCGGTCGTGTCGTCCCGTACGTCTCGGTGCGGACATTATATACGTCTATAACGTTAAATATCCTAACCTAAGGCAACTTAACCTCTCGGATGTAGTATTTTCCAACAGTCTTGTCGGGTCGGACCCTACTTCTCGGTGGGCACATTATATACTTCTATATCGTAATATAACCTAACCTAACCCATCTAGACCCTCGCTGGTAATGTTTTACAAAATCCCGGTCGTGTCGGCCCGTACTTCTCCGTGGGGACATTATATACGTCTATATCGTTATATATCCTAACTTAAGGCAACCTAACATCTCGGATGTAGTATTTTCCAACATTCCTGGCGGGGCGGCCCCTACTTCTCGGTGGGAACATTATTTACGTCTATAACGTAATATAACCTAACCTAACCCATCTAGACCCTCGCTGGTAATGTTTTACAGAATCCCGGTCGTGTCGGCCCGTACTTCTCCGTGGGGACATTATATACGTCTATAATTTTATATATCCTAACCTAAGGCAACATAACATCTTGAATGTAGTATTTTCCAACATTCCTTGTCGGGTCGGCCCCTACTTCTCGGTGGGCACATTATATACGTCTATAACGTAATATAACCTAACCTAACCCATCTAGACCCTCGCTGGTAATGTTTTACAAAATCCCGGTCGTGTCGGCCCGTACTTCTCCGTGGGGACATTATATACGTCTATATCGTTATGTATCCTAACTTAAGGCAACCTAACATCTCGGATGTAGTATTTTCCAACATTCCTGGCGGGGCGGCCCCTACTTCTCGGTGGGAACATTATTTACGTCTATAACGTAATATAACCTAACCTAACCCATCTAGACCCTCGCTGGTAATGTTTTACAGAATCCCGGTCGTGTCGACCCGTACTTCTCCGTGGGGACATTATATACGTCTATATCGTTATATATCCTAACCTAAGGCAACTTAACATCTGCGATGTAGTATTTTCCAACATTCCTGGCGGGCCGTCCCCTACTCATCGGTGGGCACATTATATACGTCTATAACGTAATATACCCTAACCTAACCCATCTAGCCCCTAGCTGCGAATATTTTACAAAATCCCGGTCGTGTCGGCCCGTACTTCTCCGTGGGGGCATTATATACGTCTATAACGTTATATATCCTAACCAAAGGCAAGTTAACATCTCGGATGTAGTATTTTCCAACATTCCTGGCGGGGCGGCCCCTACTTCTCGGTGGGAACATTATTTACGTCTATAACGTAATATAACCTAACCTAACCCATCTAGACCCTAGCTGGGAATATTTTACAAAATCCCGGTCGTGTCGGCCCGTACTTCTCCGTGGGGGCATTATATACGTCTATAACGTTATATATCCTAACCAAAGGCAAGTTAACATCTCGGATGTAGTATTTTCCAACATTCCTGGCGGGTCGGACCCTACTTCTCGGTGGGCACATTATATACGTCTATATCGTAATATAACCTAACCTAACCCATCTAGACCCTCGCTGGTAATGTTTTACAAAATCCCGGTCGTGTCGGCCCGTACTTCTCGGTGGGGACATTATATACGTCTATAACGTTACATACCCTAACCTAAGGGAACCTAACATCTCGGATGCAGTATTTCACAACATTCCTGGCGGGTCGGCGCCAATTCTCGGTGGGAACATTATATACGTCTATAACGCAATATAACCTAACATAACCCATCTAGCCCCTAGCTGGGAATGTTTTACAGAATCCCGGTCGTGTCGTCTCGTACGTCTCGGTGCGAACATTATATACGTCTATAACGCAATATAACCTAACATAACCCATCTAGCCCCTAGCTGGGAATGTTTTACAGAATCCCGGTCGTGTCGTCTCGTACGTCTCGGTGCGGACATTATATACGTCTATAACGTTATATATCCTAACCAAAGGCAACTTAACATCTCGGATGTTGTATTTTCCAACATTCCTGGCGGGTCGGACCCTACTTCTCGGTAGGCACATTATATACGTCTATATCGTACTATAACCTAACCTAACCCATCTAGACCCTCGCTGGTAATGTTTTACAAAATCCCGGTCATGTAGGCCCGTACTTTTCCGTGGGGACATTATATACGTCTATAACGTTATATATCCTAACCAAAGGCAACTTAACATCTCGGATGTTGTATTTTCCAACATTCCTGGCGGGTCGGACCCTACTTCTCGGTAGGCACATTATATACGTCTATATCGTACTATAACCTAACCTAACCCATCTAGACCCTCGCTGGTAATGTTTTACAAAATCCCGGTAATGTAGGCCCGTACTTTTCCGTGGGGACATTATATACGTCTATAACGTTATATATCCTAACCTAAGGGAACCTAACATCTCGGATGTAGTATTTCACAACATTCCTGGCTGGTCGGCCCCACTTCTCGGTGGGCACATTATATACGTCTATATCGTAATATAACCTAACCTAACCCATCTAGACCCTAGCTGGAAATGTTTTACAGAATCCCGGTCGTGTCGTCCCGTACGTCTCGGTGCGGACATTATATACGTCTATAACGTTATATATCCTAACCTAAGGCAACTTAACCTCTCGGATGTAGTATTTTCCAACAGTCTCCTCGGGTCGGACCCTACTTCTCGGTGGGCACATTATATACGTCTATATCGTACTATAACCTAACCTAACCCATCTAGACCCTCGCTGGTAATGTTTTACAAAATCCCGGTCGTGTCGGCCCGTACTTCTCGGTGGGGACATTATATACGTCTATAACGTTACATACCCTAACCTAAGGGAACCTAACATCTCGGATGCAGTATTTCACAACATTCCTGGCGGGTCGGCCCCTACTTCTAGGTGGGCACATTATATACGTCTATATCGTAATATAACCTAACCTAATCCATCTAGCCCCTAGCTGGGAATGTTTTACAGAATCCCGGTCGTGTCGTCCCGTACGTCTCGGTGGGGACATTATAGACGTCTATAACGTTATATATCCTAACCAAAGGCAACTTAACATCTCGGATGTTGTATTTTCCAACATTCCTGGCGGGTCGGACCCTACTTCTCGGTAGGCACATTATATACGTTTATATCGTACTATAACCTAACCTAACCCATCTGGACCCTCGCTGGTAATGTTTTACAAAATCCCGGTCATGTAGGCCCGTATTTTCCGTGGGGACATTTTATACGTCTATAATTTTATATATCCTAACATAAGGGAACCTAACATCTCGAATGTAGTATTTTCCTACATTCCTGGCGGGTCGGCCCCACTTCTCGGTGGGAACATTATTTACGTCTAAAACGTAGTACAACCTAACATAACCCATATAGACCCTCGCTGTTAATGTTTTACAGAATCCCGGTCGTGTCGTCCCGTACGTCTCGGTGCGGACATTATATACGTCTATAACGTTATATATCCTAACCAAAGGCAACCTAACATCTCGAATGTAGTATTTCACAACATTCCTGGCGGGTCTGCCCCACTTCTCGGTGGGAACATTATTTACGTCTATAACGGAATATAACCTAACCTAACCCATCTAGCCCCTAGCTGGGAATGTTTTACAGAATCCCGGTCGTGTCGTCCCGTACGTCTCGGTGCGGACATTATATACGTCTATAACGTTATATATCCTAACCTAAGGCAACTTAACCTCTCGGATGTAGTATTTTCCAACAATCTTGTCGGGTCGGAGCCTACTTCTCGGTGGGCACATTATATACTTCTATATCGTAATATAACCTAACCTAACCCATCTAGACCCTCGCTGTTAATGTTTTACAAAATCCCGGTCGTGTCGGCCCGTACTTCTCCGTGGGGACATTATATACGTCTATATCATTATATATCCTAACCTAAGGCAACCTAACATCTCGGATGTAGTATTTTCCAACATTCCTGGCGGGTCGGACCCTACTTCTCGGTGGGCACATTATATACGTCTATATCGTAATGTAACCTAACCTAACCCATCTAGACCCTCGCTGTTAATGTTTTACAAAATCTCGGTCGTGTCGGCCCGTACCTTTCCGTGGGGACATTATATACGTCTATAATTTTATATATCCTAACCTAAGGCAACATAACATCTTGAATGTAGTATTTTCCAACATTCCTTGTCGGGTCGGCCCCTACTTCTCGGTGGGCACATTATATACGTCTATATCGTAATATAACCTAACCTAACCCATCTAGACCCTCGCTGGTAATGTTTTACAAAATCCCGGTCGTGTCGGCCCGTACTTCTCGGTGGGGACATTATATACGTCTATAACGTTACATACCCTAACCTAAGGGAACCTAACATCTCCGATGCAGTATTTCACAACATTCCTGGCGGGTCGGCGCCAATTCTCGGTGGGAACATTATATACGTCTATAACGCAATATAACCTAACATAACCCATCTAGCCCCTAGCTGGGAATGTTTTACAGAATCCCGGTCGTGTCGTCTCGTACGTCTCGGTGCGGACATTATATACGTCTATAACGTTATATATCCTAACCAAAGGCAACTTAACATCTCGGATGTTGTATTTTCCAACATTCCTGGCGGGTCGGACCCTACTTCTCGGTAGGCACATTATATACGTCTATATCGTACTATAACCTAACCTAACCCATCTAGACCCTCGCTGGTAATGTTTTACAAAATCCCGGTCATGTAGGCCCGTACTTTTCCGTGGGGACATTATATACGTCTATAACGTTATATATCCTAACCTAAGGCAACTTAACCTCTCGGATGTAGTATTTTCCAACATTCCTGGCGGGTCGGCCCCTACATCTAGGTGGGCACATTATATACGTCTGTATCGTAATATAACCAAACCTAACCCATCTAGACCCTCGCTGGTAATGTTTTACAAAATCCCGGTCGTGTCGTCTCGTACGTCTCGGTGCGGACATTATATACGTCTATAACGTTATATATCCTAACCTAAGAGAACCTAACATCTCGGATGTAGTATTTCACAACATTCCTGGCTGGTCGGCCCCACTTCTCGGTGGGAACATTATATACGTCTATATCGTAATATAACCTAACCTAACCTATCTAGACCCTCGCTGGTAATGTTTTACAGAATCCCGGTCGTGTCGTCTCGTACGTCTCGGTGCGGACATTATATACGTCTATAACGTTATATATCCTAACCAAAGGCAACCAAACATCTCGGATGTAGTATTTTCCAACATTCCTGGCGGGGCGGCCCCTACTTCTCGGTGGGAACATTATATACGTCTATATCGTAATATAACCTAACCTAACCCATCTAGACCCTCGCTGGTAATGTTTTACAAAATCCCGGTCGTGTCGGCCCGTACTTCTCGGTGGGGACATTATATACGTCTATAACGTTACATACCCTAACCTAAGGGAACCTAACATCTCGGATGCAGTATTTCACAACATTCCTGGCGGGTCGGCCCCTACTTCTAGGTGGGCACATTATATACGTCTATATCGTAATATAACCTAACCTAATCCATCTAGCCCCTAGCTGGGAATGTTTTACAGAATCCCGGTCGTGTCGTCCCGTACGTCTCGGTGGGGATATCATAGACGTCTATAACGTTATATATCCTAACCAAAGGCAACTTAACATCTCGGATGTTGTATTTTCCAACATTCCTGGCGGGTCGGACCCTACTTCTCGGTAGGCACATTATATACGTTTATATCGTACTATAACCTAACCTAACCCATCTAGACCCTCGCTGGTAATGTTTTACAAAATCCCGGTCATGTAGGCCCGTACTTTTCCGTGGGGACATTATATACGTCTATAACGTTATATATCCTAACCTAAGGCAACTTAACCTCTCGGATGTAGTATTTTCCAACATTCCTGGCGGGTCGGCCCCTACATCTAGGTGGGCACATTATATACGTCTATATGGTATTATAACCTAACCTAACCTATCTAGACCCTCGCTGGTAATGTTTTACAGAATCCCGGTCGTGTCGTCTCGTACGTCTCGGTGCGGACATTATATACGTCTATAACGTTATATATCCTAACCAAAGGCAACCTAACATCTCGGATGTAGTATTTTCCAACATTCCTGGCGGGGCGGCCCCTACTTCTCGGTGGGAACATTATATACGTCTATATCGTAATATAACCTAACCTAACCCATCTAGACCCTCGCTGGTAATGTTTTACAAAATCCCGGTCGTGTCGGCCCATACTTCTCGGTGGGGACATTATATACGTCTATAACGTTATATATCCTAACCTAAGGGAACCTAACATCTCGGATGTAGTATTTCACAACATTCCTGGCTGGTCGGCCCCACTTCTCGGTGGGAACATTATATACGTCTATATCGTAATATAACCTAACCTAACCCATCTAGACCCTCGCTGGTAATGTTTTACAGAATCCGGGTCGTGTCCTCTCATACGTCTCGGTGCGGACATTATATACGTCTATAACGTTATATATCCTAACCAAAGGCAACCTAACATCTCGAATGTGGTATTTCACAACATTACTGGCGGGTCGGCCCCACTTCTCGGTGGGAACATTATTTACGTCTATAACGTAATATAACCTAACCTAACCCATCTAGCCCCTAGCTGGGAATGTTTTACAGAATCCCGGTCGTGTCGTCCCGTACGTCTCGGTGCGGACATTATATACGTCTATAACGTTAAATATCCTAACCTAAGGCAACTTAACCTCTCGGATGTTGTATTTTCCAACATTCCTGGCGGGTCGGACCCTACTTCTCGGTAGGCACATTATATACGTCTATATCGTACTATAACCTAACCTAACCCATCTAGACCCTCGCTGGTAATGTTTTACAACATCCCGGTCATGTAGGCCCGTATTTTCCGTGGGGACATTTTATACGTCTATAATTTTATATATCCTAACATAAGGGAACCTAACATCTCGAATGTAGTATTTTCCTACATTCCTGGCGGGTCGGCCCCACTTCTCGGTGGGAACATTATTTACGTCTAAAACGTAGTACAACCTAACATAACCCATATAGACCCTCGCTGTTAATGTTTTACAGAATCCCGGTCGTGTCGTCCCGTACGTCTCGGTGCGGACATTATATACGTCTATAACGTTATATATCCTAACCAAAGGCAACCTAACATCTCGAATGTAGTATTTCACAACATTCCTGGCGGGTCTGCCCCACTTCTCGGTGGGAACATTATTTACGTCTATAACGGAATATAACCTAACCTAACCCATCTAGCCCCTAGCTGGGAATGTTTTACAGAATCCCGGTCGTGTCGTCCCGTACGTCTCGGTGCGGACATTATATACGTCTATAACGTTATATATCCTAACCTAAGGCAACTTAACCTCTCGGATGTAGTATTTTCCAACAATCTTGTCGGGTCGGAGCCTACTTCTCGGTGGGCACATTATATACTTCTATATCGTAATATAACCTAACCTAACCCATCTAGACCCTCGCTGTTAATGTTTTACAAAATCCCGGTCGTGTCGGCCCGTACTTCTCCGTGGGGACATTATATACGTCTATATCATTATATATCCTAACCTAAGGCAACCTAACATCTCGGATGTAGTATTTTCCAACATTCCTGGCGGGTCGGACCCTACTTCTCGGTGGGCACATTATATACGTCTATATCGTAATGTAACCTAACCTAACCCATCTAGACCCTCGCTGTTAATGTTTTACAAAATCTCGGTCGTGTCGGCCCGTACCTTTCCGTGGGGACATTATATACGTCTATAATTTTATATATCCTAACCTAAGGCAACATAACATCTTGAATGTAGTATTTTCCAACATTCCTTGTCGGGTCGGCCCCTACTTCTCGGTGGGCACATTATATACGTCTATATCGTAATATAACCTAACCTAACCCATCTAGACCCTCGCTGGTAATGTTTTACAAAATCCCGGTCGTGTCGGCCCGTACTTCTCGGTGGGGACATTATATACGTCTATAACGTTACATACCCTAACCTAAGGGAACCTAACATCTCCGATGCAGTATTTCACAACATTCCTGGCGGGTCGGCGCCAATTCTCGGTGGGAACATTATATACGTCTATAACGCAATATAACCTAACATAACCCATCTAGCCCCTAGCTGGGAATGTTTTACAGAATCCCGGTCGTGTCGTCTCGTACGTCTCGGTGCGGACATTATATACGTCTATAACGTTATATATCCTAACCAAAGGCAACTTAACATCTCGGATGTTGTATTTTCCAACATTCCTGGCGGGTCGGACCCTACTTCTCGGTAGGCACATTATATACGTCTATATCGTACTATAACCTAACCTAACCCATCTAGACCCTCGCTGGTAATGTTTTACAAAATCCCGGTCATGTAGGCCCGTACTTTTCCGTGGGGACATTATATACGTCTATAACGTTATATATCCTAACCTAAGGCAACTTAACCTCTCGGATGTAGTATTTTCCAACATTCCTGGCGGGTCGGCCCCTACATCTAGGTGGGCACATTATATACGTCTGTATCGTAATATAACCAAACCTAACCCATCTAGACCCTCGCTGGTAATGTTTTACAAAATCCCGGTCGTGTCGTCTCGTACGTCTCGGTGCGGACATTATATACGTCTATAACGTTATATATCCTAACCTAAGAGAACCTAACATCTCGGATGTAGTATTTCACAACATTCCTGGCTGGTCGGCCCCACTTCTCGGTGGGAACATTATATACGTCTATATCGTAATATAACCTAACCTAACCTATCTAGACCCTCGCTGGTAATGTTTTACAGAATCCCGGTCGTGTCGTCTCGTACGTCTCGGTGCGGACATTATATACGTCTATAACGTTATATATCCTAACCAAAGGCAACCAAACATCTCGGATGTAGTATTTTCCAACATTCCTGGCGGGGCGGCCCCTACTTCTCGGTGGGAACATTATATACGTCTATATCGTAATATAACCTAACCTAACCCATCTAGACCCTCGCTGGTAATGCTTTACAGAATCCGGGTCGTGTCCTCTCATACGTCTCGGTGCGGACATTATATACGTCTATAACGTTATATATCCTAAGCAAAGGCAACCTAACATCTCGAATGTAGTATTTCACAACATTCCTGGCGGGTCGGCCCCACTTCTCGGTGGGAACATTATTTACGTCTATAACGTAATATAACCTAACCTAACCCATCTAGCCCCTAGCTGGGAATGTTTTACAGAATCCCGGTCGTGTCGTCCCGTACGTCTCGGTGCGGACATTATATACGTCTATAACGTTAAATATCCTAACCTAAGGCAACTTAACCTCTCGGATGTAGTATTTTCCAACAATCTTGTCGGGTCGGAGCCTACTTCTCGGTGGGCACATTATATACTTCTATATCGTAATATAACCTAACCTAACCCATCTAGACCCTCGCTGTTAATGTTTTACAAAATCCCGGTCGTGTCGGCCCGTACTTCTCCGTGGGGACATTATATACGTCTATATCGTTATATATCCTAACCTAAGGCAACCTAACATCTCGAATGTAGTATTTTCCAACATTCCTGGCGGGTCGGCCCCTACTTCTAGGTGGGCACATTATATACGTCTATAACGTAATATAACCTAACCTAACCCATCTAGACCCTAGCTGGAAATGTTTTACAGAATCCCGGTCGTGTCGTCCCGTACGTCTCGGTGCGGACATTATATACGTCTATAACGTTATATATCCTAACCTAAGGCAACTTAACCTCTCGGATGTAGTATTTTCCAACAGTCTCCTCGGGTCGGACCCTACTTCTCGGTGGGCACATTATATACGTCTATATCGTACTATAACCTAACCTAACCCATCTAGACCCTCGCTGGTAATGTTTTACAAAATCCCGGTCGTGTCGGCCCGTACTTCTCGGTGGGGACATTATATACGTCTATAACGTTACATACCCTAACCTAAGGGAACCTAACATCTCGGATGCAGTATTTCACAACATTCCTGGCGGGTCGGCCCCTACTTCTAGGTGGGCACATTATATACGTCTATATCGTAATATAACCTAACCTAATCCATCTAGCCCCTAGCTGGGAATGTTTTACAGAATCCCGGTCGTGTCGTCCCGTACGTCTCGGTGGGGACATTATAGACGTCTATAACGTTATATATCCTAACCAAAGGCAACTTAACATCTCGGATGTTGTATTTTCCAACATTCCTGGCGGGTCGGACCCTACTTCTCGGTAGGCACATTATATACGTTTATATCGTACTATAACCTAACCTAACCCATCTAGACCCTCGCTGGTAATGTTTTACAAAATCCCGGTCATGTAGGCCCGTACTTTTCCGTGGGGACATTATATACGTCTATAACGTTATATATCCTAACCAAAGGCAACCAAACATCTCGGATGTAGTATTTTCCAACATTCCTGGCGGGGCGGCCCCTACTTCTCGGTGGGAACATTATATACGTCTATATCGTAATATAACCTAACCTAACCCATCTAGACCCTCGCTGGTAATGCTTTACAGAATCCGGGTCGTGTCCTCTCATACGTCTCGGTGCGGACATTATATACGTCTATAACGTTATATATCCTAAGCAAAGGCAACCTAACATCTCGAATGTAGTATTTCACAACATTCCTGGCGGGTCGGCCCCACTTCTCGGTGGGAACATTATTTACGTCTATAACGTAATATAACCTAACCTAACCCATCTAGCCCCTAGCTGGGAATGTTTTACAGAATCCCGGTCGTGTCGTCCCGTACGTCTCGGTGCGGACATTATATACGTCTATAACGTTAAATATCCTAACCTAAGGCAACTTAACCTCTCGGATGTAGTATTTTCCAACAATCTTGTCGGGTCGGAGCCTACTTCTCGGTGGGCACATTATATACTTCTATATCGTAATATAACCTAACCTAACCCATCTAGACCCTCGCTGTTAATGTTTTACAAAATCCCGGTCGTGTCGGCCCGTACTTCTCCGTGGGGACATTATATACGTCTATATCGTTATATATCCTAACCTAAGGCAACCTAACATCTCGAATGTAGTATTTTCCAACATTCCTGGCGGGTCGGCCCCTACTTCTAGGTGGGCACATTATATACGTCTATAACGTAATATAACCTAACCTAACCCATCTAGACCCTAGCTGGAAATGTTTTACAGAATCCCGGTCGTGTCGTCCCGTACGTCTCGGTGCGGACATTATATACGTCTATAACGTTATATATCCTAACCTAAGGCAACTTAACCTCTCGGATGTAGTATTTTCCAACAGTCTCCTCGGGTCGGACCCTACTTCTCGGTGGGCACATTATATACGTCTATATCGTACTATAACCTAACCTAACCCATCTAGACCCTCGCTGGTAATGTTTTACAAAATCCCGGTCGTGTCGGCCCGTACTTCTCGGTGGGGACATTATATACGTCTATAACGTTACATACCCTAACCTAAGGGAACCTAACATCTCGGATGCAGTATTTCACAACATTCCTGGCGGGTCGGCCCCTACTTCTAGGTGGGCACATTATATACGTCTATATCGTAATATAACCTAACCTAATCCATCTAGCCCCTAGCTGGGAATGTTTTACAGAATCCCGGTCGTGTCGTCCCGTACGTCTCGGTGGGGACATTATAGACGTCTATAACGTTATATATCCTAACCAAAGGCAACTTAACATCTCGGATGTTGTATTTTCCAACATTCCTGGCGGGTCGGACCCTACTTCTCGGTAGGCACATTATATACGTTTATATCGTACTATAACCTAACCTAACCCATCTAGACCCTCGCTGGTAATGTTTTACAAAATCCCGGTCATGTAGGCCCGTACTTTTCCGTGGGGACATTATATACGTCTATAACGTTATATATCCTAACCAAAGGCAACCTAACATCTCGGATGTAGTATTTTCCAACATTCCTGGCGGGGCGGCCCCTACTTCTCGGTGGGAACATTATATACGTCTATATCGTAATATAACCTAACCTAACCCATCTAGACCCCCGCTGGTAATGTTTTACAAAATCCCGGTCGTGTCGGCCCATACTTCTCGGTGGGGACATTATATACGTCTATAACGTTATATATCCTAACCTAAGGGAACCTAACATCTCGGATGTAGTATTTCACAACATTCCTGGCTGGTCGGCCCCACTTCTCGGTGGGAACATTATATACGTCTATATCGTAATATAACCTAACCTAACCCATCTAGACCCTCGCTGGTAATGTTTTACAGAATCCGGGTCGTGTCCTCTCATACGTCTCGGTGCGGACATTATATACGTCTATAACGTTATACATCCTAACCAAAGGCAACCTAACATCTCGAATGTAGTATTTCACAACATTCCTGGCGGGTCGGCCCCACTTCTCGGTGGGAACATTATTTACGTCTATAACGTAATATAACCTAACCTAACCCATCTAGCCCCTAGCTGGGAATGTTTTACAGAATCCCGGTCGTGTCGTCCCGTACGTCTCGGTGCGGACATTATATACGTCTATAACTTTAAATATCCTAACCTAAGGCAACTTAACCTCTCGGATGTAGTATTTTCCAACAGTCTTGTCGGGTCGGACCCTACTTCTCGGTGGGCACATTATATACTTCTATATCGTAATATAACCTAACCTAACCCATCTAGACCCTCGCTGTTAATGTTTTACAAAATCCCGGTCGTGTCGGCCCGTACTTTTCCGTGGGGACATTATATACGTCTATAATTTTATATGTCCTAACCTAAGGCAACATAACATCTCGAATATAGTATTTTCCAACATTCCTGGCGGGTCGGCCCCTACTTCTAGGTGGGCACATTATATACGTCTATATCGTAATATAACCTAACCTAACCCATCTAGACCCTCGCTGGTAATGTTTTACAGAATCCCGGTCGTGTCGTCTCGTACGTCTCGGTGCGGACATTATATTCGTCTATAACGTTATATATCCTAACCTAAGGGAACCTAACATCTCGGATGTAGTATTTCACAAAATTCCTGGCTGGTCGGCCCCACTTCTCGGTGGGAACATTGTATACGTTTATAACGTAGTATAACCTAACATAACCCATCTAGCCCCTCGCTTGTAATGTTTTACAGAATCCCGGTCGTGTCGTCTCGTACGTCTCGGTGCGGACATTATATACGTCTATAACTTTATATATCCTAACCAAAGGCAACTTAACATCTCGGATGTTGTATTTTCCAACATTCCTGGCGGGTCGGACCCTACTTCTCGGTGGGCACATTATATACGTCTATATCGTAATATAACCTAACCTAACCCATCTAGACCCTCGCTGGTAATGTTTTACAAAATCCCGGTCGTGTCGGCCCGTACTTCTCGGTGGGGACATTATATACGTCTATAACGTTACATACCCTAACCTAAGGGATCCTAACATCTCGGATTCAGTATTTTCCAACATTCCTGGCGGGTCGGCCCCTACTTCTCGGTGGGCACATTATATACGTCTGTAACGTAATATAACCTAACCTAAGCCACCTACACCCTCGCTGGTAATGTGTCACAGAATCCCGTTCGTGTCTTCCCGTACGTCTCGAAGCCGGACATTATATACGTCTATCAAGTTATATACCCTAACCTAAGGGAACCTAACATCTCGGATGCAGTATTTCACAACATTCCTGGCTGGTCGGCCCCACTTCTCGGTGGGAACATTATATACGTCTATATCGTAATATAACCTAACCTAACCCATCTAGACCCTCGCTGGTAATGTTTTACAGAATCCCGGTCGTGTCGTCTCGTACGTCTCGGTGCGGACATTATATACGTCTATAACGTTATATATCCTAACCTAAGGGAACCTAACATCTCGGGTGTAGTATTTCACAACATTTCTGGCTGGTCGGCCCCACTTCTCGGTGGGAACATTATTTACGTCTATAACGTAATATAACCTAACCTAATCCATCTAGCCCCTAGCTGGGAATGTTTTACAGAATCCCGGTCGTGTCGTCCCGTACGTCTCGGTGCGGACATTATATACGTCTATAACGTTATATATCCTAACCTAAGGGAACCTAACATCTCGGATGTAGTATTTTCCAACATTCCTGGCGGGTCGGCCCCTACTTCTCGGTGGGCACATTATATACGTCTATATCGTAATATAACCTAACCTAACCCATCTAGACCCTCGCTGGTAATGTTTTACAAAATCCCGGTCGTGTCGGCCCGTACTTCTCGGTGGGGACATTATATACGTCTATAACGTTACATACCCTAACCTAAGGGAACCTAACATATCCGATGCAGTATTTCACAACATTCCTGGCGGGTCGGACCCTACTTCTCGGTGGGCACATTATATACGTCTATAACGCAATATAACCTAACATAACCCATCTAGCCCCTAGCTGGGAATGTTTTACAGAATCCCGGTCGTGTCGTCTCGTACGTCTCGGTGCGGACATTATATACGTCTATAACGTTATATATCCTAACCAAAGGCAACTTAACATCTCGGATGTTGTATTTTCCAACATTCCTGGCGGGTCGGACCCTACTTCTCGGTAGGCACATTATATACGTCTATATCGTACTATAACCTAACCTAACCCATCTAGACCCTCGCTGGTAATGTTTTACAAAATCCCGGTCATGTAGGCCCGTACTTTTCCGTGGGGACATTATATACGTCTATAACGTTATATATCCTAACCTAAGGCAACTTAACCTCTCGGATGTAGTATTTTCCAACATTCCTGGCGGGTCGGCCCCTACATCTAGGTGGGCACATTATATACGTCTGTATCGTAATATAACCAAACCTAACCCATCTAGACCCTCGCTGGTAATGTTTTACAGAATCCCGGTCGTGTCGTCTCGTACGTCTCGGTGCGGACATTATATACGTCTATAACGTTATATATCCTAACCTAAGGGAACCTAACATCTCGGATGTAGTATTTCACAACATTCCTGGCTGGTCGGCCCCACTTCTCGGTGGGAACATTATATACGTCTATATCGTAATATAACCTAACCTAACCTATCTAGACCCTCGCTGGTAATGTTTTACAGAATCCCGGTCGTGTCGTCTCGTACGTCTCGGTGCGGACATTATATACGTCTATAACGTTATATATCCTAACCAAAGGCAACTTAACATCTCGGATGTTGCATTTTCCAACATTCCTGGCGGGTCGGACCCTACTTCTCGGTAGGCACATTATATACGTCTATATCGTACTATAACCTAACCTAACCCATCTAGACCCTCGCTGGTAATGTTTTACAACATCCCGGTCATGTAGGCCCGTACTTTTCCGTGGGGACATTTTATAGGTCTATAATTTTATATATCCTAACCTAAGGGAACCTAACATCTCGAATGTAGTATTTTCCTACATTCCTGGCGGGTCGGCCCCTACTTCTCGGTGGGCACATGATATACGTCTGTAACGTAATATAACCTAACCTAAGCCACCTACACCCTCGCTGGTAATGTTTCACAGAATCCCGTTGGTGTCTTCCCGTACGTCTCGAAGCCGGACATTATATACCTCTATCAAGTCATATATCCTAACCTAAGGCAACCTAACATCTCGAATGTAGTATTTCACAACATTCCTGGCGGGTCGGCCCCACTTCTCGGTGGGAACATTATATACGTCTATACCGTAATATAACCTAACCTAACCCATCTAGACCCTAGCTGGGAATGTTTTACAGAATCCCGGTCGTGTCGTCTCGTACGTCTCGGTGCGGACATTATATACGTCTATAACGTTATATATCCTAACCAAAGGCAACTTAACATCTCGGATGTTGTATTTTCCAACATTCCTGGCGGGTCGGACCCTACTTCTCGGTAGGCACATTATATACGTCTATATCGTACTATAACCTAACCTAACCCATCTAGACCCTCGCTGGTAATGTTTTACAAAATCCCGGTCATGTAGGCCCGTACTTTTCCGTGGGGACATTATATACGTCTATAACGTTATATATCCTAACCTAAGGCAACTTAACCTCTCGGATGTAGTATTTTCCAACATTCCTGGCGGGTCGGCCCCTACATCTAGGTGGGCACATTATATACGTCTGTATCGTAATATAACCAAACCTAACCCATCTAGACCCTCGCTGGTAATGTTTTACAGAATCCCGGTCGTGTCGTCTCGTACGTCTCGGTGCGGACATTATATACGTCTATAACGTTATATATCCTAACCTAAGGGAACCTAACATCTCGGATGTAGTATTTCACAACATTCCTGGCTGGTCGGCCCCACTTCTCGGTGGGAACATTATATACGTCTATATCGTAATATAACCTAACCTAACCTATCTAGACCCTCGCTGGTAATGTTTTACAGAATCCCGGTCGTGTCGTCTCGTACGTCTCGGTGCGGACATTATATACGTCTATAACGTTATATATCCTAACCAAAGGCAACTTAACATCTCGGATGTTGCATTTTCCAACATTCCTGGCGGGTCGGACCCTACTTCTCGGTAGGCACATTATATACGTCTATATCGTACTATAACCTAACCTAACCCATCTAGACCCTCGCTGGTAATGTTTTACAACATCCCGGTCATGTAGGCCCGTACTTTTCCGTGGGGACATTTTATAGGTCTATAATTTTATATATCCTAACCTAAGGGAACCTAACATCTCGAATGTAGTATTTTCCTACATTCCTGGCGGGTCGGCCCCTACTTCTCGGTGGGCACATGATATACGTCTGTAACGTAATATAACCTAACCTAAGCCACCTACACCCTCGCTGGTAATGTTTCACAGAATCCCGTTGGTGTCTTCCCGTACGTCTCGAAGCCGGACATTATATACGTCTATCAAGTCATATATCCTAACCTAAGGCAACCTAACATCTCGAATGTAGTATTTCACAACATTCCTGGCGGGTCGGCCCCACTTCTCGGTGGGAACATTATATACGTCTATACCGTAATATAACCTAACCTAACCCATCTAGACCCTAGCTGGGAATGTTTTACAGAATCCCGGTCGTGTCGTCCCGTACGTCTCGGTGCGGACATTATATACGTCTATAACGTTATATATCCTAACCTAAGGCAACTTAACCTCTCGGATGTAGTATTTTCCAACAGTCTCGTCGGGTCGGACCCTACTTCTCGGTGGGCACATTATATACGTCTATATCGTACTATAACCTAACCTAACCCATCTAGACCCTCGCTGGTAATGTTTTACAAAATCCCGGTCATGTAGGCCCGTACTTTTCCGTGATGACATTTTATACGTCTATAACTTAATATATCCTAACCTAAGGGAACCTAACATCTCCGATGTAGTATTTTCCAACATTCCTTGTCGGGTCGGCCGCTACTTCTCGGTGGGCACATTATATACGTCTATAACGTAATATAACCTAACCTAACCCATCTAGACCCTCGCTGGTAATGTTTTACAAAATCCCGGTCGTGTCGGCCCGTACTTCTCCGTGGGGGCATTATATACGTCTATAACGTTATATATCCTAACCAAAGGCAAGTTAACATCTCGGCTGTAGTATTTTCCAACATTCCTGGCGGGTCGGACCCTACTTCTCGGTGGGCACATTGTATACGTCTATATCGTAATATAACCTAACCTAAGCCACATACACCCTCGCTGGTAATGTTTCACAGAATCCCGTTCGTGTCTTCCCGTACGTCTCGAAGCCGGACATTATATACGTCTATCAAGTTATATATCCTAACCTAAGGCAACCTAACATCTCGAACGTAGTATTTCACAACATTCCTGGCGGGTCGGCCCCACTTCTCGGTGAGAACATTATTTGCGTCTAAAACGTAGTATAACCTAACATAACCCATCTAGCCCCTCGCTTGTAATGTTTTACAGAATCCCGGTCGTGTCGTCCCGTACGTCTCGGTGCGGACATTATATACGTCTATAACGTTATATATCCTGACCAAAGGCAACCTAACATCTCGAATGTAGTATTTCACAACATTCCTGGCGGGTCTGCCCCACTTCTCGGTGGGAACATTATTTACGTCTATAACGTAATATAACCTAACCTAACCCATCTAGCCCCTACCTGGGAATGTTTTACAGAATCCCGGTCGTGTCGTCCCGTACGTCTCGGTGCGGACATTATATACGTCTATAACGTTATATATCCTAACCAAAGGCAACCTAACATCTCGAATGTAGTATTTCACAACATTCCTGGCGGGTCTGCCCCACTTCTCGGTGGGAACATTATTTACGTCTATAACGGAATATAACCTAACCTAACCCATCTAGCCCCTAGCTGGGAATGTTTTACAGAATCCCGGTCGTGTCGTCCCGTACGTCTCGGTGCGGACATTATATACGTCTATAACGTTATATATCCTAACCTAAGGCAACTTAACCTCTCGGATGTAGTATTTTCCAACAATCTTGTCGGGTCGGACCCTACTTCTCGGTGGGCACATTATATACTTCTATATCGTAATATAACCTAACCTAACCCATCTAGACCCTCGCTGTTAATGTTTTACAAAATCCCGGTCGTGTCGGCCCGTACTTCTCGGTGGGGACATTATATACGTCTATATCGTTATATATCCTAACCTAAGGCAACCTAACATCTCGGATGTAGTATATTCCAACATTCCTGGCGGGTCGGACCCTACTTCTCAGTGGGCACATTATATACGTCTATATCGTAATGTAACCTAACCTAACCCATCTAGACCCTCGCTGGTAATGTTTTACAAAATCCCGGTCGTGTCGGCCCGTACTTCTCGGTGGGGACATTATATACGTCTATAACGTTACATACCCTAACCTAAGGGAACCTAACATATCCGATGCAGTATTTCACAACATTCCGGGCGGGTCGGCGCCAATTCTCGGTGGGAACATTATATACGTCTATAACGCAATATAACCTAACATAACCCATCTAGCCCCTAGCTGGGAATGTTTTACAGAATCCCGGTCGTGTCGTCTCGTACGTCTCGGTGCGGACATTATATACGTCTATAACGTTATATATCCTAACCAAAGGCAACTTAACATCTCGGATGTTGTATTTTCCAACATTCCTGGCGGGTCGGACCCTACTTCTCGGTAGGCACATTATATACGTCTATATCGTACTATAACCTAACCTAACCCATCTAGACCCTCGCTGGTAATGTTTTACAAAATCCCGGTCATGTAGGCCCGTACTTTTCCGTGGGGACATTATATACGTCTATAACGTTATATATCCTAACCTAAGGCAACTTAACCTCTCGGATGTAGTATTTTCCAACATTCCTGGCGGGTCGGCCCCTACATCTAGGTGGGCACATTATATACGTCTGTATCGTAATATAACCAAACCTAACCCATCTAGACCCTCGCTGGTAATGTTTTACGGAATCCCGGTCGTGTCGTCTCGTACGTCTCGGTGCGGACATTATATACGTCTATAACGTTATATATCCTAACCTACGGGAACCTAACATCTCGGATGTAGTATTTCACAACATTCCTGGCTGGTCGGCCCCACTTCTCGGTGGGAACATTATATACGTCTATATCGTAATATAACCTAACCTAACCTATCTAGACCCTCGCTGGTAATGTTTTACAGAATCCCGGTCATGTCGTCTCGTACGTCTCGGTGCGGACATTATATACGTCTATAACGTTATATATCCTAACCAAAGGCAACTTAACATCTCGGATGTTGCATTTTCCAACATTCCTGGCGGGTCGGACGCTACTTCTCGGTAGGCACATTATATACGTCTATATCGTACTATAACCTAACCTAACCCATCTAGACCCTCGCTGGTAATGTTTTACAACATCCCGGTCATGTAGGCCCGTACTTTTCCGTGGGGACATTTTATAGGTCTATAATTTTATATATCCTAACCTAAGGGAACCTAACATCTCGAATGTAGTATTTTCCTACATTCCTGGCGGGTCGGCCCCTACTTCTCGGTGGGCACATGATATACGTCTGTAACGTAATATAACCTAACCTAAGCCACCTACACCCTCGCTGGTAATGTTTCACCGAATCCCGTTGGTGTCTTCCCGTACGTCTCGAAGCCGGACATTATATACGTCTATCAAGTCATATATCCTAACCTAAGGCAACCTAACATCTCGAATGTAGTATTTCACAACATTCCTGGCGGGTCGGCCCCACTTCTCGGTGGGAACATTATATACGTCTATACCGTAATATAACCTAACCTAACCCATCTAGACCCTAGCTGGGAATGTTTTACAGAATCCCGGTCGTGTCGTCCCGTACGTCTCGGTGCGGACATTATATACGTCTATAACGTTATATATCCTAACCTAAGGCAACTTAACCTCTCGGATGTAGTATTTTCCAACAGTCTCGTCGGGTCGGACCCTACTTCTCGGTGGGCACATTATATACGTCTATATCGTACTATAACCTAACCTAACCCATCTAGACCCTCGCTGGTAATGTTTTACAAAATCCCGGTCATGTAGGCCCGTACTTTTCCGTGATGACATTTTATACGTCTATAACTTAATATATCCTAACCTAAGGGAACCTAACATCTCCGATGTAGTATTTTCCAACATTCATGGCGGGTCGGCTCCTACTTCTCGGTGGGCACATTATATACGTCTGTAACGTAATATAACCTAACCTAAGCCACCTACACCCTCGCTGGTAATGTTTCACAGAATCCCGTTCGTGTCTTCCCGTACGTCTCGAAGCCGGACATTATATACGTCTATCAAGTTATATATCCTAACCTAAGGCAACCTAACATTTCGAATGTAGTATTTCACAACATTCCTGGCGGGTCGGCCCCTCTTCTCGGTGGGAACATTATTTACTTCTAAAACGTAGTATAACCTAACATAACCCATCTAGACCCTCGCTGTTAATGTTTTACAGAATTCCGGTCGTGTCGTCCCGTACGTCTCGGTGCAGACATTATATACGTCTATAACGTTATATATCCTCACCAAAGGCAACCTAACATCTCGAATGTAGTATTTCACAACATTCCTGGCGGGTCTGCCCCACTTCTCGGTGGGAACATTATTTACGTCTATAACGGAATATAACCTAACCTAACCCATCTAGCCCCTAGCTGGGAATGTTTTACAGAATCCCGGTCGTGTCGTCCCGTACGTCTCGGTGCGGACATTATATACGTCTATAACGTTATATATCCTAACCTAAGGCAACTTAACCTCTCGGATGTAGTATTTTCCAACAATCTTGTCGGGTCGGACCCTACTTCTCGGTGGGCACATTATATACTTCTATATCGTAATATAACCTAACCTAACCCATCTAGACCCTCGCTGTTAATGTTTTACAAAATCCCGGTCGTGTCGGCCCGTACTTCTCGGTGGGGACATTATATACGTCTATATCGTTATATATCCTAACCTAAGGCAACCTAACATCTCGGATGTAGTATATTCCAACATTCCTGGCGGGTCGGACCCTACTTCTCAGTGGGCACATTATATACGTCTATATCGTAATGTAACCTAACCTAACCCATCTAGACCCTCGCTGTTAATGTTTTACAAAATCTCGGTCGTGTCGGCCCGTACCTTTCCGTGGGGACGTTATATACGTCTATAATTTTATATATCCTAACCTAAGGCAACATAACATCTTGAATGTAGTATTTTCCAACATTCCTTGTCGGGTCGGCCGCTACTTCTCGGTGGGCACATTATATACGTCTATAACGTAATATAACCTAACCTAACCCATCTAGACCCTCGCTTGTAATGTTTTACAGAATCCCGGTCGTGTCGTCCCGTACGTCTCGGTGCGGACATTATATACGTCTATAACGTTATATATCCTGACCAAAGGCAACCTAACATCTCGAATGTAGTATTTCACAACATTCCTGGCGGGTCTGCCCCACTTCTCGGTGGGAACATTATTTACGTCTATAACGTAATATAACCTAACCTAACCCATCTAGCCCCTACCTGGGAATGTTTTACAGAATCCCGGTCGTGTCGTCCCGTACGTCTCGGTGCGGACATTATATACGTCTATAACGTTATATATCCTAACCAAAGGCAACCTAACATCTCGAATGTAGTATTTCACAACATTCCTGGCGGGTCTGCCCCACTTCTCGGTGGGAACATTATTTACGTCTATAACGGAATATAACCTAACCTAACCCATCTAGCCCCTAGCTGGGAATGTTTTACAGAATCCCGGTCGTGTCGTCCCGTACGTCTCGGTGCGGACATTATATACGTCTATAACGTTATATATCCTAACCTAAGGCAACTTAACCTCTCGGATGTAGTATTTTCCAACAATCTTGTCGGGTCGGACCCTACTTCTCGGTGGGCACATTATATACTTCTATATCGTAATACAACCTAACCTAACCCATCTAGACCCTCGCTGTTAATGTTTTACAAAATCCCGGTCGTGTCGGCCCGTACTTCTCGGTGGGGACATTATATACGTCTATATCGTTATATATCCTAACCTAAGGCAACCTAACATCTCGGATGTAGTATATTCCAACATTCCTGGCGGGTCGGACCCTACTTCTCAGTGGGCACATTATATACGTCTATATCGTAATGTAACCTAACCTAACCCATCTAGACCCTCGCTGGTAATGTTTTACAAAATCCCGGTCGTGTCGGCCCGTACTTCTCGGTGGGGACATTATATACGTCTATAACGTTACATACCCTAACCTAAGGGAACCTAACATATCCGATGCAGTATTTCACAACATTCCTGGCTGGTCGGCGCCAATTCTCGGTGGGAACATTATATACGTCTATAACGCAATATAACCTAACATAACCCATCTAGCCCCTAGCTGGGAATGTTTTACAGAATCCCGGTCGTGTCGTCTCGTACGTCTCGGTGCGGACATTATATACGTCTATAACGTTATATATCCTAACCAAAGGCAACTTAACATCTCGGATGTTGTATTTTCCAACATTCCTGGCGGGTCGGACCCTACTTCTCGGTAGGCACATTATATACGTCTATATCGTACTATAACCTAACCTAACCCATCTAGACCCTCGCTGGTAATGTTTTACAAAATCCCGGTCATGTAGGCCCGTACTTTTCCGTGGGGACATTATATACGTCTATAACGTTATATATCCTAACCTAAGGCAACTTAACCTCTCGGATGTAGTATTTTCCAACATTCCTGGCGGGTCGGCCCCTACATCTAGGTGGGCACATTATATACGTCTGTATCGTAATATAACCAAACCTAACCCATCTAGACCCTCGCTGGTAATGTTTTACAGAATCCCGGTCGTGTCGTCTCGTACGTCTCGGTGCGGACATTATATACGTCTATAACGTTATATATCCTAACCTAAGGGAACCTAACATCTCGGATGTAGTATTTCACAACATTCCTGGCTGGTCGGCCCCACTTCTCGGTGGGAACATTATATACGTCTATAACGCAATATAACCTAACATAACCCATCTAGCCCCTAGCTGGGAATGTTTTACAGAATCCCGGTCGTGTCGTCTCGTACGTCTCGGTGCGGACATTATATACGTCTATAACGTTATATATCCTAACCAAAGGCAACTTAACATCTCGGATGTTGCATTTTCCAACATTCCTGGCGGGTCGGACCCTACTTCTCGGTAGGCACATTATATACGTCTATATCGTACTATAACCTAACCTAACCCATCTAGACCCTCGCTGGTAATGTTTTACAACATCCCGGTCATGTAGGCCCGTACTTTTCCGTGGGGACATTTTATAGGTCTATAATTTTATATATCCTAACCTAAGGGAACCTAACATCTCGAATGTAGTATTTTCCTACATTCCTGGCGGGTCGGCCCCTACTTCTCGGTGGGCACATGATATACGTCTGTAACGTAATATAACCTAACCTAAGCCACCTACACCCTCGCTGGTAATGTTTCACAGAATCCCGTTGGTGTCTTCCCGTACGTCTCGAAGCCGGACATTATATACGTCTATCAAGTCATATATCCTAACCTAAGGCAACCTAACATCTCGAATGTAGTATTTCACAACATTCCTGGCGGGTCGGCCCCACTTCTCGGTGGGAACATTATATACGTCTATACCGTAATATAACCTAACCTAACCCATCTAGACCCTAGCTGGGAATGTTTTACAGAATCCCGGTCGTGTCGTCCCGTACGTCTCGGTGCGGACATTATATACGTCTATAACGTTATATATCCTAACCTAAGGCAACTTAACCTCTCGGATGTAGTATTTTCCAACAGTCTCGTCGGGTCGGACCCTACTTCTCGGTGGGCACATTATATACGTCTATATCGTACTATAACCTAACCTAACCCATCTAGACCCTCGCTGGTAATGTTTTACAAAATCCCGGTCATGTAGGCCCGTACTTTTCCGTGATGACATTTTATACGTCTATAACTTAATATATCCTAACCTAAGGGAACCTAACATCTCCGATGTAGTATTTTCCAACATTCATGGCGGGTCGGCTCCTACTTCTCGGTGGGCACATTATATACGTCTGTAACGTAATATAACCTAACCTAAGCCACCTACACCCTCGCTGGTAATGTTTCACAGAATCCCGTTCGTGTCTTCCCGTACGTCTCGAAGCCGGACATTATATACGTCTATCAAGTTATATATCCTAACCTAAGGCAACCTAACATTTCGAATGTAGTATTTCACAACATTCCTGGCGGGTCGGCCCCTCTTCTCGGTGGGAACATTATTTACGTCTAAAACGTAGTATAACCTAACATAACCCATCTAGACCCTCGCTGTTAATGTTTTACAGAATCCCGGTCGTGTCGTCCCGTACGTCTCGGTGCAGACATTATATACGTCTATAACGTTATATATCCTAACCAAAGGCAACCTAACATCTCGAATGTAGTATTTCACAACATTCCTGGCGGGTCTGCCCCACTTCTCGGTGGGAACATTATTTACGTCTATAACGGAATATAACCTAACCTAACCCATCTAGCCCCTAGCTGGGAATGTTTTACAGAATCCCGGTCGTGTCGTCCCGTACGTCTCGGTGCGGACATTATATACGTCTATAACGTTATATATCCTAACCTAAGGCAACTTAACCTCTCGGATGTAGTATTTTCCAACAATCTTGTCGGGTCGGACCCTACTTCTCGGTGGGCACATTATATACTTCTATATCGTAATATAACCTAACCTAACCCATCTAGACCCTCGCTGTTAATGTTTTACAAAATCCCGGTCGTGTCGGCCCGTACTTCTCGGTGGGGACATTATATACGTCTATATCGTTATATATCCTAACCTAAGGCAACCTAACATCTCGGATGTAGTATATTCCAACATTCCTGGCGGGTCGGACCCTACTTCTCAGTGGGCACATTATATACGTCTATATCGTAATGTAACCTAACCTAACCCATCTAGACCCTCGCTGTTAATGTTTTACAAAATCTCGGTCGTGTCGGCCCGTACCTTTCCGTGGGGACGTTATATACGTCTATAATTTTATATATCCTAACCTAAGGCAACATAACATCTTGAATGTAGTATTTTCCAACATTCCTTGTCGGGTCGGCCGCTACTTCTCGGTGGGCACATTATATACGTCTATAACGTAATATAACCTAACCTAACCCATCTAGACCCTCGCTGGTAATGTTTTACAAAATCCCGGTCGTGTCGGCCCGTACTTCTCCGTGGGGGCATTATATACGTCTATAACGTTATATATCCTAACCAAAGGCAAGTTAACATCTCGGCTGTAGTATTTTCCAACATTCCTGGCGGGTCGGACCCTACTTCTCGGTGGGCACATTGTATACGTCTATATCGTAATATAACCTAACCTAAGCCACCTACACCCTCGCTGGTAATGTTTCACAGAATCCCGTTCGTGTCTTCCCGTACGTCTCGAAGCCGGACATTATATACGTCTATCAAGTTATATATCCTAACCTAAGGCAACCTAACATCTCGAACGTAGTATTTCACAACATTCCTGGCGGGTCGGCCCCACTTCTCGGTGAGAACATTATTTGCGTCTAAAACGTAGTATAACCTAACATAACCCATCTAGCCCCTCGCTTGTAATGTTTTACAGAATCCCGGTCGTGTCGTCCCGTACGTCTCGGTGCGGACATTATATACGTCTATAACGTTATATATCCTGACCAAAGGCAACCTAACATCTCGAATGTAGTATTTCACAACATTCCTGGCGGGTCTGCCCCACTTCTCGGTGGGAACATTATTTACGTCTATAACGTAATATAACCTAACCTAACCCATCTAGCCCCTACCTGGGAATGTTTTACAGAATCCCGGTCGTGTCGTCCCGTACGTCTCGGTGCGGACATTATATACGTCTGTAACGTTATATATCCTAACCAAAGGCAACCTAACATCTCGAATGTAGTATTTCACAACATTCCTGGCGGGTCTGCCCCACTTCTCGGTGGGAACATTATTTACGTCTATAACGGAATATAACCTAACCTAACCCATCTAGCCCCTAGCTGGGAATGTTTTACAGAATCCCGGTCGTGTCGTCCCGTACGTCTCGGTGCGGACATTATATACGTCTATAACGTTATATATCCTAACCTAAGGCAACTTAACCTCTCGGATGTAGTATTTTCCAACAATCTTGTCGGGTCGGACCCTACTTCTCGGTGGGCACATTATATACTTCTATATCGTAATATAACCTAACCTAACCCATCTAGACCCTCGCTGTTAATGTTTTACAAAATCCCGGTCGTGTCGGCCCGTACTTCTCGGTGGGGACATTATATACGTCTATATCGTTATATATCCTAACCTAAGGCAACCTAACATCTCGGATGTAGTATATTCCAACATTCCTGGCGGGTCGGACCCTACTTCTCAGTGGGCACATTATATACGTCTATATCGTAATGTAACCTAACCTAACCCATTTAGACCCTCGCTGTTAATGTTTTACAAAATCTCGGTCGTGTCGGCCCGTACCTTTCCGTGGGGACATTATATACGTCTATAATTTTATATATCCTAACCTAAGGCAACCTAACATCTCGGATGTAGTATATTCCAACATTCCTGGCGGGTCGGCCGCTACTTCTCGGTGGGCACATTATATACGTCTATAACGTAATATAACCTAACCTAACCCATCTAGACCCTCGCTGGTAATGTTTTACAAAATCCCGGTCGTGTCGGCCCGTACCTTTCCGTGGGGACATTATATACGTCTATAACGTTATATACCCTAACCTAAGGGAACCTAACATCTCGGATGCAGTATTTCACAACATTCCTGGCGGGTCGGCGCCAATTCTCAGTGGGAACATTATATACGTCTATAACGCAATATAACCTAACATAACCCATCTAGCCCCTAGCTGGGAATGTTTTACAGAATCCCGGTCGTGTCGTCTCGTACGTCTCGGTGCGGACATTATATACGTCTATAACGTTATATATCCTAACCAAAGGCAACTTAACATCTCGGATGTTGTATGTTCCAACATTCCTGGCGGGTCGGACCCTACTTCTCGGTAGGCACATTATATACGTCTATATCGTACTATAACCTAACCTCACCCATCAAGACCCTCGCTGGTAATGTTTTACAAAATCCCGGTCATGTAGGCCCGTACTTTTCCGTGGGGACATTTTATACGTGTATAATTTTATATATCCTAACCTAAGGCAACCTAACATCTCGGATGTAGTATTTTCCAACATTCCTGGCGGGTCGGACCCTACTTCTCGGTGGGCACATTATATACGTCTATATCGTAATATCACCTAACCTAACCCATCTAGACCCTCGCTGGTAATGTTTTACAAAATCCCGGTCGTGTCGGCCCGTACTTCTCGGTGGGGACATTATATACGTCTATAACGTTACATACCCTAACCAAAGGCAACCTAACATCTCGAATGTAGTATTTCACAACATTCCTGGCGGGTCGGCCCCACTTCTCGGTGGGAACATTATTTACGTCTATAACGTAATATAACCTAACCTAACCCATCTAGCCCCTAGCTGGGAATGTTTTACAGAATCCCGGTCGTGTCGTCCCGTACGTCTCGGTGCGGACATTATATACGTCTATAACGTTATATATCCTAACCTAAGGCAACTTAACCTCTCGGATGTAGTATTTTCCAACAGTCTTGTCGGGTCGGACCCTACTTCTCGGTGGGCACATTATATACTTCTATATCGTAATATAACCTAACCTAACCCATCTAGACCCTCGCTGTTAATGTTTTACAAAATCCCGGTCGTGTCGGCCCGTACTTTTCCGTGGGGACATTATATACGTCTATAATTTTATATATCCTAACCTAAGGCAACATAACGTCTCGAATGTAGTATTTCCAACATTCCTGGCGGGTCGGCCCCTACATCTAGGTGGGCACATTATATACGTCTGTATCGTAATATAACCAAACCTAACCCATCTAGACCCTCGCTGGTCATGTTTTACAGAATCCCGGTCGTGTCGTCTCGTACGTCTAGGTGCGGACATTATATACGTCTATAACGTTATATACCCTAACCTAAGGGAACCTAACATCTCGGATGCAGTATTTCACAACATTCCTGGCGGGTCGGCGCCAATTCTCAGTGGGAACATTATATACGTCTATAACGCAATATAACCTAACATAACCCATCTAGCCCCTAGCTGGGAATGTTTTACAGAATCCCGGTCGTGTCGTCTCGTACGTCTCGGTGCGGACATTATATACGTCTATAACGTTATATATCCTAACCAAAGGCAACTTAACATCTCGGATGTTGTATTTTCCAACATTCCTGGCGGGTCGGACCCTACTTCTCGGTAGGCACATTATATACGTCTATATCGTACTATAACCTAACCTAACCCATCTAGACCCTCGCTGGTAATGTTTTACAAAATCCCGGTCATGTAGGCCCGTACTTTTCCGTGGGGACATTATATACGTCTATAACGTTATATATCCTAACCTAAGGGAACCTAACATCTCGGATGTAGTATTTCACAACATTCCTGGCTGGTCGGCCCCACTTCTCGGTGGGAACATTATATACGTCTATATCGTAATATAACCTAACCTAACCTATCTAGACCCTCGCTGGTAATGTTTTACAGAATCCCGGTCGTGTCGTCTCGTACGTCTCGGTGCGGACATTATATACGTCTATAACGTTATATATCCTAACCAAAGGCAACTTAACATCACGGATGTTGTATTTTCCAACATTCCTGGCGGGTCGGACCCTACTTCTCGGTAGGCACATTATATACGTCTATATCGTACTATAACCTAACCTAACCCATCTAGACCCTCGCTGGTAATGTTTTACAAAATCCCGGTCATGTAGGCCCGTACTTTTCCGTGGGGACATTTTATACTTCTATAAAGTTATATATCCTAACCAAAGGCAACCTAACATCTCGGATGTAGTATTTTCCAAAATTCCTGGCGGGTCGGCCCCTACTTCTCGGTGGGCACATTATATACGTCTGTAACGTAATATAACCTAACCTAAGCCACCTACACCCTCGCTGGTAATGTTTCACAGAATCCCGTTGGTGTCTTCCCGTACGTCTCGAAGCCGGACACTATATACGTCTATCAAGTCATATATCCTAACCTAAGGCAACCTAACATCTCGGATGTAGTATTTTCCAACATTCCTGGCGGGGCGGTCCCTACTTCTCGGTGGGAACATTATTTACGTCTATAACGTAATATAACCTAACCTAACCCACCTAGACCCTCGCTGGTAATGTTTTACAAAATCCCGGTCGTGTCGGCCCGTACTTCTCCGTGGGGGCATTATATACGTCTATAACGTTATATATCCTAACCAAAGGCAAGTTAACATCTCGGATGTAGTATTTTCCAACATTTCTGGCGGGTCGGACCCTACTTCTCGGTGGGCACATTATATACGTCTATATCGTAATATAACCTAACCTAACCCATCTAGACCCTCGCTGGTAATGCTTTACAAAATCCCGGTCGTGTCGGCCCGTACTTTTCCGTGGGGACATTATATACGTCTATAACGTTATATATCCTAACCTAAGGGAACCTAACATCTCGGATGTAGTATTTCACAACATTCCTGGCTGGTCGGCCCCACTTCTCGGTGGGAACATTATATACGTCTATATCGTAATATAACCTAACCTAACCTATCTAGACCCTCGCTGGTAATGTTTTACAGAATCCCGGTCGTGTCGTCTCGTACGTCTCAGTGCGGACATTATATACGTCTATAACGTTATATATCCTAACCAAAGGCAACTTAACATCTCGGATGTTGTATTTTCCAACATTCCTGGCGGGTCGGACCCTACTTCTCGGTAGGCACATTATATACGTCTATATCGTACTATAACCTAACCTAACCCATCTAGACCCTCGCTGGTAATGTTTTACAAAATCCCGGTCATGTAGGCTCGTACTTTTCCGTGGGGACATTTTATACGTCTATAACGTTATATATCCTAACCAAAGGCAACTTAACATCTCGAATGTAGTATTTTCCAACATTCCTGGCGGGTCAGACCCTACTTCTCGGTGGGCACATTATATACGTCTATATCGTAATATAACCTAACCTAACCCATCTACACCCTCGCTGGTAATGTTTTACAGAATCCCGGTCGTGTCGTCTCGTACGTCTCGGTGCGGACATTATATACGTCTATATCGTTATATATCCTAACCTAAGGCAACCTAACATCTCGGATGTAGTATTTTCCAACATTCCTGGCGGGGCGGTCCCTACTTCTCGGTGGGAACATTATTTACGTCTATAACGTAATATAACCTAACCTAACCCACCTAGACCCTTGCTGGTAATGTTTTACAAAATCCCGGTCGTGTCGGCCCGTACTTCTCCGTGGGGACATTATATACGTCTATATCGTAATATATCCTAACCTAAGGCAACTTAACATCTCCGATGTAGTATTTTCCAACATTCCTGGCGGGCCGGCCCCTACTCCTCGGTGGGCACATTATATACGTCTATAACGTAATATACCCTAACCTAACCCATCTAGCCCCTAGCTGGAAATGTTTTACAAAATCCCGGTCGTGTCGGCCCGTACTTCTCCGTGGGGGCATTATATACGTCTATAACGTTATATATCCTAACCAAAGGCAAGTTAACATCTCGGATGTAGTATTTTCCAACATTTCTGGCGGGTCGGACCCTACTTCTCGGTGGGCACATTATATACGTCTATATCGTAATATAACCTAACCTAACCCATCTAGACCCTCGCTGGTAATGCTTTACAAAATCCCGGTCGTGTCGGCCCGTACTTCTCGGTGGGGACATTATATACGTCTACAACGTTATATATCCTAACCTAAGGGACCCTAACATCTCGGATGTAGTATTTCACAACATTCCTGGCTGGTCGGCCCCACTTCTCGGTGGGAACATCAAATACGTCTATATCGTAATATAACCTAACCTAACCTATCTAGACCCTCGCTGGTAATGTTTTACAGAATCCCGGTCGTGTCGTCTCGTAAGTCTCGGTGCGGACATTATATACGTCTATAAAGTTATATATCCTAACCAAAGGCAACTTAACATCTCGGATGTAGTATTTTCCAAAATTCCTGGCGGGTCGGCCCCTACTTCTCGGTGGGCACATTATATACGTCTGTAACGTAATATAACCTAACCTAAGCCACCTACACCCTCGCTGGTAATGTTTCACAGAATCCCGTTGGTGTCTTCTCGTACGTCTCGAAGCCGGACACTATATACGTCTATCAAGTCATATATCCTAACCTAAGGCAACCTAACATCTCGAATGTAGTATTTCACAACATTCCTGGCGGGTCGGCCCCACTTCTCGGTGGGAACATTATATACGTCTATATCGTAATATAACCTAACCTAACCCATCTAGACCCTCGCTGGTAATGTTTTACAGAATCCCGGTCGTGTCGTCTCGTACGTCTCGGTGCGGACATTATATACGTCTATAACGTTAAATATCCTAACCTAAGGCAACTTAACCTCTCGGATGTAGCATTTTCCAACAGTCTTGTCGGGTCGGACCCTACTTCTCGGTGGGCACATTATATACTTCTATATCGTAATATAACCTAACCTAACCCATCTAGACCCTCGCTGTTAATGTTTTACAAAATCCCGGTCGTGTCGGCCCGTACTTGTCCGTGGGGACATTATATACGTCTATAATTTTATATGTCCTAACCTAAGGCAACATAACATCTCGAATGTAGTATTTTCCAACATTCCTGGCGGGTCGGACCCTACTTCTCGGTGGGCACATTATATACGTCTGTAACGTAATATAACCTAACCTAAGCCACCTACACCCTCGCTGGTAATGTTTCACAGAATCCCGTTCGTGTCTTCCCGTACGTCTCGAAGCCGGACATTATATACGTCTATCAAGTTATATATCCTAACCTAAGGCAACCTAACATCTCGAATGTAGTATTTCACAACATTCCTGGCGGGTCGGCCCCACTTCTCGGTGGGAACATTATATACGTCTATATCGTAATATAACCTAACCTAACCTATCTAGACCCTCGCTGGTAATGTTTTACAGAATCCCGGTCGTGTCGTCTCGTAAGTCTCGGTGCGGACATTATATACGTCTATAAAGTTATATATCCTAACCAAAGGCAACTTAACATCTCGGATGTAGTATTTTCCAAAATTCCTGGCGGGTCGGCCCCTACTTCTCGGTGGGCACATTATATACGTCTGTAACGTAATATAACCTAACCTAAGCCACCTACACCCTCGCTGGTAATGTTTCACAGAATCCCGTTCGTGTCTTCCCGTACGTCTCGAAGCCGGACATTATATACGTCTATCAAGTTATATATCCTAACCTAAGGCAACCTAACATCTCGAATGTAGTATTTCACAACATTCCTGGCGGGTCGGCCCCACTTCTCGGTGGGAACATTATATACGTCTATATCGTAATATAACCTAACCTAACCCATCTAGACCCTCGCTGGTAATGTTTTACAAAATCCCGGTCGTGTCGGCCCGTACTTCTCGGTGGGAACATTATATACGTCTATAACGTTATATATCCTAACCAAAGGCAACTTAACATCTCGAATGTAGTATTTTCCAACATTCCTAGCGGGTCAGACCCTACTTCTCGGTGGGCACATTATATACGTCTATATCGTAATATAACCTAACCTAACCCATCTACAGCCTCGCTGGTAATGTTTTACAGAATCCCGGTCGTGTCGTCTCGTACATCTCGGTGCGGACATTATATACGTCTATATCGTTATATATCCTAACCTAAGGCAACCTAACATCTCGGATGTAGTATTTTCCAACATTCCTGGCGGGGCGGTCCCTACTTCTCGGTGGGAACATTATTTACGTCTATAACGTAATATAACCTAACCTAACCCACCTAGACCCTCGCTGGTAATGTTTTACAAAATCCCGGTCGTGTCGGCCCGTACTTCTCCGTGGGGGCATTATATACGTCTATAACGTTATATATCCTAACCAAAGGCAAGTTAACATCTCGGATGTAGTATTTTCCAACATTTCTGGCGGGTCGGACCCTACTTCTCGGTGGGCACATTATATACGTCTATATCGTAATATAACCTAACCTAACCCATCTAGACCCTCGCTGGTAATGCTTTACAAAATCCCGGTCGTGTCGGCCCGTACTTTTCCGTGGGGACATTATATACGTCTATAACGTTATATATCCTAACCTAAGGGAACCTAACATCTCGGATGTAGTATTTCACAACATTCCTGGCTGGTCGGCCCCACTTCTCGGTGGGAACATTATATACGTCTATATCGTAATATAACCTAACCTAACCTATCTAGACCCTCGCTGGTAATGTTTTACAGAATCCCGGTCGTGTCGTCTCGTACGTCTCAGTGCGGACATTATATACGTCTATAACGTTATATATCCTAACCAAAGGCAACTTAACATCTCGGATGTTGTATTTTCCAACATTCCTGGCGGGTCGGACCCTACTTCTCGGTAGGCACATTATATACGTCTATATCGTACTATAACCTAACCTAACCCATCTAGACCCTCGCTGGTAATGTTTTACAAAATCCCGGTCATGTAGGCCCGTACTTTTCCGTGGGGACATTTTATACGTCTATAACGTTATATATCCTAACCAAAGGCAACTTAACATCTCGAATGTAGTAGTTTCCAACATTCCTGGCGGGTCAGACCCTACTTCTCGGTGGGCACATTATATACGTCTATATCGTAATATAACCTAACCTAACCCATCTACACCCTCGCTGGTAATGTTTTACAGAATCCCGGTCGTGTCGTCTCGTACGTCTCGCTGCGGACATTATATACGTCTATATCGTTATATATCCTAACCTAAGGCAACCTAACATCTCGGATGTAGTATTTTCCAACATTCCTGGCGGGGCGGTCCCTACTTCTCGGTGGGAACATTATTTACGTCTATAACGTAATATAACCTAACCTAACCCATCTAGACCCTCGCTGGTAATGTTTTACAAAATCCCGGTCGTGTCGGCCCGTACTTCTCGGTGGGAACATTATATACGTCTATAACGTTATATATCCTAACCAAAGGCAACTTAACATCTCGAATGTAGTATTTTCCAACATTCCTGGCGGGTCAGACCCTACTTCTCGGTGGGCACATTATATACGTCTATATCGTAATATAACCTAACCTAACCCATCTACAGCCTCGCTGGTAATGTTTTACAGAATCCCGGTCGTGTCGTCTCGTACATCTCGGTGCGGACATTATATACGTCTATATCGTTATATATCCTAACCTAAGGCAACCTAACATCTCGGATGTAGTATTTTCCAACATTCCTGGCGGGGCGGTCCCTACTTCTCGGTGGGAACATTATTTACGTCTATAACGTAATATAACCTAACCTAACCCACCTAGACCCTCGCTGGTAATGTTTTACAAAATCCCGGTCGTGTCGGCCCGTACTTCTCCGTGGGGGCATTATATACGTCTATAACGTTATATATCCTAACCAAAGGCAAGTTAACATCTCGGATGTAGTATTTTCCAACATTTCTGGCGGGTCGGACCCTACTTCTCGGTGGGCACATTATATACGTCTATATCGTAATATAACCTAACCTAACCCATCTAGACCCTCGCTGGTAATGCTTTACAAAATCCCGGTCGTGTCGGCCCGTACTTTTCCGTGGGGACATTATATACGTCTATAACGTTATATATCCTAACCTAAGGGAACCTAACATCTCGGATGTAGTATTTCACAACATTCCTGGCTGGTCGGCCCCACTTCTCGGTGGGAACATTATATACGTCTATAACGTAATATAACCTAACCTAACCCACCTAGACCCTTGCTGGTAATGTTTTACAAAATCCCGGTCGTGTCGGCCCGTACTTCTCCGTGGGGACATTATATACGTCTATATCGTTATATATCCTAACCTAAGGCAACTTAACATCTCCGATGTAGTATTTTCCAACATTCCTGGCGGGCCGGCCCCTACTCCTCGGTGGGCACATTATATACGTCTATAACGTAATATACCCTAACCTAACCCATCTAGCCCTAGCTGGAAATGTTTTACAGAATCCCGGTCGTGTCGTCTCGTACATCTCGGTGCGGACATTATATACGTCTATATCGTTATATATCCTAACCTAAGGCAACCTAACATCTCGGATGTAGTATTTTCCAACATTCCTGGCGGGGCGGTCCCTACTTCTCGGTGGGAACATTATTTACGTCTATAACGTAATATAACCTAACCTAACCCACCTAGACCCTCGCTGGTAATGTTTTACAAAATCCCGGTCGTGTCGGCCCGTACTTCTCCGTGGGGGCATTATATACGTCTATAACGTTATATATCCTAACCAAAGGCAAGTTAACATCTCGGATGTAGTATTTTCCAACATTTCTGGCGGGTCGGACCCTACTTCTCGGTGGGCACATTATATACGTCTATATCGTAATATAACCTAACCTAACCCATCTAGACCCTCGCTGGTAATGCTTTACAAAATCCCGGTCGTGTCGGCCCGTACTTTTCCGTGGGGACATTATATACGTCTATAACGTTATATATCCTAACCTAAGGGAACCTAACATCTCGGATGTAGTATTTCACAACATTCCTGGCTGGTCGGCCCCACTTCTCGGTGGGAACATTATATACGTCTATATCGTAATATAACCTAACCTAACCTATCTAGACCCTCGCTGGTAATGTTTTACAGAATCCCGGTCGTGTCGTCTCGTACGTCTCAGTGCGGACATTATATACGTCTATAACGTTATATATCCTAACCAAAGGCAACTTAACATCTCGGATGTTGTATTTTCCAACATTCCTGGCGGGTCGGACCCTACTTCTCGGTAGGCACATTATATACGTCTATATCGTACTATAACCTAACCTAACCCATCTAGACCCTCGCTGGTAATGTTTTACAAAATCCCGGTCATGTAGGCCCGTACTTTTCCGTGGGGACATTTTATACGTCTATAACGTTATATATCCTAACCAAAGGCAACTTAACATCTCGAATGTAGTAGTTTCCAACATTCCTGGCGGGTCAGACCCTACTTCTCGGTGGGCACATTATATACGTCTATATCGTAATATAACCTAACCTAACCCATCTACACCCTCGCTGGTAATGTTTTACAGAATCCCGGTCGTGTCGTCTCGTACGTCTCGCTGCGGACATTATATACGTCTATATCGTTATATATCCTAACCTAAGGCAACCTAACATCTCGGATGTAGTATTTTCCAACATTCCTGGCGGGGCGGTCCCTACTTCTCGGTGGGAACATTATTTACGTCTATAACGTAATATAACCTAACCTAACCCACCTAGACCCTTGCTGGTAATGTTTTACAAAATCCCGGTCGTGTCGGCCCGTACTTCTCCGTGGGGACATTATATACGTCTATATCGTTATATATCCTAACCTAAGGCAACTTAACATCTCCGATGTAGTATTTTCCAACATTCCTGGCGGGCCGGCCCCTACTCCTCGGTGGGCACATTATATACGTCTATAACGTAATATACCCTAACCTAACCCATCTAGCCCTAGCTGGAAATGTTTTACAAAATCCCGGTCGTGTCGGCCCGTACTTCTCCGTGGGGGCATTATATACGTCTATAACGTTATATATCCTAACCAAAGGCAAGCTAACATCTCGGATGTAGTATTTTCCAACATTTCTGGCGGGTCGGACCCTACTTCTCGGTGGGCACATTATATACGTCTATATCGTAATATAACCTAACCTAACCCATCTAGACCCTCGCTGGTAATGTTTTACAGAATCTCGGTCGTGTCGTCTCGTAAGTCTCGGTGCGGACATTATATACGTCTATAAAGTTATATATCCTAACCAAAGGCAACTTAACATCTCGGATGTAGTATTTTCCAAAATTCCTGGCGGGTCGGCCCCTACTTCTCGGTGGGCACATTGTATACGTCTGTAACGTAATATAACCTAACCTAAGCCACCTACACCCTCGCTGGTAATGTTTCACAGAATCCCGTTCGTGTCTTCCCGTACGTCTCGAAGCCGGACATTATATACGTCTATCAAGTTATACATCCTAACCTAAGGCAACCTAACATCTCGAATGTAGTATTTCACAACATTCCTGGCGGGTCGGCCCCACTTCTCGGTGGGAACATTATTTACGTCTATAACGTAATATAACCTAACCTAACCCATCTAGACCCTCGCTGGTAATGTTTTACAAAATCCCGGTCGTGTCGGCCCGTACTTCTCTGTGGGGACATTATATACGTCTATAACGTTACATACCCTAACCTAAGGGAACCTAACATCTCGGATGTAGTATTTCACAACATTCCTGGCTGGTCGGCCCCACTTCTCGGTGGGAACATTATATACGTCTATATCGTAATATAACCTAACCTAACCTATCTAGACCCTCGCTGGTAATGTTTTACAGAATCCCGGTCGTGTCGTCTCGTACGTCTCAGTGCGGACATTATATACGTCTATAACGTTATATATCCTAACCAAAGGCAACTTAACATCTCGGATGTTGTATTTTCCAACATTCCTGGCGGGTCGGACCCTACTTCTCGGTAGGCACATTATATACGTCTATATCGTACTATAACCTAACCTAACCCATCTAGACCCTCGCTGGTAATGTTTTACAGAATCCCGGTCGTGTCGTCTCGTACGTCTCGGTGCGGACATTATATACGTCTATAACGTTATATATCCTAACCAAAGGCAACTTAACATCTCGGATGTTGTATTTTCCAACATTCCTGGCGGGTCGGACCCTACTTCTCGGTAGGCACATTATATACGTCTATATCGTACTATAACCTAACCTAACCCGTCTAGAACCTCGCTGGTAATGTTTTACAAAATCCCGGTCATGTAGGCCCGTACTTTTCCGTGGGGACATTTGATACGTCTATAATTTTATATATCCTAACCTAAGGGAACCTAACATCTCGGATGTAGTATTTTCCAACATTCCTGGCGGGTCGGCCCCTACTTCTCGGTGGGCACATTATATACGTCTGTAACGTAATATAACCTAACCTAAGCCACCTACACCCTCGCTGGTAATGTTTCACAGAATCCCGTTCGTGTCTTCCCGTACGTCTCGAAGCCGGACATTATATACGTCTATCAAGTTATATATCCTAACCTAAGGCAACCTAACATCTCGAATGTAGTATTTCACAACATTCCTGGCGGGTCGGCCCCACTTCTCGGTGGGAACATTATATACGTCTATATCGTAATATAACCTAACCTAACCCATCTAGACCCTCGCTGGTAATGTTTTACAGAATCCCGGTCGTGTCGTCTCGTACGTCTCGGTGCGGACATTATATACGTCTATAACGTTAAATATCCTAACCTAAGGCAACTTAACCTCTCGGATGTAGCATTTTCCAACAGTCTTGTCGGGTCGGACCCTACTTCTCGGTGGGCACATTATATACTTCTATATCGTAATATAACCTAACCTAACCCATCTAGACCCTCGCTGTTAATGTTTTACAAAATCCCGGTCGTGTCGGCCCGTACTTTTCCGTGGGGACATTATATACGTCTATAATTTTATATGTCCTAACCTAAGGCAACATAACATCTCGAATGTAGTATTTTCCAACATTCCTGGCGGGTCGGACCCTACTTCTCGGTGGGCACATTATATACGTCTGTAACGTAATATAACCTAACCTAAGCCACCTACACCCTCGCTGGTAATGATTCACAGAATCCCGTTCGTGTCTTCCCGTACGTCTCGAAGCCGGACATTATATACGTCTATCAAGTTATATATCCTAACCTAAGGCAACCTAACATCTCGAATGTAGTATTTCACAACATTCCTGGCGGGTCGGCCCCACTTCTCGGTGGGAACATTATTTACGTCTATAACGTAATATAACCTAACCTAACCCATCTAGACCCTCGCTGGTAATGTTTTACAAAATCCCGGTCGTGTCGGCTCGTACTTTTCCGTGGGGATATTATATACGTCTATAACGTTATATATCCTAACCTAAGGGAACCTAACATCTCGGATGCAGTATTTCACAACATTCCTGGCGGGTCGGCGCCAATTCTCGGTGGGAACATTATATACGTCTATATCGTAATATAACCTAACCTAACCTATCTAGCCCCTAGCTGGGAATGTTTTACAGAATCCCGGTCGTGTCGTCTCGTACGTCTCGGTGCGGACATTATATACGTCTATAACGTTATATATCCTAACCAAAGGCAACTTAACATCTCGGATGTAGTATTTTCCAAAATTCCTGGCGGGTCGGCCCCTACTTCTCGGTGGGCACATTATATACGTCTGTAACGTAATATAACCTATCCTAAGCCACCTACACCCTCGCTGGTAATGTTTCACAGAATCCCGTTCGTGTCTTCCCGTACGTCTCGAAGCCGGACATTATATACGTCTATCAAGTTATATATCCTAACCTAAGGCAACCTAACATCTCGAATGTAGTATTTCACAACATTCCTGGCGGGTCGGCCCCACTTCTCGGTGGGAACATTATATACGTCTATATCGTAATATAACCTAACCTAACCTATCTAGACCCTCGCTGGTAATGTTTTACAGAATCCCGGTCGTGTCGTCTCGTAAGTCTCGGTGCGGACATTATATAC
This sequence comes from Xylocopa violacea, assembly GCA_963969225.1. Taxonomy (NCBI): domain Eukaryota; kingdom Metazoa; phylum Arthropoda; class Insecta; order Hymenoptera; family Apidae; genus Xylocopa; species Xylocopa violacea. Next base: position 1,485,741 of record CAXAJV010000481.1, read on the forward strand.
GTCTATAAAGTTATATATCCTAACCAAAGGCAACTTAACATCTCGGATGTAGTATTTTCCAAAATTCCTGGCGGGTCGGCCCCTACTTCTCGGTGGGCACATTATATACGTCTGTAACGTAATATAACCTAACCTAAGCCACCTACACCCTCGCTGGTAATGTTTCACAGAATCCCGTTCGTGTCTTCCCGTACATCTCGAAGCCGGACATTATATACGTCTATCAAGTTATATATCCTAACCTAAGGCAACCTAACATCTCGAATGTAGTATTTCACAACATTCCTGGCGGGTCGGCCCCACTTCTCGGTGGGAACATTATATACGTCTATATCGTAATATGACCTAACCTAACCCATCTAGACCCTCGCTGGTAATGTTTTACAGAATCCCGGTCGTGTCGTCTCGTACGTCTCGGTGCGGACATTATATACGTCTATAACGTTAAATATCCTAACCTAAGGCAACTTAACCTCTCGGATGTAGCATTTTCCAACAGTCTTGTCGGGTCGGACCCTACTTCTCGGTGAGCACATTATATACTTCTATATCGTAATATAACCTAACCTAACCCATCTAGACCCTCGCTGTTAATGTTTTACAAAATCCCGGTCGTGTCGGCACGTACTTTTCCGTGGGGACATTATATACGTCTATAATTTTATATGTCCTAACCTAAGGCAACATAACATCTCGAATGTAGTATTTTCCAACATTCCTGGCGGGTCGGACCCTACTTCTCGGTGGGCACATTATATAAGTCTGTAACGTAATATAACCTAACCTAAGCCACCTACACCCTCGCTGGTAATGATTCACAGAATCCCGTTCGTGTCTTCTTGTACGTCTCGAAGCCGGACATTATATACGTCTATCAAGTTATATATCCTAACCTAAGGCAACCTAACATCTCGAATGTAGTATTTCACAACATTCCTGGCGGGTCGGCCCCACTTCTCGGTGGGAACATTATATACGTCTATATCGTAATATAACCTAACCTAACCTATCTAGACCCTCGCTGGTAATGTTTTACAGAATCCCGGTCGTGTCGTCTCGTAAGTCTCGGTGCGGACATTATATACGTATATAAAGTTATATATCCTAACCAAAGGCAACTTAACATCTCGGATGTAGTATTTTCCAAAATTCCTGGCGGGTCGGCCCCTACTTCTCGGTGGGCACATTATATACGTCTGTAACGTAATATAACCTAACCTAAGCCACCTACACCCTCGCTGGTAATGTTTCACAGAATCACGTTCGTGTCTTCCCGTACGTCTCGAAGCCGGACATTATATACGTCTATCAAGTTATATATCCTAACCTAAGGCAACCTAACATCTCGAATGTAGTATTTCACAACATTCCTGGCTGGTCGGCCCCACTTCTCGGTGGGAACATCATATACGTCTATATCGTAATATAACCTAACCTAACCTATCTAGACCCTCGCTGGTAATGTTTTACAGAATCCCGGTCGTGTCGTCTCGTAAGTCTCGGTGCGGACATTATATACGTCTATAAAGTTATATATCCTAACCAAAGGCAACTTAACATCTCGGATGTAGTATTTTCCAAAATTCCTGGCGGGTCGGCCCCTACTTCTCGGTGGGCACATTATATACGTCTGTAACCTAATATAACCTAACCTAAGCCACCTACACCCTCGCTGGTAATGTTTCACAGAATCCCGTTCGTGTCTTCCCGTACGTCTCGAAGCCGGACATTATATACGTCTATCAAGTTATATATCCTAACCTAAGGCAACCTAACATCTCGAATGTAGTATTTCACAACATTCCTGGCGGGTCGGCCCCACTTCTCGGTGGGAACATTATATACGTCTATATCGTAATATAACCTAACCTAACCCATCTAGACCCTCGCTGGTAATGTTTTACAGAATCCCGGTCGTGTCGTCTCGTACGTCTCGGTGCGGACATTATATACGTCTATAACGTTAAATATCCTAACCTAAGGCAACTTAACCTCTCGGATGTAGCATTTTCCAACAGTCTTGTCGGGTCGGACCCTACTTCTCGGTGGGCACATTATATACTTCTATATCGTAATATAACCTAACCTAACCCATCTAGACCCTCGCTGTTAATGTTTTACAAAATCCCGGTCGTGTCGGCCCGTACTTTTCCGTGGGGACATTATATACGTCTATAATTTTATATGTCCTAACCTAAGGCCACATAACATCTCGAATGTAGTATTTTCCAACATTCCTGGCGGGTCGGACCCTACTTCTCGGTGGGCACATTATAGACGTCTGTAACGTAATATAACCTAACCTAAGCCACCTACACCCTCGCTGGTAATGATTCACAGAATCCCGTTCGTGTCTTCCCGTACGTCTCGAAGCCGGACATTATATACGTCTATCAAGTTATATATCCTAACCTAAGGCAACCTAACATCTCGAATGTAGTATTTCACAACATTCCTGGGGGGTCGGCCCCACTTCTCGGTGGGAACATTATTTACGTCTATAACGTAATATAACCTAACCTAACCCATCTAGACCCTCGCTGGTAATGTTTTACAAAATCCCGGTCGTGTCGGCTCGTACTTTTCCGTGGGGATATTATATACGTCTATAACGTTATATATCCTAACCTAAGGGAACCTAACATCTCGGATGCAGTATTTCACAACATTCCTGGCGGGTCGGCGCCAATTCTCGGTGGGAACATTATATACGTCTATATCGTAATATAACCTAACCTAACCTATCTAGCCCCTAGCTGGGAATGTTTTACAGAATCCCGGTCGTGTCGTCTCGTACGTCTCGGTGCGGACATTATATACGTCTATAACGTTATATATCCTAACCAAAGGCAACTTAACATCTCGGATGTAGTATTTTCCAAAATTCCTGGCGGGTCGGCCCCTACTTCTCGGTGGGCACATTATATACGTCTGTAACGTAATATAACCTAACCTAAGCCACCTACACCCTCGCTGGTAATGTTTCACAGAATCCCGTTCGTGTCTTCCCGTACGTCTCGAAGCCGGACATTATATACGTCTATCAAGTTATATATCCTAACCTAAGGCAACCTAACATCTCGAATGTAGTATTTCACAACATTCCTGGCGGGTCGGCCCCACTTCTCGGTGGGAACATTATATACGTCTATATCGTAATATAACCTAACCTAACCTATCTAGACCCTCGCTGGTAATGTTTTACAGAATCCCGGTCGTGTCGTCTCGTAAGTCTCGGTGCGGACATTATATACGTCTATAACGTTATATATCCTAACCAAAGGCAACTTAACATCTCGGATGTAGTATTTTCCAAAATTCCTGGCGGGTCGGCCCCTACTTCTCGGTGGGCACATTATATACGTCTGTAACGTAATATAACCTAACCTAAGCCACCTACACCCTCGCTGGTAATGTTTCACAGAATCCCGTTCGTGTCTTCCCGTACGTCTCGAAGCCGGACATTATATACGTCTATCAAGTTATATATCCTAACCTAAGGCAACCTAACATCTCGAATGTAGTATTTCACAACATTCCTGGCGGGTCGGCCCCACTTCTCGGTGGGAACATTATATACGTCTATATCGTAATATAACCTAACCTAACCTATCTAGACCCTCGCTGGTAATGTTTTACAGAATCCCGGTCGTGTCGTCTCGTAAGTCTCGGTGCGGACATTATATACGTATATAAAGTTATATATCCTAACCAAAGGCAACTTAACATCTCGGATGTAGTATTTTCCAAAATTCCTGGCGGGTCGGCCCCTACTTCTCGGTGGGCACATTATATACGTCTGTAACGTAATATAACCTAACCTAAGCCACCTACACCCTCGCTGGTAATGTTTCACAGAATCACGTTCGTGTCTTCCCGTACGTCTCGAAGCCGGACATTATATACGTCTATCAAGTTATATATCCTAACCTAAGGCAACCTAACATCTCGAATGTAGTATTTCACAACATTCCTGGCTGGTCGGCCCCACTTCTCGGTGGGAACATCATATACGTCTATATCGTAATATAACCTAACCTAACCTATCTAGACCCTCGCTGGTAATGTTTTACAGAATCCCGGTCGTGTCGTCTCGCAAGTCTCGGTGCGGACATTATATACGTCTATAAATTTATATATCCTAACCAAAGGCAACTTAACATCTCGGATGTAGTATTTTCCAAAATTCCTGGCGGGTCGGCCCCTACTTCTCGGTGGGCACATTATATACGTCTGTAGCGTAATATAACCTAACCTAAGCCACCTACACCCTCGCTGGTAATGTTTCACAGAATCCCGTTCGTGTCTTCCCGTACGTCTCGAAGCCGGACATTATATACGTCTATCAAGTTATATATCCTAACCTAAGGCAACCTAACATCTCGAATGTAGTACTTCACAACATTCCTGGCGGGTCGGCCCCACTTCTCGGTGGGAACATTATATACGTCTATATCGTAATATAACCTAACCTAACCTATCTAGACCCTCGCTGGTAATGTTTTACAGAATCCCGGTCGTGTCGTCTCGTAAGTCTCGGTGCGGACATTATATACGTCTATAAAGTTATATATCCTAACCAAAGGCAACTTAACATCTCGGATGTAGTATTTTCCAAAATTCCTGGCGGGTCGGCCCCTACTTCTCGGTGGGCACATTATATACGTCTGTAACGTAATATAACCTAACCTAAGCCACCTACACCCTCGCTGGTAATGTTTCACAGAATCCCGTTCGTGTCTTCCCGTACGTCTCGAAGCCGAACATTATATACGTCTATCAAGTTATATATCCTAACCTAAGGCAACCTAACATCTCGAATGTAGTATTTCACAACATTCCTGGCGGGTCGGCCCCACTTCTCGGTGGGAACATTATATACGTCTATATCGTAATATAACCTAACCTAACCCATCTAGACCCTCGCTGGTAATGTTTTACAGAATCCCGGTCGTGTCGTCTCGTACGTCTCGGTGCGGACATTATATACGTCTATAACGTTAAATATCCTAACCTAAGGCAACTTAACCTCTCGGATGTAGCATTTTCCAACAGTCTTGTCGGGTCGGACCCTACTTCTCGGTGGGCACATTATATACTTCTATATAGTAATATAACCTAACCTAACCCATCTAGACCCTCGCTGTTAATGTTTTACAAAATCCCGGTCGTGTCGGCCCGTACTTTTCCGTGGGGACATTATATACGTCTATAATTTTATATGTCCTAACCTAAGGCCACATAACATCTCGAATGTAGTATTTTCCAACATTCCTGGCGGGTCGGACCCTACTTCTCGGTGGGCACATTATAGACGTCTGTAACGTAATATAACCTAACCTAAGCCACCTACACCCTCGCTGGTAATGATTCACAGAATCCCGTTCGTGTCTTCCCGTACGTCTCGAAGCCGGACATTATATACGTCTATCAAGTTATATATCCTAACCTAAGGCAACCTAACATCTCGAATGTAGTATTTCACAACATTCCTGGGGGGTCGGCCCCACTTCTCGGTGGGAACATTATTTACGTCTATAACGTAATATAACCTAACCTAACCCATCTAGACCCTCGCTGGTAATGTTTTACAAAATCCCGGTCGTGTCGGCTCGTACTTTTCCGTGGGGATATTATATACGTCTATAACGTTATATATCCTAACCTAAGGGAACCTAACATCTCGGATGCAGTATTTCACAACATTCCTGGCGGGTCGGCGCCAATTCTCGGTGGGAACATTATATACGTCTATATCGTAATATAACCTAACCTAACCTATCTAGCCCCTAGCTGGGAATGTTTTACAGAATCCCGGTCGTGTCGTCTCGTACGTCTCGGTGCGGACATTATATACGTCTATAACGTTATATATCCTAACCAAAGGCAACTTAACATCTCGGATGTAGTATTTTCCAAAATTCCTGGCGGGTCGGCCCCTACTTCTCGGTGGGCACATTATATACGTCTGTAACGTAATATAACCTATCCTAAGCCACCTACACCCTCGCTGGTAATGTTTCACAGAATCCCGTTCGTGTCTTCCCGTACGTCTCGAAGCCGGACATTATATACGTCTATCAAGTTATATATCCTAACCTAAGGCAACCTAACATCTCGAATGTAGTATTTCACAACATTCCTGGCGGGTCGGCCCCACTTCTCGGTGGGAACATTATATACGTCTATATCGTAATATAACCTAACCTAACCTATCTAGACCCTCGCTGGTAATGTTTTACAGAATCCCGGTCGTGTCGTCTCGTAAGTCTCGGTGCGGACATTATATACGTCTATAAAGTTATATATCCTAACCAAAGGCAACTTAACATCTCGGATGTAGTATTTTCCAAAATTCCTGGCGGGTCGGCCCCTACTTCTCGGTGGGCACATTATATACGTCTGTAACGTAATATAACCTAACCTAAGCCACCTACACCCTCGCTGGTAATGTTTCACAGAATCCCGTTCGTGTCTTCCCGTACGTCTCGAAGCCGGACATTATATACGTCTATCAAGTTATATATCCTAACCTAAGGCAACCTAACATCTCGAATGTAGTATTTCACAACATTCCTGGCGGGTCGGCCCCACTTCTCGGTGGGAACATTATATACGTCTATATCGTAATATAACCTAACCTAACCTATCTAGACCCTCGCTGGTAATGTTTTACAGAATCCCGGTCGTGTCGTCTCGTAAGTCTCGGTGCGGACATTATATACGTATATAAAGTTATATATCCTAACCAAAGGCAACTTAACATCTCGGATGTAGTATTTTCCAAAATTCCTGGCGGGTCGGCCCCTACTTCTCGGTGGGCACATTATATACGTCTGTAACGTAATATAACCTAACCTAAGCCACCTACACCCTCGCTGGTAATGTTTCACAGAATCACGTTCGTGTCTTCCCGTACGTCTCGAAGCCGGACATTATATACGTCTATCAAGTTATATATCCTAACCTAAGGCAACCTAACATCTCGAATGTAGTATTTCACAACATTCCTGGCTGGTCGGCCCCACTTCTCGGTGGGAACATCATATACGTCTATATCGTAATATAACCTAACCTAACCTATCTAGACCCTCGCTGGTAATGTTTTACAGAATCCCGGTCGTGTCGTCTCGTAAGTCTCGGTGCGGACATTATATACGTCTATAAATTTATATATCCTAACCAAAGGCAACTTAACATCTCGGATGTAGTATTTTCCAAAATTCCTGGCGGGTCGGCCCCTACTTCTCGGTGGGCACATTATATACGTCTGTAGCGTAATATAACCTAACCTAAGCCACCTACACCCTCGCTGGTAATGTTTTACAGAATCCCGGTCGTGTCGTCTCGTACGTCTCGGTGCGGACATTATATACGTCTATAACGTTAAATATCCTAACCTAAGGCAACTTAACCTCTCGGATGTAGCATTTTCCAACAGTCTTGTCGGGTCGGACCCTACTTCTCGGTGGGCACATTATATACTTCTATATCGTAATATAACCTAACCTAACCCATCTAGACCCTCGCTGTTAATGTTTTACAAAATCCCGGTCGTGTCGGCCCGTACTTTTCCGTGGGGACATTATATACGTCTATAATTTTATATGTCCTAACCTAAGGCCACATAACATCTCGAATGTAGTATTTTCCAACATTCCTGGCGGGTCGGACCCTACTTCTCGGTGGGCACATTATAGACGTCTGTAACGTAATATAACCTAACCTAAGCCACCTACACCCTCGCTGGTAATGATTCACAGAATCCCGTTCGTGTCTTCCCGTACGTCTCGAAGCCGGACATTATATACGTCTATCAAGTTATATATCCTAACCTAAGGCAACCTAACATCTCGAATGTAGTATTTCACAACATTCCTGGGGGGTCGGCCCCACTTCTCGGTGGGAACATTATTTACGTCTATAACGTAATATAACCTAACCTAACCCATCTAGACCCTCGCTGGTAATGTTTTACAAAATCCCGGTCGTGTCGGCTCGTACTTTTCCGTGGGGATATTATATACGTCTATAACGTTATATATCCTAACCTAAGGGAACCTAACATCTCGGATGCAGTATTTCACAACATTCCTGGCGGGTCGGCGCCAATTCTCGGTGGGAACATTATATACGTCTATATCGTAATATAACCTAACCTAACCTATCTAGCCCCTAGCTGGGAATGTTTTACAGAATCCCGGTCGTGTCGTCTCGTACGTCTCGGTGCGGACATTATATACGTCTATAACTTTATATATCCTAACCAAAGGCAACTTAACATCTCGGATGTAGTATTTTCCAAAATTCCTGGCGGGTCGGCCCCTACTTCTCGGTGGGCACATTATATACGTCTGTAACGTAATATAACCTATCCTAAGCCACCTACACCCTCGCTGGTAATGTTTCACAGAATCCCGTTCGTGTCTTCCCGTACGTCTCGAAGCCGGACATTATATACGTCTATCAAGTTATATATCCTAACCTAAGGCAACCTAACATCTCGAATGTAGTATTTCACAACATTCCTGGCGGGTCGGCCCCACTTCTCGGTGGGAACATTATATACGTCTATATCGTAATATAACCTAACCTAACCTATCTAGACCCTCGCTGGTAATGTTTTACAGAATCCCGGTCGTGTCGTCTCGTAAGTCTCGGTGCGGACATTATATACGTCTATAAAGTTATATATCCTAACCAAAGGCAACTTAACATCTCGGATGTAGTATTTTCCAAAATTCCTGGCGGGTCGGCCCCTACTTCTCGGTGGGCACATTATATACGTCTGTAACGTAATATAACCTAACCTAAGCCACCTACACCCTCGCTGGTAATGTTTCACAGAATCCCGTTCGTGTCTTCCCGTACGTCTCGAAGCCAGACATTATATACTTCTATCAAGTTATATATCCTAACCTAATGCAACCTAACATCTCGAATGTAGTATTTCACAACATTCCTGGCGGGTCGGCCCCACTTCTCGGTGGGAACATTATATACGTCTATATCGTAATATAACCTAACCTAACCCATCTAGACCCTCGCTGGTAATGTTTTACAGAATCCCGGTCGTGTCGTCTCGTACGTCTCGGTGCGGACATTATATACGTCTATAACGTTAAATATCCTAACCTAAGGCAACCTAACCTCTCGGATGTAGCATTTTCCAACAGTCTTGTCGGGTCGGACCCTACTTCTCGGTGGGCACATTATATACTTCTATATCGTAATATAACCTAACCTAACCCATCTAGACCCTCGCTGTTAATGTTTTACAAAATCCCGGTCGTGTCGGCCCGTACTTTTCCGTGGGGACATTATATACGTCTATAATTTTATATGTTCTAACCTAAGGCAACATAACATCTCGAATGTAGTATTTTCCAACATTCCTGGCGGGTCGGACCCTACTTCTCGGTGGGCACATTATATACGTCTGTAACGTAATATAACCTAACCTAAGCCACCTACACCCTCGCTGGTAATGTTTCACAGAATCCCGTTCGTGTCTTCCCGTACGTCTCGAAGCCGGACATTATATACGTCTATAACGTTAAATATCCTAACCTAAGGCAACTTAACCTCTCGGATGTAGCATTTTCCAACAGTCTTGTCGGGTCGGACCCTACTTCTCGGTGGGCACATTATATACTTCTATATCGTAATATAACCTAACCTAACCCATCTAGACCCTCGCTGTTAATGTTTTACAAAATCCCGGTCGTGTCGGCCCGTACTTTTCCGTGGGGACATTATATACGTCTATAATTTTATATGTCCTAACCTAAGGCCACATAACATCTCGAATGTAGTATTTTCCAACATTCCTGGCGGGTCGGACCCTACTTCTCGGTGGGCACATTATAGACGTCTGTAACGTAATATAACCTAACCTAAGCCACCTACACCCTCGCTGGTAATGATTCACAGAATCCCGTTCGTGTCTTCCCGTACGTCTCGAAGCCGGACATTATATACGTCTATCAAGTTATATATCCTAACCTAAGGCAACCTAACATCTCGAATGTAGTATTTCACAACATTCCTGGCGGGTCGGCCCCACTTCTCGGTGGGAACATTATTTACGTCTATAACGTAATATAACCTAACCTAACCCATCTAGACCCTCGCTGGTAATGTTTTACAAAATCCCGGTCGTGTCGGCTCGTACTTTTCCGTGGGGATATTATATACGTCTATAACGTTATATATCCTAACCTAAGGGAACCTAACATCTCGGATGCAGTATTTCACAACATTCCTGGCGGGTCGGCGCCAATTCTCGGTGGGAACATTATATACGTCTATATCGTAATATAACCTAACCTAACCTATCTAGCCCCTAGCTGGGAATGTTTTACAGAATCCCGGTCGTGTCGTCTCGTACGTCTCGGTGCGGACATTATATACGTCTATAACGTTATATATCCTAACCAAAGGCAACTTAACATCTCGGATGTAGTATTTTCCAAAATTCCTGGCGGGTCGGCCCCTACTTCTCGGTGGGCACATTATATACGTCTGTAACGTAATATAACCTATCCTAAGCCACCTACACCCTCGCTGGTAATGTTTCACAGAATCCCGTTCGTGTCTTCCCGTACGTCTCGAAGCCGGACATTATATACGTCTATCAAGTTATATATCCTAACCTAAGGCAACCTAACATCTCGAATGTAGTATTTCACAACATTCCTGGCGGGTCGGCCCCACTTCTCGGTGGGAACATTATATACGTCTATATCGTAATATAACCTAACCTAACCTATCTAGACCCTCGCTGGTAATGTTTTACAGAATCCCGGTCGTGTCGTCTCGTAAGTCTCGGTGCGGACATTATATACGTCTATAAAGTTATATATCCTAACCAAAGGCAACTTAACATCTCGGATGTAGTATTTTCCAAAATTCCTGGCGGGTCGGCCCCTACTTCTCGGTGGGCACATTATATACGTCTGTAACGTAATATAACCTAACCTAAGCCACCTACACCCTCGCTGGTAATGTTTCACAGAATCCCGTTCGTGTCTTCCCGTACGTCTCGAAGCCAGACATTATATACTTCTATCAAGTTATATATCCTAACCTAATGCAACCTAACATCTCGAATGTAGTATTTCACAACATTCCTGGCGGGTCGGCCCCACTTCTCGGTGGGAACATTATATACGTCTATATCGTAATATAACCTAACCTAACCCATCTAGACCCTCGCTGGTAATGTTTTACAGAATCCCGGTCGTGTCGTCTCGTACGTCTCGGTGCGGACATTATATACGTCTATAACGTTAAATATCCTAACCTAAGGCAACCTAACCTCTCGGATGTAGCATTTTCCAACAGTCTTGTCGGGTCGGACCCTACTTCTCGGTGGGCACATTATATACTTCTATATCGTAATATAACCTAACCTAACCCATCTAGACCCTCGCTGTTAATGTTTTACAAAATCCCGGTCGTGTCGGCCCGTACTTTTCCGTGGGGACATTATATACGTCTATAATTTTATATGTTCTAACCTAAGGCAACATAACATCTCGAATGTAGTATTTTCCAACATTCCTGGCGGGTCGGACCCTACTTCTCGGTGGGCACATTATATACGTCTGTAACGTAATATAACCTAACCTAAGCCACCTACACCCTCGCTGGTAATGTTTCACAGAATCCCGTTCGTGTCTTCCCGTACGTCTCGAAGCCGGACATTATATACGTCTATCAAGTTATATATCCTAACCTAAGGCAACCTAACATCTCGAATGTAGTATTTCACAACATTCCTGGCGGGTCGGCCCCACTTCTCGGTGGGAACATTATATACGTCTATATCGTAATATAACCTAACCTAACCCATCTAGACCCTCGCTGGTAATGTTTTACAGAATCCCGGTCGTGTCGTCTCGTACGTCTCGGTGCGGACATTATATACGTCTATAACGTTAAATATCCTAACCTAAGGCAACTTAACCTCTCGGATGTAGCATTTTCCAACAGTCGTGTCGGGTCGGACCCTACTTCTCGGTGGGCACATTATATACTTCTATATCGTAATATAACCTAACCTAACCCATCTAGACCCTCGCTGTTAATGTTTTACAAAATCCCGGTCGTGTCGGCCCGTACTTTTCCGTGGGGACATTATATACGTCTATAATTTTATATGTCCTAACCTAAGGCAACATAACATCTCGAATGTAGTATTTTCCAACATTCCTGGCGGGTCGGACCCTACTTCTCGGTGGGCACATTATATAAGTCTGTAACATAATATAACCTAACCTAAGCCACCTACACCCTCGCTGGTAATGATTCACAGAATCCCGTTCGTGTCTTCTTGTACGTCTCGAAGCCGGACATTATATACGTCTATCAAGTTATATATCCTAACCTAAGGCAACCTAACATCTCGAATGTAGTATTTCACAACATTCCTGGCGGGTCGGCCCCACTTCTCGGTGGGAACATTATTTACGTCTATAACGTAATATAACCTAACCTAACCCATCTAGACCCTCGCTGGTAATGTTTTACAAAATCCCGGTCGTGTCGGCTCGTACTTTTCCGTGGGGATATTATATACGTCTATAACGTTATATATCCTAACCTAAGGGAACCTAACATCTCGGATGCAGTATTTCACAACATTCCTGGCGGGTCGGCGCCAATTCTCGGTGGGAACATTATATACGTCTATATCGTAATATAACCTAACCTAACCTATCTAGCCCCTAGCTGGGAATGTTTTACAGAATCCCGGTCGTGTCGTCTCGTACGTCTCGGTGCGGACATTATATACGTCTATAACGTTATATATCCTAACCAAAGGCAACTTAACATCTCGTATGTAGTATTTTCCAAAATTCCTGGCGGGTCGGCCCCTACTTCTCGGTGGGCACATTATATACGTCTGTAACGTAATATAACCTAACCTAAGCCACCTACACCCTCGCTGGTAATGTTTCACAGAATCCCGTTCGTGTCTTCCCGTACGTCTCGAAGCCGGACATTATATACGTCTATCAAGTTATATATCCTAACCTAAGGCAACCTAACATCTCGAATGTAGTATTTCACAACATTCCTGGCGGGTCGGCCCCACTTCTCGGTGGGAACATTATATACGTCTATATCGTAATATAACCTAACCTAACCCATCTAGAGCCTCGCTGGTAATGTTTTACAGAATCCCGGTCGTGTCGTCTCGTACGTCTCGGTGCGGACATTATATACGTCTATAACGTTAAATATCCTAACCTAAGGCAACTTAACCTCTCGGATGTAGCATTTTCCAACAGTCTTGTCGGGTCGGACCCTACTTCTCGGTGGGCACATTATATACTTCTATATCGTAATATAACCTAACCTAACCCATCTAGACCCTCGCTGTTAATGTTTTACAAAATCCCGGTCGTGTCGGCCCGTACTTGTCCGTGGGGACATTATATACGTCTATAATTTTATATGTCCTAACCTAAGGCAACATAACATCTCGAATGTAGTATTTTCCAAAATTCCTGGCGGGTCGGCCCCTTCTTCTAGGTGGGCACATTATATACGTCTGTAACGTAATATAACCTAACCTAAGCCACCTACACCCTCGCTGGTAATGTTTCACAGAATCCCGTTCGTGTCTTCCCGTACGTCTCGAAGCCGGACATTATATACGTCTATCAAGTTATATATCCTAACCTAAGGCAACCTAACATCTCGAATGTAGTATTTCACAACATTCCTGGCGGGTCGGCCCCACTTCTCGGTGGGAACATTATTTACGTCTATAACGTAATATAACCTAACCTAACCCATCTAGACCCTCGCTGGTAATGTTTTACAAAATCCCGGTCGTGTCGGCCCGTACTTCTCGGTGGGAACATTATATACGTCTATAACGTTACATACCCTAACCTAAGGGAACCTAACATCTCGGATGCAGTATTTCACAACATTCCTGGCGGGTCGGCGCCAATTCTCGGTGGGAACATTATATATGTCTATAACGCAATATAACCTAACATAACCCATCTAGCCCCTAGGTGGGAATGTTTTACAGAATCCCGGTCGTGTCGTCTCGTACGTTTCGGTGCGGACATTATATACGTCTATAACGTTATATATCCTAACCAAAGGCAACTTAACATCTCGGATGTTGTATTTTCCAACATTCCTGGCGGGTCGGACCCTACTTCTCGGTAGGCACATTATATACGTCTATATCGTACTATAACCTAACCTAACCCATCTAGACCCTCGCTGGTAATGTTTTACAGAATCCCGGTCGTGTCGTCTCGTACGTCTCGGTGCGGACATTATATACATCTATAACGTTATATATCCTAACCAAAGGCAACTTAACATCTCGGATGTTGTATTTTCCAACATTCCTGGCGGGTCGGACCCTACTTCTCGGTAGGCACATTATATACGTCTATATCGTACTATAACCTAACCTAACCCGTCTAGAACCTCGCTGGTAATGTTTTACAAAATCCCGGTCATGTAGGCCCGTACTTTTCCGTGGGGACATTTGATACGTCTATAATTTTATATATCCTAACCTAAGGGAACCTAACATCTCGGATGTAGTATTTTCCAACATTCCTGGCGGGTCGGCCCCTACTTCTCGGTGGGCACATTATATACGTCTGTAACGTAATATAACCCAACCTAAGCCACCTACACCCTCGCTGGTAATGTTTCACAGAATCCCGTTCGTGTCTTCCCGTACGTCTCGAAGCCGGATATTATATACGTCTATCAAGTTATATATCCTAACCTAAGGCAACCTAACATCTCGAATGTAGTATTTCACAACATTCCTGGCGGGACGGCCCCACTTCTCGGTGGGAACATTATATACGTCTATATCGTAATATAGCCTAACCTAACCGATCTAGACCCTCGCTGGTAATGTTTTACAGAATCCCGGTCGTGTCGTCTCGTACGTCTCGGTGCGGACATTATATACGTCTATAACGTTAAATATCCTAACCTAAGGCAACTTAACCTCTCGGATGTAGCATTTTCCAACAGTCTTGTCGGGTCGGACCCTACTTCTCGGTGGGCACATTATATACTTCTATATCGTAATATAACCTAACCTAATCCATCTAGACCCTCGCTGTTAATGTTTTACAAAATCCCGGTCGTATCGGCCCGTACTTTTCCGTGGGGACATTATATACGTCTATAATTTTATATGTCCTAACCTAAGGCAACATAACATCTCGAATGTAGTATTTTCCAACATTCCTGGCGGGTCGGACCCTACTTCTCGGTAGGCACATTATATACGTCTATATCGTACTATAACCTAACCTAACCCATCTAGACCCTCGCTGGTAATGTTTTACAAAATCCCGGTCATGTAGGCCCGTACTTTTCCGTGGGGACATTTTATACGTCTATAACGTTATATATCCTAACCAAAGGCAACTTAACATCTCGAATGTAGTATTTTCCAACATTCCTGGCGGGTCAGACCCTACTTCTCGGTGGGCACATTATATACGTCTATATCGTAATATAACCTAACCTAACCCATCTACACCCTCGCTGGTAATGTTTTACAGAATCCCGGTCGTGTCGTCTCGTACGTCTCGGTGCGGACATTATATACGTCTATATCGTTATATATCCTAACCTAAGGCAACCTAACATCTCGGATGTAGTATTTTCCAACATTCCTGGCGGGGCGGTCCCTACTTCTCGGTGGGAACATTATTTACGTCTATAACGTAATATAACCTAACCTAACCCACCTAGACCCTCGCTGGTAATGTTTTACAAAATCCCGGTCGTGTCGGCCCGTACTTCTCCGTGGGGACATTATATACGTCTATATCGTTATATATCCTAACCTAAGGCAACTTAACATCTCCGATGTAGTATTTTCCAACATTCCTGGCGAGCCGGCCCCTACTCCTCGGTGGGCACATTATATACGTCTATAACGTAATATACCCTAACCTAACCCATCTAGCCCCTAGCTGGAAATGTTTTACAAAATCCCGGTCGTGTCGGCCCGTACTTCTCCGTGGGGGCATTATATACGTCTATAACGTTATATATCCTAACCAAAGGCAAGTTAACATCTCGGATGTAGTATTTTCCAACATTTCTGGCGGGTCGGACCCTACTTCTCGGTGGGCACATTATATACGTCTATATCGTAATATAACCTAACCTAACCCATCTAGACCCTCGCTGGTAATGCTTTACAAAATCCCGGTCGTGTCGGCCCGTACTTCTCGGTGGGGACATTATATACGTCTATAACGTTATATATCCTAACCTAAGGGACCCTAACATCTCGGATGTAGTATTTCACAACATTCCTGGCTGGTCGGCCCCACTTCTCGGTGGGAACATCAAATACGTCCATATCGTAATATAACCTAACCTAACCTATTTAGACCCTCGCTGGTAATGTTTTACAGAATCCCCGTCGTGTCGTCTCGTAAGTCTCGGTGCGGACATTATATACGTCTATAAAGTTATATATCCTAACCAAAGGCAACTTAACATCTCGGATGTAGTATTTTCCAAAATTCCTGGCGGGTCGGCCCCTACTTCTCGGTGGGCACATTATATACGTCTGTAACGTAATATAACCTAACCTAAGCCACCTACAACCTCGCTGGTAATGTTTCACAGAATCCCGTTGGTGTCGGCCCGTACTTTTCCGTGGGGACATTATATACGTCTATCAAGTCATATATCCTAACCTAAGGCAACCTAACATCTCGAATGTAGTATTTCACAACATTCCTGGCGGGTCGGCCCCACTTCTCGGTGGGAACATTATATACGTCTATATCGTAATATAACCTAACCTAACCCATCTAGACCCTCGCTGGTAATGTTTTACAAAATCCCGGTCGTGTCGGCCCGTACTTCTCGGTGGGAACATTATATACGTCTATAACGTTATATATCCTAACCAAAGGCAACTTAACATCTCGAATGTAGTATTTTCCAACATTCCTGGCGGGGCGGTCCCTACTTCTCGGTGGGAACATTATTTACGTCTATAACGTAATATAACCTAACCTAAGCCACCTACACCCTCGCTGGTAATGTTTCACAGAATCCCGTTCGTGTCTTCCCGTACGTCTCGAAGCCGGACATTATATACGTCTATCAAGTTATATATCCTAACCTAAGGCAACCTAACATCTCGAATGTAGTATTTCACAACATTCCTGGCGGGTCGGCCCCACTTCTCGGTGGGAACATTATTTACGTCTATAACGTAATATAACCTAACCTAACCCATCTAGACCCTCGCTAGTAATGTTTTACAAAATCCCGGTCGTGTCGGCCCGTACTTCTCGGTGGGGACATTATATACGTCTATAACGTTACATACCCTAACCTAAGGGAACCTAACATCTCGGATGCAGTATTTCACAACATTCCTGGCGGGTCGGCGCCAATTCTCGGTGGGAACATTATATACGTCTATAACGCAATATAACCTAACATAACCCATCTAGCCCCTAGCTGGGAATGTTTTACAGAATCCCGGTCGTGTAGTCTCGTACGTCTCGGTGCGGACATTATATACGTCTATAACGTTATATATCCTAACCAAAGGCAACTTAACATCTCGGATGTTGTATTTTCCAACATTCCTGGCGGGTCGGACCCTACTTCTCGGTAGGCACATTATATACGTCTATATCGTAATATAACCTAACCTAACCCATCTAGCCCCTCGCTTGTAATGTTTTGCAGAATCCCGGTCGTGTCGGCCCGTACGTCTCGGTGCGGACATTATATACGTCTATAACGTTACATACCCTAACCTAAGGGAACCTAACATCTCGGATGCAGTATTTCACAACATTCCTGGCGGGTCGGCGCCAATTCTCGGTGGGAACATTATATACGTCTATAACGCAATATAACCTAACATAACCCATCTAGCCCCTAGCTGGGAATGTTTTACAGAATCCCGGTCGTGTCGTCTCGTAAGTCTCGGTGCGGACATTATATACGTCTATATCGTTATATATCCTAACCTAAGGCAACCTAACATCTCGGATGTAGTATTTTCCAACATTCCTGGCGGGGCGGTCCCTACTTCTCGGTGGGAACATTGTTTACGTCTATAACGTAATATAACCTAACCTAACCCACCTAGACCCTCGCTGGTAATGTTTTACAAAATCCCGGTCGTGTCGGCCCGTACTTCTCCGTGGGGACATTATATACGTCTATATCGTTATATATCCTAACCTAAGGCAACTTAACATCTCCGATGTAGTATTTTCCAACATTCCTGGCGGGCCGGCCCCTACTCCTCGGTGGGCACATTATATACGTCTATAACGTAATATACCCTAACCTAACCCATCTAGCCCCTAGCTGGAAATGTTTTACAAAATCCCGGTCGTGTCGGCCCGTACTTCTCCGTGGGGGCATTATATACGTCTATAACGTTATATATCCTAACCAAAGGCAAGTTAACATCTCGGATGTAGTATTTTCCAACATTCCTGGCGGGTCAGACCCTACTTCTCGGTGGGCACATTATATACGTCTATAACGTAATATACCCTAACCTAACCCATCTAGCCCCTAGCTGGAAATGTTTTACAAAATCCCGGTCGTGTCGGCCCGTACTTCTCCGTGGGGGCATTATATACGTCTATAACGTTATATATCCTAACCAAAGGCAAGTTAACATCTCGGATGTAGTATTTTCCAACATTTCTGGCGGGTCGGACCCTACTTCTCGGTGGGCACATTATATACGTCTATATCGTAATATAACCTAACCTAACCCATCTAGACCCTCGCTGGTAATGCTTTACAAAATCCCGGTCGTGTCGGCCCGTACTTCTCGGTGGGGACATTATATACGTCTATAACGTTATATATCCTAACCTAAGGGACCCTAACATCTCGGATGTAGTATTTCACAACATTCCTGGCTGGTCGGCCCCACTTCTCGGTGGGAACATCAAATACGTCCATATCGTAATATAACCTAACCTAACCTATCTAGACCCTCGCTGGTAATGTTTTACAGAATCCCGGTCGTGTCGTCTCGTAAGTCTCGGTGCGGACATTATATACGTCTATAAAGTTATATATCCTAACCAAAGGCAACTTAACATCTCGGATGTAGTATTTTCCAAAATTCCTGGCGGGTCGGCCCCTACTTCTCGGTGGGCACATTATATACGTCTGTAACGTAATATAACCTAACCTAAGCCACCTACACCCTCGCTGGTAATGTTTCACAGAATCCCGTTGGTGTCGGCCCGTACTTTTCCGTGGGGACATTATATACGTCTATCAAGTCATATATCCTAACCTAAGGCAACCTAACATCTCGAATGTAGTATTTCACAACATTCCTGGCGGGTCGGCCCCACTTCTCGGTGGGAACATTATATACGTCTATATCGTAATATAACCTAACCTAACCCATCTAGACCCTCGCTGGTAATGTTTTACAAAATCCCGGTCGTGTCGGCCCGTACTTCTCGGTGGGAACATTATATACGTCTATAACGTTATATATCCTAACCAAAGGCAACTTAACATCTCGAATGTAGTATTTTCCAACATTCCTGGCGGGTCAGACCCTACTTCTCGGTGGGCACATTATATACGTCTATATCGTAATATAACCTAACCTAACCCATCTACACCCTCGCTGGTAATGTTTTACAGAATCCCGGTCGTGTCGTCTCGTACGTCTCGTTGCGGACATTATATACGTCTATATCGTTATATATCCTAACCTAAGGCAACCTAACATCTCGGATGTAGTATTTTCCAACATTCCTGGCGGGGCGGTCCCTACTTCTCGGTGGGAACATTATTTACGTCTATAACGTAATATAACCTAACCTAACACACCTAGACCCTCGCAGGTAATGTTTTACAAAATCCCGGTCGTGTCGGCCCGTACTTCTCCGTGGGGACATTATATACGTCTATATCGTTATATATCCTAACCTAAGGCAACTTAACATCTCCGATGTAGTATTTTCCGACATTCCTGGCGGGCCGGCCCCTACTTCTCGGTGGGCACATTATATACGTCTGTAACGTAATATAACCTAACCTAAGCCACCTACACCCTCGCTGGTAATGATTCACAGAATCCCGTTCGTGTCTTCCCGTACGTCTCGAAGCCGGACATTATATACGTCTATCAAGTTATATATCCTAACCTAAGGCAACCTAACATCTCGGATGTAGTATTTCACAACATTCCTGGCGAGTCGGCCCCTACTTCTCGGTGGGCACATTATATACGTCTGTAACGTAATATAACCTAACCTAAGCCACCTACACCCTCGCTGGTAATGTTTCACAGAATCCCGTTCGTGTCTTCCCGTACGTCTCGAAGCCGGACATTATATACGTCTATCAAGTTATATATCCTAACCTAAGGCAACCTAACATCTCGAATGTAGTATTTCACAACATTCCTGGCGGGTCGGCCCCACTTCTCGGTGGGAACATTATATACGTCTATATCGTAATATAACCTAACCTAACCTATCTAGACCCTCGCTGGTAATGTTTTACAGAATCCCGGTCGTGTCGTCTCGTAAGTCTCGGTGCGGACATTATATACGTCTATAAAGTTATATATCCTAACCAAAGGCAACTTAACATCTCGGATGTAGTATTTTCCAAAATTCCTGGCGGGTCGGCCCCTACTTCTCGGTGGGCACATTATATACGTCTGTAACGTAATATAACCTAACCTAAGCCACCTACACCCTCGCTGGTAATGTTTCACAGAATCCCGTTCGTGTCTTCCCGTACGTCTCGAAGCCGGACATTATATACGTCTATCAAGTTATATATCCTAACCTAATGCAACCTAACATCTCGAATGTAGTATTTCACAACATTCCTGGCGGGTCGGCCCCACTTCTCGGTGGGAACATTATATACGTCTATATCGTAATATAACCTAACCTAACCCATCTAGACCCTCGCTGGTAATGTTTTACAGAATCCCGGTCGTGTCGTCTCGTACGTCTCGGTGCGGACATTATATACGTCTATAACGTTAAATATCCTAACCTAAGGCAACCTAACCTCTCGGATGTAGCATTTTCCAACAGTCTTGTCGGGTCGGACCCTACTTCTCGGTGGGCACATTATATACTTCTGTATCGTAATATAACCTAACCTAACCCATCTAGACCCTCGCTGTTAATGTTTTACAAAATCCCGGTCGTGTCGGCCTGTACTTTTCCGTGGGGACATTATATACGTCTATAATTTTATATGTCCTAACCTAAGGCAACATAACATCTCGAATGTAGTATTTTCCAACATTCCTGGCGGGTCGGACCCTACTTCTCGGTGGGCACATTATATACGTCTGTAACGTAATATAACCTAACCTAAGCCACCTACACCCTCGCTGGAAATGATTCACAGAATCCCGTTCGTGTCTTCCCGTACGTCTCGAAGCCGGACATTATATACGTCTATCAAGTTATATATCCTAACCTAAGGCAACCTAACATCTCGAATGTAGTATTTCACAACATTCCTGGCGGGTCGGCCCCACTTCTCGGTGGGAACATTATTTACGTCTATAACGTAATATAACCTAACCTAACCCATCTAGACCCTCGCTGGTAATGTTTTACAAAATCCCGGTCGTGTCGGCCCGTACTTCTCGGTGGGAACATTATATACGTCTATAACGTTACATACCCTAACCTAAGGGAACCTAACATCTCGGATGCAGTATTTCACAACATTCCTGGCGGGTCGGCGCCAATTCTCGGTGGGAACATTATATACGTCTATAACGCAATATAACCTAACATAACCCATCTAGCCCCTAGCTGGGAATGTTTTACAGAATCCCGGTCGTGTCGTCTCGTACGTCTCGGTGCGGACATTATATACGTCTATAACGTTAAATATCCTAACCTAAGGCAACCTAACATCTCGAATGTAGTATTTCACAACATTCCTGGCGGGTCGAACCCACTTCTCGGTGGGAACATTATTTACGTCTATAACGTAATATAACCTAACCTAACCCATCTAGACCCTCGCTGGTAATGTTTTACAAAATCCCGGTCGTGTCGGCTCGTACTTCTCGGTGGGGACATTATATACGTCTATAACGTTACATACCCTAACCTAAGGGAACCTAACATCTCGGATGCAGTATTTCACAACATTCCTGGCGGGTCGGCGCCAATTCTCGGTGGGAACATTATATACGTCTATAACGCAATATAACCTAACATAACCCATCTAGCCCCTAGCTGGGAATGTTTTACAGAATCCCGGTCGTGTCTTCTCGTACGTCTCGGTGCGGACATTATATACGTCTATAACGTTATATATCCTAACCAAAGGCAACTTAACATCTCGGATGTTGTATTTTCCAACATTCCTGGCGGGTCGGACCCTACTTCTCGGTAGGCACATTGTATACGTCTATATCGTACTATAACCTAACCTAACCCATCTAGACCCTCGCTGGTAATGTTTTACAAAATCCCGGTCATGTAGGCCCGTACTTTTCCGTGGGGATATTATATACGTCTATAACGTTATATATCCTAACCTAAGGGAACGTAACATCTCGGATGTAGTATTTCACAACATTCCTGGCTGGTCGGCCCCACTTCTCGGTGGGAACATTATATACGTCTATATCGTAATATAACCTAACCTAACCTATCTAGACCCTCGCTGGTAATGTTTTACAGAATACCGGTCGTGTCGTCTCGTACGTCTCGGTGCGGACATTATATACGACTATAACGTTATATATCCTAACCAAAGGCAACTTAACATCTCGGATGTTGTATTTTCCAACATTCGTGGCGGGTCGGACCCTACTTCTCGGTAGGCACATTATATACGTCTATATCGTACTATAACCTAACCTAAGCCACCTACACCCTCGCTGGTAATGTTTCACAGAATCCCGTTCGTGTCTTCCCGTACGTCTCGAAGCCGGACATTATATACGTCTATCAAGTTATACATCCTAACCTAAGGCAACCTAACATCTCGAATGTAGTATTTCACAACATTCCTGGCGGGTCGGCCCCACTTCTCGGTGGGAACATTATATACGTCTATATCGTAATATAACCTAACCTAACCCATCTAGACCCTCGCTGGTAATGTTTTACAAAATCCCGGTCGTGTCGGCCCCTACTGCTCGGTGGGGACATTATATACGTCTATAACGTTATATTCCCTAACCTAAGGCAACCTAATATCTCGGATGCAGTATTTCACAACATTCCTGGCGGGTCGGCGCCAATTCTCGGTGGGAACATTATATACGTCTATAACGCAATATAACCTAACATAACCCATCCAGCCCCTAGCTGGGAATGTTTTACAGAATCCCGGTCGTGTCGTCTCGTACGTCTCGGTGCGGACATTATATACGTCTATAACGTTATATATCCTAACCTAAGGGATCCGAATATCTCGGATGTAGTATTTCACAACATTCCTGGCTGGTCGGCCCCACTTCTCGGTGGGAATATTATATACGTTTATAACGTAGTATAACCTAACCTAACCCATCTAGACCCTCGCTGGTAATGTTTTACAAAATCCCGATCGTGTCGGCCCGTACTTCTCCGTGGGGACGTTATATACGTCTATATCGTTATATATCCTAACCTAAGGCAACTGAACATCTCCGATGTAGTATTTTCCAACAGTCTTGGCGGGTCGGACCCTACATCTCGGTGGGCACATTATATACGTCTATATCGTAATATAACCTAACCTAACCCATCTAGACCCACGCTGGTAATGTTTTACAAAATCCCGGTCGTGTCGGCCCGTACTTCTCCGTGGGGACATTATATACGTCTATATCCTTATATATCCTAACCTAAGGCAACTTAACATCTGCGATGTAGTATTTTCCAACATTCCTGGCGAGTCGGCCCCTACTCGTCGGTGGGCACATTATATACGTCTATAACGTTATATACCCTAACCTAACCCGTCTAGCCCCTAGCTGGAAATGTTTTACAAAATCCCGGTCGTGTCGGCCCGTACTTCTCCGTGGGGGCATTATATACGTCTATAACGTTATATATCCTAACCAAAGGCAAGTTAACTCCTCGGATGTAGTATTTTCCAACATTTCTGGCGTGTCGGACCCTACTTCTCGGTGGGCACATTATATACGTCTATATCGTAATATAACCTAACCTAACCCATCTAGAACCTCGCTGGTAATGTTTTACAAAATCCCGGTCGTGTCGGCCCGTACTTCTCGGTGGGGACATTATATACGTCTATAACGTTATATACCCTAACCTAAGGCAACCTAATATCTCGGATGCAGTATTTCACAACATTCCGGGCGGGTCGGCGCCAATTCTCGGTGGGAACATTATATACGTCTATAACGCAATATAACCTAACATAACCCATCCAGCCCCTAGCTGGGAATGTTTTACAGAATCCCGGTCGTGTCGTCTCGTACGTCTCGGTGCGGACATTATATACGTCTATAACGTTATATATCCTAACCTAAGGGATCCGAATATCTCGGATGTAGTATTTCACAACATTCCTGGCTGGTCGGCCCCACTTCTCGGTGGGAACATTATATACGTTTATAACGTAGTATAACCTAACCTAACCCATCTAGCCCCTCGCTTGTAATGTTTTACAGAATCCCGGTCGTGTCGTCCCGTACGTCTCGGTGCGGACATTATATACGTCTATAACGTTATATATCCTAACCAAAGGCAACCTAACATCTCGAATGTAGTATTTCACAACATTCCTGGCGGGTCGGCCCCACTTCTCGGTGGGAACATTATTTACGTCTATAACGTAATATAACCTAACCTAACCCATCTAGACCCTCGCTGGTAATGTTTTACAAAATACCGGTCGTGTCGGCCCGTAGTTCTCCGTGGGGACATTTTATACGTCTATAATTTTATATATCCTAACCTAAGGGAACCTAACATCTCGGATGTAGTATTTTCCAACATTCCTGGCGGGTCGGCCCCTACTTCTCGGTGGGCAGATTATATACGTCTGTAACGTAATATAACCTAACCTAAGCCACCTACACCCTCGCTGGTATTGATTCACAGAATCCCGTTCGTGTCTTCCCGTACGTCTCGAAGCCGGACATTATATACGTCTATCAAGTTATATATCCTAACCTAAGGCAACCTAACATCTCGAATGTAGTATTACACAACATTCCTGGCGGGTCGGCCCCACATCTCGGTGGGAACATTATTTACGTCTATAACGTAATATAACCTAACCTAACCCATTTAGACCCTCGCTGGTAATGTTTTACAAAATCCGGTCGTGTCGGCCCGTACTTCTCCGTGGGGACATTATATACGTCTATAATTTTATATATCCTAACCTAAGGCAACATAACATCTCGAATGTAGTATTTTCCAACATTCCTGGCGGGTCGGCACCAATTCTCGGTGGGAACATTATATACGACTATAACGTAATATAACCTAACCTAACCCATCTAGACCCTCGCTGGTAATGTTTTACAAAATCCCGGTCGTGTCGGCCCGTACTTCTACGTGGGGACATTATATACGTCTATATCGTTATATATCCTAACCTAAGGCAACCTAACATCTCGGATGTAGTATTTTCCAACATTCCTGGCGGGTCGAACCCTACTTCTCGGTGGGCACATTATATAAGCCTATATCGTAATGTAACCTACCCTAACCCATCTAGACCCTCGCTGTTAATGTTTTACAAGATCCCGGTCGTGTCGCCCCGTACTTTTCCGTGGGGACATTATATACGTCTATAATTATATATATCCTAACCTAAGGCAACATAACATCTCGGATGTAGTGTTTTCCAACATTCCTGGCGGGTCGGACCCTACTTCTCGGTGGGCACATTATATAAGCCTATATCGTAATGTAACCTAACCTAACCCATCTAGACCCTCGCTGTTAATGTTTTACAAGATCCCGGTCGTGTCGGCCCGTACTTTTCCGTGGGGACATTATATACGTCTATAATTTTATATATCCTAACCTAAGGCAACATAACATCTCGGATGTAGTGTTTTCCAACATTCCTGGCGGGTCGGACCCTACTTCTCGGTGGGCACATTATATAAGCCTATATCGTAATGTAACCTAACCTAACCCATCTAGACCCTCGCTGTTAATGTTTTACAAGATCCCGGTCGTGTCGGCCCGTACTTTTCCGTGGGGACATTATATACGTCTATAATTTTATATATCCTAACCTAAGGCAACATAACATCTTGAATGTAGTATTTTCCAACATTCCTGGCGGGTCGGCCCCTACTTCTCGGTGGGCACATTATATACGTCTATAACGTAATATAACCTAACCTAACCCATCTAGACCCTCGCTGGTAATGTTTTTCAAAATCCCGGTCGTGTCGGCCCGTACTTCTCCGTGGGGACATTATATACGTCTATATCGTTATATATCCTAACCTAAGGCAACCTAACATCTCGGATGTAGTATTTTCCAACATTCCTGGCGGGGCGGCCCCTACTTCTCGGTGGGAACATTATTTACGTCTATAACGTAATATGACCTAACCTAACCCATCTCGAACCTCGCTGGTAATGTTTTACAAAATGCCGGTCGTGTCGGCCCGTACTTCTCCGTGGGGACATTATATACGTCTATATCGTTATATATCCTAACCTATGGCAACCTAACATCTCGGATGTAGTATTTCACAACATTCCTGGCTGGTCGGCCCCTACTTCTCGGTGGGCACATTATATACGTCTGTAACGTAATATAACCTAACCTAACCCATCTAGACCCTCGCTGGTAATGTTTTACAAAATCCCGGTCGTGTCGGCCCGTACTTCCACGTGGGGACATTATATACGTCTATATCGTTATATATCCTAACCTAAGGCAACCTAACATCTCGGATGTAGTATTTTCCAACATTCCTGGCGGGTCGAACCCTACTTCTCGGTGGGAACATTATATACGTCTATAACGGAATATAACCTAACATAAATCATCTAGCCCCTAGCTGGGAATGTTTTACAGAATCCCGGTCGTGTCGCCCCGCACGTCTCGGTGCGGACATTATATACGTCTATAACGTTATATATCCTAACCTAAGGCAACTTAACATCTCGGATGTAGTATTTCACAACATACCTGGCGGGTCGGCACCAATTCTCGGTGGGAACATTATATACGTCTATAACGGAATATAACCTAACATAACCCATCTAGCCCCTAGCTGGGAATGTTTTACAGAATCCCGGTCGTGTCGTCCCGCACGTCTCGGTGCGGACATTATATACGTCTATAACGTTATATATCCTAACCTAAGGCAACTTAACATCTCCGATGTAGTATTTTCCAACATTCCTAGCGGGTCGGCCCCTACGTCTCGGTGGGCACATTATATACGCCTATAACGTAATATAACCTAACCTAACCCATCTAGCCCCTAGCTGGGAATGTTTTACAAAATCCCGGACGTGTCGGCCCGTACTTCTCCGCGGGGACATTATATACGTCTATATCGTTATATATCCTAACCTAAGGCAACCTAACATCTCGGATGTAGTATTTTCCAACATTCCTGGCGGGGCGGCCGCTACTTCTCGGTGGGAACATTATATACGTCTATATCGTAATATAACCTAACCTAACCCATCTAGACCCTCGCTGGTAATGTTTTACAAAATCCCGGGCGTGTCGGCCCGTACTTCTCCGTGGGGACATTATATACGTCTATATCGTTATATATCCTAACCTAAGGCAACCTAACATCTCGCATGTAGTATTTTCCAACATTCCTGGCTGGTCGGCCCCAATTCTCGGTGGGAAAATTATATACGTTTATAACGTAGTATAACCTAACCTAACCCATCTAGCACCTCGCTTGTAATGTTTTGCAGAATCCCGGTCGTGTCGTCCCGCTCGTCTCGGTGCGGACATTATATACGTCTATAACGTTA
Organism: Xylocopa violacea; assembly: GCA_963969225.1. Lineage (NCBI taxonomy): Eukaryota > Metazoa > Arthropoda > Insecta > Hymenoptera > Apidae > Xylocopa > Xylocopa violacea. The sequence continues at coordinate 1,513,724 of CAXAJV010000481.1, forward strand.
TATATCCTAACCTAAGGGAACCTAACATCTCGGATGTAGTATTTCACAACATTCCTGGCTGGTCGGCCCCACTTCTCGGTGGGAACATTATATACGTCTATATCGTAATGTAACCTAACCTAACCCATCTAGACCCTCGCTGGTAATGTTTTACAAAATCCCGGTCATGTCGGCCCGTACTTTTCCGTGGGGACATTATATACGTCTATATCGTTACATATCCTAACCTATGGCAACCTAACATCTCGGATGTAGTATTTTCCAACATTCCTGGCGGGTCGGCCCCTACTTCTCGGTGGGCACATTATTTACGTCTATATCGTAACATAACCTAACCTAACCCATCTAGACCCCCGCTGTTAATGTTTTACAAAATCCCGGTCGCGTTGTCCCGTGCGTCTCGGTGCGGACATTATATACGTCTATAACGTTATATATCCTAACCAAAGGCAACTTAACATCTCGGATGTAATATTATCCAACCTTCCTGGCGGGTCGGACCCTACTTCTCGGTGGGCACATTATATACGTCTATATCGTGATATAACCTAACCTAACCCATCTAGACCCTGGCTGGTAATGTTTTACAAAATTCCGGTCGTGTCGGCCCGTACTTCTCGGTGGGGACATTATATACGTCTGTAACGTTATATACCCTAACCTAAGAGAAACTAACATCTCGGATGTAGTATTTTCCAACATTCCTGGCGGGTCGGCACCTACTTCTCGGTGGGCACATTATATACGTCTATATCGTAGCATAACCCAACCTAACCCATCTAGAACCTCGCTGGTAATGTTTTACAAAATCCCGGTCGTGTCGGCCCGTACATCTCGGTGAGGACATTATATACGTCTATAACGTTATATATCCTAACCTAAGGGAACCTAACATCTCGGATGTAGTATTTCACAACATTCCTGGCGGGTCGGCTCCTATTTCTCGGTGGGCACATTATATACGTCTATATCGTAATATAACCTAACCCAACCCATCTAGACCCTCGCTGGTAATGTTTGACAAAATCCCGGTCGTGCCGGCCCATACTTCTCCGTGGGGACATTATATACGTCTATATCGTTATATATCCTAACCTAAGGCAACCTAACATCTCGGATGTAGTATTTCACAACATTCCTGGCGGGTCGGCCCCTACTTCTCGGTGGGCACATTATATACGTCTGTAACGTAATATAACCTAACCTAAGCCACCTACACCCTCGCTTGTAATGTTTCACAGAATCCCGTTCGTGTCTTCCCGTACGTCTCGAAGCCGGACATTATACACGTCTATAAAGTTATATATCCTAACCTAAGGGAACCTAACATCTCGGATGTAGTATTTCACAACATTCCTGGCTGGTCGGCCCCACTTCTCGGTGGGAACATTATATACGTCTATATCGTAATGTAACCTAATCTAACCCATCTAGACCCTCGCTGGTAATGTTTTACAAAATCCCGGTCATGTCGGCCCGTACTTTTCCGTGGGGACATTATATACGTCTATATCGTTACATATCCTAACCTATGGCAACCTAACATCTCGGATGTAGTATTTTCCAACATTCCTGGCGGGTCGGACCCTACTTCTCGGTGGGCACATTATATAAGCCTATATCGTAATGTAACCTAACCTAACCCATCTAGACCCTCGCTGTTAATGTTTTACAAGATCCCGGTCGTGTCGGCCCGTACTTTTCCGTGGGGACATTATATACGTCTATAATTTTATATATCCTAACCTAAGGCAACATAACATCTTGAATGTAGTATTTTCCAACATTCCTGGCGGGTCGGCCCCTACTTCTCGGTGGGCACATTATATACGTCTATAACGTAATATAACCTAACCTAACCCATCTAGACCCTCGCTGGTAATGTTTTTCAAAATCCCGGTCGTGTCGGCCCGTACTTCTCCGTGGGGACATTATATACGTCTATATCGTTATATATCCTAACCTAAGGCAACCTAACATCTCGGATGTAGTATTTTCCAACATTCCTGGCGGGGCGGCCCCTACTTCTCGGTGGGAACATTATTTACGTCTATAACGTAATATGACCTAACCTAACCCATCTCGAACCTCGCTGGTAATGTTTTACAAAATGCCGGTCGTGTCGGCCCGTACTTCTCCGTGGGGACATTATATACGTCTATATCGTTATATATCCTAACCTATGGCAACCTAACATCTCGGATGTAGTATTTCACAACATTCCTGGCTGGTCGGCCCCTACTTCTCGGTGGGCACATTATATACGTCTGTAACGTAATATAACCTAACCTAACCCATCTAGACCCTCGCTGGTAATGTTTTACAAAATCCCGGTCGTGTCGGCCCGTACTTCCACGTGGGGACATTATATACGTCTATATCGTTATATATCCTAACCTAAGGCAACCTAACATCTCGGATGTAGTATTTTCCAACATTCCTAGCGGGTCGGCACCAATTCTCGGTGGGAACATTATATACGTCTATAACGGAATATAACCTAACATAACCCATCTAGCCCCTAGCTGGGAATGTTTTACAGAATCCCGGTCGTGTCGTCCCGCACGTCTCGGTGCGGACATTATATACGTCTATATCGTTACATATCCTAACCTATGGCAACATAACATCTCGGATGTAGTATTTTCCAACATTCCTGGCGGGTCGGCCCCTACTTCTCGGTGGGCACATTATATACGTCTATATCGTAACATAACCTAACCTAACCCATCTAGACCCTCGCTGGTAATGTTTTACAGAATCCCGGTCGTGTCGTCTCGTACGTCTCGGTGCGGACATTATATACGTCTATAACGTTATATATCCTAACCTAAGGGAACCTAACATCTCGGATGTAGTATTTCACAACATTCCTGGCTGGTCGGCCCCACTTCTCGGTGGGAACATTATATACGTTTATAACGTAGTATAACCTAACCTAACCCATCTAGCCCCTCGCTTGTAATGTTTTACAGAATCCGGGTTGTGTCGTCCCGTACGTCTCGGTGCGGACATTATATACGTCTATAACGTTATATATCCTAACCAAAGGCAACCTAACATCTCGGATGTAGTATTTTCCAACATTCCTGGCGGGGCGGCTCCTACTTCTCGGTGGGAACATTATTTACGTCTATAACGTAATATAACCTAACCTAACCCATCTAGACCCTCGCTGGTAATGTTTTACAAAATGCCGGTCGTGTCGGCCCGTACTTCTACGTGGGGAAATTATATACGTCTATATCGTTATATATCCTAACCTATGGCAACCTAACATCTCGCATGTAGTATTTTCCAACATTCCTGGCGGGTAGGCCCCTACTTCTCGGTGGGCACATTATATACGTCTGTAACGTAATATAACCTAACCTAAGCCACCTACAACCTCGCTGGTAATGATTCACAGAATCGCGGTCGTGTCTTCCCGTACGTCTCGAAGCCGGACATTATATACGTCTATCAAGTTATATATCCTAACCTAAGGCAACCTAACATCTCGAATGTAGTATTACACAACATTCCTGGCGGGTCGGCCCCACTTCTCGGTGGGAACATTATTTACGTCTATAACGTAATATAACCTAACCTAACCCATCTAGACCCTCGCTGGTAATGTTTTACAAAATCCGGTCGTGTCGGCCCGTACTTCTCCGTGGGGACATTATATACGTCTATAATTTTATATATCCTAACCTAAGGCAACATAACATCTCGAATGTAGTATTTTCCAACATTCCTGGCGGATCGGCACCAATTCTCGGTGGGCACATTATATACGTCTATATCGTAATATAACCTAACCTAACCCATCTAGACCCTCGCTGGTAATGTTTTACAAAATCCCGGTAGTGTCGGCCCGTACTTCTCCGTGGGGACATTATATACGTCTATATCGTTATATATCCTAACCTAAGGCAACCTAACATCTCGGATGTAGTATTTTCCAACATTCCTGGCGGGTCGGACCCTACTTCTCGGTGGGCACATTATATAAGCCTATATCGTAATGTAACCTAACCTAACCCATCTAGACCCTCGCTGTTAATGTTTTACAAGATCCCGGTCGTGTCGGCCCGTACTTTTCCGTGGGGACATTATATACGTCTATAATTTTATATATCCTAACCTAAGGCAACATAACATCTTGAATGTAGTATTTTCCAACATTCCTGGCGGGTCGGCCCCTACTTCTCGGTGGGCACATTATATACGTCTATAACGTAATATAACCTAACCTAACCCATCTAGACCCTCGCTGGTAATGTTTTTCAAAATCCCGGTCGTGTCGGCCCGTACTTCTCCGTGGGGACATTATATACGTCTATATCGTTATATATCCTAACCTAAGGCAACCTAACATCTCGCATGTAGTATTTTCCAACATTCCTGGCGGGGCGGCCCCTACTTCTCGGTGGGAACATTATTTACGTCTATAACGTAATGTAACCTACCCTAACCCATCTAGACCCTCGCTGTTAATGTTTTACAAGATCCCGGTCGTGTCGCCCCGTACTTTTCCGTGGGGACATTATATACGTCTATAATTATATATATCCTAACCTAAGGCAACATAACATCTCGGATGTAGTGTTTTCCAACATTCCTGGCGGGTCGGACCCTACTTCTCGGTGGGCACATTATATAAGCCTATATCGTAATGTAACCTAACCTAACCCATCTAGACCCTCGCTGTTAATGTTTTACAAGATCCCGGTCGTGTCGGCCCGTACTTTTCCGTGGGGACATTATATACGTCTATAATTTTATATATCCTAACCTAAGGCAACATAACATCTCGGATGTAGTGTTTTCCAACATTCCTGGCGGGTCGGACCCTACTTCTCGGTGGGCACATTATATAAGCCTATATCGTAATGTAACCTAACCTAACCCATCTAGACCCTCGCTGTTAATGTTTTACAAGATCCCGGTCGTGTCGGCCCGTACTTTTCCGTGGGGACATTATATACGTCTATAATTTTATATATCCTAACCTAAGGCAACATAACATCTTGAATGTAGTATTTTCCAACATTCCTGGCGGGTCGGCCCCTACTTCTCGGTGGGCACATTATATACGTCTATAACGTAATATAACCTAACCTAACCCATCTAGACCCTCGCTGGTAATGTTTTTCAAAATCCCGGTCGTGTCGGCCCGTACTTCTCCGTGGGGACATTATATACGTCTATATCGTTATATATCCTAACCTAAGGCAACCTAACATCTCGGATGTAGTATTTTCCAACATTCCTGGCGGGGCGGCCCCTACTTCTCGGTGGGAACATTATTTACGTCTATAACGTAATATGACCTAACCTAACCCATCTCGAACCTCGCTGGTAATGTTTTACAAAATGCCGGTCGTGTCGGCCCGTACTTCTCCGTGGGGACATTATATACGTCTATATCGTTATATATCCTAACCTATGGCAACCTAACATCTCGGATGTAGTATTTCACAACATTCCTGGCTGGTCGGCCCCTACTTCTCGGTGGGCACATTATATACGTCTGTAACGTAATATAACCTAACCTAACCCATCTAGACCCTCGCTGGTAATGTTTTACAAAATCCCGGTCGTGTCGGCCCGTACTTCCACGTGGGGACATTATATACGTCTATATCGTTATATATCCTAACCTAAGGCAACCTAACATCTCGGATGTAGTATTTTCCAACATTCCTGGCGGGTCGAACCCTACTTCTCGGTGGGAACATTATATACGTCTATAACGGAATATAACCTAACATAAATCATCTAGCCCCTAGCTGGGAATGTTTTACAGAATCCCGGTCGTGTCGCCCCGCACGTCTCGGTGCGGACATTATATACGTCTATAACGTTATATATCCTAACCTAAGGCAACTTAACATCTCGGATGTAGTATTTCACAACATACCTGGCGGGTCGGCACCAATTCTCGGTGGGAACATTATATACGTCTATAACGGAATATAACCTAACATAACCCATCTAGCCCCTAGCTGGGAATGTTTTACAGAATCCCGGTCGTGTCGTCCCGCACGTCTCGGTGCGGACATTATATACGTCTATAACGTTATATATCCTAACCTAAGGCAACTTAACATCTCCGATGTAGTATTTTCCAACATTCCTAGCGGGTCGGCCCCTACGTCTCGGTGGGCACATTATATACGCCTATAACGTAATATAACCTAACCTAACCCATCTAGCCCCTAGCTGGGAATGTTTTACAAAATCCCGGACGTGTCGGCCCGTACTTCTCCGCGGGGACATTATATACGTCTATATCGTTATATATCCTAACCTAAGGCAACCTAACATCTCGGATGTAGTATTTTCCAACATTCCTGGCGGGGCGGCCGCTACTTCTCGGTGGGAACATTATATACGTCTATATCGTAATATAACCTAACCTAACCCATCTAGACCCTCGCTGGTAATGTTTTACAAAATCCCGGGCGTGTCGGCCCGTACTTCTCCGTGGGGACATTATATACGTCTATATCGTTATATATCCTAACCTAAGGCAACCTAACATCTCGCATGTAGTATTTTCCAACATTCCTGGCTGGTCGGCCCCAATTCTCGGTGGGAAAATTATATACGTTTATAACGTAGTATAACCTAACCTAACCCATCTAGCACCTCGCTTGTAATGTTTTGCAGAATCCCGGTCGTGTCGTCCCGCTCGTCTCGGTGCGGACATTATATACGTCTATAACGTTATATATCCTAACCTAAGGGAACCTAACATCTCGGATGTAGTATTTCACAACATTCCTGGCTGGTCGGCCCCACTTCTCGGTGGGAACATTATATACGTCTATATCGTAATGTAACCTAACCTAACCCATCTAGACCCTCGCTGGTAATGTTTTACAAAATCCCGGTCATGTCGGCCCGTACTTTTCCGTGGGGACATTATATACGTCTATATCGTTACATATCCTAACCTATGGCAACCTAACATCTCGGATGTAGTATTTTCCAACATTCCTGGCGGGTCGGCCCCTACTTCTCGGTGGGCACATTATTTACGTCTATATCGTAACATAACCTAACCTAACCCATCTAGACCCCCGCTGTTAATGTTTTACAAAATCCCGGTCGCGTTGTCCCGTGCGTCTCGGTGCGGACATTATATACGTCTATAACGTTATATATCCTAACCAAAGGCAACTTAACATCTCGGATGTAATATTATCCAACCTTCCTGGCGGGTCGGACCCTACTTCTCGGTGGGCACATTATATACGTCTATATCGTGATATAACCTAACCTAACCCATCTAGACCCTGGCTGGTAATGTTTTACAAAATTCCGGTCGTGTCGGCCCGTACTTCTCGGTGGGGACATTATATACGTCTGTAACGTTATATACCCTAACCTAAGAGAAACTAACATCTCGGATGTAGTATTTTCCAACATTCCTGGCGGGTCGGCACCTACTTCTCGGTGGGCACATTATATACGTCTATATCGTAGCATAACCCAACCTAACCCATCTAGAACCTCGCTGGTAATGTTTTACAAAATCCCGGTCGTGTCGGCCCGTACATCTCGGTGAGGACATTATATACGTCTATAACGTTATATATCCTAACCTAAGGGAACCTAACATCTCGGATGTAGTATTTCACAACATTCCTGGCGGGTCGGCTCCTATTTCTCGGTGGGCACATTATATACGTCTATATCGTAATATAACCTAACCCAACCCATCTAGACCCTCGCTGGTAATGTTTGACAAAATCCCGGTCGTGCCGGCCCATACTTCTCCGTGGGGACATTATATACGTCTATATCGTTATATATCCTAACCTAAGGCAACCTAACATCTCGGATGTAGTATTTCACAACATTCCTGGCGGGTCGGCCCCTACTTCTCGGTGGGCACATTATATACGTCTGTAACGTAATATAACCTAACCTAAGCCACCTACACCCTCGCTTGTAATGTTTCACAGAATCCCGTTCGTGTCTTCCCGTACGTCTCGAAGCCGGACATTATACACGTCTATAAAGTTATATATCCTAACCTAAGGGAACCTAACATCTCGGATGTAGTATTTCACAACATTCCTGGCTGGTCGGCCCCACTTCTCGGTGGGAACATTATATACGTCTATATCGTAATGTAACCTAATCTAACCCATCTAGACCCTCGCTGGTAATGTTTTACAAAATCCCGGTCATGTCGGCCCGTACTTTTCCGTGGGGACATTATATACGTCTATATCGTTACATATCCTAACCTATGGCAACCTAACATCTCGGATGTAGTATTTTCCAACATTCCTGGCGGGTCGGACCCTACTTCTCGGTGGGCACATTATATAAGCCTATATCGTAATGTAACCTAACCTAACCCATCTAGACCCTCGCTGTTAATGTTTTACAAGATCCCGGTCGTGTCGGCCCGTACTTTTCCGTGGGGACATTATATACGTCTATAATTTTATATATCCTAACCTAAGGCAACATAACATCTTGAATGTAGTATTTTCCAACATTCCTGGCGGGTCGGCCCCTACTTCTCGGTGGGCACATTATATACGTCTATAACGTAATATAACCTAACCTAACCCATCTAGACCCTCGCTGGTAATGTTTTTCAAAATCCCGGTCGTGTCGGCCCGTACTTCTCCGTGGGGACATTATATACGTCTATATCGTTATATATCCTAACCTAAGGCAACCTAACATCTCGGATGTAGTATTTTCCAACATTCCTGGCGGGGCGGCCCCTACTTCTCGGTGGGAACATTATTTACGTCTATAACGTAATATGACCTAACCTAACCCATCTCGAACCTCGCTGGTAATGTTTTATAAAATGCCGGTCGTGTCGGCCCGTACTTCTCCGTGGGGACATTATATACGTCTATATCGTTATATATCCTAACCTATGGCAACCTAACATCTCGGATGTAGTATTTCACAACATTCCTGGCTGGTCGGCCCCTACTTCTCGGTGGGCACATTATATACGTCTGTAACGTAATATAACCTAACCTAACCCATCTAGACCCTCGCTGGTAATGTTTTACAAAATCCCGGTCGTGTCGGCCCGTACTTCCACGTGGGGACATTATATACGTCTATATCGTTATATATCCTAACCTAAGGCAACCTAACATCTCGGATGTAGTATTTTCCAACATTCCTAGCGGGTCGGCACCAATTCTCGGTGGGAACATTATATACGTCTATAACGGAATATAACCTAACATAACCCATCTAGCCCCTAGCTGGGAATGTTTTACAGAATCCCGGTCGTGTCGTCCCGCACGTCTCGGTGCGGACATTATATACGTCTATATCGTTACATATCCTAACCTATGGCAACATAACATCTCGGATGTAGTATTTTCCAACATTCCTGGCGGGTCGGCCCCTACTTCTCGGTGGGCACATTATATACGTCTATATCGTAACATAACCTAACCTAACCCATCTAGACCCTCGCTGGTAATGTTTTACAGAATCCCGGTCGTGTCGTCTCGTACGTCTCGGTGCGGACATTATATACGTCTATAACGTTATATATCCTAACCTAAGGGAACCTAACATCTCGGATGTAGTATTTCACAACATTCCTGGCTGGTCGGCCCCACTTCTCGGTGGGAACATTATATACGTTTATAACGTAGTATAACCTAACCTAACCCATCTAGCCCCTCGCTTGTAATGTTTTACAGAATCCGGGTTGTGTCGTCCCGTACGTCTCGGTGCGGACATTATATACGTCTATAACGTTATATATCCTAACCAAAGGCAACCTAACATCTCGGATGTAGTATTTTCCAACATTCCTGGCGGGGCGGCTCCTACTTCTCGGTGGGAACATTATTTACGTCTATAACGTAATATAACCTAACCTAACCCATCTAGACCCTCGCTGGTAATGTTTTACAAAATGCCGGTCGTGTCGGCCCGTACTTCTACGTGGGGAAATTATATACGTCTATATCGTTATATATCCTAACCTATGGCAACCTAACATCTCGCATGTAGTATTTTCCAACATTCCTGGCGGGTAGGCCCCTACTTCTCGGTGGGCACATTATATACGTCTGTAACGTAATATAACCTAACCTAAGCCACCTACAACCTCGCTGGTAATGATTCACAGAATCGCGGTCGTGTCTTCCCGTACGTCTCGAAGCCGGACATTATATACGTCTATCAAGTTATATATCCTAACCTAAGGCAACCTAACATCTCGAATGTAGTATTACACAACATTCCTGGCGGGTCGGCCCCACTTCTCGGTGGGAACATTATTTACGTCTATAACGTAATATAACCTAACCTAACCCATCTAGACCCTCGCTGGTAATGTTTTACAAAATCCGGTCGTGTCGGCCCGTACTTCTCCGTGGGGACATTATATACGTCTATAATTTTATATATCCTAACCTAAGGCAACATAACATCTCGAATGTAGTATTTTCCAACATTCCTGGCGGATCGGCACCAATTCTCGGTGGGCACATTATATACGTCTATATCGTAATATAACCTAACCTAACCCATCTAGACCCTCGCTGGTAATGTTTTACAAAATCCCGGTAGTGTCGGCCCGTACTTCTCCGTGGGGACATTATATACGTCTATATCGTTATATATCCTAACCTAAGGCAACCTAACATCTCGGATGTAGTATTTTCCAACATTCCTGGCGGGTCGGACCCTACTTCTCGGTGGGCACATTATATAAGCCTATATCGTAATGTAACCTAACCTAACCCATCTAGACCCTCGCTGTTAATGTTTTACAAGATCCCGGTCGTGTCGGCCCGTACTTTTCCGTGGGGACATTATATACGTCTATAATTTTATATATCCTAACCTAAGGCAACATAACATCTTGAATGTAGTATTTTCCAACATTCCTGGCGGGTCGGCCCCTACTTCTCGGTGGGCACATTATATACGTCTATAACGTAATATAACCTAACCTAACCCATCTAGACCCTCGCTGGTAATGTTTTTCAAAATCCCGGTCGTGTCGGCCCGTACTTCTCCGTGGGGACATTATATACGTCTATATCGTTATATATCCTAACCTAAGGCAACCTAACATCTCGCATGTAGTATTTTCCAACATTCCTGGCGGGGCGGCCCCTACTTCTCGGTGGGAACATTATTTACGTCTATAACGTAATATAACCAAACCTAACCCATCTAGTCCCTAGCTGGGAATGTTTTTCAGAATCCTGGTCGTGTCGTCCCGTACGTCTCGGTGCGGACATTATATACGTCTATAACGTTATATATCCTAACCTAAGGCAACTTAACCTCTCGGGTGTAGTATTTTCCAACATTCTTGGCGGGTCGGACCCTACTTCTCGGTGGGCACATTATATACGTCTATATCGTAATATAGCCTAACCTAACCCATCTAGACCCCCGCTGTTAATGTTTTACAAAATCCCGGTCGCGTTGTCCCGTGCGTCTCGGTGCGGACATTATATACGTCTATAACGTTATATATCCTAACCAAAGGCAACTTAACATCTCGGATGTAATATTTTCCAACCTTCCTGGCGGGTCGGACCCTACTTCTCGGTGGGCACATTATATACGTCTATATCGTGATATAACCTAACCTAACCCATCTAGACCCTGGCTGGTAATGTTTTACAAAATTCCGGTCGTGTCGGCCCGTACTTCTCGGTGGGGACATTATATACGTCTGTAACGTTATATACCCTAACCTAAGAGAAACTGACATCTCGGATGTAGTATTTTCCAACATTCTTGGCGGGTCGGCACCTACTTCTCGGTGGGCACATTATATACGTCTATATCGTAGCGTAACCCAACCTAACCCATCTAGACCCTCGCTGGTAATGTTTTACAAAATCCCGGTCGTGTCGGCCCGTACATCTCGGTGAGGACATTATATACGTCTATAACGTTCTATATCCTAACCTAAGGGAACCTAACATCTCGGATGTAGTATTTCATAACATTCCTGGCGGGTCGGCTCCTATTTCTCGGTGGGCACATTATATACGTCTATATCGTAATATAACCTAACCTAACCCATCTAGACCCTCGCTGGTAATGTTTTACAAAATCCCGGTAGTGGCGGCCCGTACTTCTCCGTGGGGACATTATATACGTCTATATCGTTATATATCCTAACCTAAGGCAACCTAACATCTCGGATGTAGTATTTTCCAACATTCCTGGCGGGTCGGACCCTACTTCTCGGTGGGCACATTATATAAGCCTATATCGTAATATAACCTAACCTAACCCATCTAGACCCTCGCTGTTAATGTTTTACAAGATCCCGGTCGTGTCGGCCCGTACTTTTCCGTGGGGACATTATATACGTCTATAATTTTATATATCCTAACCTAAGGCAACATAACATCTTGAATGTAGTATTTTCCAACATTCCTGGCGGGTCGGCCCCTACTTCTCGGTGGGCACATTATATACGTCTATAACGTAATATAACCTAACCTAACCCATCTAGATCCTCGCTGGTAATGTTTTTCAAAATCCCGGTCGTGTGGGCCCGTACTTCTCCGTGGGGACATTATATACGTCTATATCGTTATATATCCTAACCTAAGGCAACCTAACATCTCGCATGTAGTATTTTCCAACATTCCTGGCGGGGCGGCCCCTACTTCTCGGTGGGAACATTATTTACGTCTATAACGTAATATAACCTAACCTAACCCATCTAGACCCTCGCTGGTAATGTTTTACAAAATGCCGGTCGTGTCGGCCCGTACTTCTGCGTGGGGCATTATATACGTCTATATCGTTATATATCCTAACCTATGGCAACCTAACATCTCGCATGTAGTATTTTCCAACATTTCTGGCGGGTCGGCCTCTACTTCTCGGTGGGCACATTATATACGTCTATATCGTAATATAACCTAACCTCACCCATCTAGACCCTCGCTGGTAATGTTTTACAGAATCCCGGTCGTGTCGTCTCGTACGTCTCGGTGCGGACATTATATACGTCTATAACGTTATATATCCTAACCTAAGGGAACCTAACATCTCGGTTGTAGTATTTCACAACATTCCTGGCTGGTCGGCCCCACTTCTCGGTGGGCACATTATATACGTCTGTAACGTAATATAACCTAACCTAAGCCACCTACACCCTCGCTTGTAATGTTTCACAGAATCCCGTTCGTGTAAATTCCCGTACGTCTCGAAGCCGGACATTATATACGTCTATAAAGTTATATATCCTAACCTAAGGCAACCTAACATCTCGGATGTAGTATTTCACAACATTCCTGGCGGGTCGGCCCCAGTTCTCGGTGGGAACATTATATACGTTTATAACGTAATATAACCTAACCTAACCCATCTAGCCCCTCGCTGGTTATGTTTTACAAAATCCCAGTCGTGTCGGCCCGTACTTTTCCGTGGGGACATTATATACGTCTATAATTTTATATATCCTAACCTAAGGCAACTTAACATCTCGGACGTAGTATTTTCCAACATTCCTGGCGGGTCGGCCCCTACTTCTCGGTGGGCACATTATATACGTCTATATCGTAATATAACCTAACCTAACCCATCTAGACCCTCGCTGGTAATGTTTTACAAAATCCCGGTAGTGTCGGCCCGTACTTCTCCGTGGGGACATTATATACGTCTATATCGTTATATATCCTAACCTAAGGAAACCTAACATCTCGGATGTAGTATTTTCCAACATTCCTGGCGGGTCGGACCCTACTTCTCGGTGGGCACATTATATAAGCCTATATCGTAATGTAACCTAACCTAACCCATCTAGACCCTCGCTGTTAATGTTTTACAAGATCCCGGTCGTGTCGGCCCGTACTTTTCCGTGGGGACATTATATACGTCTATAATTTTATATATCCTAACCTAAGGCAACATAACATCTTGAATGTAGTATTTTCCAACATTCCTGGCGGGTCGGCCCCTACTTCTCGGTGGGCACATTATATACGTCTATAACGTAATATAACCTAACCTAACCCATCTAGACCCTCGCTGGTAATGTTTTTCAAAATCCCGGTCGTGTCGGCCCGTACTTCTCCGTGGGGACATTATATACGTCTATATCGTTATATATCCTAACCTAAGGCAACCTAACATCTCGGATGTAGTATTTTCCAACATTCCTGGCGGGGCGGCCCCTACTTCTCGGCGGGAACATTATTTACGTCTATAACGTAATATAACCTAACCTAACCCATCTAGACCCTCGCTGGTAATGTTTTACAAAATGCCGGTCGTGTCGGCCCGTACTTCTGCGTGGGGACATTATATACGTCTATATCGTTATATATCCTAACCTATGGCAACCTAACATCTCGCATGTAGTATTTTCCAACATTTCTGGCGGGTCGGCCTCTACTTCTCGGTGGGCACATTATATACGTCTATAACGTAGTATAACCTAACCTAACCCATCTAGCCCCTCGCATGTAATGTTTTACAGAATCCCGGTCGTGTCGTCCCGTACGTCTCGGTGCGGACATTATATACGTCTATAACGTTATATATCCTAACCAAAGGCAACTTAACATTTCGGATGTAGTATTTTCCAACATTTCTGCCGTGTCGGCCCCTACTTCTCGGTGGGCACATTATATACGTCTATATCGTAATATAACCTAACCTAAGCCACCTACAGCCTCGCTGGTAATATTTCACAGAATCCCGTTCGTGTCTTCCCGTACGTCTCGAAGCCGGACATTATATACGTCTATAAAGTTATATATCCTAACCTAAGGCAACCTAACATCTGGGATGTAGTATTTCACAACATTCCTGGCGGGTCGGCAGGAATTCTCGGTGGGAACATTATATACGTCTATAACGGAATATAACCTAACATAACCCATCTAGCCCCTAGCTGGGAATGTTTTACAGAATCCCGGTCGTGTCGTCCCGCACGTCTCGGTGCGTACATCATATACGTCTATAACGTTATATATCCTAACCTAAGGCAACTTAACATCTCCGATGTAGTATTTTCCAACATTCCTGGCGGGTCGGCCCCTACTTCTCGGTGGGCACATTATATACGTCTATAACGTAATATAACCTAACCTAACCCATCTAGTCCCTAGCTGGGAATGTTTTACAGAATCCCGGTCGTGTCGTCCCGTACGTCTCGGTGCGGACATTATATACGTCTATAACGTTATATATCCTAACCTAAGGCAACTTAACCTCTCGGATGTAGTATTTTCCAACATTCCTGGCGGGTCGGACCCTACTTCTCGGTGGGCACATTATATACGTCTATATCGTAATATAACCTAACCTAACCCATCTAGACCCCCGCTGTTAATGTTTTACAAAATCCCGGTCGCGTTGTCCCGTGCGTCTCGGTGCGGACATTATATACGTCTATAACGTTATATATCCTAACCAAAGGCAACTTAACATCTCGGATGTAATATTTTCCAACATTCCTGGCGGGTCGGACCCTACTTCTCGGTGGGCACATTATATACGTCTATATCGTGATATAACCTAACCTAACCCACCTAGACCCTGGCTGGTAATGTTTTACAAAATCCCGGTCGTGTCGGCCCATACTTCTCCGTGGGGACATTATATACGTCTATATCGTTATATATCCTAACCTAAGGCAACCTAACATCTCGGATGTAGTATTTTCCAACAATCCTGGCGGGCGGAAGCTACTTCTCGGTGGGAACATTATATACGTCTATATCGTAATATAACCTAACCTAACCCATCTAGACCCTCGCTGGTAATGTTTTACAAAATCCCGGTCGTGTCGGCCCGTACTTCTCAGTGGGGACATTATTTACGTCTATAACGTTATATATCCTAACCTAAGGGAACCTAACATCTCGGATGTAGTATTTCACAACATTCCTGGCGGGGCGGCGCCAATTCTCGGTGGGAACATTATATAAGTCTATATCGTAATATAACCTAACCTAACCCACCTAGACCCTCGCTGGTAATGTTTTACAGAATCCCGGTCATGTCGGCCCGTAATTTTCCGTGGGGACATTTTATACGTCTATACTTTTATATATCCTAACCTAAGGCAACTTAACATCTCGGATGTAGTATTTTCCAACATTCCTGGCGGGTCGGCCCCTACTTCTCGGTGGGCACATTATATACGTCTATATCGTAATATAACCTATCCTAACCCATCTAGACCCTCGCTGGTAATGTTTTACAGAATCCCGGTCGTGTCGTCTCGTACGTCTCGGTGCGGATATTATATACGTCTATAACGTTATATATCCAAACCTAAGGGAACCTAACATCTCGGATGTAGTATTTCACAACATTCCTGGCGGGGCGGCGCCAATTCTCGGTGGGAACATTATATACGTCTGTATCGTAATATAACCTAACCTAACCCACCTAGAACCTCGCTGGTAATGTTTTACAGAATCCCGGTCGTGTCGTCCCGTACGTCTCGGTGCGGACATTATATACGTCTATAACGTTATATATCCTAACCTAAGGCAACTTAACCTCTCGGATGTAGTATTTTCCAACTCTCTTGGCGGGTCGGACCCTACTTCTCCGTGGGCACATTATATACGTCTATATCGTAATATAACCTAACCTAACCCATCTAGACCCGAGCTGTTAATGTTTTACAAAATCCCGTTCGTTTCGGCCCGTACTTTTCCGTGGGGACATTATACACGTCTATAATTTTATATATCCTAACCTAAGGCAACTTAACATCTCGAATGTAGTATTTTCCAACATTCCTGGCGGGTCGGCCCCTACTTCTCGGTGGGCACATTATATACGTCTGTAACGTAATATAACCTAACCAAAGCCACCTACACCCCCGCTGATAATGTTTCACAGAATCCCGTTCGTGTCTTCCCGTACGTCTCGAATCCGGATATTATATACGTCTATAAAGTTATATATCCTAACCTAAGGCAACCTAACATCTCGAATGTAGTATTTCACAACATCCCTGGCGGGTCGGACCCTACTTCTCGGTGGGCACATTATATACGTCTATATCGTAATATAACCTAACCTAACCCATCTAGACCCTCGCTGGTAATGTTTTACAAAATCCCGGTCTTGTCGGACCGTACTTCTCGGTGGGGACATTATATACGTATGTAACGTTATATATCCTAACCTAAGGCAACCTAACATCTCGGATCTAGTATTTCACAACATTCCTGGCTGGTGGGCCCCACTTCTCGGTGGGAACATTATATACGTCTATATCGTAATATAACCTAACCTAACACATCTAGACCCTCGCTGGTAATGTTTTACAGAATCCCGGTCGTGTCGTCTCGTACGTCTCGGTGCGGACATTATATACGTCTATAACGTTATATATCCTAACCTAAGGGAACCTAACATCTCGGATGTAGTATTTCACAACATTCCTGGCTGGTCGGCCCCACTTCTCGGTGGGAACATTATATACGTCTATATCGTAATGTAACCTAACCTAACCCATCTAGACCCTCGCTGGTAATGTTTTACAAAATCCGGGTCATGTCGGCCCGTACTTTTCCGTGGGGACATTTTATACGTCTATAATTTTATATATCCTAACCTAAGGGAACCTAACATCTCGGATGTAGTATTTTCCAACATTCCTGGCGGGTAGGCCCCTACTTCTCGGTGGGCACATTATATACGTCTGTAACTTAATATAACCTAACCTAAGCCACCTACAACCTCGCTGGTAATGATTCACAGAATCCCGTTCGTGTCTTCCCGTACGTCTCGAAGCCGGACATTATATACGTCTATCAAGTTATATATCCTAACCTAAGGCAACCTAACATCTCGAATGTAGTATTACACAACATTCCTGGCGGGTCGGCACGAATTCTCGGTGGGAACATTATATACGTCTATAACGTAATATAACCTAACCTAACCCATCTAGACCCTCGCTGGTAATGTTTTACAAAATCCGGTCGTGTCGGCCCGTACTTCTCCGTGGGGACATTATATACGTCTATAATTTTATATATCCTAACCTAAGGCAACATAACATCTCGAATGTAGTATTTTCCAACATTCCTGGCGGATCGGCACCAATTCTCGGTGGGCACATTATATACGTCTATATCGTAATATAACCTAACCTAACCCATCTAGACCCTCGCTGGTAATGTTTTACAAAATCCCGGTAGTGTCGGCCCGTACTTCTCCGTGGGGACATTATATACGTCTATATCGTTATATATCCTAACCTAAGGAAACCTAACATCTCGGATGTAGTATTTTCCAACATTCCTGGCGGGTCGGACCCTACTTCTCGGTGGGCACATTATATAAGCCTATATCGTAATGTAACCTAACCTAACCCATCTAGACCCTCGCTGTTAATGTTTTACAAGATCCCGGTCGTGTCGGCCCGTACTTTTCCGTGGGGACATTATATACGTCTATAATTTTATATATCCTAACCTAAGGCAACATAACATCTTGAATGTAGTATTTTCCAACATTCCTGGCGGGTCGGCCCCTACTTCTCGGTGGGCACATTATATACGTCTATAACGTAATATAACCTAACCTAACCCATCTAGACCCTCGCTGGTAATGTTTTTCAAAATCCCGGTCGTGTCGGCCCGTACTTCTCCGTGGGGACATTATATACGTCTATATCGTTATATATCCTAACCTAAGGCAACCTAACATCTCGGATGTAGTATTTTCCAACATTCCTGGCGGGGCGGCCCCTACTTCTCGGCGGGAACATTATTTACGTCTATAACGTAATATAACCTAACCTAACCCATCTAGACCCTCGCTGGTAATGTTTTACAAAATGCCGGTCGTGTCGGCCCGTACTTCTGCGTGGGGACATTATATACGTCTATATCGTTATATATCCTAACCTAAGGCAACCTAACATCTCGGATGTAGTATTTTCCAACATTCCTGGCGGGGCGGCCCCTACTTCTCGGCGGGAACATTATTTACGTCTATAACGTAATATAACCTAACCTAACCCATCTAGACCCTCGCTGGTAATGTTTTACAAAATGCCGGTCGTGTCGGCCCGTACTTCTGCGTGGGGACATTATATACGTCTATATCGTAATATAACCTAACCTAAGCCACCTACAGCCTCGCTGGTAATATTTCACAGAATCCCGTTCGTGTCTTCCCGTACGTCTCGAAGCCGGACATTATATACGTCTATAAAGTTATATATCCTAACCTAAGGCAACCTAACATCTGGGATGTAGTATTTCACAACATTCCTGGCGGGTCGGCACGAATTCTCGGTGGGAACATTATATACGTCTATAACGGAATATAACCTAACATAACCCATCTAGCCCCTAGCTGGGA
The DNA here is from genome assembly GCA_963969225.1 of Xylocopa violacea. NCBI lineage: Eukaryota > Metazoa > Arthropoda > Insecta > Hymenoptera > Apidae > Xylocopa > Xylocopa violacea. Next base: position 1,533,056 of record CAXAJV010000481.1, read on the forward strand.
ATGTTTTACAGAATCCCGGTCGTGTCGTCCCGCACGTCTCGGTGCGTACATCATATACGTCTATAACGTTATATATCCTAACCTAAGGCAACTTAACATCTCCGATGTAGTATTTTCCAACATTCCTGGCGGGTCGGCCCCTACTTCTCGGTGGGCACATTATATACGTCTATAACGTAATATAACCTAACCTAACCCATCTAGTCCCTAGCTGGGAATGTTTTACAGAATCCCGGTCGTGTCGTCCCGTACGTCTCGGTGCGGACATTATATACGTCTATAACGTTATATATCCTAACCTAAGGCAACCTAACATCTCGCATGTAGTATTTTCCAACATTTCTGGCGGGTCGGCCTCTACTTCTCGGTGGGCACATTATATACGTCTATAACGTAGTATAACCTAACCTAACCCATCTAGCCCCTCGCATGTAATGTTTTACAGAATCCCGGTCGTGTCGTCCCGTACGTCTCGGTGCGGACATTATATACGTCTATAACGTTATATATCCTAACCAAAGGCAACTTAACATTTCGGATGTAGTATTTTCCAACATTCCTGCCGTGTCGGCCCCTACTTCTCGGTGGGCACATTATATACGTCTATATCGTAATATAACCTAACCTAAGCCACCTACAGCCTCGCTGGTAATATTTCACAGAATCCCGTTCGTGTCTTCCCGTACGTCTCGAAGCCGGACATTATATACGTCTATAAAGTTATATATCCTAACCTAAGGCAACCTAACATCTGGGATGTAGTATTTCACAACATTCCTGGCGGGTCGGCACGAATTCTCGGTGGGAACATTATATACGTCTATAACGGAATATAACCTAACATAACCCATCTAGCCCCTAGCTGGGAATGTTTTACAGAATCCCGGTCGTGTCGTCCCGCACGTCTCGGTGCGTACATCATATACGTCTATAACGTTATATATCCTAACCTAAGGCAACTTAACATCTCCGATGTAGTATTTTCCAACATTCCTGGCGGGTCGGCCCCTACTTCTCGGTGGGCACATTATATACGTCTATAACGTAATATAACCTAACCTAACCCATCTAGTCCCTAGCTGGGAATGTTTTACAGAATCCCGGTCGTGTCGTCCCGTACGTCTCGGTGCGGACATTATATACGTCTATAACGTTATATATCCTAACCTAAGGCAACTTAACCTCTCGGATGTAGTATTTTCCAACATTCCTGGCGGGTCGGACCCTACTTCTCGGTGGGCACATTATATACGTCTATATCGTAATATAACCTAACCTAACCCATCTAGACCCCCGCTGTTAATGTTTTACAAAATCCCGGTCGCGTTGTCCCGTGCGTCTCGGTGCGGACATTATATACGTCTATAACGTTATATATCCTAACCAAAGGCAACTTAACATCTCGGATGTAATATTTTCCAACATTCCTGGCGGGTCGGACCCTACTTCTCGGTGGGCACATTATATACGTCTATATCGTGATATAACCTAACCTAACCCACCTAGACCCTGGCTGGTAATGTTTTACAAAATTCCGGTCGTGTCGGCCCGTACTTCTCGGTGGGGACATTATATACGTCTGTAACGTTATATACCCTAACCTAAGAGAAACTAACATCTCGGATGTAGTATTTTCCAACATTCCTGGCGGGTCGGCACCTACTTCTCGGTGGGCACATTATATACGTCTATATCGTAGCATAACCCAACCTAACCCATCTAGACCCTCGCTGGTAATGTTTTACAAAATCCCGGTCGTGTCGGCCCGTACATCTCGGTGAGGACATTATATACGTCTATAACGTTATATATCCTAACCTAAGGGAACCTAACATCTCGGATGTAGTATTTCACAACATTCCTGGCGGGTCGGCTCCTATTTCTCGGTGGGCACATTATATACGTCCATATCGTAATATAACCTAACCTAACCCATCTAGACCCTCGCTGGTAATGTTTGACAAAATCCCGGTCGTGCCGGCCCATACTTCTCCGTGGGGACATTATATACGTCTATATCGTTATATATCCTAACCTAAGGCAACCTAACATCTCGGATGTAGTATTTCACAACATCCCTGGCGGTTCGGACCCTACTTCTCGGTGGGCACATTATATACGTCTATATCGTAATATAACCTAACCTAACCCATCTAGAACCTCGCTGGTAATGTTTTACAAAATCCCGGTCTTGTCGGCCCGTACTTCTCGGTGGGGACATTATATACGTATATAACGTTATATATCCTAACCTAAGGGAACCTAACATCTCGGATGTAGTATTTCACAACATTCCTGGCGGGGCGGCGCCAATTCTCGGTGGGAACATTATATACGTCTGTATCGTAATATAACCTAACCTAACCCACCTAGAACCTCGCTGGTAATGTTTTACAGAATCCCGGTCGTGTCGTCCCGTACGTCTCGGTGCGGACATTATATACGTCTATAACGTTATATATCCTAACCTAAGGCAACTTAACCTCTCGGATGTAGCATTTTCCAACTCTCTTGGCGGGTCGGACCCTACTTCTCCGTGGGCACATTATATACGTCTATATCGTAATATAACCTAACCTAACCCATCTAGACCCGAGCTGTTAATGTTTTACAAAATCCCGTTCGTTTCGGCCCGTACTTTTCCGTGGGGACATTATACACGTCTATAATTTTATATATCCTAACCTAAGGCAACTTAACATCTCGAATGTAGTATTTTCCAACATTCCTGGCGGGTCGGCCCCTACTTCTCGGTGGGCACATTATATACGTCTGTAACGTAATATAACCTAACCAAAGCCACCTACACCCCCGCTGATAATGTTTCACAGAATCCCGTTCGTGTCTTCCCGTACGTCTCGAAGCCGGATATTATATACGTCTATAAAGTTATATATCCTAACCTAAGGCAACCTAACATCTCGAATGTAGTATTTCACAACATCCCTGGCGGGTCGGACCCTACTTCTCGGTGGGCACATTATATACGTCTATATCGTAATATAACCTAACCTAACCCATCTAGACCCTCGCTGGTAATGTTTTACAAAATCCCGGTCTTGTCGGACCGTACTTCTCGGTGGGGACATTATATACGTATGTAACGTTATATATCCTAACCTAAGGCAACCTAACATCTCGGATCTAGTATTTCACAACATTCCTGGCTGGTGGGCCCCACTTCTCGGTGGGAACATTATATACGTTTATAACGTAGTATAACCTAACTTAACCCATCTAGACCCTCGCTGGTAATGTTTTACAAAATCCCGGTCGTGTCGGCCCATACTTCTCCGTGGGGACATTATATACGTCTATATCGTTATATATCCTAACCTAAGGCAACCTAACATCTCGGATGTAGTATTTTCCAACAATCCTGGCGGGCGGAAGCTACTTCTCGGTGGGAACATTATATACGTCTATATCGTAATATAACCTAACCTAACCCATCTAGACCCTCGCTGGTAATGTTTTACAAAATCCCGGTCGTGTCGGCCCGTACTTCTCAGTGGGGACATTATTTACGTCTATAACGTTATATATCCTAACCTAAGGGAACCTAACATCTCGGATGTAGTATTTCACAACATTCCTGGCGGGGCGGCGCCAATTCTCGGTGGGAACATTATATAAGTCTATATCGTAATATAACCTAACCTAACCCACCTAGACCCTCGCTGGTAATGTTTTACAGAATCCCGGTCATGTCGGCCCGTAATTTTCCGTGGGGACATTTTATACGTCTATACTTTTATATATCCTAACCTAAGGCAACTTAACATCTCGGATGTAGTATTTTCCAACATTCCTGGCGGGTCGGCCCCTACTTCTCGGTGGGCACATTATATACGTCTATATCGTAATATAACCTATCCTAACCCATCTAGACCCTCGCTGGTAATGTTTTACAGAATCCCGGTCGTGTCGTCTCGTACGTCTCGGTGCGGATATTATATACGTCTATAACGTTATATATACAAACCTAAGGGAACCTAACATCTCGGATATAGTATTTCACAACATTCCTGGCGGGTCGGCCCCTACATCTCGGTGGGCACATTATATACGTCTATATCGTAATATAACCTAACCTAACCCATCTAGACCCTCGCTGGTAATGTTTTACAGAATCCCGGTCGTGTCAGCCCGTACTTCTCGGTGGGGACATTATTTACGTCTATAACGTTATATATTCTAACCTAAGGGAACCTAATATCTCGGATGTAGTATTTCACAACATTCCTGGCGGGTCGGCCCCTACTTCTCGGTGGGCACATTATATACGTCTAGATCGTAATATAACCTAACCTAACCCATCTAGACCCTCGCTGTTAATGTTTTACAAAATCCCGTTCGTGGTTTCCCGTACGTCTCGAATCCGGACATTATATACGTCTATAAAGTTATATATCCTAACCTAAGGCAACCTAACATCTCGGATGTAGTATTTCACAACACTCCTGGCGGATCGGCACCAATTCTCGGTGGGAACATTATATACGTCTATAACGGAATATAACCTAACATAACCCATCTAGCCCCTAGCTGGGAATGTTTCACAAAATCCCGGTCGTGTCGGCCCGTACTTCTCGGTGGGGACATTATTTACGTCTATAACATTATATATCCTAACCTAAGGGAACCTAACATCTCGGATGTAGTATTTCACAACATTCCTGGCGGGTCGGCCCCTACTTCTCGGTGGGCACATTATATACGTCTATATCGTAATATAACATAACCTAACCCATCTAGACCCTCGCTGGTAATGTTTTACAAAATCCCGGTCGTGTCGGCCCATACTTCTCCGTGGGGACATTATATACGTCTATATCGTTATATATCCTAACCTAAGGCAACTTAACCTCTCGGATGTAGTATTTTCCAACATTCTTGGCGGGTCGGACCCTACTTCTCGGTGGGAACATTATATACGTCTATATCGTAATATAACCTAACCTAACACATCTAGACCCTCGCTGGTAATGTTTTACAGAATCCCGGTCGTGTCGTCTCGTACGTCTCGGTGCGGACATTATATACGTCTATAACGTTATATATCCTAACCTAAGGGAACCTAACATCTCGGATGTAGTATTTCACAACATTCCTGGCTGGTCGGCCCCACTTCTCGGTGGGAACATTATATACGTTTATAACGTAGTATAGCCTAACCTAACCCATCTATCCCCTAGCTGGTAATGTTTCACAGAATCCCGTTCGTGGCTTCCCGTACGTCTCGAATCCGGACATTATATACGTCTATAAAGTTATATATCCTAACCTAAGGCAACCTAACATCTCGGATGTAGTATTTCACAACACTCCTGGCGGATCGGCACCAATTCTCGGTGGGAACATTATATACGTCTATAACGGAATATAACCTAACATAACCCATCTAGCCCCTAGCTGGGAATGTTTTACAAAATCCCGGTCGTGTCGGCCCGTACTTCTCGGTGGGGACATTATTTACGTCTATAACATTATATATCCTAACCTAAGGGAACCTAACATCTCGGATGTAGTATTTCACAACATTCCTGGCGGGTCGGCCCCTACTTCTCGGTGGGCACAGTATATACGTCTATATCGTAATATAACATAACCTAACCCATCTAGACCCTCGCTGGTAATGTTTTACAAAATCCCGGTCGCGTCGGCACGTACGTCTCGGTGCGGACATTATATACGTCTATAACGTTATATATCCTAACCTAAGGGAACCTAACATCTCGGATGTAGTATTTCACAACATTCCTGGCTGGTCGGCCCCACTTCTCGGTGGGAACATTATATACGTTTATAACGTAGTATAGCCTAACCTAACCCATCTGTCCCCTCGCTTATAATGTTTTACAGTATCCCGGTCGTGTCGTCCCGTGCGTCTCGGTGCGGACATTATATACGTCTATATCGTTATATATCCTAACCAAAGGCAACTTAACATCTCGGATGTAGTATTTTCCAGCATTCCTGGCGGGTCGGACCCTACTTCTCGGTGGGCACATTATATACGTCTATATCGTAATATAACCTAACCTAACCTATCTAGACCCTCGCTGGTAATGTTTTACAAAATCCCGGTCGTGGCGGGCCGTACTTTTCCGTGGGGACATTATATACGTCTATAATTTTATATATCCTAACCTAAGGGAACCTAACATCTCGGATGTGGTATTTCACAACATTCCTGGCTGGTCGGCCCCACTTCTCGGTGGGAACATTATATACGTTTATAACGTAATATAACCTAACCTAAGCCACCTACACCCTCGCTGGTAATGTTTCACAGAATCCCGTTCGTGTCTTCCCGTACGTCTCGAAGCCGGACATTATATACGTCTATAAAGTTATATATCCTAACCTAAGGCAACCTAACATCTCGAATGTAGTATTTCACAACATTCCTGGCGGGTCGGCCCCACTTCTCGGTGGGAACATTATTTACGTCTATAACGTAATATAACCTAACCTAACCAATCTAGACCCTCGCTGGTAATGTTTTACAAAAGCCCGGTCGTGTCGGCCCGTACTTCTCGGTGGGGACATCATTTACGTCTATAACGTTATATATCCTAACCTAAGGGAACCTAACATCTCGGATGTAGTATTTCACAACATTCCTGGCGGCTCGGCCCCTACTTCTCGGTGGGCACATTATATACGTCTATATCGTAATATAACCTAACCTAACCCATCTAGACCCTCGCTGGTAATGTTTTACAAAATCCCGGTCGTGGCGGCCCGTACTTTTCCGTGGGGACATTATATACGTCTATAATTTTATATATCCTAACATAAGGGAACCTAACATCTCGGATGTAGTATTTTCCAACATTCCTGCCGGGTCGGCCCCTACTTCTCGGTGGGCACATTATCTACGTCTATATCGTAATATAACCTAACCTAACCCATCTAGACCCTCGCTGGTAATGTTTTACAGAATCCCGGTCGTGTCGTCTCGTACGTCTCGGTGCGGACATTATATACGTCTATAACGTTATATATCCTAACCAAAGGCAACTTTACATCTCGGATGTAGTATTTTCCAACATTCCTGGCGGGTCGGACCCAACTTCTCGGTGGGCACATTATATACGTCTATATCGTAATATAACCTAAACTAACCCATCTAGACCCTCGCTGGTAATGTTTTACAAAATCCCGGTCATGTCGGCCCGTACTTTTCCGTGGGGACATTTTACACGTCTATAATTTTATATATCCTAACCTAAGGGAAGCTAACATCTCGGATGTAGTATTTTCCAACATTCCTGGCGGGTCGGCCCCTACTTCTCGGTGGGCACATTATATACGTCTATATCGTAATATAACCTAACCTAACCCATCTAGACCCTCGCTGGTAATGTTTTACAAAATCCCGGTCGTGGCGGCCCGTACTGTTCCGTGGGGACATTATATACGTCTATAATTTTATATATCCTAACCTAAGGGGACCTAACATCTCGGATGTAGTATTTTCCAACATTCCTGCCGGGTCGGCCCCTACTTCTCGGTGGGCACATTATATACGTCTATATCGTAATATAACCTAACCTAACCCATCTAGACCCTCGCTGGTAATATTTTACAGAATCCCGGTCGTGTCGTCTCGTACGTCTCGGTGCGGACATTATATACGTCTATAACGTTATATATCCTAACCTAAGGGAACCTAACATCTCGGATGTAGTATTTCACAACATTCCTGGCTGGTGGGCCCCACTTCTCGGTGGGAACATTATATACGTTTATAACGTAGTATAACCTAACCTAACCCATCTAGACCCTCGCTGGTAATGTTTTACAAAATCCCGGTCATGGCGGCCCGTACTGTTCCGTGGGGACATTATATACGTCTATAATTTTATATATCCTAACCTAAGGGGACCTAACATCTCGGATGTAGTATTTTCCAACATTCCTGCCGGGTCGGCCCCTACTTCTCGGTGGGCACATTATATACGTCTATAACGTAATATAACCTAACCTAACCCATCTAGACCCTCGCTGGTAATATTTTACAAAATCCCGGTACTGTCGGCCCGTACTTCTCGGTGGGGACATTATTTACGTCTATAACGTTATATATCCTAACCTAAGGGAACCTAACATCTCGGATGTAGTATTTCACAACATTCCTGGCGGGTCGGCCCCTACTTCTCGGTGGGCACATTATATACGTCTATATCGTAATATAACATAACCTAACCCATCTAGACCCTCGCTGGTAATGTTTTACAAAATCCCGGTCGTGTCGGCCCATACTTCTCCGTGGGGACATTATATACGTCTATATCGTTATATATCCTAACCTAAGGCAACTTAACCTCTCGGATGTAGTATTTTCCAACATTCTTGGCGGGTCGGACCCTACTTCTCGGTGGGCACATTATATACGTCTACATCGTAATACAACCTAACCTAATCCATCTAATCCCTCGTTGTTAATGTTTTACAAAATCCCGGTCGCGTCGGCACGTACGTCTCGGAGCGGACATTATATACCTCTATAACGTTATATATCCTAACCTAAGGGAAGCTAACATCTCGGATGTAGTATTTTCCAACATTCCTGGCGGGTCGGCCCCTACTTCTCGGTGGGCACATTATATACGTCTATATCGTAATATAACCTAACCTAACCCATCTAGACCCTCGCTGGTAATGTTTTACAAAATCCCGGTCGTGGCGGCCCGTACTGTTCCGTGGGGACATTATATACGTCTATAATTTTATATATCCTAACCTAAGGGGACCTTACATCTCGGATGTAGTATTTTCCAACATTCCTGCCGGGTCGGCCCCTACTTCTCGGTGGGCACATTATATACGTCTATATCGTAATATAACCTAACCTAACCCATCTAGACCCTCGCTGGTAATATTTTACAGAATCCCGGTCGTGTCGTCTCGTACGTCTCGGTGCGGACATTATATACGTCTATAACGTTATATATCCTAACCTAAGGGAACCTAACATCTCGGATGTAGTATTTCACAACATTCCTGGCTGGTGGGCCCCACTTCTCGGTGGGAACATTATATACATTTATAACGTAGTATAACCTAACCTAACCCATCTAGACCCTCGCTGGTAATGTTTTACAAAATCCCGGTCGTGGCGGCCCGTACTGTTCCGTGGGGACATTATATACGTCTATAATTTTATATATCCTAACCTAAGGGGCCCTAACATCTCGGATGTAGTATTTTCCAACATTCCTGCCGGGTCGGCCCCTACTTCTCGGTGGGCACATTATATACGTCTATATCGTAATATAACCTAACCTAACCCATCTAGACCCTCGCTGGTAATATTTTACAAAATCCCGTTAGTGTCGGCCCGTACTTCTCGGTGGGGACATTATTTACGTCTATAACGTTATATATCCTAACCTAAGGGAACCTAACATCTCGGATGTAGTATTTCACAATATTCCTGGCGGGTCGGCCCCTACTTCTCGGTGGGCACATTATATACGTCTATATCGTAATATAACATAACCTAACCCATCTAGACCCTCGCTGGTAATGTTTTACAAAATCCCGGTCGTGTCGGCCCATACTTCTCCGTGGGGACATTATATACGTCTATATCGTTATATATCCTAACCTAAGGCAACTTAACCTCTCGGATGTAGTATTTTCCAACATTCTTGGCGGGTGGGACCCTACTTCTCGGTGGGCACATTATATACGTCTACATCGTAATACAACCTAACCTAACCCATCTAATCCCTCGTTGTTAATGTTTTACAAAATCCCGGTCGCGTCGGCACGTACGTCTCGGAGCGGACATTATATACCTCTATAACGTTATATATCCTAACCTAAGGGAACCTAACATCTCGAATGTAGTATTTCACAACATTCCTGGCGGGTCGGACCCTACTTCTCGGTGGGCACAATATATACGTCTATATCGTAATATAACCTAACCTAACCCATCTAGAACCTCGCTGGTAATGTTTTACAAAATCCCGGTCTTGTCGGCCCGTACTTCTCGGTGGGGACATTATATACGTATATAACGTTATATATCCTAACCTAAGGGAACCTAACATCTCGGATGTAGTATTTCACAACATTCCTGGCGGGGCGGCGCCAATTCTCGGTGGGAACATTATATACGTCTGTATCGTAATATAACCTAACCTAACCCACCTAGAACCTCGCTGGTAATGTTTTACAGAATCCCGGTCGTGTCGTCCCGTACGTCTCGGTGCGGACATTATATACGTCTATAACGTTATATATCCTAACCTAAGGCAACTTAACCTCTCGGATGTAGTATTTTCCAACTCTCTTGGCGGGTCGGACCCTACTTCTCCGTGGGCACATTATATACGTCTATATCGTAATATAACCTAACCTAACCCATCTAGACCCGAGCTGTTAATGTTTTACAAAATCCCGTTCGTTTCGGCCCGTACTTTTCCGTGGGGACATTATACACGTCTATAATTTTATATATCCTAACCTAAGGCAACTTAACATCTCGAATGTAGTATTTTCCAACATTCCTGGCGGGTCGGCCCCTACTTCTCGGTGGGCACATTATATACGTCTGTAACGTAATATAACCTAACCAAAGCCACCTACACCCCCGCTGATAATGTTTCACAGAATCCCGTTCGTGTCTTCCCGTACGTCTCGAAGCCGGATATTATATACGTCTATAAAGTTATATATCCTAACCTAAGGCAACCTAACATCTCGAATGTAGTATTTCACAACATCCCTGGCGGGTCGGACCCTACTTCTCGGTGGGCACATTATATACGTCTATATCGTAATATAACCTAACCTAACCCATCTAGACCCTCGCTGGTAATGTTTTACAAAATCCCGGTCTTGTCGGACCGTACTTCTCGGTGGGGACATTATATACGTATGTAACGTTATATATCCTAACCTAAGGCAACCTAACATCTCGGATCTAGTATTTCACAACATTCCTGGCTGGTGGGCCCCACTTCTCGGTGGGAACATTATATACGTTTATAACGTAGTATAACCTAACTTAACCCATCTAGACCCTCGCTGGTAATGTTTTACAAAATCCCGGTCGTGTCGGCCCATACTTCTCCGTGGGGACATTATATACGTCTATATCGTTATATATCCTAACCTAAGGCAACCTAACATCTCGGATGTAGTATTTTCCAACAATCCTGGCGGGCGGAAGCTACTTCTCGGTGGGAACATTATATACGTCTATATCGTAATATAACCTAACCTAACCCATCTAGACCCTCGCTGGTAATGTTTTACAAAATCCCGGTCGTGTCGGCCCGTACTTCTCAGTGGGGACATTATTTACGTCTATAACGTTATATATCCTAACCTAAGGGAACCTAACATCTCGGATGTAGTATTTCACAACATTCCTGGCGGGTCGGCCCCTACTTCTCGGTGGGCACATTATATACGTCTATATCGTAATATAACATAACCTAACCCATCTAGACCCTCGCTGGTAATGTTTTACAAAATCCCGGTCGTGTCGGCCCATACTTCTCCGTGGGGACATTATATACGTCTATATCGTTATATATCCTAACCTAAGGCAACTTAACCTCTCGGATGTAGTATTTTCCAACATTCTTGGCGGGTCGGACCCTACTTCTCGGTGGGAACATTATATACGTCTATATCGTAATATAACCTAACCTAACACATCTAGACCCTCGCTGGTAATGTTTTACAGAATCCCGGTCGTGTCGTCTCGTACGTCTCGGTGCGGACATTATATACGTCTATAACGTTATATATCCTAACCTAAGGGAACCTAACATCTCGGATGTAGTATTTCACAACATTCCTGGCTGGTCGGCCCCACTTCTCGGTGGGAACATTATATACGTTTATAACGTAGTATAGCCTAACCTAACCCATCTATCCCCTAGCTGGTAATGTTTCACAGAATCCCGTTCGTGGCTTCCCGTACGTCTCGAATCCGGACATTATATACGTCTATAAAGTTATATATCCTAACCTAAGGCAACCTAACATCTCGGATGTAGTATTTCACAACACTCCTGGCGGATCGGCACCAATTCTCGGTGGGAACATTATATACGTCTATAACGGAATATAACCTAACATAACCCATCTAGCCCCTAGCTGGGAATGTTTTACAAAATCCCGGTCGTGTCGGCCCGTACTTCTCGGTGGGGACATTATTTACGTCTATAACATTATATATCCTAACCTAAGGGAACCTAACATCTCGGATGTAGTATTTCACAACATTCCTGGCGGGTCGGCCCCTACTTCTCGGTGGGCACAGTATATACGTCTATATCGTAATATAACATAACCTAACCCATCTAGACCCTCGCTGGTAATGTTTTACAAAATCCCGGTCGCGTCGGCACGTACGTCTCGGTGCGGACATTATATACGTCTATAACGTTATATATCCTAACCTAAGGGAACCTAACATCTCGGATGTAGTATTTCACAACATTCCTGGCTGGTCGGCCCCACTTCTCGGTGGGAACATTATATACGTTTATAACGTAGTATAGCCTAACCTAACCCATCTGTCCCCTCGCTTATAATGTTTTACAGTATCCCGGTCGTGTCGTCCCGTGCGTCTCGGTGCGGACATTATATACGTCTATATCGTTATATATCCTAACCAAAGGCAACTTAACATCTCGGATGTAGTATTTTCCAGCATTCCTGGCGGGTCGGACCCTACTTCTCGGTGGGCACATTATATACGTCTATATCGTAATATAACCTAACCTAACCTATCTAGACCCTCGCTGGTAATGTTTTACAAAATCCCGGTCGTGGCGGCCCGTACTTTTCCGTGGGGACATTATATACGTCTATAATTTTATATATCCTAACCTAAGGGAACCTAACATCTCGGATGTGGTATTTCACAACATTCCTGGCTGGTCGGCCCCACTTCTCGGTGGGAACATTATATACGTTTATAACGTAATATAACCTAACCTAAGCCACCTACACCCTCGCTGGTAATGTTTCACAGAATCCCGTTCGTGTCTTCCCGTACGTCTCGAAGCCGGACATTATATACGTCTATAAAGTTATATATCCTAACCTAAGGCAACCTAACATCTCGAATGTAGTATTTCACAACATTCCTGGCGGGTCGGCCCCACTTCTCGGTGGGAACATTATTTACGTCTATAACGTAATATAACCTAACCTAACCAATCTAGACCCTCGCTGGTAATGTTTTACAAAAGCCCGGCCGTGTCGGCCCGTACTTCTCGGTGGGGACATCATTTACGTCTATAACGTTATATATCCTAACCTAAGGGAACCTAACATCTCGGATGTAGTATTTCACAACATTCCTGGCGGCTCGGCCCCTACTTCTCGGTGGGCACATTATATACGTCTATATCGTAATATAACCTAACCTAACCCATCTAGACCCTCGCTGGTAATGTTTTACAAAATCCCGGTCGTGGCGGCCCGTACTTTTCCGTGGGGACATTATATACGTCTATAATTTTATATATCCTAACATAAGGGAACCTAACATCTCGGATGTAGTATTTTCCAACATTCCTGCCGGGTCGGCCCCTACTTCTCGGTGGGCACATTATCTACGTCTATATCGTAATATAACCTAACCTAACCCATCTAGACCCTCGCTGGTAATGTTTTACAGAATCCCGGTCGTGTCGTCTCGTACGTCTCGGTGCGGACATTATATACGTCTATAACGTTATATATCCTAACCAAAGGCAACTTTACATCTCGGATGTAGTATTTTCCAACATTCCTGGCGGGTCGGACCCAACTTCTCGGTGGGCACATTATATACGTCTATATCGTAATATAACCTAAACTAACCCATCTAGACCCTCGCTGGTAATGTTTTACAAAATCCCGGTCATGTCGGCCCGTACTTTTCCGTGGGGACATTTTACACGTCTATAATTTTATATATCCTAACCTAAGGGAAGCTAACATCTCGGATGTAGTATTTTCCAACATTCCTGGCGGGTCGGCCCCTACTTCTCGGTGGGCACATTATATACGTCTATATCGTAATATAACCTAACCTAACCCATCTAGACCCTCGCTGGTAATGTTTTACAAAATCCCGGTCGTGGCGGCCCGTACTGTTCCGTGGGGACATTATATACGTCTATAATTTTATATATCCTAACCTAAGGGGACCTAACATCTCGGATGTAGTATTTTCCAACATTCCTGCCGGGTCGGCCCCTACTTCTCGGTGGGCACATTATATACGTCTATATCGTAATATAACCTAACCTAACCCATCTAGACCCTCGCTGGTAATATTTTACAGAATCCCGGTCGTGTCGTCTCGTACGTCTCGGTGCGGACATTATATACGTCTATAACGTTATATATCCTAACCTAAGGGAACCTAACATCTCGGATGTAGTATTTCACAACATTCCTGGCTGGTGGGCCCCACTTCTCGGTGGGAACATTATATACGTTTATAACGTAGTATAACCTAACCTAACCCATCTAGACCCTCGCTGGTAATGTTTTACAAAATCCCGGTCGTGGCGGCCCGTACTGTTCCGTGGGGACATTATATACGTCTATAATTTTATATATCCTAACCTAAGGGGACCTAACATCTCGGATGTAGTATTTTCCAACATTCCTGCCGGGTCGGCCCCTACTTCTCGGTGGGCACATTATATACGTCTATAACGTAATATAACCTAACCTAACCCATCTAGACCCTCGCTGGTAATATTTTACAAAATCCCGGTACTGTCGGCCCGTACTTCTCGGTGGGGACATCATTTACGTCTATAACGTTATATATCCTAACCTAAGGGAACCTAACATCTCGGATGTAGTATTTCACAACATTCCTGGCGGGTCGGCCCCTACTTCTCGGTGGGCACATTATATACGTCTATATCGTAATATAACATAACCTAACCCATCTAGACCCTCGCTGGTAATGTTTTACAAAATCCCGGTCGTGTCGGCCCATACTTCTCCGTGGGGACATTATATACGTCTATATCGTTATATATCCTAACCTAAGGCAACTTAACCTCTCGGATGTAGTATTTTCCAACATTCTTGGCGGGTCGGACCCTACTTCTCGGTGGGCACATTATGTACGTCTACATCGTAATACAACCTAACCTAATCCATCTAATCCCTCGTTGTTAATGTTTTACAAAATCCCGGTCGCGTCGGCACGTACGTCTCGGAGCGGACATTATATACCTCTATAACGTTATATATCCTAACCTAAGGGAAGCTAACATCTCGGATGTAGTATTTTCCAACATTCCTGGCGGGTCGGCCCCTACTTCTCGGTGGGCACATTATATACGTCTATATCGTAATATAACCTAACCTAACCCATCTAGACCCTCGCTGGTAATGTTTTACAATATCCCGGTCGTGGCGGCCCGTACTGTTCCGTGGGGACATTATATACGTCTATAATTTTATATATCCTAACCTAAGGGGACCTTACATCTCGGATGTAGTATTTTCCAACATTCCTGCCGGGTCGGCCCCTACTTCTCGGTGGGCACATTATATACGTCTATATCGTAATATAACCTAACCTAACCCATCTAGACCCTCGCTGGTAATATTTTACAGAATCCCGGTCGTGTCGTCTCGTACGTCTCGGTGCGGACATTATATACGTCTATAACGTTATATATCCTAACCTAAGGGAACCTAACATCTCGGATGTAGTATTTCACAACATTCCTGGCTGGTGGGCCCCACTTCTCGGTGGGAACATTATATACATTTATAACGTAGTATAACCTAACCTAACCCATCTAGACCCTCGCTGGTAATGTTTTACAAAATCCCGGTCGTGGCGGCCCGTACTGTTCCGTGGGGACATTATATACGTCTATAATTTTATATATCCTAACCTAAGGGGCCCTAACATCTCGGATGTAGTATTTTCCAACATTCCTGCCGGGTCGGCCCCTACTTCTCGGTGGGCACATTATATACGTCTATATCGTAATATAACCTAACCTAACCCATCTAGACCCTCGCTGGTAATATTTTACAAAATCCCGTTAGTGTCGGCCCGTACTTCTCGGTGGGGACATTATTTACGTCTATAACGTTATATATCCTAACCTAAGGGAACCTAACATCTCGGATGTAGTATTTCACAATATTCCTGGCGGGTCGGCCCCTACTTCTCGGTGGGCACATTATATACGTCTATATCGTAATATAACATAACCTAACCCATCTAGACCCTCGCTGGTAATGTTTTACAAAATCCCGGTCGTGTCGGCCCATACTTCTCCGTGGGGACATTATATACGTCTATATCGTTATATATCCTAACCTAAGGCAACTTAACCTCTCGGATGTAGTATTTTCCAACATTCTTGGCGGGTGGGACCCTACTTCTCGGTGGGCACATTATATACGTCTACATCGTAATACAACCTAACCTAACCCATCTAATCCCTCGTTGTTAATGTTTTACAAAATCCCGGTCGCGTCGGCACGTACGTCTCGGAGCGGACATTATATACCTCTATAACGTTATATATCCTAACCTAAGGGAACCTAACATCTCGAATGTAGTATTTCACAACATTCCTGGCGGGTCGGACCCTACTTCTCGGTGGGCACAATATATACGTCTATATCGTAATATAACCTAACCTAACCCATCTAGACCCTCGCTGGTAATGTTTTACAAAATCCCGGTCGTGGCGGCCCGTACTTTTCCGTGGGGACATTATATACGTCTATAATTTTATATATCCTAACCTAAGGGAACCTAACATCTCGGATGTAGTATTTTCCAACATTCCTGGCGGGTCGGACCCTACTTCTCGGTGGGCACATTATATACGTCTATATCGTAATATAACCTAAACTAACCCATCTAGACCCTCGCTGGTAATGGTTTACAAAATCCCGGTCATGTCGGCCCGTACTTTTCCGTGGGGACATTTTACACGTCTATAATTTTATATATCCTAACCTAAGGGAAGCTAACATCTCGGATGTAGTATTTTCCAACATTCCTGGCGGGTCGTCCCCTACTTCTCGGTGGGCACATTATATACGTCTGTAACGTAATATAACCTAACCTAAGCCACCTACAGCCTCGCTGGTAATGTTTCACAGAATCCCGTTCGTGTCTTCCCGTACGTCTCGAATCTGGACAATATATACGTCTATAAAGTTATATATCCAAACCTAAGGCAACCTAACATCTCGGATGTAGTATTTCACAACATTCCTGGCGGGTTGGCACCAATTCTCGGTGGGAACATTATATACGTCTATAACGGAATATAACCTAACATAACCCATCTAGCCCCTAGCTGGGAATGTTTTACAGAATCCCGGTCGTGTCGTCCCGCACGTCTCGGTGCGGATATCATATACGTCTATAACGTTATATATGCTAACCTAAGGGAACCTAACATCTCGGATATAGTATTTCACAACATTCCTGGCGGGTCGGCCCCTACTTCTCGGTGGGCACATTATATACGTCTGTATCATAATATAACCTAACGTAACCCATCTAGACCCTCGCTGGTAATGTTTTACAAAATCCCGGTCGCGTCGGCACGTACGTCTCGGTGCGGACATTATATACGTCTATAACGTTATATATCCTAACCTAAGGGAACCTAACATCTCGGATGTAGTATTTCACAACATTCCTGGCTGGTCGGCCCCACTTCTCGGTGGGAACATTATATACGTTTATAACGTAGTATAGCCTAACCTAACCCATCTATCCCCTCGCTTATAATGTTTTACAGTATCCCGGTCGTGTCGTCCCGTGCGTCTCGGTGCGGACATTATATACGTCTATAACGTTATATATCCTAACCAAAGGCAACTTAACATCTCGGATGTAGTATTTTCCAGCATGCCTGGCGGGTCGGACCCTACTTCTCGGTGGGCACATTATATACGTCTATATCGTAATATAACCTAACCTAACCTATCTAGACCCTCGCTGGTAATGTTTTACAAAATCCCGGTCGTGGCGGCCCGTACTTTTCCGTGGGGACATTATATACGTCTATAATTTTATATATCCTAACCTAAGGGAACCTAACATCTCGGATGTGGTATTTCACAACATTACTGGCTGGTCGGCCCCACTTCTCGGTGGGAACATTATATACGTTTATAACGTAATATAACCTAACCTAAGCCACCTACACCCTCGCTGGTAATGTTTCACAGAATCCCGTTCGTGTCTTCCCGTACGTCTCGAAGCCGGACATTATATACGTCTATAAAGTTATATATCCTAACCTAAGGCAACCTAACATCTCGAATGTAGTATTTCACAACATTCCTGGCGGGTCGGCCCCACTTCTGGGTGGGCACATTATATACGTCTATAACGTAATATAACCTAACCTAACCCATCTAGCCCCTCGCTTGTAATGTTTTACAGAATCCCGGTCGTGTCGTCCCGTACGTCTCGGTGCGGTCATTATGTACGTCTATAACGTTATATATCCTAACCAAAGGCAACCTAACATCTCGAATGTAGTATTTCACAACATTCCTGGCGGGTCGGACCCTACTTCTCGGTGGGCACATTATATACGTCTATATCGTAATATAACCTAACCTAACCCATCTAGACCCTCGCTGGTAATGTTTTACAAAATCCCGGTCGTGGCGGCCCGTACTTTTCCGTGGGGACATTATATACGTCTATAATTTTATATATCCTAACCTAAGGGAACCTAACATCTCGGATGTAGTATTTTCCAACATTCCTGCCGGGTCGGCCCCTACTTCTCGGTGGGCACATTATCTACGTCTATATCGTAATATAACCTAACCTAACCCATCTACACCCTCGCTGGTAATGTTTCACAGAATCCCGGTCGTGTCGTCCCGTACGTCTCGAATCCGGACATTATATACGTCCATAAAGTTATATATCCCAACCTAAGGCAACCTAACATCTCGGATGTAGTATTTTCCAACATTCCTGGCGGGTCGGCCCCTACTTCTCGGTGGGCACATTATATACGTCTAAGTCGTAATATAACATAACCTAACCCATCTAGACCCTCGCTGGTAATGTTTTACAAAATCCCGGTCGTGTCGGCCCATACTTCTCCGTGGGGACATTATATACGTCTATGTCGTTATATATCCTAACCTAAGGCAACCTAACATCTCGGATGTAGTATTTTCCAACATTCCTGGCGGGGCGGCCGCTACTTCTCGGTGGGCACATTATATACGTCTATAACGTAATATAACCTAACCTAACCCATCTAGCCCCTAGCTGGGAATGTTTTACAGAATCCCGGTCGTGTCGTCCCGTACGTCTCGGTGCGGACATTATGTACGTCTATAACGTTATATATCCTAACCTAAGGCAACTTAACCTCTCGGATGTAGTATTTTCCAACATTCTTGGCGGGTCGGACCCTACTTCTCGGTGGGCGCATTATATACGTCTACATCGTAATACAACCTAACCTAACCCATCTAATCCCTCGTTGTTAATGTTTTACAAAATCCCGGTCGCGTCGGCACGTACGTCTCGGTGCGGACATTATATACCTCTATAACGTTATATATCCTAACCTAAGGGAACCTAACATCTCGAATGTAGTATTTCACAACATTCCTGGCGGGTCGGCCCGACTTCTCGGTGGGAACATTATTTACGTCTATAACGTGATATAACCTAACCTAACCAATCTAGACCCTCGCTGGTAATGTTTTACAAAATCCCGGTCGTGTCGGCCCGTACTTCTCGGTGGGGACATTATTTACGTCTATAACGTTATATATCCTAACCTAAGGGAACCTAACATCTCGGATGTAGTATTTCACAACATTCCTGGCGGGTCGGCCCCTACTTCTCGGTGGGCACATTATATACGTCTATATCGTAATATAACATAACCTAACCCATCTAGACCCTCGCTGGTAATGTTTTACAAAATCCCGGTCGTGTCGGCCCATACTTCTCCGTGGGGACATTATATACGTCTATATCGTTATATATCCTAACCTAAGGCAACCTAACATCTCGGATGTAGTATTTTCCAACATTCCTGGCGGGGCGGCCGCTACTTCTCGGTGGGCACATTATATACGTCTATAACGTAATATGACCTAACCTAACCCATCTAGCCCCTAGCTGGGAATGTTTTACAGAATCCCGGTCGTGTCGTCCCGTACGTCTCGGTGCGGACATTATGTACGTCTATAACGTTATATATCCTAACCTAAGGCAACTTAACCTCTCGGATGTAGTATTTTCCAACATTCTTGGCGGGTCGGACCCTACTTCTCGGTGGGCGCATTATATACGTCTACATCGTAATACAACCTAACCTAACCCATCTAATCCCTCGTTGTTAATGTTTTACAAAATCCCGGTCGCGTCGGCACGTACGTCTGGGTGCGGATATTATATACCTCTATAACGTTATATATCCTAACCTAAGGGAACCTAACATCTCGAATGTAGTATTTCACAACATTCCTGGCGGGTCGGCCCCACTTCTCGGTGGGAACATTATTTACGTCTATAACGTGATATAACCTAACCTAACCAATCTAGATCCTCGCTGGTAATGTTTTACAAAATCCCGGTCGTGTCGGCCCGTACTTCTCGGTGGGGACATTATTTACGTCTATAACGTTATATATCCTAACCTAAGGGAACCTAACATCTCGGATGTAGTATTTCACAACATTCCTGCCGGGTCGGCCCCTACTTCTCGGTGGGCACATTATCTACGTCTATATCGTAATATAACCTAACCTAACCCATCTAGACCCTCGCTGGTAATGTTTTACAGAATCCCGGTCGTGTCGTCTCGTACGTCTCGGTGCGGACATTATATACGTCTATAACGTTATATATCCTAACCAAAGGCAACTTTACATCTCGGATGTAGTATTTTCCAACATTCCTGGCGGGTCGGACCCTACTTCTCGGTGGGCACATTATATACGTCTATATCGTAATATAACCTAAACTAACCCATCTAGACCCTCGCTGGTAATGTTTTACAAAATCCCGGTCATGTCGGCCCGTACTTTTCCGTGGGGACATTTTACACGTCTATAATTTTATATATCCTAACCTAAGGGAAGCTAACATCTCGGATGTAGTATTTTCCAACATTCCTGGCGGGTCGGCCCCTAATTCTCGGTGGGCACATTATATACGTCTATATCGTAATATAACCTAACCTAACCCATCTAGACCCTCGCTGGTAATGTTTTACAAAATCCCGGTCGTGGCGGCCCGTACTGTTCCGTGGGGACATTATATACGTCTATAATTTTATATATCCTAACCTAAGGGGACCTAACATCTCGGATGTAGTATTTTCCAACATTCCTGCCGGGTCGGCCCCTACTTCTCGGTGGGCACATTATATACGTCTATATCGTAATATAACCTAACCTAACCCATCTAGACCCTCGCTGGTAATATTTTACAAAATCCCGTTAGTGTCGGCCCGTACTTCTCGGTGGGGACATTATTTACGTCTATAACGTTATATATCCTAACCTAAGGGAACCTAACATCTCGGATGTAGTATTTCACAACATTCCTGGCGGGTCGGCCCCTACTTCTCGGTGGGCACATTATATACGTCTATATCGTAATATAACATAACCTAACCCATCTAGACTCTCGCTGGTAATGTTTTACAAAATCCCGGTCGTGTCGGCCCATACTTCTCCGTGGGGACATTATATACGTCTATATCGTTATATATCCTAACCTAAGGCAACTTAACCTCTCGGATGTAGTATTTTCCAACATTCTTGGCGGGTCGGACCCTACTTCTCGGTGGGCACATTATATACGTCTACATCGTAATACAACCTAACCTAACCCATCTAATCCCTCGTTGTTAATGTTTTACAAAATCCCGGTCGCGTCGGCACGTACGTCTCGGAGCGGACATTATATACCTCTATAACGTTATATATCCTAACCTAAGGGAACCTAACATCTCGAATGTAGTATTTCACAACATTCCTGGCGGGTCGGACCCTACTTCTCGGTGGGCACAATATATACGTCTATATCGTAATATAACCTAACCTAACCCATCTAGACCCTCGCTGGTAATGTTTTACAAAATCCCGGTCGTGGCGGCCCGTACTTTTCCGTGGGGACATTATATACGTCTATAATTTTATATATCCTAACCTAAGGGAACCTAACATCTCGGATGTAGTATTTTCCAACATTCCTGGCGGGTCGGACCCTACTTCTCGGTGGGCACATTATATACGTCTATATCGTAATATAACCTAAACTAACCCATCTAGACCCTCGCTGGTAATGGTTTACAAAATCCCGGTCATGTCGGCCCGTACTTTTCCGTGGGGACATTTTACACGTCTATAATTTTATATATCCTAACCTAAGGGAAGCTAACATCTCGGATGTAGTATTTTCCAACATTCCTGGCGGGTCGGCCCCTACTTCTCGGTGGGCACATTATATACGTCTGTAACGTAATATAACCTAACCTAAGCCACCTACAGCCTCGCTGGTAATGTTTCACAGAATCCCGTTCGTGTCTTCCCGTACGTCTCGAATCTGGACAATATATACGTCTATAAAGTTATATATCCAAACCTAAGGCAACCTAACATCTCGGATGTAGTATTTCACAACATTCCTGGCGGGTTGGCACCAATTCTCGGTGGGAACATTATATACGTCTATAACGGAATATAACCTAACATAACCCATCTAGCCCCTAGCTGGGAATGTTTTACAGAATCCCGGTCGTGTCGTCCCGCACGTCTCGGTGCGGACATCATATACGTCTATAACGTTATATATGCTAACCTAAGGGAACCTAACATCTCGGATATAGTATTTCACAACATTCCTGGCGGGTCGGCCCCTACTTCTCGGTGGGCACATTATATACGTCTGTATCATAATATAACCTAACCTAACCCATCTAGACCCTCGCTGGTAATGTTTTACAAAATCCCGGTCGCGTCGGCACGTACGTCTCGGTGCGGACATTATATACGTCTATAACGTTATATATCCTAACCTAAGGGAACCTAACATCTCGGATGTAGTATTTCACAACATTCCTGGCTGGTCGGCCCCACTTCTCGGTGGGAACATTATATACGTTTATAACGTAGTATAGCCTAACCTAACCCATCTATCCCCTCGCTTATAATGTTTTACAGTATCCCGGTCGTGTCGTCCCGTGCGTCTCGGTGCGGACATTATATACGTCTATAACGTTATATATCCTAACCAAAGGCAACTTAACATCTCGGATGTAGTATTTTCCAGCATGCCTGGCGGGTCGGACCCTACTTCTCGGTGGGCACATTATATACGTCTATATCGTAATATAACCTAACCTAACCTATCTAGACCCTCGCTGGTAATGTTTTACAAAATCCTGGTCGTGGCGGCCCGTACTTTTCCGTGGGGACATTATATACGTCTATAATTTTATATATCCTAACCTAAGGGAACCTAACATCTCGGATGTGGTATTTCACAACATTACTGGCTGGTCGGCCCCACTTCTCGGTGGGAACATTATATACGTTTATAACGTAATATAACCTAACCTAAGCCACCTACACCCTCGCTGGTAATGTTTCACAGAATCCCGTTCGTGTCTTCCCGTACGTCTCGAAGCCGGACATTATATACGTCTATAAAGTTATATATCCTAACCTAAGGCAACCTAACATCTCGAATGTAGTATTTTCCAACATTCCTGGCGGGTCGGACCCTACTTCTCGGTGGGCACATTATATACGTCTATATCGTAATATAACCTAACCTAACCCATCTAGACCCTCGCTGGTAATGTTTTACAAAATCCCGGTCATGTCGGCCCGTACTTTTCCGTGGGGACATTTTACACGTCTATAATTTTATATATCCTAACCTAAGGGGACCTAACATCTCGGATGTAGTATTTTCCAACATTCCTGCCGGGTCGGCCCCTACTTCTCGGTGGGCACATTATATACGTCTACATCGTAATATAACCTAACCTAACCCATCTAGACCCTCGCTGGTAATATTTTACAGAATCCCGGTCGTGGCGGCCCGTACTGTTCCGTGGGGACATTATATACGTCTATAATGTTATATATCCTAACCAAAGGCAACTTCACATCTCGGATGTAGTATTTTACAACATTCCTGGCGGGTCGGCCCCTACTTCTGGGTGGGCAAATTATATACGTCTATATCGTAATATAACATAACCTAACCCATCTAGACCCTCGCTGTTAATGTTTTACAAAATCCCGGTCGCGTCGGCACGTACGTCTCGGTGCGGACATTATATACGTCTATAACGTTATATATCCTAACCTAAGGGAACCTAACATCTCGGATGTAGTATTTCACAACATTCCTGGCTGGTGGGCCCCACTTCTCGGTGGGAACATTATATACGTTTATAACGTAGTATAACCTAACCTAACCCATCTAGCCCCTCGCTTGTAATGTTTCACAGAATCCCGGTCGTGTCGTCCCGTACGTCTCGAATCCGGACATTATATACGTCTATAAAGTTATATATCCCAACCTAAGGCAACCTAACATCTCGGATGTAGTATTTCACAACACTCCTGGCGGGTCGGCACCATTTCTCGGTGGGAACATTATATACGTCTATAACGGAATATAACCTAACATAACCCATCTAGCCCCTAGCTGGGATTGTTTTACAAAATCCCGGTCGTGTCGGCCCGTACTTCTCGGTGGGGACATTATTTACGTCTATAACGTTATATATCCTAACCTAAGGGAACCTAACATCTCGGATGTAGTATTTTCCAACATTCCTGGCGGGTCGGCCCCTACTTCTCGGTGGGCACATTATATACGTCTAAGTCGTAATATAACATAACCTAACCCATCTAGACCCTCGCTGGTAATGTTTTACAAAATCCCGGTCGTGTCGGCCCATACTTCTCCGTGGGGACATTATATACGTCTATGTCGTTATATATCCTAACCTAAGGCAACCTAACATCTCGGATGTAGTATTTTCCAACATTCCTGGCGGGGCGGCCGCTACTTCTCGGTGGGCACATTATATACGTCTATAACGTAATATAACCTAACCTAACCCATCTAGCCCCTAGCTGGGAATGTTTTACAGAATCCCGGTCGTGTCGTCCCGTACGTCTCGGTGCGGACATTATGTACGTCGATAACGTTATATATCCTAACCTAAGGCAACTTAACCTCTCGGATGTAGTATTTTCCAACATTCTTGGCGGGTCGGACCCTACTTCTCGGTGGGCGCATTATATACGTCTACATCGTAATACAACCTAACCTAACCCATCTAATCCCTCGTTGTTAATGTTTTACAAAATCCCGGTCGCGTCGGCACGTACGTCTCGGTGCGGACATTATATACCTCTATAACGTTATATATCCTAACCTAAGGGAACCTAACATCTCGGATGTAGTATTTCACAACATTCCTGGCGGGGCGGCCGCTACTTCTCGGTGGGCACATTATTTACGTCTATAACGTAATATAACCTAACCTAACCCATCTAGACCCTCGCTGGTAATGTTTTACAGAATCCCGGTCGTGTCGTCTCGTACGTCTCGGTGCGGACATTATGTACGTCTATAACGTTATATATCCTAACCTAAGGCAACTTAACCTCTCGGATGTAGTATTTTCCAACATTCTTGGCGGGTCGGACCCTACTTCTCGGTGGGCGCATTATATACGTCTACATCGTAATACAACCTAACCTAACCCATCTAATCCCTCGTTGTTAATGTTTTACAAAATCCCGGTCGCGTCGGCACGTACGTCTCGGTGCGGACATTATATACCTCTATAACGTTATATATCCTAACCTAAGGGAAGCTAACATCTCGGATGTAGTATTTTCCAACATTCCTGGCGGGTCGGCCCCTAATTCTCGGTGGGCACATTATATACGTCTATATCGTAATATAACCTAACCTAACCCATCTAGACCCTCGCTGGTAATGTTTTACAAAATCCCGGTCGTGGCGGCCCGTACTGTTCCGTGGGGACATTATATACGTCTATAATTTTATATATCCTAACCTAAGGGGACCTAACATCTCGGATGTAGTATTTTCCAACATTCCTGCCGGGTTGGCCCCTACTTCTCGGTGGGCACATTATATACGTCTATATCGTAATATAACCTAACCTAACCCATCTAGACCCTCGCTGGTAATATTTTACAGAATCCCGGTCGTGTCGTCTCGTACGTCTCGGTGCGGACATTATATACGTCTATAACGTTATATATCCTAACCTAAGGGAACCTAACATCTCGGATGTAGTATTTCACAACATTCCTGGCTGGTGGGCCCCACTTCTCGGTGGGAGCATTATATACGTTTATAACGTAGTATAACCTAACCTAACCCATCTAGACCCTCGCTGGTAATGTTTTACAAAATCCCGGTCGTGGCGGCCCGTACTGTTCCGTGGGGACATTATATACGTCTATAATTTTATATATCCTAACCTAAGGGGACCTAACATCTCGGATGTAGTATTTTCCAACATTCCTGCCGGGTCGGCCCCTACTTCTCGGTGGGCACATTATATACGTCTATATCGTAATATAACCTAACCTAACCCATCTAGACCCTCGCTGGTAATATTTTACAAAATCCCGTTAGTGTCGGCCCGTACTTCTCGGTGGGGACATTATTTACGTCTATAACGTTATATATCCTAACCTAAGGGAACCTAACATCTCGGATGTAGTATTTCACAACATTCCTGGCGGGTCGGCCCCTACTTCTCGGTGGGCACATTATATACGTCTATATCGTAATATAACATAACCTAACCCATCTAGACTCTCGCTGGTAATGTTTTACAAAATCCCGGTCGTGTCGGCCCATACTTCTCCGTGGGGACATTATATACGTCTATATCGTTATACATCCTAACCTAAGGCAACTTAACCTCTCGGATGTAGTATTTTCCAACATTCTTGGCGGGTCGGACCCTACTTCTCGGTGGGCACATTATATACGTCTACATCGTAATACAACCTAACCTAACCCATCTAATCCCTCGTTGTTAATGTTTTACAAAATCCCGGTCGCGTCGGCACGTACGTCTCGGAGCGGACATTATATACCTCTATAACGTTATATATCCTAACCTAAGGGAACCTAACATCTCGAATGTAGTATTTCACAACATTCCTGGCGGGTCGGACCCTACTTCTCGGTGGGCACAATATATACGTCTATATCGTAATATAACCTAACCTAACCCATCTAGACCCTCGCTGGTAATGTTTTACAAAATCCCGGTCGTGGCGGCCCGTACTTTTCCGTGGGGACATTATATACGTCTATAATTTTATATATCCTAACCTAAGGGAACCTAACATCTCGGATGTAGTATTTTCCAACATTCCTGGCGGGTCGGACCCTACTTCTCGGTGGGCACATTATATACGTCTATATCGTAATATAACCTAAACTAACCCATCTAGACCCTCGCTGGTAATGGTTTACAAAATCCCGGTCATGTCGGCCCGTACTTTTCCGTGGGGACATTTTACACGTCTATAATTTTATATATCCTAACCTAAGGGAAGCTAACATCTCGGATGTAGTATTTTCCAACATTCCTGGCGGGTCGGCCCCTACTTCTCGGTGGGCACATTATATACGTCTGTAACGTAATATAACCTAACCTAAGCCACCTACAGCCTCGCTGGTAATGTTTCACAGAATCCCGTTCGTGTCTTCCCGTACGTCTCGAATCTGGACAATATATACGTCTATAAAGTTATATATCCAAACCTAAGGCAACCTAATATCTCGGATGTAGTATTTCACAACATTCCTGGCGGGTTGGCACCAATTCTCGGTGGGAACATTATATACGTCTATAACGGAATATAACCTAACATAACCCATCTAGCCCCTAGCTGGGAATGTTTTACAGAATCCCGGTCGTGTCGTCCCGCACGTCTCGGTGCGGACATCATATACGTCTATAACGTTATATATGCTAACCTAAGGGAACCTAACATCTCGGATATAGTATTTCACAACATTCCTGGCGGGTCGGCCCCTACTTCTCGGTGGGCACATTATATACGTCTGTATCATAATATAACCTAACCTAACCCATCTAGACCCTCGCTGGTAATGTTTTACAAAATCCCGGTCGTGTCGGCCCGTACTTCTCGGTGGGGACATTATTTACGTCTATAACGTTATATATCCTAACCTAAGGGAACCTAACATCTCGGATGTAGTATTTTCCAACATTCCTGGCAGGTCGGCCCCTACTTCTCGGTGGGCACATTATATACGTCTAAGTCGTAATATAACATAACCTAACCCATCTAGACCCTCGCTGGTAATGTTTTACAAAATCCCGGTCGTGTCGGCCCATACTTCTCCGTGGGGACATTATATACGTCTATGTCGTTATATATCCTAACCTAAGGCAACCTAACATCTCGGATGTAGTATTTTCCAACATTCCTGGCGGGGCGGCCGCTACTTCTCGGTGGGCACATTATATACGTCTATAACGTAATATAACCTAACCTAACCCATCTAGCCCCTAGCTGGGAATGTTTTACAGAATCCCGGTCGTGTCGTCCCGTACGTCTCGGTGCGGACATTATGTACGTCTATAACGTTATATATCCTAACCTAAGGCAACTTAACCTCTCGGATGTAGTATTTTCCAACATTCTTGGCGGGTCGGACCCTACTTCTCGGTGGGCGCATTATATACGTCTACATCGTAATACAACCTAACCTAACCCATCTAATCCCTCGTTGTTAATGTTTTACAAAATCCCGGTCGCGTCGGCACGTACGTCTCGGTGCGGACATTATATACCTCTATAACGTTATATATCCTAACCTAAGGGAACCTAACATCTCGGATGTAGTATTTCACAACATTCCTGGCGGGGCGGCCGCTACTTCTCGGTGGGCACATTATTTACGTCTATAACGTAATATAACCTAACCTAACCCATCTAGACCCTCGCTGGTAATGTTTTACAGAATCCCGGTCGTGTCGTCTCGTACGTCTCGGTGCGGACATTATGTACGTCTATAACGTTATATATCCTAACCTAAGGCAACTTAACCTCTCGGATGTAGTATTTTCCAACATTCTTGGCGGGTCGGACCCTACTTCTCGGTGGGCGCATTATATACGTCTACATCGTAATACAACCTAACCTAACCCATCTAATCCCTCGTTGTTAATGTTTTACAAAATCCCGGTCGCGTCGGCACGTACGTCTCGGTGCGGACATTATATACCTCTATAACGTTATATATCCTAACCTAAGGGAAGCTAACATCTCGGATGTAGTATTTTCCAACATTCCTGGCGGGTCGGCCCCTAATTCTCGGTGGGCACATTATATACGTCTATATCGTAATATAACCTAACCTAACCCATCTAGACCCTCGCTGGTAATGTTTTACAAAATCCCGGTCGTGGCGGCCCGTACTGTTCCGTGGGGACATTATATACGTCTATAATTTTATATATCCTAACCTAAGGGGACCTAACATCTCGGATGTAGTATTTTCCAACATTCCTGCCGGGTTGGCCCCTACTTCTCGGTGGGCACATTATATACGTCTATATCGTAATATAACCTAACCTAACCCATCTAGACCCTCGCTGGTAATATTTTACAGAATCCCGGTCGTGTCGTCTCGTACGTCTCGGTGCGGACATTATATACGTCTATAACGTTATATATCCTAACCTAAGGGAACCTAACATCTCGGATGTAGTATTTCACAACATTCCTGGCTGGTGGGCCCCACTTCTCGGTGGGAGCATTATATACGTTTATAACGTAGTATAACCTAACCTAACCCATCTAGACCCTCGCTGGTAATGTTTTACAAAATCCCGGTCGTGGCGGCCCGTACTGTTCCGTGGGGACATTATATACGTCTATAATTTTATATATCCTAACCTAAGGGGACCTAACATCTCGGATGTAGTATTTTCCAACATTCCTGCCGGGTTGGCCCCTACTTCTCGGTGGGCACATTATATACGTCTATATCGTAATATAACCTAACCTAACCCATCTAGACCCTCGCTGGTAATATTTTACAAAATCCCGTTAGTGTCGGCCCGTACTTCTCGGTGGGGACATTATTTACGTCTATAACGTTATATATCCTAACCTAAGGGAACCTAACATCTCGGATGTAGTATTTCACAACATTCCTGGCGGGTCGGCCCCTACTTCTCGGTGGGCACATTATATACGTCTATATCGTAATATAACATAACCTAACCCATCTAGACTCTCGCTGGTAATGTTTTACAAAATCCCGGTCGTGTCGGCCCATACTTCTCCGTGGGGACATTATATACGTCTATATCGTTATATATCCTAACCTAAGGCAACTTAACCTCTCGGATGTAGTATTTTCCAACATTCTTGGCGGGTCGGACCCTACTTCTCGGTGGGCACATTATATACGTCTACATCGTAATACAACCTAACCTAACCCATCTAATCCCTCGTTGTTAATGTTTTACAAAATCCTGGTCGCGTCGGCACGTACGTCTCGGAGCGGACATTATATACCTCTATAACGTTATATATCCTAACCTAAGGGAACCTAACATCTCGAATGTAGTATTTCACAACATTCCTGGCGGGTCGGACCCTACTTCTCGGTGGGCACAATATATACGTCTATATCGTAATATAACCTAACCTAACCCATCTAGACCCTCGCTGGTAATGTTTTACAAAATCCCGGTCGTGGCGGCCCGTACTTTTCCGTGGGGACATTATATACGTCTATAATTTTATATATCCTAACCTAAGGGAACCTAACATCTCGGATGTAGTATTTTCCAACATTCCTGGCGGGTCGGACCCTACTTCTCGGTGGGCACATTATATACGTCTATATCGTAATATAACCTAAACTAACCCATCTAGACCCTCGCTGGTAATGGTTTACAAAATCCCGGTCATGTCGGCCCGTACTTTTCCGTGGGGACATTTTACACGTCTATAATTTTATATATCCTAACCTAAGGGAAGCTAACATCTCGGATGTAGTATTTTCCAACATTCCTGGCGGGTCGGCCCCTACTTCTCGGTGGGCACATTATATACGTCTGTAACGTAATATAACCTAACCTAAGCCACCTACAGCCTCGCTGGTAATGTTTCACAGAATCCCGTTCGTGTCTTCCCGTACGTCTCGAATCTGGACAATATATACGTCTATAAAGTTATATATCCAAACCTAAGGCAACCTAACATCTCGGATGTAGTATTTCACAACATTCCTGGCGGGTTGGCACCAATTCTCGGTGGGAACATTATATACGTCTATAACGGAATATAACCTAACATAACCCATCTAGCCCCTAGCTGGGAATGTTTTACAGAATCCCGGTCGTGTCGTCCCGCACGTCTCGGTGCGGACATCATATACGTCTATAACGTTATATATGCTAACCTAAGGGAACCTAACATCTCGGATATAGTATTTCACAACATTCCTGGCGGGTCGGCCCCTACTTCTCGGTGGGCACATTATATACGTCTGTATCATAATATAACCTAACCTAACCCATCTAGACCCTCGCTGGTAATGTTTTACAAAATCCCGGTCGCGTCGGCACGTACGTCTCGGTGCGGACATTATATACGTCTATAACGTTATATATCCTAACCTAAGGGAACCTAACATCTCGGATGTAGTATTTCACAACATTCCTGGCTGGTCGGCCCCACTTCTCGGTGGGAACATTATATACGTTTATAACGTAGTATAGCCTAACCTAACCCATCTATCCCCTCGCTTATAATGTTTTACAGTATCCCGGTCGTGTCGTCCCGTGCGTCTCGGTGCGGACATTATATACGTCTATAACGTTATATATCCTAACCAAAGGCAACTTAACATCTCGGATGTAGTATTTTCCAGCATGCCTGGCGGGTCGGACCCTACTTCTCGGTGGGCACATTATATACGTCTATATCGTAATATAACCTAACCTAACCTATCTAGACCCTCGCTGGTAATGTTTTACAAAATCCTGGTCGTGGCGGCCCGTACTTTTCCGTGGGGACATTATATACGTCTATAATTTTATATATCCTAACCTAAGGGAACCTAACATCTCGGATGTGGTATTTCACAACATTACTGGCTGGTGGGCCCCACTTCTCGGTGGGAACATTATATACGTTTATAACGTAATGTAACCTAACCTAAGCCACCTACACCCTCGCTGGTAATGTTTCACAGAATCCCGTTCGTGTCTTCCCGTACGTCTCGAATCCGGACATTATATACGTCTATAAAGTTATATATCCCAACCTAAGGCAACCTAACATCTCGGATGTAGTATTTCACAACACTCCTGGCGGGTCGGCACCATTTCTCGGTGGGAACATTATATACGTCTATAACGGAATATAACCTAACATAACCCATCTAGCCCCTAGCTGGGACTGTTTTACAAAATCCCGGTCGTGTCGGCCCGTACTTCTCGGTGGGGACATTATTTACGTCTATAACGTTATATATCCTAACCTAAGGGAACCTAACATCTCGGATGTAGTATTTTCCAACATTCCTGGCGGGTCGGCCCCTACTTCTCGGTGGGCACATTATATACGTCTAAGTCGTAATATAACATAACCTAACCCATCTAGACCCTCGCTGGTAATGTTTTACAAAATCCCGGTCGTGTCGGCCCATACTTCTCCGTGGGGACATTATATACGTCTATGTCGTTATATATCCTAACCTAAGGCAACCTAACATCTCGGATGTAGTATTTTCCAACATTCCTGGCGGGGCGGCCGCTACTTCTCGGTGGGCACATTATATACGTCTATAACGTAATATAACCTAACCTAACCCATCTAGCCCCTAGCTGGGAATGTTTTACAGAATCCCGGTCGTGTCGTCCCGTACGTCTCGGTGCGGACATTATGTACGTCTATAACGTTATATATCCTAACCTAAGGCAACTTAACCTCTCGGATGTAGTATTTTCCAACATTCTTGGCGGGTCGGACCCTACTTCTCGGTGGGCGCATTATATACGTCTACATCGTAATACAACCTAACCTAACCCATCTAATCCCTCGTTGTTAATGTTTTACAAAATCCCGGTCGCGTCGGCACGTACGTCTCGGTGCGGACATTATATACCTCTATAACGTTATATATCCTAACCTAAGGGAACCTAACATCTCGAATGTAGTATTTCACAACATTCCTGGCGGGTCGGCCCGACTTCTCGGTGGGAACATTATTTACGTCTATAACGTGATATAACCTAACCTAACCAATCTAGACCCTCGCTGGTAATGTTTTACAAAATCCCGGTCGTGTCGGCCCGTACTTCTCGGTGGGGACATTATTTACGTCTATAACGTTATATATCCTAACCTAAGGGAACCTAACATCTCGGATGTAGTATTTCACAACATTCCTGGCGGGTCGGCCCCTACTTCTCGGTGGGCACATTATATACGTCTATATCGTAATATAACATAACCTAACCCATCTAGACCCTCGCTGGTAATGTTTTACAAAATCCCGGTCGTGTCGGCCCATACTTCTCCGTGGGGACATTATATACGTCTATATCGTTATATATCCTAACCTAAGGCAACCTAACATCTCGGATGTAGTATTTTCCAACATTCCTGGCGGGGCGGCCGCTACTTCTCGGTGGGCACATTATATACGTCTATAACGTAATATGACCTAACCTAACCCATCTAGCCCCTAGCTGGGAATGTTTTACAGAATCCCGGTCGTGTCGTCCCGTACGTCTCGGTGCGGACATTATGTACGTCTATAACGTTATATATCCTAACCTAAGGCAACTTAACCTCTCGGATGTAGTATTTTCCAACATTCTTGGCGGGTCGGACCCTACTTCTCGGTGGGCGCATTATATACGTCTACATCGTAATACAACCTAACCTAACCCATCTAATCCCTCGTTGTTAATGTTTTACAAAATCCCGGTCGCGTCGGCACGTACGTCTCGGTGCGGATATTATATACCTCTATAACGTTATATATCCTAACCTAAGGGAACCTAACATCTCGAATGTAGTATTTCACAACATTCCTGGCGGGTCGGCCCCACTTCTCGGTGGGAACATTATTTACGTCTATAACGTGATATAACCTAACCTAACCAATCTAGATCCTCGCTGGTAATGTTTTACAAAATCCCGGTCGTGTCGGCCCGTACTTCTCGGTGGGGACATTATTTACGTCTATAACGTTATATATCCTAACCTAAGGGAACCTAACATCTCGGATGTAGTATTTCACAACATTCCTGCCGGGTCGGCCCCTACTTCTCGGTGGGCACATTATCTACGTCTATATCGTAATATAACCTAACCTAACCCATCTAGACCCTCGCTGGTAATGTTTTACAGAATCCCGGTCGTGTCGTCTCGTACGTCTCGGTGCGGACATTATATACGTCTATAACGTTATATATCCTAACCAAAGGCAACTTTACATCTCGGATGTAGTATTTTCCAACATTCCTGGCGGGTCGGACCCTACTTCTCGGTGGGCACATTATATACGTCTATATCGTAATATAACCTAAACTAACCCATCTAGACCCTCGCTGGTAATGTTTTACAAAATCCCGGTCATGTCGGCCCGTACTTTTCCGTGGGGACATTTTACACGTCTATAATTTTATATATCCTAACCTAAGGGAAGCTAACATCTCGGATGTAGTATTTTCCAACATTCCTGGCGGGTCGGCCCCTAATTCTCGGTGGGCACATTATATACGTCTATATCGTAATATAACCTAACCTAACCCATCTAGACCCTCGCTGGTAATGTTTTACAAAATCCCGGTCGTGGCGGCCCGTACTGTTCCGTGGGGACATTATATACGTCTATAATTTTATATATCCTAACCTAAGGGGACCTAACATCTCGGATGTAGTATTTTCCAACATTCCTGCCGGGTTGGCCCCTACTTCTCGGTGGGCACATTATATACGTCTATATCGTAATATAACCTAACCTAACCCATCTAGACCCTCGCTGGTAATATTTTACAGAATCCCGGTCGTGTCGTCTCGTACGTCTCGGTGCGGACATTATATACGTCTATAACGTTATATATCCTAACCTAAGGGAACCTAACATCTCGGATGTAGTATTTCACAACATTCCTGGCTGGTGGGACCCACTTCTCGGTGGGAGCATTATATACGTTTATAACGTAGTATAACCTAACCTAACCCATCTAGACCCTCGCTGGTAATGTTTTACAAAATCCCGGTCGTGGCGGCCCGTACTGTTCCGTGGGGACATTATATACGTCTATAATTTTATATATCCTAACCTAAGGGGACCTAACATCTCGGATGTAGTATTTTCCAACATTCCTGCCGGGTCGGCCCCTACTTCTCGGTGGGCACATTATATACGTCTATATCGTAATATAACCTAACCTAACCCATCTAGACCCTCGCTGGTAATATTTTACAAAATCCCGTTAGTGTCGGCCCGTACTTCTCGGTGGGGACATTATTTACGTCTATAACGTTATATATCCTAACCTAAGGGAACCTAACATCTCGGATGTAGTATTTCACAACATTCCTGGCGGGTCGGCCCCTACTTCTCGGTGGGCACATTATATACGTCTATATCGTAATATAACATAACCTAACCCATCTAGACTCTCGCTGGTAATGTTTTACAAAATCCCGGTCGTGTCGGCCCATACTTCTCCGTGGGGACATTATATACGTCTATATCGTTATATATCCTAACCTAAGGCAACTTAACCTCTCGGATGTAGTATTTTCCAACATTCTTGGCGGGTCGGACCCTACTTCTCGGTGGGCACATTATATACGTCTACATCGTAATACAACCTAACCTAACCCATCTAATCCCTCGTTGTTAATGTTTTACAAAATCCCGGTCGCGTCGGCACGTACGTCTCGGAGCGGACATTATATACCTCTATAACGTTATATATCCTAACCTAAGGGAACCTAACATCTCGAATGTAGTATTTCACAACATTCCTGGCGGGTCGGACCCTACTTCTCGGTGGGCACAATATATACGTCTATATCGTAATATAACCTAACCTAACCCAGCTAGACCCTCGCTGGTAATGTTTTACAAAATCCCGGTCGTGGCGGCCCGTACTTTTCCGTGGGGACATTATATACGTCTATAATTTTATATATCCTAACCTAAGGGAACCTAACATCTCGGATGTAGTATTTTCCAACATTCCTGGCGGGTCGGACCCTACTTCTCGGTGGGCACATTATATACGTCTATATCGTAATATAACCTAAACTAACCCATCTAGACCCTCGCTGGTAATGGTTTACAAAATCCCGGTCATGTCGGCCCGTACTTTTCCGTGGGGACATTTTACACGTCTATAATTTTATATATCCTAACCTAAGGGAAGCTAACATCTCGGATGTAGTATTTTCCAACATTCCTGGCGGGTCGGCCCCTACTTCTCGGTGGGCACATTATATACGTCTGTAACGTAATATAACCTAACCTAAGCCACCTACAGCCTCGCTGGTAATGTTTCACAGAATCCCGTTCGTGTCTTCCCGTACGTCTCGAATCTGGACAATATATACGTCTATAAAGTTATATATCCAAACCTAAGGCAACCTAACATCTCGGTTGTAGTATTTCACAACATTCCTGGCGGGTTGGCACCAATTCTCGGTGGGAACATTATATACGTCTATAACGGAATATAACCTAACATAACCCATCTAGCCCCTAGCTGGGAATGTTTTACAGAATCCCGGTCGTGTCGTCCCGCACGTCTCGGTGCGGACATCATATACGTCTATAACGTTATATATGCTAACCTAAGGGAACCTAACATCTCGGATATAGTATTTCACAACATTCCTGGCGGGTCGGCCCCTACTTCTCGGTGGGCACATTATATACGTCTGTATCATAATATAACCTAACCTAACCCATCTAGACCCTCGCTGGTAATGTTTTACAAAATCCCGGTCATGTCGGCCCGTACTTTTCCGTGGGGACATTTTACACGTCTATAATTTTATATATCCTAACCTAAGGGGACCTAACATCTCGGATGTAGTATTTTCCAACATTCCTGCCGGGTCGGCCCCTACTTCTCGGTGGGCACATTATATACGTCTACATCGTAATATAACCTAACCTAACCCATCTAGACCCTCGCTGGTAATATTTTACAGAATCCCGGTCGTGGCGGCCCGTACTGTTCCGTGGGGACATTATATACGTCTATAATGTTATATATCCTAACCAAAGGCAACTTCACATCTCGGATGTAGTATTTCACAACATTCCTGGCGGGTCGGCCCCTACTTCTGGGTGGGCAAATTATATACGTCTATATCGTAATATAACATAACCTAACCCATCTAGCCCCTAGCTGGGAATGTTTTACAGAATCCCGGTCGTGTCGTCCCGTACGTCTCGGTGCGGACATTATGTACGTCTATAACGTTATATATCCTAACCTAAGGCAACTTAACCTCTCGGATGTAGTATTTTCCAACATTCTTGGCGGGTCGGACCCTACTTCTCGGTGGGCGCATTATATACGTCTACATCGTAATACAACCTAACCTAACCCATCTAATCCCTCGTTGTTAATGTTTTACAAAATCCCGGTCGCGTCGGCACGTACGTCTCGGTGCGGACATTATATACCTCTATAACGTTATATATCCTAACCTAAGGGAACCTAACATCTCGAATGTAGTATTTCACAACATTCCTGGCGGGTCGGCCCGACTTCTCGGTGGGAACATTATTTACGTCTATAACGTGATATAACCTAACCTAACCAATCTAGACCCTCGCTGGTAATGTTTTACAAAATCCCGGTCGTGTCGGCCCGTACTTCTCGGTGGGGACATTATTTACGTCTATAACGTTATATATCCTAACCTAAGGGAACCTAACATCTCGGATGTAGTATTTCACAACATTCCTGGCGGGTCGGCCCCTACTTCTCGGTGGGCACATTATATACGTCTATATCGTAATATAACATAACCTAACCCATCTAGACCCTCGCTGGTAATGTTTTACAAAATCCCGGTCGTGTCGGCCCATACTTCTCCGTGGGGACATTATATACGTCTATATCGTTATATATCCTAACCTAAGGCAACCTAACATCTCGGATGTAGTATTTTCCAACATTCCTGGCGGGGCGGCCGCTACTTCTCGGTGGGCACATTATATACGTCTATAACGTAATATGACCTAACCTAACCCATCTAGCCCCTAGCTGGGAATGTTTTACAGAATCCCGGTCGTGTCGTCCCGTACGTCTCGGTGCGGACATTATGTACGTCTATAACGTTATATATCCTAACCTAAGGCAACTTAACCTCTCGGATGTAGTATTTTCCAACATTCTTGGCGGGTCGGACCCTACTTCTCGGTGGGCGCATTATATACGTCTACATCGTAATACAACCTAACCTAACCCATCTAATCCCTCGTTGTTAATGTTTTACAAAATCCCGGTCGCGTCGGCACGTACGTCTCGGTGCGGATATTATATACCTCTATAACGTTATATATCCTAACCTAAGGGAACCTAACATCTCGAATGTAGTATTTCACAACATTCCTGGCGGGTCGGCCCCACTTCTCGGTGGGAACATTATTTACGTCTATAACGTGATATAACCTAACCTAACCAATCTAGATCCTCGCTGGTAATGTTTTACAAAATCCCGGTCGTGTCGGCCCGTACTTCTCGGTGGGGACATTATTTACGTCTATAACGTTATATATCCTAACCTAAGGGAACCTAACATCTCGGATGTAGTATTTCACAACATTCCTGGCGGGGCGGCCGCTACTTCTCGGTGGGCACATTATTTACGTCTATAACGTAATATAACCTAACCTAACCCATCTAGACCCTCGCTGGTAATGTTTTACAGAATCCCGGTCGTGTCGTCTCGTACGTCTCGGTGCGGACATTATGTACGTCTATAACGTTATATATCCTAACCTAAGGCAACTTAACCTCTCGGATGTAGTATTTTCCAACATTCTTGGCGGGTCGGACCCTACTTCTCGGTGGGCGCATTATATACGTCTACATCGTAATACAACCTAACCTAACCCATCTAATCCCTCGTTGTTAATGTTTTACAAAATCCCGGTCGCGTCGGCACGTACGTCTCGGTGCGCACATTATATACCTCTATAACGTTATATATCCTAACCTAAGGGAACCTAACATCTCGAATGTAGTATTTCACAACATTCCTGGCGGGTCGGCCCGACTTCTCGGTGGGAACATTATTTACGTCTATAACGTGATATAACCTAACCTAACCAATCTAGACCCTCGCTGGTAATGTTTTACAAAATCCCGGTCGTGTCGGCCCGTACTTCTCGGTGGGGACATTATTTACGTCTATAACGTTATATATCCTAACCTAAGGGAACCTAACATCTCGGATGTAGTATTTCACAACATTCCTGGCGGGTCGGCCCCTACTTCTCGGTGGTCACATTATATACGTCTATATCGTAATATAACATAACCTAACCCATCTAGACCCTCGCTGGTAATGTTTTACAAAATCCCGGTCGTGTCGGCCCATACTTCTCCGTGGGGACATTATATACGTCTATATCGTTATATATCCTAACCTAAGGCAACCTAACATCTCGGATGTAGTATTTTCCAACATTCCTGGCGGGGCGGCCGCTACTTCTCGGTGGGCACATTATATACGTCTATAACGTAATATAACCTAACCTAACCCATCTAGACCCTAGCTGGGAATGTTTTACAGAATCCCGGTCGTGTCGTCCCGTACGTCTCGGTGCGGACATTATGTACGTCTATAACGTTATATATCCTAACCTAAGGCAACTTAACCTCTCGGATGTAGTATTTTCCAACATTCTTGGCGGGTCGGACCCTACTTCTCGGTGGGCGTATTATATACGTCTAAATCGTAATACAACCTAACCTAACCCATCTAATCCCTCGTTGTTAATGTTTTACAAAATCCCGGTCGCGTCGGCACGTACGTCTCGGTGCGGACATTATATACCTCTATAACGTAATATATCCTAACCTAAGGGAACCTAACATCTCGGATGTAGTATTTCACAACATTCCTGGCGGGTCGGCCCCTACTTCTCGGTGGGCACATTATATACGTCTATATCGTAATATAACATAACCTAACCCATCTAGACCCTCGCTGGTAATGTTTTACAACATCCCGGTCGTGTCGGCCCATACTTCTCCGTGGGGACATTATATACGTCTATATCGTTATATATCCTAACCTAAGGCAACCTAACATCTCGGATGTAGTATTTTCCAACATTCCTGGCGGGGCGGCCGCTACTTCTCGGTGGGCACATTATATACGTCTATAACGTAATATAACCTAACCTAACCCATCTAGCCCCTAGCTGGGAATGTTTTACAGAATCCCGGTCGTGTCGTCCCGTACGTCTCGGTGCGGACATTACGTACGTCTATAACGTTATATATCCTAACCTAAGGCAACTTAACCTCTCGGATGTAGTATTTTCCAACATTCTTGGCGGGTCGGACCCTACTTTTCGGTGGGCACATTATATACGTCTATATCGTAATATAACCTAAACTAACCCATCTAGACCCTCGCTGGTAATGTTTTACAAAATCCCGGTCATGTCGGCCCGTACTTTTCCGTGGGGACATTATATACGTCTATAATTTTATATATCCTAACCTAAGGGGACCTAACATCTCGGATGTAGTATTTTCCAACATTCCTGCCGGGTCGGCCCCTACTTCTCGGTGGGCACATTATATACGTCTATATCGTAATATAACCTAACCTAACCCATCTAGACCCTCGCTGGTAATATTTTACAGAATGCCTGTCGTGTCGTCTCGTACGTCTCGGTGCGGACATTATATACGTCTATAACGTTATATATCCTAACCAAAGGCAACTTCACATCTCGGATGTAGTATTTCACAACATTCCTGGCTGGTGGGCCCCACTTCTCGGTGGGAACATTATATACGTTTATAACGTAGTATAACCTAACCAAACCCATCTAGCCCCTCGCTTGTCATGTTTTTCAGAATCCCGGTCGTGTCGTCCCGTACGTCTCGGTGCGGACATTATATACGTCTATAACGTTATATATCCTAACCAAATGCAACCTAACATCTCGAATGTATTATTTCACAACATTCCTGGCGGGTCGGACCCTACTTCTCGGTGGGCACATTATATACGTCTATATCGTAATATAACCTAACCTAACCCATCTAGACCCTCGCTGGTAATGTTTTACAGAATC
The DNA here is from genome assembly GCA_963969225.1 of Xylocopa violacea. Lineage (NCBI taxonomy): Eukaryota > Metazoa > Arthropoda > Insecta > Hymenoptera > Apidae > Xylocopa > Xylocopa violacea. The sequence continues at coordinate 1,574,487 of CAXAJV010000481.1, forward strand.
CCGGACGTGTCGTCTCGTACGTCTCGGTGCGGACATTATATACATCTATAACGTTATATATCCTAACCAAAGGCAACTTAACATCTCGGATGTAGTATTTTCCAACATTCCTGGCGTGTCGGACCCTACTTCTCGGTGGGCACATTATATACGTCTATATCGTAATATAACCTAAACTAACCCATCTAGACCCTCGCTGGTAATGTTTACAAAATCCCGGTCATGTCGGGCCGTACTTTTCCGTGGGGACATTTTACACGTCTATAATTTTATATATCCTAACCTAAGGGAACCTAACATCTCGGATGTAGTATTTCACAACATTCCTGGCGGGGCGGCCGCTACTTCTCGGTGGGCACATTATATACGTCTATAACGTAATATAACCTAACCTAACCCATCTAGACCCTCGCTGGTAATGTTTTACAGAATCCCGGTCGTGTCGTCTCGTACGTCTCGGTGCGGACATTATGTACGTCTATAACGTTATATATCCTAACCTAAGGCAACTTAACCTCTCGGATGTAGTATTTTCCAACATTCTTGGCGGGTCGGACCCTACTTCTCGGTGGGCGCATTATATACGTCTACATCGTAATACAACCTAACCTAACCCATCTAATCCCTCGTTGTTAATGTTTTACAAAATCCCGGTCGCGTCGGCACGTACGTCTCGGTGCGCACATTATATACCTCTATAACGTTATATATCCTAACCTAAGGGAACCTAACATCTCGAATGTAGTATTTCACAACATTCCTGGCGGGTCGGCCCGACTTCTCGGTGGGAACATTATTTACGTCTATAACGTGATATAACCTAACCTAACCAATCTAGACCCTCGCTGGTAATGTTTTACAAAATCCCGGTCGTGTCGGCCCGTACTTCTCGGTGGGGACATTATTTACGTCTATAACGTTATATATCCTAACCTAAGGGAACCTAACATCTCGGATGTAGTATTTCACAACATTCCTGGCGGGTCGGCCCCTACTTCTCGGTGGTCACATTATATACGTCTATATCGTAATATAACATAACCTAACCCATCTAGACCCTCGCTGGTAATGTTTTACAAAATCCCGGTCGTGTCGGCCCATACTTCTCCGTGGGGACATTATATACGTCTATATCGTTATATATCCTAACCTAAGGCAACCTAACATCTCGGATGTAGTATTTTCCAACATTCCTGGCGGGGCGGCCGCTACTTCTCGGTGGGCACATTATATACGTCTATAACGTAATATAACCTAACCTAACCCATCTAGACCCTAGCTGGGAATGTTTTACAGAATCCCGGTCGTGTCGTCCCGTACGTCTCGGTGCGGACATTATGTACGTCTATAACGTTATATATCCTAACCTAAGGCAACTTAACCTCTCGGATGTAGTATTTTCCAACATTCTTGGCGGGTCGGACCCTACTTCTCGGTGGGCGTATTATATACGTCTAAATCGTAATACAACCTAACCTAACCCATCTAATCCCTCGTTGTTAATGTTTTACAAAATCCCGGTCGCGTCGGCACGTACGTCTCGGTGCGGACATTATATACCTCTATAACGTAATATATCCTAACCTAAGGGAACCTAACATCTCGGATGTAGTATTTCACAACATTCCTGGCGGGTCGGCCCCTACTTCTCGGTGGGCACATTATATACGTCTATATCGTAATATAACATAACCTAACCCATCTAGACCCTCGCTGGTAATGTTTTACAAAATCCCGGTCGTGTCGGCCCATACTTCTCCGTGGGGACATTATATACGTCTATATCGTTATATATCCTAACCTAAGGCAACCTAACATCTCGGATGTAGTATTTTCCAACATTCCTGGCGGGGCGGCCGCTACTTCTCGGTGGGCACATTATATACGTCTATAACGTAATATAACCTAACCTAACCCATCTAGCCCCTAGCTGGGAATGTTTTACAGAATCCCGGTCGTGTCGTCCCGTACGTCTCGGTGCGGACATTACGTACGTCTATAACGTTATATATCCTAACCTAAGGCAACTTAACCTCTCGGATGTAGTATTTTCCAACATTCTTGGCGGGTCGGACCCTACTTTTCGGTGGGCACATTATATACGTCTATATCGTAATATAACCTAAACTAACCCATCTAGACCCTCGCTGGTAATGTTTTACAAAATCCCGGTCATGTCGGCCCGTACTTTTCCGTGGGGACATTATATACGTCTATAATTTTATATATCCTAACCTAAGGGGACCTAACATCTCGGATGTAGTATTTTCCAACATTCCTGCCGGGTCGGCCCCTACTTCTCGGTGGGCACATTATATACGTCTATATCGTAATATAACCTAACCTAACCCATCTAGACCCTCGCTGGTAATATTTTACAGAATCCCTGTCGTGTCGTCTCGTACGTCTCGGTGCGGACATTATATACGTCTATAACGTTATATATCCTAACCAAAGGCAACTTCACATCTCGGATGTAGTATTTCACAACATTCCTGGCTGGTGGGCCCCACTTCTCGGTGGGAACATTATATACGTTTATAACGTAGTATAACCTAACCAAACCCATCTAGCCCCTCGCTTGTCATGTTTTTCAGAATCCCGGTCGTGTCGTCCCGTACGTCTCGGTGCGGACATTATATACGTCTATAACGTTATATATCCTAACCAAATGCAACCTAACATCTCGAATGTATTATTTCACAACATTCCTGGCGGGTCGGACCCTACTTCTCGGTGGGCACATTATATACGTCTATATCGTAATATAACCTAACCTAACCCATCTAGACCCTAGCTGGTAATGTTTTACAGAATCCCGGACGTGTCGTCTCGTACGTCTCGGTGCGGACATTATATACGTCTATAACGTTATATATCCTAACCAAAGGCAACTTAACATCTCGGATGTAGTATTTTCCAACATTCCTGGCGTGTCGGACCCTACTTCTCGGTGGGCACATTATATACGTCTATATCGTAATATAACCTAAACTAACCCATCTAGACCCTCGCTGGTAATGTTTACAAAATCCCGGTCATGTCGGGCCGTACTTTTCCGTGGGGACATTTTACACGTCTATAATTTTATATATCCTAACCTAAGGGAAGCTAACATCTCGGATGTAGTATTTTCCAACATTCCTTGCGGGTCGGCCCCTACTTCTCGGTGGGCACATTATATACGTCTATATCGTAATATAACCTAACCTAACCCATCTAGACCCTCGCTGGTAATGTTTTACAAAATCCCGGTCGTGGCGGCCCGTACTGTTCCGTGGGGACATTATATACGTCTATAATTTTATATATCCTAACCTAAGGGGACCTAACATCTCGGATGTAGTATTTTCCAACATTCCTGCCGGGTCGGCCCCTACTTCTCGGTGGGCACATTATATACGTCTATATCGTAATATAACCTAACCTAACCCATCTAGACCCTCGCTGTTAATGTCTTACAAAATCCCGGTCGCGTCGGCACGTACGTCTCGGTGCGGACATTATATACGTCTATAACGTTATATATCCTAACCTAAGGGAACCTAACATCTCGGATGTAGTATTTCACAACATTCCTGGCTGGTGGGCCCCACTTCTCGGTGGGAACATTATATACGTTTATAACGTAGTATAACCTAACCTAATCCATCTAGCCCCTCGCTTGTAATGTTTTTCAGAATCCCGGTCGTGTCGTCCCGTACGTCTCGGTGCGGACATTATATACGTCTATAAAGTTATATATCCCAACCTAAGGCAACCTAACATCTCGGATGTAGTATTTCACAACACTCCTGGCGGGTCGGCACCATTTCTCGGTGGGAACATTATATACGTCTATAACGGAATATAACCTAACATAACCCATCTAGCCCCTAGCTGGGAATGTTTTACAAAATCCCGGTCGTGTCGGCCCGTACTTCTCGGTGGGGACATTATTTACGTCTATAATGTTATATATCCTAACCTAAGGGAACCTAACATCTCGGATGTAGTATTTCACAACATTCCTGGCGGGTCGGCCCCTACTTCTCGGTGGGCACATTATATACGTCTATATCGTAATATAACATAACCTAACCCATCTAGACCCTCGCTGGTAATGTTTTACAAAATCCCGGTCGTGTCGGCCCATACTTCTCCGTGGGGACATTATATACGTCTATATCGTTATATATCCTAACCTAAGGCAACTTAACCTCTCGGATGTAGTATTTTCCAACATTCTTGGCGGGTCGGACCCTACTTCTCGGTGGGCGCATTATATACGTCTACATCGTAATACAACCTAACCTAACCCATCTAATCCCTCGTTGTTAATGTTTTACAAAATCCCGGTCGCGTCGGCACCTACGTCTCGGTGCGGACATTATGTACCTCTATAACGTTATATATCCTAACCAAAGGCAACTTAACATCTCGGATGTAATATTTTCCAACATTCCTGGCGGGTCGGACCCTACTTCTCGGTGGGCACATTATATACGTCTATATCGTAGCATAACCCAACCTAACCCATCTAGACCCTCGCTGGTAATGTTTTACAAAATCCCGGTCGTGTCGGCCCGTACATCTCGGTGAGGACATTATATACGTCTATAACGTTATATATCCTAACCTAAGGGAACCTAACATCTCGGATGTAGTATTTCACAACATTCCTGGCGGGTCGGCTCCTATTTCTCGGTGGGCACATTATATACGTCTATATCGTGATATAACCTAACCTAACCCATCTAGACCCTCGCTGGTAATGTTTGACAAAATCCCGGTCGTGCCGGCCCATACTTCTCCGTGGGGACATTATATACGTCTATATCGTTATATATCCTAACCTAAGGCAACCTAACATCTCGGATGTAGTATTTCACAACATTCCTGGCGGGTCGGCCCCTACTTCTCGGTGGGCACATTATATACGTCTGTAACGTAATATAACCTAACCTAAGCCACCTACACCCTCGCTTGTAATGTTTCACAGAATCCCGTTCGTGTCTTCCCGTACGTCTCGAAGCCGGACATTATATACGTCTATAAAGTTATATATCCTAACCTAAGGCAACCTAACATCTCGGATGTAGTATTTCACAACATTCCTGGCGGGTCGGCCCCAGTTCTCGGTGGGAACATTATATACGTTTATAACGTAATATAACCTAACCTAACCCATCTAGCCCCTCGCTGGTTATGTTTTACAAAATCCCAGTCGTGTCGGCCCGTACTTTTCCGTGGGGACATTATATACGTCTATAATTTTATATATCCTAACCTAAGGCAACTTAACATCTCGGACGTAGTATTTTCCAACATTCCTGGCGGGTCGGCCCCTACTTCTCGGTGGGCACATTATATACGTCTATATCGTAATATAACCTAACCTAACCCATCTAGACCCTCGCTGGTAATGTTTTACAAAATCCCGGTCGTGTCGGCCCGTACTTCTCCGTGGGGACATTATATACGTCTATATCGTTATATATCCTAACCTAAGGCAACCTAACATCTCGGATGTAGTATTTCACAACATTCCTGGCTGGTCGGCCCCACTTCTCGGTGGGAACATTATATACGTCTATATCGTAATATAACCTAACCTAACACATCTAGACCCTCGCTGGTAATGTTTTACAGAATCCCGGTTGTGTCGTCTCGTACGTCTCGGTGCGGACATTATATACGTCTATAACGTTATATATCCTAACCAAAGGCAACTTAACATCTCGGATGTAGTATTTTCCAACATTCCTGGCGGGTCGGCCCCTACTTCTTGGTGGGCACATTATATACGTCTGTAACGTAATATAACCTAACCTAAGCCACCTACACCCTCGCTTGTAATGTTTCACAGAATCCCGTTCGTGTCTTCCCGTACGTCTCGAAGCCGGACATTATATACGTCTATAAAGTTATATATCCTAACCTAAGGCAACCTAACATCTCGGATGTAGTATTTCACAACATTCCTGGCGGGTCGGCCCCAGTTCTCGGTGGGAACATTATATACGTTTATAAAGTAATATAACCTAACCTAACCCATCTAGCCCCTCGCTGGTTATGTTTTACAAAATCCCAGTCGTGTCGGCCCGTACATTTCCGTGGGGACATTATATACGTCTATAATTTTATATATCCTAACCTAAGGCAACTTGACATCTCGGATGTAGTATTTTCCAACATTCCTGGCGGGTCGGCCCCTACTTCTCGGTGGGCACATTATATACGTCTATATCGTAATATAACCTAACCTAACCCATCTAGACCCTCGCTGGTAATGTTTTACAAAATCCCGGTCGTGTCGGCCCGTACTTCTCCGTGTGGACATTATATACGTCTATATCGTTATATATCCTAACCTAAGGCAACTTAACATCTCCGATGTAGTATTTCACAACATTCCTGGCGGGGCGGCGCCAATTCTCGGTGGGCACATTATATACGTCTATATCGTAATATAACCTAACCTAAGCCACCTACACCCCCGCTGGTAATGTTTCACAGAATCCGGTTCGTGTCTTCCCGTACGTCTCGAAGCCGGACATTATATACGTCTATAAAGTTATATATCCTAACCTAAGGCAACCTAACATCTCGAATGTAGTATTTCACAACATCCCTGGCGGGTCGGACCCTACTTCTCGGTGGGCACATTATATACGTCTATATCGTAATATAACCGAACCTAACCCATCTAGACCCTCGCTGGTAATGTTTTACAAAATCCCGGTCTTGTCGGCCCGTACTTCTCGGTGGGGACATTATATACGTATATAACGTTATATATCCTAACCTAAGGGAACCTAACATCTCGGATGTAGTATTTCACAACATTCCTGGCTGGTGGGCCCCACTTCTCGGTGGGAACATTATATACGTTTATAACGTAGTATAACCTAACCTAACCCATCTAGCCCCTCGCTTGTAATGTTTTTCAGAATCCCGGTCATGTCGTCCCGTACGTCTCGGTGCGGACATTATATACGTCTATAACGTTATATATCCTAACCAAAGGCAACCTAACATCTCGAATGTAGTATTTCACAATATTCCTGGCGGGTCGGACCCTACTTCTCGGTGGGCACATTATATACGTCTATATCGTAATATAACCTAACCTAACCCATCTAGACCCTCGCTGGTAATGTTTTACAAAATCCCGGTCGTGGCGGCCCGTACCTTTCCGTGGGGACATTATATACGTCTATAATTTTATATATCCTAACCTAAGGGAACCTAACATCTCGGATGTAGTATTTTCCAACATTCCTGCCGGGTCGTCCCCTACTTCTCGGTGGGCACATTATCTACGTCTATATCGTAATATAACCTAACCTAACCCATCTAGACCCTCGCTGGTAATGTTTTACAAAATCCCGGTCTTGTCGGCCCGTACTTCTCGGTGGGGACATTATATACGTATATAACGTTATATATCCTAACCTAAGGGAACCTAACATCTCGGATGTAGTATTTCACAACATCCCTGGCGGGTCGGACCCTACTTCTCGGTGGGCACATTATATACGTCTATATCGTAATATAACCTAACCTAACCCATTTAGACCCTCGCTGGTAATGTTTTACAAAATCCCGGTCTTGTCGGACCGTACTTCTCGGTGGGGACATTATATACGTATGTAACGTTATATATCCTAACCTAAGGCAACCTAACATCTCGGATGTAGTATTTCACAACATTCCTGGCTGGTGGGCCCCACTTCTCGGTGGGAACATTATATACGTTTATAACGTAGTATAACCTAACCTAACCCATCTAGACCCTCGCTGGTAATGTTTTACAAAATCCCGGTCGTGTCGGCCCATACTTCTCCGTGGGGACATTATATACGTCTATATCGTTATATATCCTAACCTAAGGCAACCTAACATCTCGGATGTAGTATTTTCCAACAGTCCTGGCGGGGCGGAAGCTACTTCTCGGTGGGAACATTATATACGTCTATATCGTAATATAACCTAACCTAACCCATCTAGACCCTCGCTGGTAATGTTTTACAGAATCCCGGTCGTGTCAGCCCGTACTTCTCGGTGGGGACATTATTTACGTCTAATAACGTTATATATCCTAACCTAAGGGAACCTAATATCTCGGATGTAGTATTTCACAACATTCCTGGCGGGTCGGCCCCTACTTCTCGGTGGGCACATTATATACGTCTAGATCGTAATATAACCTAACCTAACCCACCTAGACCCTCGCTGTTAATGTTTTACAAAATCCCGGTCGCGTCGGCACGTACGTCTCGGTGCGGACATTATATACGTCTATAACGTTATATATCCTAACCTAAGGGAACCTAATATCTCGGATGTAGTATTTCACAACATTCCTGGCTGGTCGGCCCCACTTCTCGGTGGGAACATTATATACGTTTATAACGTAGTATAGCCTAACCTAACCCATCTATCCCCTAGCTGGTAACGTTTCACAGAATCCCGTTCGTGGCTTCCCGTACGTCTCGAATCCGGACATTATATACGTCTATAAAGTTATATATCCTAACCTAAGGCAACCTAACATCTCGGATGTAGTATTTCACAACACTCCTGGCGGGTCGGCACCAATTCTCCGTGGGAACATTATATACGTCTATAACGGAATATAACCTAACATAACCCATCTAGCCCCTAGCTTGGAATGTTTTACAGAATCCCGGTCGTGTCGTCCCGCACGTCTCGGTGCGGACATCATATACGTCTATAACGTTATATATGCTAACCTAAGGCAACCTAACATCTCGGATGTAGTATTTCACAACATTCCTGGCTGGTGGGCCCCACTTCTCGGTGGGAACATTATATACGTTTATAACGTAGTATAACCTAACCTAACCCATCTAGACCCTCGCTGGTAATGTTTTACAAAATCCCGGTCGTGTCGGCCCATACTTCTCCGTGGGGACATTATATACGTCTATATCGTTATATATCCTAACCTAAGGCAACCTAACATCTCGGATATAGTATTTCACAACATTCCTGGCGGGTCGGCCCCTACTTCTCGGTGGGCACATTATATACGACTATATCGTAATATAACCTAACCTAACCCATCTAGACCCTCGCTGGTAATGTTTTACAAAATCCCGGTCGTGTCGGCCCATACTTCTCCGTGGGGGCATTATATACGTCTATATCGTTATATATCCTAACCTAAGGCAACCTAACATCTCGGATGTAGTATTTTCCAACATTCCTGGCGGGGCGGCCGCTACTTCCCGGTGGGCACATTATATACGTCTATAACGTAATATACCCTAACCTAACCCATCTAGCCCCTAGCTGGGAATGTTTTACAGAATCCCGGTCGTGTCGTCCCGTACGTCTCGGTGCGGACATTATGTACGTCTATAACGTTATATATCCTAACCTAAGGCAACTTAACCTCTCGGATGTAGTATTTTCCAACATTCTTGGCGGGTCGGACCCTACTTCTCGGTGCGCACATTATATACGTCTAGATCGTAATATAACCTAACCTAACCCATCTAGACCCTCGCTGTTAATGTTTTACAAAATCCCGGTCGCGTCGGCACGTACGTCTCGGTGCGGACATTATATACGTCTATAACGTTATATATCCTAACCTAAGGGAACCTAACATCTCGGATGTAGTATTTCACAACATTCCTGGCTGGTGGGCCCCACTTCTCGGTGGGAACATTATATACGTTTATAACGTAGTATAACCTAACCTAACCCATCTAGCCCCTCGCTTGTAATGTTTTTCAGAATCCCGGTCGTGTCCTCCCGTACGTCTCGGTGCGGACATTATATACGTCTATAACGTTATATATCCTAACCAAAGGCAACCTAACATCTCGAATGTAGTATTTCACATCATTCCTGGCGGGTCGGACCCTACTTCTCGGTGGGCACATTATATACGTCTATATCGTAATATAACCTAACCTAAACCATCCAGACCCTCGCTGGTAATGTTTTACAAAATCCCGGTCGTGGCGGCCCGTACTGTTTCGTGGGGACATTATATACGTCTATAATTTTATATATCCTAACGTAAGGGGACCTAACATCTCGGATGTAGTATTTTCCAACATTCCTGCCGGGTCGGCCCCTACTTCTCGGTGGGCACATTATATACGTCTATATCGTAATATAACCTAACCTAACCCATCTAGACCCTCGCTGGTAATATTTTACAGAATCCCGGTCGTGTCGTCTCGTACGTCTCGGTGCGGACATTATATACGTCTATAACGTTATATATCCTAACCAAAGGCAACTTCACATCTCGGATGTAGTATTCTCCAACATTCCTGGCGGGTAGGACCCTACTTCTCGGTGGGCACATTATATACGTCTGTAACGTAATATAACCTAACCAAAGCCACCTACAGCCTCGCTGGTAATGTTTCACAGAATCCCGTTCGTGGCTTCCCGTACGTCTCGAATCCGGACATTATATACTTCTATAAAGTTATATATCCTAACCTAAGGCAACCTAACATCTCGGATGTAGTATTTCACAACACTCCTGGCGGATCGGCACCAATTCTCGGTGGGAACATTATATACGTCTATAACGGAATATAACCTAACATAACCCATCTAGCCCCTAGCTGGGAATGTTTTACAGAATCCCGGTCGTGTCGTCCCGCACGTCTCGGTGCGGACATCATATACGTCTATAACGTTATATATGCTAACCTAAGGCAACCTAACATCTCGGATGTAGTATTTCACAACATTCCTGGCTGGTGGGCCCCACTTCTCGGTGGGAACATTATATACGTTTATAACGTAGTATAACCTAACCTAACCCATCTAGACCCTCGCTGGTAATGTTTTACAAAATCCCGGTCGTGTCGGCCCATACTTCTCCGTGGGGACATTATATACGTCTATATCGTTATATATCCTAACCTAAGGCAACCTAACATCTCGGATATAGTATTTCACAACATTCCTGGCGGGTCGGCCCCTACTTCTCGGTGGGCACATTATATACGACTATATCGTAATATAACCTAACCTAACCCATCTAGACCCTCGCTGGTAATGTTTTACAAAATCCCGGTCGTGTCGGCCCATACTTCTCCGTGGGGGCATTATATACGTCTATATCGTTATATATCCTAACCTAAGGCAACCTAACATCTCGGATGTAGTATTTTCCAACATTCCTGGCGGGGCGGCCGCTACTTCCCGGTGGGCACATTATATACGTCTATAACGTAATATACCCTAACCTAACCCATCTAGCCCCTAGCTGGGAATGTTTTACAGAATCCCGGTCGTGTCGTCCCGTACGTCTCGGTGCGGACATTATGTACGTCTATAACGTTATATATCCTAACCTAAGGCAACTTAACCTCTCGGATGTAGTATTTTCCAACATTCTTGGCGGGTCGGACCCTACTTCTCGGTGCGCACATTATATACGTCTAGATCGTAATATAACCTAACCTAACCCATCTAGACCCTCGCTGTTAATGTTTTACAAAATCCCGGTCGCGTCGGCACGTACGTCTCGGTGCGGACATTATATACGTCTATAACGTTATATATCCTAACCTAAGGGAACCTAACATCTCGGATGTAGTATTTCACAACATTCCTGGCTGGTGGGCCCCACTTCTCGGTGGGAACATTATATACGTTTATAACGTAGTATAACCTAACCTAACCCATCTAGCCCCTCGCTTGTAATGTTTTTCAGAATCCCGGTCGTGTCCTCCCGTACGTCTCGGTGCGGACATTATATACGTCTATAACGTTATATATCCTAACCAAAGGCAACCTAACATCTCGAATGTAGTATTTCACATCATTCCTGGCGGGTCGGACCCTACTTCTCGGTGGGCACATTATATACGTCTATATCGTAATATAACCTAACCTAAACCATCCAGACCCTCGCTGGTAATGTTTTACAAAATCCCGGTCGTGGCGGCCCGTACTGTTTCGTGGGGACATTATATACGTCTATAATTTTATATATCCTAACGTAAGGGGACCTAACATCTCGGATGTAGTATTTTCCAACATTCCTGCCGGGTCGGCCCCTACTTCTCGGTGGGCACATTATATACGTCTATATCGTAATATAACCTAACCTAACCCATCTAGACCCTCGCTGGTAATATTTTACAGAATCCCGGTCGTGTCGTCTCGTACGTCTCGGTGCGGACATTATATACGTCTATAACGTTATATATCCTAACCAAAGGCAACTTCACATCTCGGATGTAGTATTCTCCAACATTCCGGGCGGGTAGGACCCTACTTCTCGGTGGGCACATTATATACGTCTGTAACGTAATATAACCTAACCAAAGCCACCTACAGCCTCGCTGGTAATGTTTCACAGAATCCCGTTCGTGGCTTCCCGTACGTCTCGAATCCGGACATTATATACTTCTATAAAGTTATATATCCTAACCTAAGGCAACCTAACATCTCGGATGTAGTATTTCACAACACTCCTGGCGGATCGGCACCAATTCTCGGTGGGAACATTATATACGTCTATAACGGAATATAACCTAACATAACCCATCTAGCCCCTAGCTGGGAATGTTTTACAAAATCCCGGTCGTGTCGGCCCGTACTTCTCTGTGGGGACATTATTTACGTCTATAACGTTATATATCCTAACCTAAGGGAACCTAACATCTCGGATGTAGTATTTCACAACATTCCTGGCTGGTCGGCCCCACTTCTCGGTGGGAACATTATATACGTTTATAACGTAGTATAGCCTAACCTAACCCATCTATCCCCTCGCTTATAATGTTTTACAGTATCCCGGTCGTGTCGTCCCGTGCGTCTCGGTGCGGACATTATATACGTCTATAACGTTATATATCCTAACCAAAGGCAACTTAACATCTCGGATGTAGTATTTTCCAGCATTCCTGGCGGGTCGGACCCTACTTCTCGGTGGGCACATTATATACGTCTATATCGTAATATAACCTAACCTAACCTATCTAGACCCTCGCTGGTAATGTTTTACAAAATCTCGGTCGTGGCGGCCCGTACTTTTCCGTGGGGACATTATATACGTCTATAATTTTATATATCCTAACCTAAGGGAACCTAACATCTCGGATGTGGTATTTCACAACATTCCTGGCTGGTCGGCCCCACTTCTCGGTGGGAACATTATATACGTTTATAACGTAATATAACCTAACCTAAGCCACCTACACCCTCGCTGGTAATGTTTCACAGAATCCCGTTCGTGTCTTCCCGTACGTCTCGAAGCCGGACATTATATACGTCTATAAAGTTATATATTCTAACCTAAGGCAACCTAACATCTCGAATGTAGTATTTCACAACATTCCTGGCGGGTCGGCCCCACTTCTCGGTGGGAACATTATTTACGTCTATAACGTAATATAACCTAACCTAACCAATCTAGAACCTCGCTGGTAATGTTTTACAAAAGCCCGGTCGTGTCGGCCCGTACTTCTCGGTGGGGACATCATTTACGTCTATAACGTTATATATCCTAACCTAAGGGAACCTAACATCTCGGATGTAGTATTTCACAACATTCCTGGCGGCTCGGCCCCTACTTCTCGGTGGGCACATTATATACGTCTATATCGTAATATAACCTAACCTAACCCATCTAGACCCTCGCTGGTAATGTTTTACAAAATCCCGGTAGTGTCGGCCCGTACTTCTCGGTGGGGACATTATTTACGTCTATAACGTTATATATCCTAACCAAAGGCAACTTTACATCTCGGATGTAGTATTTTCCAACATTCCTGGCGGGTCGGACCCTACTTCTCGGTGGGCACATTATATACGTCTATATCGTAATATAACCTAAACTAACCCATCTAGACCCTCGCTGGTAATGTTTTACAAAATCCCGGTCATGTCGGCCCGTACTTTTCCGTGGGGACATTTTACACGTCTATAATTTTATATATCCTAACCTAAGGGAAGCTAACATCTCGGATGTAGTATTTTCCAACATTCCTGGCGGGTCGGCCCCTCCTTCTCGGTGGGCACATTATATACGTCTATATCGTAATATAACCTAACCTAACCCATCTAGACCCTCGCTGGTAATGTTTTACAAAATCCCGGTCGTGGCGGCCCGTACTGTTCCGTGGGGACATTATATACGTCTATAATTTTATATATCCTAACCTAAGGGGACCTAACATCTCGGATGTAGTATTTTCCAACATTCCTGCCGGGTCGGCCCCTACTTCTCGGTGGGCACATTATATACGTCTATATCGTAATATAACCTAACCTAACCCATCTAGACCCTCGCTGGTAATATTTTACAGAATCCCGGTCGTGTCGTCTCGTACGTCTCGGTGCGGACATTATATACGTCTATAACGTTATATATCCTAACCTAAGGGAACCTAACATCTCGGATGTAGTATTTCACAACATTCCTGGCTGGTGGGCCCCACTTCTCGGTGGGAACATTATATACGTTTATAACGTAGTATAACCTAACCTAACCCATCTAGCCCCCCGCTTGTAATGTTTTACAGAATCCCGGTCGTGTCGTCCCGTACGTCTCGGTGCGGAGATTATGTACGTCTATAACGTTATATATCCTAACCAAAGGCAACCTAACATCTCGAATGTAGTATTTCACAACATTCCTGGCGGGTCGGACCCTACTTCTCGGTGGGCACATTATATACGTCTATATCGTAATATGACCTAACCTAACCCATCTAGACCCTCGCTGGTAATGTTTTACAAAATCCCGGTCGTGGCGGCCCGTACTTTTCCGTGGGGACATTATATACGTCTATAATTTTATATATCCTAACCTAAGGGAACCTAACATCTCGGATGTAGTATTTTCCAACATTCCTGCCGGGTCGGCCCTTACTTCTCGGTGCGCACATTATCTACGTCTATATCGTAATATAACCTAACCTAACCCATCTAGACCCTCGCTGGTAATGTTTTACAGAATCCCGGTCGTGTCGTCTCGTACGTCTCGGTGCGGACATTATATACGTCTATAACGTTATATATCCTAACCAAAGGCAACTTTACATCTCGGATGTAGTATTTTCCAACATTCCTGGCGGGTCGGACCCTACTTCTCGGTGGGCACATTATATACGTCTATATCGTAATATAACCTAAACTAACACATCTAGACCCTCGCTGGTAATGTTTTACAAAATCCCGGTCATGTCGGCCCGTACTTTTCCGTGGGGACATTTTACACGTCTATAATTTTATATATCCTAACCTAAGGGAAGCTAACATCTCGGATGTAGTATTTTCCAACATTCCTGGCGGGTCGGCCCCTACTTCTCGGTGGGCACATTATATACGTCTATATCGTAATATAACCTAACCTAACCCATCTAGACCCTCGCTGGTAATGTTTTACAAAATCCCGGTCGTGGCGGCCCGTACTGTTCCGTGGGGACATTATATACGTCTATAATTTTATATATCCTAACCTAAGGGGACCTAACATCTCGGATGTAGTATTTTCCAACATTCCTGCCGGGTCGGCCCCTACTTCTCGGTGGGCACATTATATACGTCTATATCGTAATATAACCTAACCTAACCCATCTAGACCCTCGCTGGTAATATTTTACAGAATCCCGGTCGTGTCGTCTCGTACGTCTCGGTGCGGACATTATATACGTCTACAACGTTATATATCCTAACCTAAGGGAACCTAACATCTCGGATGTAGTATTTCACAACATTCCTGGCTGGTGGGCTCCACTTCTCGGTGGGAACATTATATACGTTTATAACGTAGTATAACCTAACCTAACCCATCTAGCCCCTCGCTTGTAATGTTTTACAGAATCCCGGTCGTGTCGTCCCGTACGTCTCGGTGCGGACATTATGTACGTCTATAACGTTATATATCCTAACCAAAGGCAACCTAACATCTCGAATGTAGTATTTCACAACATTCCTGGCGGGTCGGACCCTACTTCTCGGTGGGCACATTATATACGTCTATATCGTAATATGACCTAACCTAACCCATCTAGACCCTCGCTGGTAATGTTTTACAAAATCCCGGTCGTGGCGGCCCGTACTTTTCCGTGGGGACATTATATACGTCTATAATTTTATATATCCTAACCTAAGGGAACCTAACATCTCGGATGTAGTATTTTCCAACATTCCTGCCGGGTCGGCCCCTACTTCTCGGTGCGCACATTATCTACGTCTATATCGTAATATAACCTAACCTAACCCATCTAGACCCTCGCTGGTAATGTTTTACAGAATCCCGGTCGTGTCGTCTCGTACGTCTCGGTGCGGACATTATATACGTCCATAACGTTATATATCCTAACCAAAGGCAACTTTACATCTCGGATGTAGTATTTTCCAACATTCCTGGCGGGTCGGACCCTACTTCTCGGTGGGCACATTATATACGTCTATATCGTAATATAACCTAACCTAACCCATCTAGACCCTCGCTGGTAATATTTTACAGAATCCCGGTCGTGTCGTCTCGTACGTCTCGGTGCGGACATTATATACGTCTACAACGTTATATATCCTAACCTAAGGGAACCTAACATCTCGGATGTAGTATTTCACAACATTCCTGGCTGGTGGGCTCCACTTCTCGGTGGGAACATTATATACGTTTATAACGTAGTATAACCTAACCTAACCCATCTAGCCCCTCGCTTGTAATGTTTTACAGAATCCCGGTCGTGTCGTCCCGTACGTCTCGGTGCGGACATTATGTACGTCTATAACGTTATATATCCTAACCAAAGGCAACCTAACATCTCGAATGTAGTATTTCACAACATTCCTGGCGGGTCGGACCCTACTTCTCGGTGGGCACATTATATACGTCTATATCGTAATATGACCTAACCTAACCCATCTAGACCCTCGCTGGTAATGTTTTACAAAATCCCGGTCGTGGCGGCCCGTACTTTTCCGTGGGGACATTATATACGTCTATAATTTTATATATCCTAACCTAAGGGAACCTAACATCTCGGATGTAGTATTTTCCAACATTCCTGCCGGGTCGGCCCCTACTTCTCGGTGCGCACATTATCTACGTCTATATCGTAATATAACCTAACCTAACCCATCTAGACCCTCGCTGGTAATGTTTTACAGAATCCCGGTCGTGTCGTCTCGTACGTCTCGGTGCGGACATTATATACGTCCATAACGTTATATATCCTAACCAAAGGCAACTTTACATCTCGGATGTAGTATTTTCCAACATTCCTGGCGGGTCGGACCCTACTTCTCGGTGGGCACATTATATACGTCTATATCGTAATATAACCTAAACTAACCCATCTAGACCCTCGCTGGTAATGTTTTACAAAATCCCGGTCATGTCGGCCCGTACTTTTCCGTGGGGACATTTTACACGTCTATAATTTTATATATCCTAACCTAAGGGAAGCTAACATCTCGGATGTAGTATTTTCCAACATTCCTGGCGGGTCGGCCCCTACTTCTCGGTGGGCACATTATATACGTCTATATCGTAATATAACCTAACCCAACCCATCTAGACCCTCGCTGGTAATGTTTTACAAAATCCCGGTCGTGGCGGCCCGTACTGTTCCGTGGGGACATTATATACGTCTATAATTTTATATATCCTAACCTAAGGGGACCTAACATCTCGGATGTAGTATTTTCCAACATTCCTGCCGGGTCGGCCCCTACTTCTCGGTGGGCACATTATATACGTCTATATCGTAATATAACCTAACCTAACCCATCTAGACCCTCGCTGGTAATATTTTACAGAATCCCGGTCGTGTCGTCTCGTACGTCTCGGTGCGGACATTATATACGTCTATAACGTTATATATCCTAACCTAAGGGAACCTAACATCTCGGATGTAGTATTTCACAACATTCCTGGCTGGTGGGCCCCACTTCTCGGTGGGAACATTATATACGTTTATAACGTAGTATAACCTAACCTAACCCATCTAGCCCCTCGCTTGTAATGTTTTTCAGAATCCCGGTCGTGTCGTCCCGTACGTCTCGGTGCGGACATTATATACGTCTATAACGTTATATATCCTAACCAAAGGCAACTTAACATCTCGGATGTAGTATTTTCCAACATTCCTGGCGCGTCGGACCCTACTTCTCGGTGGGCACATTATATACGTCTATATCGTAATATAACCTAAACTAACCCATCTAGACCCTCGCTGGTAATGTTTACAAAATCCCGGTCATGTCGGCCCGTACTTTTCCGTGGGGACATTTTACACGTCTATAATTTTATATATCCTAACCTAAGGGAAGCTAACATCTCGGATGTAGTATTTTCCAACATTCCTTGCGGGTCGGCCCCTACTTCTCGGTGGGCACATTATATACGTCTATATCGTAGCATAACCCAACCTAACCCATCTAGACCCTCGCTGGTAATGTTTTACAAAATCCCGGTCGTGTCGGCCCGTACATCTCGGTGAGGACATTATATACGTCTATAACGTTATATATCCTAACCTAAGGGAACCTAACATCTCGGATGTAGTATTTCACAACATTCCTGGCGGGTCGGCTCCTATTTCTCGGTGGGCACATTATATACGTCTATATCGTAATATAACCTAACCTAACCCATCTAGACCCTCGCTGGTAATGTTTGACAAAATCCCGGTCGTGCCGGCCCATACTTCTCCGTGCGGACATTATATACGTCTATATCGTTATATATCCTAACCTAAGGCAACCTAACATCTCGGATGTCGTATTTCTCAACATTCCTGGCGGGTCGGCCCCTACTTCTCGGTGGGCACATTATATACGTCTGTAACGTAATATAACCTAACCTAAGCCACCTACACCCTCGCTTGTAATGTTTCACAGAATCCCGTTCGTGTCTTCCCGTACGTCTCGAAGCCGGACATTATATACGTCTATAAAGTTATATATCCTAACCTAAGCCAACCTAACATCTCGGATGTAGTATTTCACAACATTCCTGGCTGGTCGGCCCCACTTCTCGGTGGGAACATTATATACGTTTATAACGTAGTATAGCCTAACCTAACCCATCAAGACCCTCGCTGTTAATGTTTTACAAAATCCCGGTCGTGTCGGCCCGTACTTTTCCGTGGGGACATTATATACGTCTATAATTTTATATATCCTAACCTAAGGCAACTTGACATCTCGGATGTAGTATTTTCCAACATTCCTGGCGGGTCGGCCCCTACTTCTCGGTGGGCACATTATATACGTCTATATCGTAATATAACCTAACCTAACCCATCTAGACCCTCGCTGGTAATGTTTTACAAAATCCCGGTCGTGTCGGCCCGTACTTCTCCGTGTGGACATTATATACGTCTATATCGTTATATATCCTAACCTAAGGCAACTTAACATCTCCGATGTAGTATTTCACAACATTCCTGGCGGGGCGGCGCCAATTCTCGGTGGGCACATTATATACGTCTATATCGTAATATAACCTAACCTAAGCCACCTACACCCCCGCTGGTAATGTTTCACAGAATCCGGTTCGTGTCTTCCCGTACGTCTCGAAGCCGGACATTATATACGTCTATAAAGTTATATATCCTAACCTAAGGCAACCTAACATCTCGAATGTAGTATTTCACAACATCCCTGGCGGGTCGGACCCTACTTCTCGGTGGGCACATTATATACGTCTATATCGTAATATAACCTAACCTAACCCATCTAGACCCTCGCTGGTAATGTTTTACAAAATCCCGGTCTTGTCGGCCCGTACTTCTCGGTGGGGACATTATATACGTATATAACGTTATATATCCTAACCTAAGGGAACCTAACATCTCGGATGTAGTATTTCACAACATTCCTGGCTGGTGGGCCCCACTTCTCGGTGGGAACATTATATACGTTTATAACGTAGTATAACCTAACCTAACCCATCTAGCCCCTCGCTTGTAATGTTTTTCAGAATCCCGGTCGTGTCGTCCCGTACGTCTCGGTGCGGACATTATATACGTCTATAACGTTATATATCCTAACCAAAGGCAACTTAACATCTCGGATGTAGTATTTTCCAACATTCCTGGCGCGTCGGACCCTACTTCTCGGTGGGCACATTATATACGTCTATATCGTAATATAACCTAAACTAACCCATCTAGACCCTCGCTGGTAATGTTTACAAAATCCCGGTCATGTCGGCCCGTACTTTTCCGTGGGGACATTTTACACGTCTATAATTTTATATATCCTAACCTAAGGGAAGCTAACATCTCGGATGTAGTATTTTCCAACATTCCTTGCGGGTCGGCCCCTACTTCTCGGTGGGCACATTATATACGTCTATATCGTAGCATAACCCAACCTAACCCATCTAGACCCTCGCTGGTAATGTTTTACAAAATCCCGGTCGTGTCGGCCCGTACATCTCGGTGAGGACATTATATACGTCTATAACGTTATATATCCTAACCTAAGGGAACCTAACATCTCGGATGTAGTATTTCACAACATTCCTGGCGGGTCGGCTCCTATTTCTCGGTGGGCACATTATATACGTCTATATCGTAATATAACCTAACCTAACCCATCTAGACCCTCGCTGGTAATGTTTGACAAAATCCCGGTCGTGCCGGCCCATACTTCTCCGTGCGGACATTATATACGTCTATATCGTTATATATCCTAACCTAAGGCAACCTAACATCTCGGATGTCGTATTTCTCAACATTCCTGGCGGGTCGGCCCCTACTTCTCGGTGGGCACATTATATACGTCTGTAACGTAATATAACCTAACCTAAGCCACCTACACCCTCGCTTGTAATGTTTCACAGAATCCCGTTCGTGTCTTCCCGTACGTCTCGAAGCCGGACATTATATACGTCTATAAAGTTATATATCCTAACCTAAGCCAACCTAACATCTCGGATGTAGTATTTCACAACATTCCTGGCTGGTCGGCCCTTCTTCTCGGTGGGAACATTATATACGTTTATAACGTAGTATAGCCTAACCTAACCCATCAAGACCCTCGCTGTTAATGTTTTACAAAATCCCGGTCGTGTCGGCCCGTACTTTTCCGTGGGGACATTATATACGTCTATAATTTTATATATCCTAACCTAAGGCAACTTGACATCTCGGATGTAGTATTTTCCAACATTCCTGGCGGGTCGGCCCCTACTTCTCGGTGGGCACATTATATACGTCTATATCGTAATATAACCTAACCTAACCCATCTAGACCCTCGCTGGTAATGTTTTACAAAATCCCGGTCGTGTCGGCCCGTACTTCTCCGTGTGGACATTATATACGTCTATATCGTTATATATCCTAACCTAAGGCAACTTAACATCTCCGATGTAGTATTTCACAACATTCCTGGCGGGGCGGCGCCAATTCTCGGTGGGCACATTATATACGTCTATATCGTAATATAACCTAACCTAAGCCACCTACACCCCCGCTGGTAATGTTTCACAGAATCCGGTTCGTGTCTTCCCGTACGTCTCGAAGCCGGACATTATATACGTCTATAAAGTTATATATCCTAACCTAAGGCAACCTAACATCTCGAATGTAGTATTTCACAACATCCCTGGCGGGTCGGACCCTACTTCTCGGTGGGCACATTATATACGTCTATATCGTAATATAACCTAACCTAACCCATCTAGACCCTCGCTGGTAATGTTTTACAAAATCCCGGTCTTGTCGGCCCGTACTTCTCGGTGGGGACATTATATACGTATATAACGTTATATATCCTAACCTAAGGGAACCTAACATCTCGGATGTAGTATTTCACAACATTCCTGGCTGGTGGGCCCCACTTCTCGGTGGGAACATTATATACGTTTATAACGTAGTATAACCTAACCTAACCCATCTAGCCCCTCGCTTGTAATGTTTTTCAGAATCCCGGTCGTGTCGTCCCGTACGTCTCGGTGCGGACATTATATACCTCTATAACGTTATATATCCTAACCTAAGGGAACCTAACATCTCGAATGTAGTATTTCACAACATTCCTGGCGGGTCGGACCCTACTTCTCGGTGGGCACAATATATACGTCTATATCGTAATATAACCTAACCTAACCCATCTAGATCCTCGCTGGTAATGTTTTACAAAATCCCGGTCGTGGCGGCCCGTACTTTTCCGTGGGGACATTATATACGTCTATAATTTTATATATCCTAACCTAAGGGAACCTAACATCTCGGATGTAGTATTTTCCAACATTCCTGGCGGGTCGGACCCTACTTCTCGGTGGGCACATTATATACGTCTATATCGTAATATAACCTAAACTAACCCATCTAGACCCTCGCTGGTAATGTTTTACAAAATCCCGGTCATGTCGGCCCGTACTTTTCCGTGGTGACATTTTAGACGTCTATAATTTTATATATCCTAACCTAAGGGAAGCTAACATCTCGGATGTAGTATTTTCCAACATTCCTGGCGGGTCGGCCCCTACTTCTCGGTGGGCACATTATATACGTCTGTAATGTAATATAACCTAACCTAAGCCACCTTCAGCCTCGCTGGTAATGTTTCACAGAATCCCGTTCGTGTCTTCCCGTACGTCTCGAATCTGGACAATATATACGTCTATAAAGTTATATATCCAAACCTAAGGCAACCTAACATCTCGGATGTAGTATTTCACAACATTCCTGGCGGGTCGGCACCAATTCTCGGTGGGAACATTATATACGTCTATAACGGAATATAACCTAACATAACCCATCTAGCCCCTAGCTGGGAATGTTTTACAGAATCCCGGTCGTGTCGTCCCGCACGTCTCGGTGCGGACATCATATACGTCTATAACGTTATATATGCTAACCTAAGGGAACCTAACATCTCGGATATAGTATTTCACAACATTCCTGGCGGGTCGGCCCCTACTTCTCGGTGGGCACATTATATACGTCTGTATCATAATATAACCTAACCTAACCTATCTAGACACTCGCTGGTAATGTTTTACAAAATCCCGGTCGCGTCGGCACGTACGTCTCGGTGCGGACATTATATACGTCTATAACGTTATATATCCTAACCTAAGGGAACCTAACATCTCGGATGTAGTATTTCACAACATTCCTGGCTGGTCGGCCCCACTTCTCGGTGGGAACATTATATACGTTTATAACGTAGTATAGCCTAACCTAACCCATCTATCCCCTCGCTTATAATGTTTTACAGTATCCCGGTCGTGTCGTCCCGTGCGTCTCGGTGCGGACATTATATACGTCTATAACGTTATATATCCCAACCAAAGGCAACCTAACATCTCGAATGTATTATTTCACAACATTCCTGGCGGGTCGGACCCTACTTCTCGGTGGGCACATTATATACGTCTATATCGTAATATAACCTAACCTAACCCATCTAGACCCTCGCTGGTAATGTTTTACAAAATCCCGGTCGTGGCGGCCCATACTTCTCCGTGGGGACATTATATACGTCTATATCGTTATATATCCTAACCTAAGGCAACCTAACATCTCGGATGTAGTATTTTCCAACATTCCTGGCGGGGCGGCCGCTACTTCTCGGTGGGCACATTATATACGTCTATAATGTAATATAACCTAACCTAACCCATCTAGCCCCTAGCTGGGAATGTTTTACAGAATCCCGGTCGTGTCGTCCCGTACGTCTCGGTGCGGACATTATGTACGTCTATAACGTTATATATCCTAACCTAAGGCAACTTAACCTCTCGGATGTAGTATTTTCCAACATTCTTGGCGGGTCGGACCCTACTTCTCGGTGGGCACATTATATACGTCTACATCGTAATACAACCTAACGTAACCCATCTAGACCCTCGCTGGTAATGTTTTACAAAATCCCGGTCGTGGCGGCCCGTACTTTTCCGTGGGGACATTATATACGTCTATAATTTTATATATCCTAACCTAAGGGAACCTAACATCTCGGATGTAGTATTTTCCAACATTCCTGCCGGGTCGGCCCCTACTTGTCGGTGGGCACATTATCTACGTCTATATCGTAATATAACCTAACCTAACCCATCTAGACCCTCGCTGGTAATGTTTTACAGAATCCCGGACGTGTCGTCTCGTACGTCTCGGTGCGGACATTATATACGTCTATAACGTTATATATCCTAACCAAAGGCAACTTAACATCTCGGATGTAGTATTTTCCAACATTCCTGGCGCGTCGGACCCTACTTCTCGGTGGGCACATTATATACGTCTATATCGTAATATAACCTAAACTAACCCATCTAGACCCTCGCTGGTAATGTTTACAAAATCCCGGTCATGTCGGCCCGTACTTTTCCGTGGGGACATTTTACACGTCTATAATTTTATATATCCTAACCTAAGGGAAGCTAACATCTCGGATGTAGTATTTTCCAACATTCCTTGCGGGTCGGCCCCTACTTCTCGGTGGGCACATTATATACGTCTATATCGTAATATAACCTAACCTAACCCATCTAGACCCTCGCTGGTAATGTTTTACAAAATCCCGGTCGTGTCGGCCCGTACTTCTCGGTGGGGACATTATTTACGTCTATAACGTTATATATCCTAACCTAAGGCAACCTAACATCTCGGATGTAGTATTTCACAACATTCCTGGCGGGTCGGCCCCTACTTCTCGGTGGGCACATTATATACGTCTATATCGTAATATAACATAACCTAACCCATCTAGACCCTCGCTGGTAATGTTTGACAAAATCCCGGTCGTGCCGGCCCATACTTCTCCGTGGGGACATTATATACGTCTATATCGTTATATATCCTAACCTAAGGCAACCTAACATCTCGGATGTAGTATTTCACAACATTCCTGGCGGGTCGGCCCCTACTTCTCGGTGGGCACATTATATACGTCTGTAACGTAATATAACCTAACCTAAGCCACCTACACCCTCGCTTGTAATGTTTCACAGAATCCCGTTCGTGTCTTCCCGTACGTCTCGAAGCCGGACATTATATATGTCTATAAAGTTATATATCCTAACCTAAGGCAACCTAACATCTCGGATGTAGTATTTCACAACATTCCTGGCGGGTCGGCCCCAGTTCTCGGTGGGAACATTATATACGTTTATAACGTAATATAACCTAACCTAACCCATCTAGCCCCTCGCTGGTTATGTTTTACAAAATCCCAGTCGTGTCGGCCCGTACTTTTCCGTGGGGACATTATATACGTCTATAGTTTTATATATCCTAACCTAAGGCAACTTAACATCTCGGACGTAGTATTTTCCAACATTCCTGGCGGGTCGGCCCCTACTTCTCGGTGGGCACATTATATACGTCTATAACGTTATATATCCTAACCAAAGGCAACTTAACATCTCGGTTGTAGTATTTTCCAACATTCCTGGCGTGTCGGACCCTACTTCTCGGTGGGCACATTATATACGTCTATATCGTAATATAACCTAAACTAACCCATCTAGACCCTCGCTGGTAATGTTTACAAAATCCCGGTCATGTCGGCCCGTACTTTTCCGTGGGGACATTTTACACGTCTATAATTTTATATATCCTAACCTAAGGGAAGCTAACATCTCGGATGTAGTATTTTCCAACATTCCTTGCGGGGCGGCCGCTACTTCTCGGTGGGCACATTATATACGTCTATAACGTAATATAACCTAACCTAACCCATCTAGCCCCTAGCTGGGAATGTTTTACAGAATCCCGGTCGTGTCGTCCCGTACGTTTCGGTGCGGACGTTATGTACGTCTATAACGTTATATATCCTATCTTAAGGCAACTTAACCTCTCGGATGTAGTATTTTCCAACATTCTTGGCGGGTCGGACCCTACTTCTCGGTGGGCGCATTATATACGTCTACATCGTAATACAACCTAACCTAACCCATCTAATCCCTCGTTGTTAATGTTTTACAAAATCCCGGTCGCGTCGGCATGTACGTCTCGGTGCGGACATTATATACCTCTATAACGTTATATATCCTAACCTAAGGCAACCTAACATCTCGGATGTAGTATTTCACAACATTCCTGGCGGGTCGGCCCCTACTTCTCGGTGGGCACATTATATACGTCTGTAACGTAATATAACCTAACCTAAGCCACCTACACCCTCGCTTGTAATGTTTCACAGAATCCCGTTCGTGTCTTCCCGTACGTCTCGAAGCCGGACATTATATACGTCTATAAAGTTATATATCCTAACCTAAGGCAACTTAACATCTCGGACGTAGTATTTTCCAACATTCCTGGCGGGTCGGCCCCTACTTCTCGGTGGGCACATTATATACGTCTATATCGTAATATAACCTAACCTAACCCATCTAGACCCTCGCTGGTAATGTTTTACAAAATCCCGGTCGTGTCGGCCCATACTTCTCCGTGGGGACATTATATACGTCTATATCGTTATATATCCTAACCTAAGGCAACCTAACATCTCGGATGTAGTATTTTCCAACATTCCTGGCGGGGCGGCCGCTACTTCTCGGTGGGCACATTATATACGTCTATAACGTAATATAACCTAACCTAACCCATCTAGCCCCTAGCTGGGAATGTTTTACAGAATCCCGGTCGTGTCGTCCCGTACGTCTCGGTGCGGACATTATGTACGTCTATAACGTTATATATCCTAACCTAAGGCAACTTAACCTCTCGGATGTAGTATTTTCCAACATTCTTGGCGGGTCGGACCCTACTTCTCGGTGGGCGCATTATATACGTCTACATCGTAATACAACCTAACCTAACCCATCTAATCCCTCGTTGTTAATGTTTTACAAAATCCCGGTCGCGTCGGCACGTACGTCTCGGTGCGGACATTATATACCTCTATAACGTTATATATCCTAACCTAAGGGAACCTAACATCTCGAATGTAGTATTTCACAACATTCCTGGCGGGTCGGCCCCACTTCTCGGTGGGAACATTATTTACGTCTTTAACGTGATATAACCTAACCTAACCAATCTAGACCCTCGCTGGTAATGTTTTACAAAATCCCGGTCGTGTCGGCCCGTACTTCTCGGTGGGGACATTATTTACGTCTATAACGTTATATATCCTAACCTAAGGGAACCTAACATCTCGGATGTAGTATTTCACAACATTCCTGGCGGGTCGGCCCCTACTTCTCGGTGGGCACATTATATACGTCTATATCGTAATATAACATAACCTAACCCATCTAGACCCTCGCTGGTAATGTTTTACAAAATCCCGGTCGTGTCGGCCCATACTTCTCCGTGGGGACATTATATACGTCTATATCGTTATATATCCTAACCTAAGGCAACCTAACATCTCGGATGTAGTATTTTCCAACATTCCTGGCGGGGCGGCCGCTACTTCTCGGTGGGCACATTATATACGTCTATAACGTAATATAACCTAACCTAACCCATCTAGCACCCAGCTGGGAATGTTTTACAGAATCCCGGTCGTGTCGTCCCGTACGTCTCGGTGCGGACATTATGTACGTCTATAACGTTATATATCCTAACCTAAGGCAACTTAACCTCTCGGATGTAGTATTTTCCAACATTCTTGGCGGGTCGGACCCTACTTCTCGGTGGGCGCATTATATACGTCTACATCGTAATACAACCTAACCTAACCCATCTAATCCCTCGTTGTTAATGTTTTACAAAATCCCGGTCGCGTCGGCACGTACTTCTCGGTGGGCACATTATATACGTCTATATCGTAATATAACCTAACCTAAGCCACCTACAGCCCCGCTGGTAATGTTTCACAGAATCCGGTTCGTGTCTTCCCGTACGTCTCGAAGCCGGACATTATATACGTCTATAAAGTTATATATCCTAACCTAAGGCAACCTAACATCTCGAATGTAGTATTTCACAACATCCCTGGCGGGTCGGACCCTACTTCTCGGTGGGCACATTATATACGTCTATATCGTAATATAACCTAACCTAACCCATCTAGACCCTCGCTGGTAATGTTTTACAAAATCCCGGTCTTGTCGGCCCGTACTTCTCGGTGGGGACATTATATACGTATATAACGTTATATATCCTAACCTAAGGGAACCTAACATCTCGGATGTAG
Source organism: Xylocopa violacea (assembly GCA_963969225.1). Lineage (NCBI taxonomy): Eukaryota > Metazoa > Arthropoda > Insecta > Hymenoptera > Apidae > Xylocopa > Xylocopa violacea. The sequence continues at coordinate 1,602,550 of CAXAJV010000481.1, forward strand.
TATTTCACAACATTCCTGGCTGGTGGGCCCCACTTCTCGGTGGGAACATTATATACGTTTATAACGTAGTATAACCTAACCTAACCCATCTAGCCCCTCGCTTGTAATGTTTTTCAGAATCCCGGTCGTGTCGTCCCGTACGTCTCGGTGCGGACATTATATACGTCTATAACGTTATATATCCTAACCAAAGGCAACCTAACATCTCGAATGTAGTATTTCACAACATTCCTGGCGGGTCGGACCCTACTTCTCGGTGGGCACATTATATACGTCTATATCGTAATATAACCTAACCTAACCCATCTAGACCCTCGCTGGTAATGTTTGACAAAATCCCGGTCGTGCCGGCCCATACTTCTCCGTGGGGACATTATATACGTCTATATCGTTATATATCCTAACCTAAGGCAACCTAACATCTCGGATGTAGTATTTCACAACATTCCTGGCGGGTCGGCCCCTACTTCTCGGTGGGCACATTATATACGTCTGTAACGTAATATAACCTAACCTAAGCCACCTACACCCTCGCTTGTAATGTTTCACAGAATCCCGTTCGTGTCTTCCCGTACGTCTCGAAGCCGGACATTATATACGTCTATAAAGTTATATATCCTAACCTAAGGCAACCTAACATCTCGGATGTAGTATTTCACAACATTCCTGGCGGGTCGGCCCCAGTTCTCGGTGGGAACATTATATACGTTTATAACGTAATATAACCTAACCTAACCCATCTAGCCCCTCGCTGGTTATGTTTTACAAAATCCCAGTCGTGTCGGCCCGTACTTTTCCGTGGGGACATTATATACGTCTATAATTTTATATATCCTAACCTAAGGCAACTTAACATCTCGGACGTAGTATTTTCCAACATTCCTGGCGGGTCGGCCCCTACTTCTCGGTGGGCACATTATATACGTCTATATCGTAATATAACCTAACCTAACCCATCTAGACCCTCGCTGGTAATGTTTTACAAAATCCCGGTCGTGTCGGCCCGTACTTCTCCGTGGGGACATTATATACGTCTATATCGTTATATATCCTAACCTAAGGCAACCTAACATCTCGGATGTAGTATTTCACAACATTCCTGGCTGGTCGGCCCCACTTCTCGGTGGGAACATTATATACGTCTATATCGTAATATAACCTAACCTAACACATCTAGACCCTCGCTGGGAATGTTTTACAGAATCCCGGTCGTGTCGTCTCGTACGTCTCGGTGCGGACATTATATACGTCTATAACGTTATATATCCTAACCAAAGGCAACTTAACATCTCGGATGTAGTATTTTCCAACATTCCTGGCGGGTCGGCCCCTACTTCTTGGTGGGCACATTATATACGTCTGTAACGTAATATAACCTAACCTAAGCCACCTACACCCTCGCTTGTAATGTTTCACAGAATCCCGTTCGTGTCTTCCCGTACGTCTCGAAGCCGGACATTATATACGTCTATAAAGTGTTATATCCTAACCTAAGGCAACCTAACATCTCGGATGTAGTATTTCACAACATTCCTGGCGGGTCGGCCCCAGTTCTCGGTGGGAACATTATATACGTTTATAACGTAATATAACCTAACCTAACCCATCTAGCCCCTCGCTGGTTATGTTTTACAAAATCCCAGTCGTGTCGGCCAGTACATTTCCGTGGGGACATTATATACGTCTATAATTTTATATATCCTAACCTAAGGCAACTTGACATCTCGGATGTAGTATTTTCCAACATTCCTGGCGGGTCGGCCCCTACTTCTCGGTGGGCACATTATATACGTCTATATCGTAATATAACCTAACCTAACCCATCTAGACCCTCGCTGGTAATGTTTTACAAAATCCCGGTCGTGTCGGCCCGTACTTCTCCGTGTGGACATTATATACGTCTATATCGTTATATATCCTAACCTAAGGCAACTTAACATCTCCGATGTAGTATTTCACAACATTCCTGGCGGGGCGGCGCCAATTCTCGGTGGGCACATTATATACGTCTATATCGTAATATAACCTAACCTAAGCCACCTACACCCCCGCTGGTAATGTTTCACAGAATCCGGTTCGTGTCTTCCCGTACGTCTCGAAGCCGGACATTATATACGTCTATAAAGTTATATATCCTAACCTAAGGCAACCTAACATCTCGAATGTAGTATTTCACAACATCCCTGGCGGGTCGGACCCTACTTCTCTATGGGCACATTATATACGTCTATATCGTAATATAACCTAACCTAACCCATCTAGACCCTCGCTGGTAATGTTTTACAAAATCCCGGTCTTGTCGGCCCGTACTTCTCGGTGGGGACATTATATACGTATATAACGTTATACATCCTAACCTAAGGGAACCTAACATCTCGGATGTAGTATTTCACAACATCCCTGGCGGGTCGGACCCTACTTCTCGGTGGGCACATTATATACGTCTATATCGTAATATAACCTAACCTAACCCATCTAGACCCTCGCTGGTAATGTTTTACAAAATCCCGGTCTTGTCGGACCGTACTTCTCGGTGGGGACATTATATACGTATGTAACGTTATATATCCTAACCTAAGGCAACCTAACATCTCGGATGTAGTATTTCACAACATTCCTGGCTGGTGGGCCCCACTTCTCGGTGGGAACATTATATACGTTTATAACGTAGTATAACCTAACCTAACCCATCTAGACCCTCGCTGGTAATGTTTTACAAAATCCCGGTCGTGTCGGCCCATACTTCTCCGTGGGGACATTATATACGTCTATATCGTTATATATCCTAACCTAGGGCAACCTAACATCTCGGATGTAGTATTTTCCAACAATCCTGGCGGGGCGGAAGCTACTTCTCGGTGGGAACATTATATACGTCTATATCGTAATATAACCTAACCTAACCCATCTAGACCCTCGCTGGTAATGTTTTACAAAATCCCGGTCGTGTCGGCCCGTACTTCTCAGTGGGGACGTTATTTACGTCTATAACGTTATATATCCTAACCTAAGGGAACCTAACATCTCGGATGTAGTATTTCACAACATTCCTGGCGGGGCGGCCCCTACTTCTCGGTGGGCACATTATATACGTCTATATCGTAATATAACCTAACCTAACCCATCTAGACCCTCGCTGGTAATGTTTTACAAAATCCCGGTCGTGTCGGCCCGTACTTCTCCGTGGGGACATTATATACGTCTATATCGTTATATATCCTAACCTAAGGCAACCTAACATCTCGGATGTAGTATTTCACAACATTCCTGGCTGGTCGGCCCCACTTCTCGGTGGGAACATTATATACGTCTATATCGTAATATAACCTAACCTAACACATCTAGACCCTCGCTGGTAATGTTTTACAGAATCCCGGTCGTGTCGTCTCGTACGTCTCGGTGCGGACATTATATACGTCTATAACGTTATATATCCTAACCAAAGGCAACTTAACATCTCGGATGTAGTATTTTCCAACATTCCTGGCGGGTCGGCCCCTACTTCTTGGTGCGCACATTATATACGTCTGTAACGTAATATAACCTAACCTAAGCCACCTACACCCTCGCTTGTAATGTTTCACAGAATCCCGTTCGTGTCTTCCCGTACGTCTCGAAGCCGGACATTATACACGTCTATAAAGTTATATATCCTAACCTAAGGCAACCTAACATCTCGGATGTAGTATTTCACAACATTCCTGGCGGGTCGGCCCCAGTTCTCGGTGGGAACATTATATACGTTTATAACATAATATAACCTAACCTAACCCATCTAGCCCCTCGCTGGTTATGTTTTACAAAATCCCAGTCGTGTCGGCCCGTACATTTCCGTGGGGACATTATATACGTCTATAAGTTTATATATCCTAACCTAAGGCACCTTGACATCTCGGATGTAGTATTTTCCAACATTCCTGGCGGGTCGGCCCCTACTTCTCGGTGGGCACATTATATACGTCTATATCGTAATATAACCTAACCTAACCCATCTAGACCCTCGCTGGTAATGTTTTACAAAATCCCGGTCGTGTCGGCCCGTACTTCTCCGTGTGGACATTATATACGTCTATATCGTTATATATCCTAACCTAAGGCAACTTAACATCTCCGATGTAGTATTTCACAACATTCCTGGCGGGGCGGCGCCAATTCTCGGTGGGCACATTATATACGTCTATATCGTAATATAACCTAACCTAAGCCACCTACACCCCCGCTGGTAATGTTTCACAGAATCCGGTTCGTGTCTTCCCGTACGTCTCGAAGCCGGACATTATATACGTCTATAAAGTTATATATCCTAACCTAAGGCAACCTAACATCTCGAATGTAGTATTTCACAACATCCCTGGCGGGTCGGACCCTACTTCTCGGTGGGCACATTATATACGTCTATATCGTAATATAACCTAACCTAACCCATCTAGACCCTCGCTGGTAATGTTTTACAAAATCCCGGTCTTGTCGGCCCGTACTTCTCGGTGGGGACATTATATACGTATATAACGTTATATATCCTAACCTAAGGGAACCTAACATCTCGGATGTAGTATTTCACAACATTCCTGGCTGGTGGGCCCCACTTCTCGGTGGGAACATTATATACGTTTATAACGTAGTATAACCTAACCTAACCCATCTAGCCCCTCGCTTGTAATGTTTTTCAGAATCCCGGTCGTGTCGTCCCGTACGTCTCGGTGCGGACATTATATACGTCTATAACGTTATATATCCTAACCAAAGGCAACCTAACATCTCGAATGTAGTATTTCACAACATTCCTGGCGGGTCGGACCCTACTTCTCGGTGGGCACATTATATACGTCTATATCGTAATATAACCTAACCTAACCCATCTAGACCCTCGCTGGTAATGTTTTACAAAATCCCGGTCGTGGCGGACCGTACTGTTCCGTGGGGACATTATATACGTCTATAATTTTATATATCCGAACCTAAGGGGACATAACATCTCGGATGTAGTATTTTCCAACATTCCTGGCGGGTCGGACCCTACTTCTCGGTGGGCACATTATATACGTCTATATCGTAATATAACCTGACCTAACCCATCTAGACCCTCGCTGGTAATGTTTTACAAAATCCCGGTCGTGGCGGCCCGTACTTTTCCGTGGGGACATTATATACGTCTATAATTTTATATATCCTAACCTAAGGGAACCTAACACCTCGGATGTAGTATTTTCCAACATTCCTGCCGGGTCGTCCCCTACTTCTCGGTGGGCACATTATATACGTCTATATCGTAATATAACCTAACCTAACCCACCTAGACCCTCGCTGGTAATGTTTTACAGAATCCCGGTCATGTCGGCCCGTAATTTTCCGTGGGGACATTTTATACGTCTATAATTTTATATATCCTAACCTAAGGCAACCTAACATCTCGAATGTAGTATTTCACAACATTCCTGGCGGGTCGGACCCTACTTCTCGGTGGGCACATTATATACGTCTATATCGTAATATAACCTATCCTAACCCATCTAGACCCTCGCTGGTAATGTTTTACAGAATCCCGGTCGTGTCGTCTCGTACGTCTCGGTGCGGACATTATATACGTCTATAACGTTATATATCCAAACCTAAGGGAACCTAACATCTCGGATATAGTATTTCACAACATTCCTGGCGGGTCGGCCCCTACATCTCGGTGGGCACATTATATACGTCTATATCGTAATATAACCTAACCTAACCCATCTAGACCCTCGCTGGTAATGTTTTACAGAATCCCGGTCGTGTCAGCCCGTACTTCTCGGTGGGGACATTATTTACGTCTATAACGTTATATATCCTAACCTAAGGGAACCTAATATCTCGGATGTAGTATTTCACAACATTCCTGGCGGGTCGGCCCCTACTTCTCGGTGGGCACATTATATACGTCTAGATCGTAATATAACCTAACCTTACCCACCTAGACCCTCGCTGTTAATGTTTTACAAAATCCCGGTCGCGTCGGCACGTACGTCTCGGTGCGGACATTATATACGTCTATAACGTTATATATCCTAACCTAAGGGAACCTAATATCTCGGATGTAGTATTTCACAACATTCCTGGCTGGTCGGCCCCACTTCTCGGTGGGAACATTATATACGTTTATAACGTAGTATAGCCTAACCTAACCCATCTAGCCCCTAGCTGGGAATGTTTTACAGAATCCCGGTCGTGTCGTCTCGCACGTCTCGGTGCGGACATCATATACGTCTATAACGTTATATATGCTAACCTAAGGCAACCTAACATCTCGGATGTAGTATTTCACAACATTCCTGGCTGGTGGGCCCCACTTCTCGGTGGGAACATTATATACGTTTATAACGTAGTATAACCTAACCTAACCCATCTAGACCCTCGCTGGTAATGTTTTACAAAATCCCGGTCGTGTCGGCCCATACTTCTCCGTGGGGACATTATATACGTCTATATCGTTATATATCCTAACCTAAGGCAACCTAACATCTCGGATGTAGTATTTCACAACATTCCTGGCGGGTCGGCCCCTACTTCTCGGTGGGCACATTATATACGACTATATCGTAATATAACCTAACCTAACCCATCTAGACCCTCGCTGGTAATGTTTTACAGAATCCCGGTCGTGTCGTCTCGTACGTCTCGGTGCGGACATTATATACGTCTATAACGTTATATATCCTAACCAAAGGCAACTTCACATCTCGGATGTAGTATTCTCCAACATTCCTGGCGGGTCGGACCCTACTTCTCGGTGGGCACATTATATACGTCTGTAACGTAATATAACCTAACCTAAGCCACCTACAGCCTCGCTGGTAATGTTTCACAGAATCCCGTTCGTGGCTTCCCGTACGTCTCGAATCCGGACATTATATACTTCTATAAAGTTATATATCCTAACCTAAGGCAACCTAACATCTCGGATGTAGTATTTCACAACACTCCTGGCGGATCGGCACCAATTCTCGGTGGGAACATTATATACGTCTATAACGGAATATAACCTAACATAACCCATCTAGCCCCTAGCTGGGAATGTTTTACAGAATCCCGGTCGTGTCGTCCCGCACGTCTCGGTGCGGACATCATATACGTCTATAACGTTATATATGCTAACCTAAGGGAACCTAACATCTCGGATATAGTATTTCACAACATTCCTGGCGGGTCGGCCCCTACTTCTCGGTGGGCACATTATATACGTCTGTATCATAATATAACCTAACCTAACCCATCTAGACCCTCGCTGGTAATGTTTTACAAAATCCCGGTCGCGTCGGCACGTACGTCTCGGTGCGGACATTATATACGTCTATAACGTTATATATCCTAACCTAAGGGAACCTAACATCTCGGATGTAGTATTTCACAACATTCCTGGCTGGTCGGCCCCACTTCTCGGTGGGAACATTATATACGTTTATAACGTAGTATAGCCTAACCTAACCCATCTATCCCCTCGCTTATAATGTTTTACAGTATCCCGGTCGTGTCGTCCCGTGCGTCTCGGTGCGGACATTATATACGTCTATAACGTTATATATCCTAACCAAAGGCAACTTAACATCTCGGATGTAGTATTTTCCAGCATTCCTGGCGGGTCGGACCCTACTTCTCGGTGGGCACATTATATACGTCTATATCGTAATATAACCTAACCTAACCTATCTAGACCCTCGCTGGTAATGTTTTACAAAATCCCGGTCGTGGCGGCCCGTACTTTTCCGTGGGGACATTATATACGTCTATAATTTTATATATCCTAACCTAAGGGAACCTAACATCTCGGATGTGGTATTTCACAACTTTCCTGGCTGGTCGGCCCCACTTCTCGGTGGGAACATTATATACGTTTATAACGTAATATAACCTAACCTAAGCCACCTACACCCTCGCTGGTAATGTTTCACAGAATCCCGTTCGTGTCTTCCCGTACGTCTCGAAGCCGGACATTATATACGTCTATAAAGTTATATATCCTAACCTAAGGCAACCTAACATCTCGAATGTAGTATTTCACAACATTCCTGGCGGGTCGGCCCCACTTCTCGGTGGGAACATTATTTACGTCTATAACGTAATATAACCTAACCTAACCAATCTAGAACCTCGCCGGTAATGTTTTACAAAAGCCCGGTCGTGTCGGCCCGTACTTCTCGGTGGGGACATCATTTACGTCTATAACGTTATATATCCTAACCTAAGGGAACCTAACATCTCGGATGTAGTATTTCACAACATTCCTGGCGGCTCGGCCCCTACTTCTCGGTGGGCACATTATATACGTCTATATCGTAATATAACCTAACCTAACCCATCTAGACCCTCGCTGGTAATGTTTTACAAAATCCCGGTCTTGTCGGCCCGTACTTCTCGGTGGGGACATTATATACGTATATAACGTTATATATCCTAACCTAAGGGAACCTAACATCTCGGATGTAGTATTTCACAACATTCCTGGCTGGTGGGCCCCACTTCTCGGTGGGAACATTATATACGTTTATAACGTAGTATAACCTAACCTAACCCATCTAGCCCCTCGCTTGTAATGTTTTTCAGAATCCCGGTCGTGTCGTCCCGTACGTCTCGGTGCGGACATTATATACGTCTATAACGTTATATATCCTAACCAAAGGCAACCTAACATCTCGAATGTAGTATTTCACAACATTCCTGGCGGGTCGGACCCTACTTCTCGGTGGGCACATTATATACGTCTATATCGTAATATAACCTAACCTAACCCATCTAGACCCTCGCTGGTAATGTTTTACAAAATCCCGGTCGTGGCGGACCGTACTGTTCCGTGGGGACATTATATACGTCTATAATTTTATATATCCGAACCTAAGGGGACATAACATCTCGGATGTAGTATTTTCCAACATTCCTGGCGGGTCGGACCCTACTTCTCGGTGGGCACATTATATACGTCTATATCGTAATATAACCTGACCTAACCCATCTAGACCCTCGCTGGTAATGTTTTACAAAATCCCGGTCGTGGCGGCCCGTACTTTTCCGTGGGGACATTATATACGTCTATAATTTTATATATCCTAACCTAAGGGAACCTAACACCTCGGATGTAGTATTTTCCAACATTCCTGCCGGGTCGTCCCCTACTTCTCGGTGGGCACATTATATACGTCTATATCGTAATATAACCTAACCTAACCCACCTAGACCCTCGCTGGTAATGTTTTACAGAATCCCGGTCATGTCGGCCCGTAATTTTCCGTGGGGACATTTTATACGTCTATAATTTTATATATCCTAACCTAAGGCAACTTAACATCTCGGATGTAGTATTTTCCAACATTCCTGGCGGGTCGGCCCCTACTTCTCGGTGGGCACATTATATACGTCTATATCGTAATATAACCTATCCTAACCCATCTAGACCCTCGCTGGTAATGTTTTACAGAATCCCGGTCGTGTCGTCTCGTACGTCTCGGTGCGGACATTATATACGTCTATAACGTTATATATCCAAACCTAAGGGAACCTAACATCTCGGATATAGTATTTCACAACATTTCTGGCGGGTCGGCCCCTACATCTCGGTGGGCACATTATATACGTCTATATCGTAATATAACCTAACCTAACCCATCTAGACCCTCGCTGGTAATGTTTTACAGAATCCCGGTCGTGTCAGCCCGTACTTCTCGGTGGGGACATTATTTACGTCTATAACGTTATATATACTAACCTAAGGGAACCTAATATCTCGGATGTAGTATTTCACAACATTCCTGGCGGGTCGGCCCCTACTTCTCGGTGGGCACATTATATACGTCTAGATCGTAATATAACCTAACCTTACCCACCTAGACCCTCGCTGTTAATGTTTTACAAAATCCCGGTCGCGTCGGCACGTACGTCTCGGTGCGGACATTATATACGTCTAGAACGTTATATATCCTAACCTAAGGGAACCTAATATCTCGGATGTAGTATTTCACAACATTCCTGGCTGGTCGGCCCCACTTCTCGGTGGGAACATTATATACGTTTATAACGTAGTATAGCCTAACCTAACCCATCTATCCCCTAGCTGGTAATGTTTCACAGAATCCCGTTCGTGGCTTCCCGTACGTCTCGAATCCGGACATTATATACGTCTATAAAGTTATATATCCTAACCCAAGGCAACCTAACATCTCGGATGTAGTATTTCACAACACTCCTGGCGGGTCGGCACCAATTCTCGGTGGGAACATTATATACGTCTATAACGGAATATAACCTAACATAACCCATCTAGCCCCTAGCTGGGAATGTTTTACAGAATCCCGGTCGTGTCGTCTCGCACGTCTCGGTGCGGACATCATATACGTCTATAACGTTATATATGCTCACCTAAGGCAACCTAACATCTCGGATGTAGTATTTCACAACATTCCTGGCTGGTGGGCCCCACTTCTCGGTGGGCACATTATATACGTCTATATCGTAATATAACCTAACCTAACCCACCTAGACCCTCGCTGGTAATGTTTTACAGAATCCCGGTCATGTCGGCCCGTAATTTTCCGTGGGGACATTTTATACGTCTATAATTTTATATATCCTAACCTAAGGCAACTTAACATCTCGGATGTAGTATTTTCCAACATTCCTGGCGGGTCGGCCCCTACTTCTCGGTGGGCACATTATATACGTCTATATCGTAATATAACCTATCCTAACCCATCTAGACCCTCGCTGGTAATGTTTTACAGAATCCCGGTCGTGTCGTCTCGTACGTCTCGGTGCGGACATTATATACGTCTATAACGTTATATATCCAAACCTAAGGGAACCTAACATCTCGGATATAGTATTTCACAACATTTCTGGCGGGTCGGCCCCTACATCTCGGTGGGCACATTATATACGTCTATATCGTAATATAACCTAACCTAACCCATCTAGACCCTCGCTGGTAATGTTTTACAGAATCCCGGTCGTGTCAGCCCGTACTTCTCGGTGGGGACATTATTTACGTCTATAACGTTATATATCCTAACCTAAGGGAACCTAATATCTCGGATGTAGTATTTCACAACATTCCTGGCGGGTCGGCCCCTACTTCTCGGTGGGCACATTATATACGTCTAGATCGTAATATAACCTAACCTTACCCACCTAGACCCTCGCTGTTAATGTTTTACAAAATCCCGGTCGCGTCGGCACGTACGTCTCGGTGCGGACATTATATACGTCTATAACGTTATATATCCTAACCTAAGGGAACCTAATATCTCGGATGTAGTATTTCACAACATTCCTGGCTGGTCGGCCCCACTTCTCGGTGGGAACATTATATACGTTTATAACGTAGTATAGCCTAACCTAACCCATCTATCCCCTAGCTGGTAATGTTTCACAGAATCCCGTTCGTGGCTTCCCGTACGTCTCGAATCCGGACATTATATACGTCTATAAAGTTATATATCCTAACCCAAGGCAACCTGACATCTCGGATGTAGTATTTCACAACACTCCTGGCGGGTCGGCACCAATTCTCGGTGGGAACATTATATACGTCTATAACGGAATATAACCTAACATAACCCATCTAGCCCCTAGCTGGGAATGTTTTACAGAATCCCGGTCGTGTCGTCTCGCACGTCTCGGTGCGGACATCATATACGTCTATAACGTTATATATGCTCACCTAAGGCAACCTAACATCTCGGATGTAGTATTTCACAACATTCCTGGCTGGTGGGCCCCACTTCTCGGTGGGAACATTATATACGTTTATAACGTAGTATAACCTAACCTAACCCATCTAGACCCTCGCTGGTAATGTTTTACAAAATCCCGGTCGTGTCGGCCCATACTTCTCCGTGGGGACATTATATACGTCTATGTCGTTATATATCCTAACCTAAGGCAACCTAACATCTCGGATGTAGTATTTCACAACATTCCTGGCGGGTCGGCCCCTACTTCTCGGTGGGCACATTATATACGACTATATCGTAATATAACCTAACCTAACCCATCTAGACCCTCGCTGGTAATGTTTTACAGAATCCCGGTCGTGTCGTCTCGTACGTCTCGGTGCGGACATTATATACGTCTATAACGTTATATATCCTAACCAAAGGCAACTTCACATCTCGGATGTAGTATTCTCCAACATTCCTGGCGGGTCGGACCCTACTTCTCGGTGGGCACATTATATACGTCTGTAACGTAATATAACCTAACCTAAGCCACCTACAGCCTCGCTGGTAATGTTTCACAGAATCCCGTTCGTGGCTTCCCGTACGTCTCGAATCCGGACATTATATACTTCTATAAAGTTATATATCCTAACCTAAGGCAACCTAACATCTCGGATGTAGTATTTCACAACACTCCCGGCGGATCGGCACCAACTCTCGGTGGGAACATTATATACGTCTATAACGGAATATAACCTAACATAACCCATCTAGCCCCTAGCTGGGAATGTTTTACAGAATCCCGGTCGTGTCGTCCCGCACGTCTCGGTGCGGACATCATATACGTCTATAACGTTATATATGCTAACCTAAGGGAACCTAACATCTCGGATATAGTATTTCACAACATTCCTGGCGGGTCGGCCCCTACTTCTCGGTGGGCACATTATATACGTCTGTATCATAATATAACCTAACCTAACCCATCTAGACCCTCGCTGGTAATGTTTTACAAAATCCCGGTCGCGTCGGCACGTACGTCTCGGTGCGGACATTATATACGTCTATAACGTTATATATCCTAACCTAAGGGAACCTAACATCTCGGATGTAGTATTTCACAACATTCCTGGCTGGTCGGCCCCACTTCTCGGTGGGAACATTATATACGTTTATAACGTAGTATAGCCTAACCTAACCCATCTATCCCCTCGCTTATAATGTTTTACAGTATCCCGGTCGTGTCGTCCCGTGCGTCTCGGTGCGGACATTATATACGTCTATAACGTTATATATCCTAACCAAAGGCAACTTAACATCTCGGATGTAGTATTTTCCAGCATTCCTGGCGGGTCGGACCCTACTTCTCGGTGGGCACATTATATACGTCTATATCGTAATATAACCTATCCTAACCCATCTAGACCCTCGCTGGTAATGTTTTACAGAATCCCGGTCGTGTCGTCTCGTACGTCTCGGTGCGGACATTATATACGTCTATAACGTTATATATCCAAACCTAAGGGAACCTAACATCTCGGATATAGTATTTCACAACATTCCTGGCGGGTCGGCCCCTACATCTCGGTGGGCACATTATATACGTCTATATCGTAATATAACCTAACCTAACCCATCTAGACCCTCGCTGGGAATGTTTTACAGAATCCCGGTCGTGTCAGCCCGTACTTCTCGGTGGGGACATTATTTACGTCTATAACGTTATATATCCTAACCTAAGGGAACCTAATATCTCGGATGTAGTATTTCACAACATTCCTGGCGGGTCGGCCCCTACTTCTCGGTGGGCACATTATATACGTCTAGATCGTAATATAACCTAACCTTACCCACCTAGACCCTCGCTGTTAATGTTTTACAAAATCCCGGTCGCGTCGGCACGTACGTCTCGGTGCGGACATTATATACGTCTATAACGTTATATATCCTAACCTAAGGGAACCTAATATCTCGGATGTAGTATTTCACAACATTCCTGGCTGGTCGGCCCCAGTTCTCGGTGGGAACATTATATACGTTTATAACGTAGTATAGCCTAACCTAACCCATCTATCCCCTAGCTGGTAATGTTTCACAGAATCCCGTTCGTGGCTTCCCGTACGTCTCGAATCCGGACATTATATACGTCTATAAAGTTATATATCCTAACCTAAGGCAACCTGACATCTCGGATGTAGTATTTCACAACACTCCTGGCGGGTCGGCACCAATTCTCGGTGGGAACATTATATACGTCTATAACGGAATATAACCTAACATAACCCATCTAGCCCCTAGCTGGGAATGTTTTACAGAATCCCGGTCGTGTCGTCTCGCACGTCTCGGTGCGGACATCATATACGTCTATAACGTTATATATGCTAACCTAAGGCAACCTAACATCTCGGATGTAGTATTTCACAACATTCCTGGCTGGTGGGCCCCACTTCTCGGTGGGAACATTATATACGTTTATAACGTAGTATAACCTAACCTAACCCATCTAGACCCTCGCTGGTAATGTTTTACAAAATCCCGGTCGTGTCGGCCCATACTTCTCCGTGGGGACATTATATACGTCTATATCGTTATATATCCTAACCTAAGGCAACCTAACATCTCGGATGTAGTATTTCACAACATTCCTGGCGGGTCGGCCCCTACTTCTCGGTGGGCACATTATATACGACTATATCGTAATATAACCTAACCTAACCCATCTAGACCCTCGCTGGTAATGTTTTACAGAATCCCGGTCGTGTCGTCTCGTACGTCTCGGTGCGGACATTATATACGTCTATAACGTTATATATCCTAACCAAAGGCAACTTCACATCTCGGATGTAGTATTCTCCAACATTCCTGGCGGGTCGGACCCTACTTCTCGGTGGGCACATTATATACGTCTGTAACGTAATATAACCTAACCTAAGCCACCTGCAGCCTCGCTGGTAATGTTTCACAGAATCCCGTTCGTGGCTTCCCGTACGTCTCGAATCCGGACATTATATACTTCTATAAAGTTATATATCCTAACCTAAAGCAACCTAACATCTCGGATGTAGTATTTCACAACACTCCTGGCGGATCGGCACCAATTCTCGGTGGGAACATTATATACGTCTATAACGGAATATAACCTAACATAACCCATCTAGCCCCTAGCTGGGAATGTTTTACAGAATCCCGGTCGTGTCGTCCCGCACGTCTCGGTGCGGACATCATATACGTCTATAACGTTATATATGCTAACCTAAGGGAACCTAACATCTCGGATATAGTATTTCACAACATTCCTGGCGGGTCGGCCCCTACTTCTCGGTGGGCACATTATATACGTCTGTATCATAATATAACCTAACCTAACCCATCTAGACCCTCGCTGGTAATGTTTTACAAAATCCCGGTCGCGTCGGCACGTACGTCTCGGTGCGGACATTATATACGTCTATAACGTTATATATCCTAACCTAAGGGAACCTAACATCTCGGATGTAGTATTTCACAACATTCCTGGCTGGTCGGCCCCACTTCTCGGTGGGAACATTATATACGTTTATAACGTAGTATAGCCTAACCTAACCCATCTATCTCCTCGCTTATAATGTTTTACAGTATCCCGGTCGTGTCGTCCCGTGCGTCTCGGTGCGGACATTATATACGTCTATAACGTTATATATCCTAACCAAAGGCAACTTAACATCTCGGATGTAGTATTTTCCAGCATTCCTGGCGGGTCGGACCCTACTTCTCGGTGGGCACATTATATACGTCTATATCGTAATATAACCTAACCTAACCAATCTAGAACCTCGCCGGTAATGTTTTACAAAAGCCCGGTCGTGTCGGCCCGTACTTCTCGGTGGGGACATCATTTACGTCTATAACGTTATATATCCTAACCTAAGGGAACCTAACATCTCGGATGTAGTATTTCACAACATTCCTGGCGGCTCGGCCCCTACTTCTCGGTGGGCACATTATATACGTCTATATCGTAATATAACCTAACCTAACCCATCTAGACCCTCGCTGGTAATGTTTTACAAAATCCCGGTAGTGTCGGCCCGTACATCTCGGTGGGGACATTATTTACGTCTATAACGTTATATATCCTAACCTAAGGGAACCTAACATCTCGGATGTAGTATTTCACAACATTCCTGGCGGGGCGGCCGCTACTTCTCGGTGGGCACATTATATACGTCTATAACGTAATATAACCTAACCTAACCCATCTAGCCCCTCGCTTGTAATGTTTTACAGAATCCCGGTCGTGTCGTCCCGTACGTCTCGTTGCGGACATTATGTACGTCTATAACGTTATATATCCTAACCAAAGGCAACCTAACATCTCGAATGTAGTATTTCACAACATTCCTGGCGGGTCGGACCCTACTTCTCGGTGGGCACATTATATAAGTCTATATCGTAATATAACCTAACCTAACCCATCTAGACCCTCGCTGGTAATGTTTTACAAAATCCCGGTCGTGGCGGCCAGTACTTTTCCGTGGGGACATTATATACGTCTATAATTTTATATATCCTAACCTAAGGGAACCTAACATCTCGGATGTAGTATTTTCCAACATTCCTGCCGGGTCGGCCCCTACTTCTCGGTGCGCACATTATCTACGTCTATAACGTAATATAACCTAACCTAACCCATCTAGACCCTCGCTGGTAATGTTTTACAGAATCCCGGTCGTGTCGTCTCGTACGTCTCGGTGCGGACATTATATACGTCTATAACGTTATATATCCTAACCAAAGGCAACTTTACATCTCGGATGTAGTATTTTCCAACATTCCTGGCGGGTCGGACCCTACTTCTCGGTGGGCACATTATATACGTCTATATCGTAATATAACCTAAACTAACCCATCTAGACCCTCGCTGGTAATGTTTTACAAAATCCCGGTCATGTCGGCCCGTACTTTTCCGTGGGGACATTTTACACGTCTATAATTTTATATATCCTAACCTAAGGGAAGCTAACATCTCGGATGTAGTATTTTCCAACATTCCTGGCGGGTCGGCCCCTACTTCTCGGTGGGCACATTATATACGTCTATATCGTAATATAACCTAACCTAACCCATCTAGACCCTCGCTGGTAATATTTTACAGAATCCCGGTCGTGTCGTCTCGTACGTCTCGGTGC
Source organism: Xylocopa violacea (assembly GCA_963969225.1). NCBI lineage: Eukaryota > Metazoa > Arthropoda > Insecta > Hymenoptera > Apidae > Xylocopa > Xylocopa violacea. Next base: position 1,619,393 of record CAXAJV010000481.1, read on the forward strand.
GGACATTATATACGTCTATAACGTTATATATCCTAACCTAAGGGAACCTAACATCTCGGATGTAGTATTTCACAACATTCCTGGCTGGTGGGCCCCACTTCTCGGTGGGAACATTATATACGTTTATAACGTAGTATAACCTAACCTAACCCATCTAGCCCCTCGCTTGTAATGTTTTACAGAATCCCGGTCGTGTCGTCCCGTACGTCTCGGTGCGGACATTATGTACGTCTATAACGTTATATATCCTAACCAAAGGCAACCTAACATCTCGAATGTAGTATTTCACAACATTCCTGGCGGGTCGGACCCTACTTCTCGGTGGGCACATTATATACGTCTATATCGTAATATAACCTAACCTAACCCATCTAGACCCTCGCTGGTAATGTTTTACAAAATCCCGGTCGTGGCGGCCCGTACTTTTCCGTGGGGACATTATATACGTCTATAATTTTATATATCCTAACCTAAGGGAACCTAACATCTCGGATGTAGTATTTTCCAACATTCCTGCCGGGTCGGCCCCTACTTGTCGGTGGGCACATTATCTACGTCTATATCGTAATATAACCTAACCTAACCCATCTAGACCCTCGCTGGTAATGTTTTACAGAATCCCGGACGTGTCGTCTCGTACGTCTCGGTGCGGACATTATATACGTCTATAACGTTATATATCCTAACCAAAGGCAACTTAACATCTCGGATGTAGTATTTTCCAACATTCCTGGCGCGTCGGACCCTACTTCTCGGTGGGCACATTATATACGTCTATATCGTAATATAACCTAAACTAACCCATCTAGACCCTCGCTGGTAATGTTTACAAAATCCCGGTCATGTCGGCCCGTACTTTTCCGTGGGGACATTTTACACGTCTATAATTTTATATATCCTAACCTAAGGGAAGCTAACATCTCGGATGTAGTATTTTCCAACATTCCTTGCGGGTCGGCCCCTACTTCTCGGTGGGCACATTATATACGTCTATATCGTAATATAACCTAACCTAACCCATCTAGACCCTCGCTGGTAATGTTTTACAAAATCCCGGTCGTGGCGGCCCGTACTGTTCCGTGGGTCATTATATACGTCTATAATTTTATATATCCTAACCTAAGGGGACCTAACATCTCGGATGTAGTATTTTCCAACATTCCTGCCGGGTCGGCCCCTACTTCTCGGTGGGCACATTATATACGTCTATATCGTAATATAACATAACCTAACCCATCTAGACCCTCGCTGGTAATGTTTTACAAAATCCCGGTCGTGTCGGCCCGTACTTCTCGGTGGGGACATTATTTACGTCTATAACGTTATATATCCTAACCTAAGGGAACCTAACACCTCGGATGTAGTATTTCACAACATTCCTGGCGGGTCGGCCCCTACTTCTCGGTGGGCACATTATATACGTCTATATCGTAATATAACATAACCTAACACATCTAGACCCTCGCTGGTAATGTTTTACAAAATCCCGGTCGTGTCGGCCCATACTTCTCCGTGGGGACATTATATACGTCTATATCGTTATATATCCTAACCTAAGGCAACCTAACATCTCGGATGTAGTATTTTCCAACATTCTTGGCGGGTCGGACCCTACTTCTCGGTGGGCGCATTATATACGTCTACATCGTAATACAACCTAACCTAACCCATCTAATCCCTCGTTGTTAATGTTTTACAAAATCCCGGTCGCGTCGGCACGTACGTCTCGGTGCGGACATTATATACCTCTATAACGTTATATATCCTAACCTAAGGGAACCTAACATCTCGAATGTAGTATTTCACAACATTCCTGGCGGGTCGGCCCCACTTCTCGGTGGGAACATTATCTACGTCTATATCGTAATATAACCTAACCTAACCCATCTAGACCCTCGCTGGTAATGTTTTACAAAATCCCGGTCGTGTCGGCCCGCACTTCTCTGTGGGGACATTATTTACGTCTATAACGTTATATATCCTAACCTAAGGGAACCTAACATCTCGGATGTAGTATTTCACAACATTCCTGGCTGGTGGGCCCCACTTCTCGGTGGGAACATTATATACGTTTATAACGTAGTATAACCTAACCTAACCCATCTAGCCCCTCGCTTGTAATGTTTTTCAGAATCCCGGTCGTGCCGTCCCGTACGTCTCGGTGCGGACATTATATACGTCTATAACGTTATATATCCTAGCCAAAGGCAACCTAACATCTCGAATGTAGTATTTCACAACATTCCTGGCGGGTCGGACCCTACTTCTCGGTGGGCACAATATATACGTCTATATCGTAATATAACCTAACCTAACCCATCTAGACCCTCGCTGGTAATGTTTTACAAAATCCCGGTCGTGGCGGCCCGTACTTTTCCGTGGGTACATTATATACGTCTATAATTTTATATATCCTAACCTAAGGGAACCTAACATCTCGGATGTAGTATTTTCCAACATTCCTGCCGGGTCGGCCCCTAATTCTCGGTGGGCACATTATCTACGTCTATATCGTAATATAACCTAACCTAACCCATCTAGACCCTCGCTGGTAATGTTTTACAGAATCCCGGTCGTGTCGTCTCGTACGTCTCGGTGCGGACATTATATACGTCTATAACGTTATATATCCTAACCAAAGGCAACTTAACATCTCGGATGTAGTATTTTCCAACATTCCTGGCGGGTCGGACCCTACTTCTCGGTGGGCACATTATATACGTCTATATCGTAATATAACCTAAACTAACCCATCTAGACCCTCGCTGGTAATGTTTTACAAAATCCCGGTCATGTCGGCCCGTACTTTTCCGTGGGGACATTTTACACGTCTATAATTTTATATATCCTAACCTAAGGGAAGCTAACATCTCGGATGTAGTATTTTCCAACATTCCTGGCGGGTCGGCCCCTACTTCTCGGTTGGCACATTATATACGTCTATATCGTAATATAACATAACCTAACCCATCTAGACCCTCGCTGGTAATGTTTTACAAAATCCCGGTCGTGTCGGCCCATTCTTCTCCGTGGGGACATTATATACGTCTATATCGTTATATATCCTTACCTAAGGCAACCTAACATCTCGGATGTAGTATTTTCCAACATTCCTGGCGGGGCGGCCGCTACTTCTCGGTGGGCACATTATATACGTCTATAACGTAATATAACCTAACCTAACCCATCTAGCCCCTAGCTGGGAATGTTTTACAGAATCCCGGTCGTGTCGTCCCGTACGTCTCGGTGCGGACATTATGTACGTCTATAACGTTATATATCCTAACCTAAGGCAACTTAACCTCTCGGATGTAGTATTTCACAACATTCCTGGCGGCTCGGCACCTACTTCTCGGTGGGCACATTATCTACGTCTATATCGTAATATAACCTAACCTAACCCATCTAGACCCTCGCTGGTAATGTTTTACAAAATCCCGGTCGTGTCGGCCCGCACTTCTCTGTGGGGACATTATTTACGTCTATAACGTTATATATCCTAACCTAAGGGAACCTAACATCTCGGATGTAGTATTTCACAACATTCCTGGCTGGTGGGCCCCACTTCTCGGTGGGAACATTATATACGTTTATAACGTAGTATAACCTAACCTAACCCATCTAGACCCTCGCTGGTTATGTTTTACAAAATCCCGGTCGTGGCGGCCCGTACTTTTCCGTGGGGACATTATATACGTCTATAATTTTATATATCCTAACCTAAGGGAACCTAACATCTCGGATGTAGTATTTTCCAACATTCCTGCCGGGTCGGCCCCTACTTGTCGGTGGGCACATTATCTACGTCTATATCGTAATATAACCTAACCTAACCCATCTAGACCCTCGCTGGTAATGTTTTACAGAATCGCGGACGTGTCGTCTCGTACGTCTCGGTGCGGACATTATATACGTCTATAACGTTATATATCCTAACCAAAGGCAACTTAACATCTCGGATGTAGTATTTTCCAACATTCCTGGCGCGTCGGCTCCTACTTCTCGGTGGGCACATTATATACGTCTATATCGTAATATAACATAACCTAACCCATCTAGACCCTCGCTGTTAATGTTTTACAAAATCCCGGTCGCGTCGGCACGTACGTCTCGGTGCGGACATTATATACGTCTATAACGTTATATATCCTAACCTAAGGGAACCTAACATCTCGGATGTAGTATTTCTCAACATTCCTGGCTGGTGAGCCCCACTTCTCGGTGGGAACATTATATACGTTTATAACGTAGTATAACCTAACCTAACCCATCTAGCCCCTCGCTTGTAATGTTTCACAGAATCCCGGTCGCGTCGGCACGTACGTCTCGGTGCGGACATTATATACCTCTATAACGTTATATATCCTAACCTAAGGGAACCTAACATCTCGAATGTAGTATTTCACAACATTCCTGGCGGGTCGGCCCCACTTCTCGGTGGGAACATTATTTACGTCTATAACGTGATATAACCTAACCTAACCAATCTAGACCCTCGCTGGTAATGTTTTACAAAATCCCGGTCGTGTCGGCCCGTACTTCTCGGTGGGGACATTATTTACGTCTATAACGTTATATATCCTAACCTAAGGGAACCTAACACCTCGGATGTAGTATTTCACAACATTCCTGGCGGGTCGGCCCCTACTTCTCGGTGGGCACATTATATACGTCTATATCGTAATATAACATAACCTAACACATCTAGACCCTCGCTGGTAATGTTTTACAAAATCCCGGTCGTGTCGGCCCATACTTCTCCGTGGGGACATTATATACGTCTATATCGTTATATATCCTAACCTAAGGCAACCTAACATCTCGGATGTAGTATTTTCCAACATTCCTGGCGGGGCGGCCGCTACTTCTCGGTGGGCACATTATATACGTCTATAACGTAATATAACCTAACCTAACCCATCTAGCCCCTAGCTGGGAATGTTTTACAGAATCCCGGTCGTGTCGTCCCGTACGTCTCGGTGCGGACATTATGTACGTCTATAACGTTATATATCCTAACCTAAGGCAACTTAACCTCTCGGATGTAGTATTTTCCAACATTCTTGGCGGGTCGGACCCTACTTCTCGGTGGGCGCATTATATACGTCTACATCGTAATACAACTTAACCTAACCCATCTAATCCCTCGTTGTTAATGTTTTACAAAATCCCGGTCGCGTCGGCACGTACGTCTCGGTGCGGACATTATATACCTCTATAACGTTATATATCCTAACCTAAGGGAACCTAACATCTCGAATGTAGTATTTCACAACATTCCTGGCGGGTCGGCCCCACTTCTCGGTGGGAACATTATCTACGTCTATATCGTAATATAACCTAACCTAACCCATCTAGACCCTCGCTGGTAATGTTTTACAAAATCCCGGTCGTGTCGGCCCGCACTTCTGTGTGGGGACATTATTTACGTCTATAACGTTATATATCCTAACCTAAGGGAACCTAACATCTCGGATGTAGTATTTCACAACATTCCTGGCTGGTGGGCCCCACTTCTCGGTGGGAACATTATATACGTTTATAACGTAGTATAACCTAACCTAACCCATCTAGCCCCTCGCTTGTAATGTTTTTCAGAATCCCGGTCGTGCCGTCCCGTACGTCTCGGTGCGGACATTATATACGTCTATAACGTTATATATCCTAACCAAAGGCAACCTAACATCTCGAATGTAGTATTTCACAACATTCCTGGCGGGTCGGACCCTACTTCTCGGTGGGCACAATATATACGTCTATATCGTAATATAACCTAACCTAACCCATCTAGACCCTCGCTGGTAATGTTTTACAAAATCCCGGTCGTGGCGGCCCGTACTTTTCCGTGGGTACATTATATACGTCTATAATTTTATATATCCTAACCTAAGGGAACCTAACATCTCGGATGTAGTATTTTCCAACATTCCTGCCGGGTCGGCCCCTAATTCTCGGTGGGCACATTATCTACGTCTATATCGTAATATAACCTAACCTAACCCATCTAGACCCTCGCTGGTAATGTTTTACAGAATCCCGGTCGTGTCGTCTCGTACGTCTCGGTGCGGACATTATATACGTCTATAACGTTATATATCCTAACCAAAGGCAACTTAACATCTCGGATGTAGTATTTTCCAACATTCCTGGCGGGTCGGACCCTACTTCTCGGTGGGCACATTATATACGTCTATATCGTAATATAACCTAAACTAACCCATCTAGACCCTCGCTGGTAATGTTTTACAAAATCCCGGTCATGTCGGCCCGTACTTTTCCGTGGGGACATTTTACACGTCTATAATTTTATATATCCTAACCTAAGGGAAGCTAACATCTCGGATGTAGTATTTTCCAACATTCCTGGCGGGTCGGCCCCTACTTCTCGGTGGGCACATTATATACGTCTATATCGTAATATAACATAACCTAACCCATCTAGACCCTCGCTGGTAATGTTTTACAAAATCCCGGTCGTGTCGGCCCATTCTTCTCCGTGGGGACATTATATACGTCTATATTGTTATATATCCTTACCTAAGGCAACCTAACATCTCGGATGTAGTATTTTCCAACATTCCTGGCGGGGCGGCCGCTACTTCTCGGTGGGCACATTATATACGTCTATAACGTAATATAACCTAACCTAACCCATCTAGCCCCTAGCTGGGAATGTTTTACAGAATCCCGGTCGTGTCGTCCCGTACGTCTCGGTGCGGACATTATGTACGTCTATAACGTTATATATCCTAACCTAAGGCAACTTAACCTCTCGGATGTAGTATTTCACAACATTCCTGGCGGCTCGGCACCTACTTCTCGGTGGGCACATTATCTACGTCTATATCGTAATATAACCTAACCTAACCCATCTAGACCCTCGCTGGTAATGTTTTACAAAATCCCGGTCGTGTCGGCCCGCACTTCTCTGTGGGGACATTATTTACGTCTATAACGTTATATATCCTAACCTAAGGGAACCTAACATCTCGGATGTAGTATTTCACAACATTCCTGGCTGGTGGGCCCCACTTCTCGGTGGGAACATTATATACGTTTATAACGTAGTATAACCTAACCTAACCCATCTAGACCCTCGCTGGTAATGTTTTACAAAATCCCGGTCGTGGCGGCCCGTACTTTTCCGTGGGGACATTATATACGTCTATAATTTTATATATCCTAACCTAAGGGAACCTAACATCTCGGATGTAGTATTTTCCAACATTCCTGCCGGGTCGGCCCCTAATTCTCGGTGGGCACATTATCTACGTCTATATCGTAATATAACCTAACCTAACCCATCTAGACCCTCGCTGGTAATGTTTTACAGAATCCCGGTCGTGTCGTCTCGTACGTCTCGGTGCGGACATTATATACGTCTATAACGTTATATATCCTAACCAAAGGCAACTTAACATCTCGGATGTAGTATTTTCCAACATTCCTGGCGGGTCGGACCCTACTTCTCGGTGGGCACATTATATACGTCTATATCGTAATATAACCTAAACTAACCCATCTAGACCCTCGCTGGTAATGTTTTACAAAATCCCGGTCATGTCGGCCCGTACTTTTCCGTGGGGACATTTTACACGTCTATAATTTTATATATCCTAACCTAAGGGAAGCTAACATCTCGGATGTAGTATTTTCCAACATTCCTGGCGGGTCGGCCCCTACTTCTCGGTGGGCACATTATATACGTCTATATCGTAATATAACATAACCTAACCCATCTAGACCCTCGCTGGTAATGTTTTACAAAATCCCGGTCGTGTCGGCCCATTCTTCTCCGTGGGGACATTATATACGTCTATATCGTTATATATCCTTACCTAAGGCAACCTAACATCTCGGATGTAGTATTTTCCAACATTCCTGGCGGGGCGGCCGCTACTTCTCGGTGGGCACATTATATACGTCTATAACGTAATATAACCTAACCTAACCCATCTAGCCCCTAGCTGGGAATGTTTTACAGTATCCCGGTCGTGTCGTCCCGTACGTCTCGGTGCGGACATTATGTACGTCTATAACGTTATATATCCTAACCTAAGGCAACTTAACCTCTCGGATGTAGTATTTCACAACATTCCTGGCGGCTCGGCACCTACTTCTCGGTGGGCACATTATATACGTCTATATCGTAATATAACCTAACCTAACCCATCTAGACCCTCGCTGGTAATGTTTTACAAAATCCCGGTCGTGTCGGCCCGTACTTCTCGGTGGGGACATTATTTACGTCTATAACGTTATATATCCTAACCTAAGGGAACCTAACATCTCGGATGTAGTATTTCACAACATTCCTGGCGGGGCGGCCGCTACTTCTCGGTGGGCACATTATATACGTCTATAACGTAATATAACCTAACCTAACCCATCTAGCCCCTCGCTTGTAATGTTTTACAGAATCCCGGTCGTGTCGTCTCGTACGTCTCGGTGCGGACATTAAATACGTCTATAACGTTATATATCCTAACCAAAGGCAACTTAACATCTCGGATGTAGTATTTTCCAGCATTCCTGGCGGGTCGGACCCTACTTCTCGGTGGGCACATTATATACGTCTATATCGTAATATAACCTAACCTAACCCATCTAGACCCTCGCTGGTAATGTTTTACAAAATCCCGGTCCTGGCGGACCGTACGTCTCGGTGCGGACATTATGTACGTCTATAACGTTATATATCCTAACCTAAGGCAACTTAACCTCTCGGATGTAGTATTTTCCAACATTCTTGGCGGGTCGGACCCTACTTCTCGGTGGGCGCATTATATACGTCTACATCGTAATACAACCTAACCTAACCCATCTAATCCCTCGTTGTTAATGTTTTACAAAATCCCGGTCGCGTCGGCACGTACGTCTCTGTGCGGACATTATATACCTCTATAACTTTATATATCCTAACCTAAGGGAACCTAACATCTCGAATGTAGTATTTCACAACATTCCTGGCGGGTCGGCCCCACTTCTCGGTGGGAACATTATTTACGTCTATAACGTGAAATAACCTAACCTAACCAATCTAGACCCTCGCTGGTAATGTTTTACAAAATCCCGGTCGTGTCGGCCCGTACTTCTCGGTGGGGACATTATTTACGTCTATAACGTTATATATCCTAACCTAAGGGAACCTAACATCTCGGATGTAGTATTTCACAACATTCCTGGCGGGTCGGCCCCTACTTCTCGGTGGGCACATTATATACGTCTGTATCGTAATATAACATAACCTAACCCATCTAGACCCTCGCTGGTAATGTTTTACAAAATCCCGGTCGTGTCGGCCCATACTTCTCCGTGGGGACATTATATACGTCTATATCGTTATATATCCTAACCTAAGGCAACCTAACATCTCGGATGTAGTATTTTCCAACATTCCTGGCGGGGCGGCCGCTACTTCTCGGTGGGCACATTATATACGTCTATAACGTAATATAACCTAACCTAACCCATCTAGCCCCTAGCTGGGAATGTTTTACAGAATCCCGGTCGTGTCGTCCCGTACGTCTCGGTGCGGACATTATGTACGTCTATAAAGTTATATATCCTAACCTAAGGCAACTTAACCTCTCGGATGTAGTATTTTCCAACATTCTTGGCGGGTCGGACCCTACTTCTCGGTGGGCGCATTATATACGTCTACATCGTAATACAACCTAACCTAACCCATCTAATCCCTCGTTGTTAATGTTTTACAAAATCCCGGTCGCGTCGGCACGTACGTCTCGGTGCGGACATTATATACCTCTATAACGTTATATATCCTAACCTAAGGGAACCTAACATCTCGAATGTAGTATTTCACAACATTCCTGGCGGGTCGGCCCCACTTCTCGGTGGGAACATTATTTACGTCTATAACGGAATATAACCTAACATAACCCATCTAGCCCCTAGCTGGGAATGTTTTACAAAATCCCGGTCGTGTCGGCCCGTACTTCTCTGTGGGGACATTATTTACGTCTATAACGTTATATATCCTAACCTAAGGGAACCTAACATCTCGGATGTAGTATTTCACAACATTCCTGGCTGGTGGGCCCCACTTCTCGGTGGGAACATTATATACGTTTATAACGTAGTATAACCTAACCTAACCCATCTAGCCCCTCGCTTGTAATGTTTTTCAGAATCCCGGTCGTGCCGTCCCGTACGTGTCGGTGCGGACATTATATACGTCTATAACGTTATATATCCTAACCAAAGGCAACCTAACATCTCGAATGTAGTATTTCACAACATTCCTGGCGGGTCGGACCCTACTTCTCGGTGGGCACAATATATACGTCTACATCGTAATACAACCTAACCTAACCCATCTAATCCCTCGTTGTTAATGTTTTACAAAATCCCGGTCGCGTCGGCACGTACGTCTCGGTGCGGACATTATATACCTCTATAACGTTATATATCCTAACCTAAGGGAACCTAACATCTCGAATGTAGTATTTCACAACATTCCTGGCGGGTCGGCCCCACTTCTCGGTGGGAACATTATTTACGTCTATAACGGAATATAACCTAACATAACCCATCTAGCCCCTAGCTGGGAATGTTTTACAAAATCCCGGTCGTGTCGGCCCGTACTTCTCTGTGGGGACATTATTTACGTCTATAACGTTATATATCCTAACCAAAGGCAACCTAACATCTCGAATGTAGTATTTCACAACATTCCTGGCGGGTCGGACCCTACTTCTCGGTGGGCACAATATATACGTCTATATCGTAATATAACCTAACCTAACCCATCTAGACCCTCGCTGGTTATGTTTTACAAAATCCCGGTCGTGGCGGCCCGTACTTTTCCGTGGGGACATTATATACGTCTATAATTTTATATATCCTAACCTAAGGGAACCTAACATCTCGGATGTAGTATTTTCCAACATTCCTGCCGGGTCGGCCCCTAATTCTCGGTGGGCACATTATCTACGTCTATATCGTAATATAACCTAACCTAACCCATCTAGACCCTCGCTGGTAATGTTTTACAGAATCCCGGTCGTGTCGTCTCGTACGTCTCGGTGCGGACATTATATACGTCTATAACGTTATATATCCTAACCAAAGGCAACTTAACATCTCGGATGTAGTATTTTCCAACATTCCTGGCGGGTCGGACCCTACTTCTCGGTGGGCACATTATATACGTCTATATCGTAATATAACCTAAACTAACCCATCTAGACCCTCGCTGGTAATGTTTTACAAAATCCCGGTCATGTCGGCCCGTACTTTTCCGTGGGGACATTTTACACGTCTATAATTTTATATATCCTAACCTAAGGGAAGCTAACATCTCGGATGTAGTATTTTCCAACATTCCTGGCGGGTCGGACCCTACTTCTCGGTGGGCACATTATATACGTCTATATCGTAATATAACATAACCTAACCCATCTAGACCCTCGCTGGTAATGTTTTACAAAATCCCGGTCGTGTCGGCCCATTCTTCTCCGTGGGGACATTATATACGTCTATATTGTTATATATCCTTACCTAAGGCAACCTAACATCTCGGATGTAGTATTTTCCAACATTCCTGGCGGGGCGGCCGCTACTTCTCGGTGGGCACATTATATACGTCTATAACGTAATATAACCTAACCTAACCCATCTAGCCCCTAGCTGGGAATGTTTTACAGAATCCCGGTCGTGTCGTCCCGTACGTCTCGGTGCGGACATTATGTACGTCTATAACGTTATATATCCTAACCTAAGGGAACCTAACATCTCGAATGTAGTATTTCACAACATTCCTGGCGGGTCGGCCCCACTTCTCGGTGGGAACATTATTTACGTCTATAACGGAATATAACCTAACATAACCCATCTAGCCCCTAGCTGGGAATGTTTTACAAAATCCCGGTCGTGTCGGCCCGTACTTCTCTGTGGGGACATTATTTACGTCTATAACGTTATATATCCTAACCAAAGGCAACCTAACATCTCGAATGTAGTATTTCACAACATTCCTGGCGGGTCGGACCCTACTTCTCGGTGGGCACAATATATACGTCTATATCGTAATATAACCTAACCTAACCCATCTAGACCCTCGCTGGTTATGTTTTACAAAATCCCGGTCGTGGCGGCCCGTACTTTTCCGTGGGGACATTATATACGTCTATAATTTTATATATCCTAACCTAAGGGAACCTAACATCTCGGATGTAGTATTTTCCAACATTCCTGCCGGGTCGGCCCCTAATTCTCGGTGGGCACATTATCTACGTCTATATCGTAATATAACCTAACCTAACCCATCTAGACCCTCGCTGGTAATGTTTTACAGAATCCCGGTCGTGTCGTCTCGTACGTCTCGGTGCGGACATTATATACGTCTATAACGTTATATATCCTAACCAAAGGCAACTTAACATCTCGGATGTAGTATTTTCCAACATTCCTGGCGGGTCGGACCCTACTTCTCGGTGGGCACATTATATACGTCTATATCGTAATATAACCTAAACTAACCCATCTAGACCCTCGCTGGTAATGTTTTACAAAATCCCGGTCATGTCGGCCCGTACTTTTCCGTGGGGACATTTTACACGTCTATAATTTTATATATCCTAACCTAAGGGAAGCTAACATCTCGGATGTAGTATTTTCCAACATTCCTGGCGGGTCGGCCCCTACTTCTCGGTGGGCACATTATATACGTCTATATCGTAATATAACATAACCTAACCCATCTAGACCCTCGCTGGTAATGTTTTACAAAATCCCGGTCGTGTCGGCCCATTCTTCTCCGTGGGGACATTATATACGTCTATATTGTTATATATCCTTACCTAAGGCAACCTAACATCTCGGATGTAGTATTTTCCAACATTCCTGGCGGGGCGGCCGCTACTTCTCGGTGGGCACATTATATACGTCTATAACGTAATATAACCTAACCTAACCCATCTAGCCCCTAGCTGGGAATGTTTTACAGAATCCCGGTCGTGTCGTCCCGTACGTCTCGGTGCGGACATTATGTACGTCTATAACGTTATATATCCTAACCTAAGGCAACTTAACCTCTCGGATGTAGTATTTCACAACATTCCTGGCGGCTCGGCACCTACTTCTCGGTGGGCACATTATCTACGTCTATATCGTAATATAACCTAACCTAACCCATCTAGACCCTCGCTGGTAATGTTTTACAAAATCCCGGTCGTGTCGGCCCGCACTTCTCTGTGGGGACATTATTTACGTCTATAACGTTATATATCCTAACCTAAGGGAACCTAACATCTCGGATGTAGTATTTCACAACATTCCTGGCTGGTGGGCCCCACTTCTCGGTGGGAACATTATATACGTTTATAACGTAGTATAACCTAACCTAACCCATCTAGACCCTCGCTGGTAATGTTTTACAAAATCCCGGTCGTGGCGGCCCGTACTTTTCCGTGGGGACATTATATACGTCTATAATTTTATATATCCTAACCTAAGGGAACCTAACATCTCGGATGTAGTATTTTCCAACATTCCTGCCGGGTCGGCCCCTAATTCTCGGTGGGCACATTATCTACGTCTATATCGTAATATAACCTAACCTAACCCATCTAGACCCTCGCTGGTAATGTTTTACAGAATCCCGGTCGTGTCGTCTCGTACGTCTCGGTGCGGACATTATATACGTCTATAACGTTATATATCCTAACCAAAGGCAACTTAACATCTCGGATGTAGTATTTTCCAACATTCCTGGCGGGTCGGACCCTACTTCTCGGTGGGCACATTATATACGTCTATATCGTAATATAACCTAAACTAACCCATCTAGACCCTCGCTGGTAATGTTTTACAAAATCCCGGTCATGTCGGCCCGTACTTTTCCGTGGGGACATTTTACACGTCTATAATTTTATATATCCTAACCTAAGGGAAGCTAACATCTCGGATGTAGTATTTTCCAACATTCCTGGCGGGTCGGCCCCTACTTCTCGGTGGGCACATTATATACGTCTATATCGTAATATAACATAACCTAACCCATCTAGACCCTCGCTGGTAATGTTTTACAAAATCCCGGTCGTGTCGGCCCATTCTTCTCCGTGGGGACATTATATACGTCTATAACGTTATATATCCTAACCTAAGGGAACCTAACATCTCGGATGTAGTATTTCACAACATTCCTGGCTGGTGGGCCCCACTTCTCGGTGGGAACATTATATACGTTTATAACGTAGTATAACCTAACCTAACCCATCTAGCCCCTCGCTTGTAATGTTTTTCAGAATCCCGGTCGTGCCGTCCCGTACGTGTCGGTGCGGACATTATATACGTCTATAACGTTATATATCCTAACCAAAGGCAACCTAACATCTCGAATGTAGTATTTCACAACATTCCTGGCGGGTCGGACCCTACTTCTCGGTGGGCACAATATATACGTCTACATCGTAATACAACCTAACCTAACCCATCTAATCCCTCGTTGTTAATGTTTTACAAAATCCCGGTCGCGTCGGCACGTACTTCTCGGTGGGGACATTATTTACGTCTATAACGTTATATATCCTAACCTAAGGGAACCTAACATCTCGGATGTAGTATTTCACAACATTCCTGGCGGGGCGGCCGCTACTTCTCGGTGGGCACATTATATACGTCTATAACGTAATATAACCTAACCTAACCCATCTAGCCCCTCGCTTGTAATGTTTTACAGAATCCCGGTCGTGTCGTCTCGTACGTCTCGGTGCGGACATTAAATACGTCTATAACGTTATATATCCTAACCAAAGGCAACTTAACATCTCGGATGTAGTATTTTCCAGCATTCCTGGCGGGTCGGACCCTACTTCTCGGTGGGCACATTATATACGTCTATATCGTAATATAACCTAACCTAACCCATCTAGACCCTCGCTGGTAATGTTTTACAAAATCCCGGTCCTGGCGGACCGTACGTCTCGGTGCGGACATTATGTACGTCTATAACGTTATATATCCTAACCTAAGGCAACTTAACCTCTCGGATGTAGTATTTTCCAACATTCTTGGCGGGTCGGACCCTACTTCTCGGTGGGCGCATTATATACGTCTACATCGTAATACAACCTAACCTAACCCATCTAATCCCTCGTTGTTAATGTTTTACAAAATCCCGGTCGCGTCGGCACGTACGTCTCTGTGCGGACATTATATACCTCTATAACTTTATATATCCTAACCTAAGGGAACCTAACATCTCGAATGTAGTATTTCACAACATTCCTGGCGGGTCGGCCCCACTTCTCGGTGGGAACATTATTTACGTCTATAACGTGAAATAACCTAACCTAACCAATCTAGACCCTCGCTGGTAATGTTTTACAAAATCCCGGTCGTGTCGGCCCGTACTTCTCGGTGGGGACATTATTTACGTCTATAACGTTATATATCCTAACCTAAGGGAACCTAACATCTCGGATGTAGTATTTCACAACATTCCTGGCGGGTCGGCCCCTACTTCTCGGTGGGCACATTATATACGTCTGTATCGTAATATAACATAACCTAACCCATCTAGACCCTCGCTGGTAATGTTTTACAAAATCCCGGTCGTGTCGGCCCATACTTCTCCGTGGGGACATTATATACGTCTATATCGTTATATATCCTAACCTAAGGCAACCTAACATCTCGGATGTAGTATTTTCCAACATTCCTGGCGGGGCGGCCGCTACTTCTCGGTGGGCACATTATATACGTCTATAACGTAATATAACCTAACCTAACCCATCTAGCCCCTAGCTGGGAATGTTTTACAGAATCCCGGTCGTGTCGTCCCGTACGTCTCGGTGCGGACATTATGTACGTCTATAACGTTATATATCCTAACCTAAGGCAACTTAACCTCTCGGATGTAGTATTTTCCAACATTCTTGGCGGGTCGGACCCTACTTCTCGGTGGGCGCATTATATACGTCTACATCGTAATACAACCTAACCTAACCCATCTAATCCCTCGTTGTTAATGTTTTACAAAATCCCGGTCGCGTCGGCACGTACGTCTCGGTGCGGACATTATATACCTCTATAACGTTATATATCCTAACCTAAGGGAACCTAACATCTCGAATGTAGTATTTCACAACATTCCTGGCGGGTCGGCCCCACTTCTCGGTGGGAACATTATTTACGTCTATAACGGAATATAACCTAACATAACCCATCTAGCCCCTAGCTGGGAATGTTTTACAAAATCCCGGTCGTGTCGGCCCGTACTTCTCTGTGGGGACATTATTTACGTCTATAACGTTATATATCCTAACCTAAGGGAACCTAACATCTCGGATGTAGTATTTCACAACATTCCTGGCTGGTGGGCCCCACTTCTCGGTGGGAACATTATATACGTTTATAACGTAGTATAACCTAACCTAACCCATCTAGCCCCTCGCTTGTAATGTTTTTCAGAATCCCGGTCGTGCCGTCCCGTACGTGTCGGTGCGGACATTATATACGTCTATAACGTTATATATCCTAACCAAAGGCAACCTAACATCTCGAATGTAGTATTTCACAACATTCCTGGCGGGTCGGACCCTACTTCTCGGTGGGCACAATATATACGTCTACATCGTAATACAACCTAACCTAACCCATCTAATCCCTCGTTGTTAATGTTTTACAAAATCCCGGTCGCGTCGGCACGTACGTCTCGGTGCGGACATTATATACCTCTATAACGTTATATATCCTAACCTAAGGGAACCTAACATCTCGAATGTAGTATTTCACAACATTCCTGGCGGGTCGGCCCCACTTCTCGGTGGGAACATTATTTACGTCTATAACGGAATATAACCTAACATAACCCATCTAGCCCCTAGCTGGGAATGTTTTACAAAATCCCGGTCGTGTCGGCCCGTACTTCTCTGTGGGGACATTATTTACGTCTATAACGTTATATATCCTAACCAAAGGCAACCTAACATCTCGAATGTAGTATTTCACAACATTCCTGGCGGGTCGGACCCTACTTCTCGGTGGGCACAATATATACGTCTATATCGTAATATAACCTAACCTAACCCATCTAGACCCTCGCTGGTTATGTTTTACAAAATCCCGGTCGTGGCGGCCCGTACTTTTCCGTGGGGACATTATATACGTCTATAATTTTATATATCCTAACCTAAGGGAACCTAACATCTCGGATGTAGTATTTTCCAACATTCCTGCCGGGTCGGCCCCTACTTCTCGATGGGCACATTATCTACGTCTATATCGTAATATAACCTAACCTAACCCATCTAGACCCTCGCTGGTAATGTTTTACAGAATCCCGGTCGTGTCGTCTCGTACGTCTCGGTGCAGACATTATATACGTCCATAACGTTATATATCCTAACCAAAGGCAACTTAACATCTCGGATGTAGTATTTTCCAACATTCCTGGCGGGTCGGAGCCTACTTCTCGGTGGGCACATTATATACGTCTATATCGTAATATAACCTAAACTAACCCATCTAGAACCTCGCTGGTAATATTTTACAAAATCCCGGTCATGTCGGCCCGTACTTTTCCGTGGGGACATTTTACACGTCTATAATTTTATATATCCTAACTTAAGGGAAGCTAACATCTCGGATGTAGTATTTTCCAACATTCCTGGCGGGTCGGCCCCTACTTCTCGGTGGGCACATTATATACGTCTATATCGTAATATAACATAACCTAACCCATCTAGACCCTCGCTGGTAATGTTTTACAAAATCCCGGTCGTGTCGGCCCATACTTCTCCGTGGGGACATTATATACCTCTATAACGTTATATATCCTAACCTAAGGGAACCTAACATCTCGAATGTGGTATTTCACAACATTCCTGGCGGGTCGGCCCCTACTTCTCGGTGGGCACATTATCTACGTCTATATCGTAATATAACCTAACCTAACCCATCTAGACCCTCGCTGGTAATGTTTTACAAAATCCCGGTCGTGTCGGCCCGCACTTCTCTGTGGGGACATTATTTACGTCTATAACGTTATATATCCTAACCTAAGGGAACCTAACATCTCGGATGTAGTATTTCACAACATTCCTGGCTGGTGGGCCCCACTTCTCGGTGGGAACATTATATACGTTTATAACGTAGTATAACCTAACCTAACCCATCTAGCCCCTCGCTTGTAATGTTTTTCGGAATCCCGGTCGTGCCGTCCCGTACGTCTCGGTGCGGACATTATATACGTCTATAACGTTATATATCCTAACCAAAGGCAACCTAACATCTCGAATGTAGTATTTCACAACATTCCTGGCGGGTCGGCCCCTACTTCTCGGTGGGCACATTATCTACGTCTATATCGTAATATAACCTAACCTAACCCATCTAGACCCTCGCTGGTAATGTTTTACAAAATCCCGGTCGTGTCGGCCCGCACTTCTCTGTGGGGACATTATTTACGTCTATAACGTTATATATCCTAACCTAAGGGAACCTAACATCTCGGATGTAGTATTTTCCAACATTCCTGCCGGGTCGGCCCGTAATTCTCGGTGGGCACATTATCTACGTCTATATCGTAATATAACCTAACCTAACCCATCTAGACCCTCGCTGGTAATGTTTTACAGAATCCCGGTCGTGTCGTCTCGTACGTCTCGGTGCGGACATTATATACGTCTATAACGTTATATATCCTAACCAAAGGCAACTTAACATCTCGGATGTAGTATTTTCCAACATTCCTGGCGGGTCGGACCCTACTTCTCGGTGGGCACATTATATACGTCTATATCGTAATATAACCTAAACTAACCCATCTAGACCCTCGCTGGTAATGTTTTACAAAATCCCGGTCATGTCGGCCCGTACTTTTCCGTGGGGACATTTTACACGTCTATAATTTTATATATCCTAACCTAAGGGAAGCTAACATCTCGGATGTAGTATTTTCCAACATTCCTGGCGGGTCGGCCCCTACTTCTCGGTGGGCACATTATATACGTCTATATCGTAATATAACATAACCTAACCCATCTAGACCCTCGCTGGTAATGTTTTACAAAATCCCGGTCGTGTCGGCCCATTCTTCTCCGTGGGGACATTATATACGTCTATATCGTTATATATCCTTACCTAAGGCAACCTAACATCTCGGATGTAGTATTTTCCAACATTCCTGGCGGGGCGGCCGCTACTTCTCGGTGGGCACATTATATATGTCTATAACGTAATATAACCTAACCTAACCCATCTAGCCCCTAGCTGGGAATGTTTTACAGAATCCCGGTCGTGTCGTCCCGTACGTCTCGGTGCGGACATTATGTACGTCTATAACGTTATATATCCTAACCTAAGGCAACTTAACCTCTCGGATGTAGTATTTCACAACATTCCTGGCGGCTCGGCACCTACTTCTCGGTGGGCACATTATATACGTCTATATCGTAATATAACCTAACCTAACCCATCTAGACCCTCGCTGGTAATGTTTTACAAAATCCCGGTCGTGTCGGCCCGTACTTCTCGGTGGGGACATTATTTGCGTCTATAACGTTATATATCCTAACCTAAGGGAACCTAACATCTCGGATGTAGTATTTCACAACATTCCTGGCGGGGCGGCCGCTACTTCTCGGTGGGCACATTATATACGTCTATAACGTAATATAACCTAACCTAACCCATCTAGCCCCTCGCTTGTAATGTTTTACAGAATCCCGGTCGTGTCGTCTCGTACGTCTCGGTGCGGACATTATATACGTCTATAACGTTATATATCCTAACCAAAGGCAACTTAACATCTCGGATGTAGTATTTTCCAGCATTCCTGGCGGGTCGGACCCTACTTCTCGGTGGGCACATTATATACGTCTATATCGTAATATAACCTAACCTAACCCATCTAGACCCTCGCTGGTAATGTTTTATAAAATCCCGGTCGTGGCAGCCCGTACTTTTCCGTGGGGACATTATATACGTCTATAATTTTATATATCCTAACCTAAGGGAACCTAACATCTCGGATGTGGTATTTCACAACATTCCTGGCTGGTCGGCCCCACTTCTCGGTGGGAACATTATATACGTTTATAACGTAATATAACCTAACCTAAGCCACCTACACCCTCGCTGGTAATGTTTCACAGAATCCCGTTCGTGTCTTCCCGTACGTCTCGAAGCCGGACATTATATACGTCTATAAAGTTATATATCCTAACCTAAGGCAACCTAACATCTCGAATGTAGTATTTCACAACATTCCTGGCGGGTCGGCCCCTACTTCTCGGTGGGCACATTATATACGTCTATATCGTAATATAACCTAACCTAACCCATCTAGACCCTCGCTGGTAATGTTTTACAAAATCCCGGTCGTGTCAGCCCGTACTTCTCGGTGGGGACATTATTTACGTCTATAACGTTATATATCCTAACCTAAGGGAACCTAACATCTCGGATGTAGTATTTCACAACATTCCTGGCGGGTCGGCCCCTACTTCTCGGTGGGCACATTATATACGACTATATCGTAATATAACATAACCTAACCCATCTAGACCGTCGCTGGTAATGTTTTACAAAATCCCGGTCGTGTCGGCCCATACTTCTCCGTGGGGACATTATATACGTCTATATCGTTATATATCCTAACATAAGGCAACCTAACATCTCGGATGTAGTATTTTCCAACATTCCTGGCGGGGCGGCCGCTACTTCCCGGTGGGCACATTATATACGTCTATAACGTAATATAACCTAACCTAACCCATCTAGACCCTCGCTGGTAATGTTTTACAAAAGCCCGGTCGTGTCGTCCCGTACGTCTCGGTGCGGACATTATGTACGTCTATAACGTTATATATCCTAACCTAAGGCAACTTAACCTCTCGGATGTAGTATTTTCCAACATTCTTTTGCGGGTCGGACCCTACTTCTCGGTGGGCACATTATATACGTCTAGATCGTAATATAACCTAACCTAACCCATCTAGACCCTCGCTGTTAATGTTTTACAAAATCCCGGTCGCGTCGGCGCGTACGTCTCGGTGCGGACATTATATACGTCTATAACGTTATATATCCTAACCTAAGGGAACCTAACATCTCGGATGTAGTATTTCACAACATTGCTGGCTGGTCGGCCCCACTTCTCGGTGGGAACATTATATACGTTTATAACGTAGTATAGCCTAACCTAATCCATCTATCCCCTCGCTTATAATGTTTTACAGTATCCCGGTCGTGTCGTCCCGTGCGTCTCGGTGCGGACATTATATACGTCTATAACGTTATATATCCTAACCAAAGGCAACATAACATCTCGGATGTAGTATTTTCCAGCATTCCTGGCGGGTCGGACCCTACTTCTCGGTGGGCACATTATATACGTCTATATCGTAATATAACCTAACCTAACCCATCTAGACCCTCGCTGGTAATGTTTTACAAAATCCCGGTCGTGGCGGCCCGTACTTTTCCGTGGGGACATTATATACGTCTATAATTTTATATATCCTAACCTAAGGCAACTTAACATCTCGGATGTAGTATTTTCCAACATTCCTGGCGGGTCGGCCCCTACTTCTCGGTGGGCACATTATATACGTCTATATCGTAATATAACCTAACCTAACCCATCTAGACCCTCGCTGGTAATGTTTTACAGAATCCCGGTCGTGTCGTCTCGTACGTCTCGGCGCGGACATTATATACGTCTATAACTTTATATATCCTAACCAAAGGCAACTTAACATCTCGAATGTAGTATTTTCCAACATTCCTGGCTGGTCGGCCCCACTTCTCGGTGGGAACATTATATACGTCTATAACGTAATATAACCTAACCTAACCAATCTAGACCCTCGCTGGTAATGTTTTACAAAATCCCGGTCGTGTCGGCCCGTACTTCTCTGTGGGGACATTATTTACGTCTATAACGTTATATATCCTAACCTAAGGGAACCTAACATCTCGGATGTAGTATTTCACAACATTCCTGCCCGGTGGGCCCCACTTCTCGGTGGGAACATTATATACGTTTATAACGTAGTATAACCTAACCTAACCCATCTAGCCCCTCGCTTGTAATGTTTTTCAGAATCCCGGTCGTGCCGTCCCGTACGTCTCGGTGCGGACATTATATACGTCTATAACGTTATATATCCTAACCAAAGGCAACCTAACATCTCGAATGTAGTATTTCACAACATTCCTGGCGGGTCGGACCCTACTTCTCGGTGGGCACATTATATACGTCTATATCGTAATATAACCTAACCTAACCCATCTAGACCCTCGCTGGTAATGTTTTACAAAATCCCGGTCGTGGCGGCCCGTACTTTTCCGTGGGGACATTATATACGTCTATAATTTTATATATCCTAACCTAAGGGAAGCTAACATCTCGGATGTCGTATTTTCCAACATTCCTGGCGGGTCGGCCCCTACTTCTCGGTGGGCACATTATATACGTCTGTAACGTAATATAACCTAACCTAAGCCACCTTCAGCCTCGCTGGTAATGTTTCACAGAATCCCGTTCATGTCTTCCCGTACGTCTCGAATCCGGACATTATATATGTCTATAAAGTTATATATCCTAACCTAAGGCAACCTAACATCTCGGATGTAGTATTTCACAACATTCCTGGCGGGTCGGCACCAATTCTCGGTGGGAACATTATATACGTCTATAACGGAATATAACCTAACATAACCCATCTAGCCCCTAGCTGGGAATGTTTTACAGAATCCCGGTCTTGTCGTCCCGCACGTCTCGGTGCGGACATCATATACGTCTATAACGTTATATATGCTAACCTAAGGGAACCTAACATCTCGGATATGGTATTTCACAACATTCCTGGCGGGTCGGCCCCTACTTCTCGGTGGGCACATTATATACGTCTATATCGTAATATAACCTAACCTAACCCATCTAGACCCTCGCTGGTAATGTTTTACAAAATCCCGGTCGTGTCAGCCCGTACTTCTCGGTGGGGACATTATTTACGTCTATAACGTTATATATCCCAACCTAAGGGAACCTAACATCTCGGATGTAGTATTTCACAACATTCCTGGCGGGTCGGCCCCTACTTCTCGGTGGACACATTATATACGTCTATATCGTAATATAACATAACCTAACCCATCTAGACCGTCGCTGGTAATGTTTTACAAAATCCCGGTCGTGTCGGCCCATACTTCTCCGTGGGGACATTATATACGTCTATATCGTTGTATATCCTAACCTAAGGCAACCTAACATCTCGGATGTAGTATTTTCCAACATTCCTGGCGGGGCGGCCGCTACTTCTCGGTGGGCACATTATATACGTCTATAACGTAATATAACCTAACCTAACCAATCTAGCCCCTAGCTGGGAATGTTTTACAGAATCCCGGTCGTGTCGTCCCGTACGTCTCGGTGCGGACATTATGTACGTCTATAACGTTATATATCCTAACCTAAGGCAACTTAACCTCTCGGATGTAGTATTTTCCAACATTCTTGGCGGGTCGGACCCTACTTCTCGGTGGGCACATTGTATACGTCTACATCGTAATACAACCTAACCTAACCCATCTAATCCCTCGTTGTTAATGTTTTACAAAATCCCGGTCGCGTCGGCACGTACGTCTCGGTGCGGACATTATATACGTCTATAACGTTATATATCCTAACCTAAGGGAGCCGAACATCTCGGATGTAGTATTTCACAACATTCCTGGCTGGTCGGCCCCACTTCTCGGTGGGAACATTATATACGTCTATATCGTAATATAACCTAACATAACCCATCTAGCCCCTAGCTGGGAATGTTTTACAGAATCCCGGTCGTGTCGTCCCGCACGTCTCGGTGCGGACATCATATACGTCTATAACGTTATATATGCTAACCTAAGGGAACCTAACATCTCGGATATAGTATTTCACAACATTCCTGGCGGGTCGGCCCCTACTTCTCGGTGGGCACATTATATACGTCTATATCGTAATATAACCTAACCTAACCCATCTAGACCCTCGCTGGTAATGTTTTACAAAATCCCGGTCGTGTCAGCCCGTACTTCTCGGTGGGGACATTATTTCCGTCTATAACGTTATATATCCTAACCTAAGGGAACCTAACATCTCGTATGTAGTATTTCACAACATTCCTGGCGGGTCGGCCCCTACTTCTCGGTGGACACATTATATACGTCTATATCGTAATATAACATAACCTAACCCATCTAGACCGTCGCTGGTAATGTTTTACAAAATCCCGGTCGTGTCGGCCCATACTTCTCCGTGGGGACATTATATACGTCTATATCGTTGTATATCCTAACCTAAGGCAACCTAACATCTCGGATGTAGTATTTTCCAACATTCCTGGCGGGGCGGCCGCTACTTCCCGGTGGGCACATTATATACGTCTATAACGTAATATAACCTAACCTAACCCATCTAGCCCCTAGCTGGGAATGTTTTACAGAATCCCGGTCGTGTCGTCCCATACGTCTCGGTGCGGACATTATGTACGTCTATATCGTTATATATCCTAACCTATGGCAACCTAACATCTCGGATGTAGTATTTTCCAACATTCCTGGCGGGGCGGCCGCTACTTCCCGGTGGGCACATTATATACGTCTATAACTTAATATAACCTAACCTAACCCATCTAGCCCCTAGCTGGGAATGTTTTACAGAATCCCGGTCGTGTCGTCCCATACGTCTCGGTGCGGACATTATGTACGTCTATAACGTTATATATCCTAACCTAAGGCAACTTAACCTCTCGGATGTAGTATTTTCCAACATTCTTGGCGGGTCGGACCCTACTTCTCGGTGGGCACATTATATACGTCTAGATCGTAATATAACCTAACCTAACCCATCTAAACCCTCGCTGTTAATGTTTTAGAAAATCACGGTCGCGTCGGCACGTACGTCTCGGTGCGGACATTATATACGTCTATAACGTTATATATCCTAACCTAAGGGAGCCGAACATCTCGGATGTAGTATTTCACAACATTCCTGGCTGGTCGGCCCCACTTCTCGGTGGGAACATTATATACGTTTATAACGTAGTATAGCCTAACCTTACCCATCTAGCCCCTCGCTTGTAATGTTTTTCAGTATCCCGGTCGTGTCGTCCCGTGCGTCTCGGTGCGGACATTATATACGGCTATAACGTTATATATCCTAACCAAAGGCAACTTAACATCTCGGATGTAGTATTTTCCAACATTCTTGGCGGGTCGGACCCTACTTCTCGGTGGGCACATTGTATACGTCTACATCGTAATACAACCTAACCTAACCCATCTAATCCCTCGTTGTTAATGTTTTACAAAATCCCGGTCGCGTCGGCACGTACGTCTCGGTGCGGACATTATATACCTCTATAACGTTGTATGTCCTAACCTAAGGGAACCTAACATCTCGGATGTAGTATTTCATAACATTCCTGGCTGGTCGGCCCCACTTCTCGGTGGGAACATTATATACGTTTATAACGTAGTATAGCCTAACCTAACCCATCTAGCCCCTCGCTTGTAATGTTTTACAGTATCCCGGTCGTGTCGTCCCGTGCGTCTCGGTGCGGACATTATATACGTCTATAACGTTATATATCGTAACCAAAGGCAACTTAACATCTCGGATGTAGTATTTTCCAGCATTCCTGGCGGGTCGGACCCTACATCTCGGTGGGCACATTATATACGTCTATATCGTAATATAACCTAACCTAACCCATCTAGACCCTCGCTGGTAATGTTTTACAAAATCCCGGTCATATCGGCCCGTACTTTTCCGTGGGGACATTTTATACGTCTATAATTT
Source organism: Xylocopa violacea (assembly GCA_963969225.1). Classification (NCBI taxonomy): domain Eukaryota; kingdom Metazoa; phylum Arthropoda; class Insecta; order Hymenoptera; family Apidae; genus Xylocopa; species Xylocopa violacea. The sequence continues at coordinate 1,645,212 of CAXAJV010000481.1, forward strand.
TATATATCCTAACCTAAGGGAAGATAACATCTCGGATGTAGTATTTTCCAACATTCCTGGCGGGACGGCCCCTACTTCTCGGTGAGCACCTTATATACGTCTATAACGTAATATAACCTAACATAAGCCACCTACACCATCGCTGGTAATGTTTCACAGAATCCCGTTCGTGTCTTCCCGTACGTCTCGAAGCCGGACATTATATACGTCTATAAAGTTATATATCCTAACCTAAGGCAACCTAACATCTCGAATGTAGTATTTCACAACATTCCTGGCGGGTCGGCCCCACTTCTCGGTGGGAACATTATTTACGTCTATAACGTAATATAACCTAACCTAACCAATCTAGACCCTCGCTGGTAATGTTTTTCAGAATCCCGGTCGTGCCGTCCCGTACGTCTCGGTGCGGACATTATATACGTCTATAACGTTATATATCCTAACCTAAGGGAACCTAACATCTCGGATGTAGTATTTCACAACATTCCTGCCCGGTGGGCCCCACTTCTCGGTGGGAACATTATATACGTTTATAACGTAGTATAACCTAACCTAACCCATCTAGCCCCTCGCTTGTAATGTTTTTCAGAATCCCGGTCGTGCCGTCCCGTACCTCTCGGTGCGGACATTATATACGTCTATAACGTTATATATCCTAACCAAAGGCAACCTAACATCTCGAATGTAGTATTTCACAACATTCCTGGCGGGTCGGACCCTACTTCTCGGTGGGCACATTATATACGTCTATATCGTAATATAACCTAACCTAACCCATCTAGACCCTCGCTGGTAATGTTTTACAAAATCCCGGTCGTGGCGGCCCGTACTTTTCCGTGGGGACATTATATACGTCTATAATTTTATATATCCTAACCTAAGGGAAGCTAACATCTCGGATGTCGTATTTTCCAACATTCCTGGCGGGTCGGCCCCTACTTCTCGGTGGGCACATTATATACGTCTGTAACGTAATATAACCTAACCTAAGCCACCTTCAGCCTCGCTGGTAATGTTTCACAGAATCCCGTTCATGTCTTCCCGTACGTCTCGAATCCGGACATTATATACGTCTATAAAGTTATATATCCTAACCTAAGGCAACCTAACATCTCGGATGTAGTATTTCACAACATTCCTGGCGGGTCGGCACCAATTCTCGGTGGGAACATTATATACGTCTATAACGGAATATAACCTAACATAACCCATCTAGCCCCTAGCTGGGAATGTTTTACAGAATCCCGGTCGTGTCGTCCCGCACGTCTCGGTGCGGACATCATATACGTCTATAACGTTATATATGCTAACCTAAGGGAACCTAACATCTCGGATATAGTATTTCACAACATTCCTGGCGGGTCGGCCCCTACTTCTCGGTGGGCACATTATATACGTCTATATCGTAATATAACCTAACCTAACCCATCTAGACCCTCGCTGGTAATGTTTTACAAAATCCCGGTCGTGTCAGCCCGTACTTCTCGGTGGGGACATTATTTACGTCTATAACGTTATATATCCTAACCTAAGGGAACCTAACATCTCGTATGTAGTATTTCACAACATTCCTGGCGGGTCGGCCCCTACTTCTCGGTGGACACATTATATACGTCTATATCGTAATATAACATAACCTAACCCATCTAGACCGTCGCTGGTAATGTTTTACAAAATCCCGGTCGTGTCGGCCCATACTTCTCCGTGGGGACATTATATACGTCTATATCGTTGTATATCCTAACCTAAGGCAACCTAACATCTCGGATGTAGTATTTTCCAACATTCCTGGCGGGGCGGCCGCTACTTCCCGGTGGGCACATTATATACGTCTATAACGTAATATAACCTAACCTAACCCATCTAGCCCCTAGCTGGGAATGTTTTACAGAATCCCGGTCGTGTCGTCCCATACGTCTCGGTGCGGACATTATGTACGTCTATATCGTTATATATCCTAACCTATGGCAACCTAACATCTCGGATGTAGTATTTTCCAACATTCCTGGCGGGGCGGCCGCTACTTCCCGGTGGGCACATTATATACGTCTATAACGTAATATAACCTAACCTAACCCATCTAGCCCCTAGCTGGGAATGTTTTACAGAATCCCGGTCGTGTCGTCCCATACGTCTCGGTGCGGACATTATGTACGTCTATAACGTTATATATCCTAACCTAAGGCAACTTAACCTCTCGGATGTAGTATTTTCCAACATTCTTGGCGGGTCGGACCCTACTTCTCGGTGGGCACATTATATACGTCTAGATCGTAATATAACCTAACCTAACCCATCTAAACCCTCGCTGTTAATGTTTTAGAAAATCACGGTCGCGTCGGCACGTACGTCTCGGTGCGGACATTATATACGTCTATAACGTTATATATCCTAACCTAAGGGAGCCGAACATCTCGGATGTAGTATTTCACAACATTCCTGGCTGGTCGGCCCTACTTCTCGGTGGGAACATTATATACGTTTATAACGTAGTATAGCCTAACCTAACCCATCTAGCCCCTCGCTTGTAATGTTTTTCAGTATCCCGGTCGTGTCGTCCCGTGCGTCTCGGTGCGGACATTATATACGGCTATAACGTTATATATCCTAACCAAAGGCAACTTAACATCTCGGATGTAGCATTTTCCAACATTCTTGGCGGGTCGGACCCTACTTCTCGGTGGGCACATTGTATACGTCTACATCGTAATACAACCTAACCTAACCCATCTAATCCCTCGTTGTTAATGTTTTACAAAATCCCGGTTGCGTCGGCACGTACGCCTCGGTGCGGACATTATATACCTCTATAACGTTGTATGTCCTAACCTAAGGGAACCTAACATCTCGGATGTAGTATTTCATAACATTCCTGGCTGGTCGGCCCCACTTCTCGGTGGGAACATTATATACGTTTATAACGTAGTATAGCCTAACCTAACCCATCTAGCCCCTCGCTTGTAATGTTTTACAGTATCCCGGTCGTGTCGTCCCGTGCGTCTCGGTGCGGACATTATATACGTCTATAACGTTATATATCGTAACCAAAGGCAACTTAACATCTCGGATGTAGTATTTTCCAGCATTCCTGGCGGGTCGGACCCTACATCTCGGTGGGCACATTATATACGTCTATATCGTAATATAACCTAACCTAACCCATCTAGACCCTCGCTGGTAATGTTTTACAAAATCCCGGTCATATCGGCCCGTACTTTTCCGTGGGGACATTTTATACGTCTATAATTTTATATATCCTAACCTAAGGGAAGATAACATCTCGGATGTAGTATTTTCCAACATTCCTGGCGGGACGGCCCCTACTTCTCGGTGAGCACCTTATATACGTCTATAACGTAATATAACCTAACATAAGCCACCTACACCATCGCTGGTAATGTTTCACAGAATCCCGTTCGTGTCTTCCCGTACGTCTCGAAGCCGGACATTATATACGTCTATAAAGTTATATATCCTAACCAAAGGCAACCTAACATCTCGAATGTAGTATTTCACAACATTGCTGGCGGGTCGGCCCCACTTCTCGGTGGGCACATTATATACGTCTATATCGTAATATAACCTAACCTAACCCATCTAGACTCTCGCTGGTAATGTTTTACAAAATGCCGGTCGTGGCGTCCCGTACTTTTCCGTGGGGACATTATATACGTCTATAATTTTATATATCCTAACCTAAGGGAAGCTAACATCTCGGATGTAGTATTTCACAACATTCCTGACTGGTGGGCCCCACTTCTCGGTGGGAACATTATATACGTTTATAACGTAGTATAACCTAACCTAACCCATCTAGCCCCTCGCTTGTAATGTTTTTCAGAATCCCGGTCGTGCCGTCCCGTACGTCTCGGTGCGGACATTATATACGTCTATAACGTTATATATCCTAACCTAAGGGAACCTAACATCTCGGATGTAGTATTTCACAACATTCCTGCCCGGTGGGCCCCACTTCTCGGTGGGAACATTATATACGTTTATAACGTAGTATAACCTAACCTAACCCATCTAGCCCCTCGCTTGTAATGTTTTTCAGAATCCCGGTCGTGCCGTCCCGTACGTCTCGGTGCGGACATTATATACGTCTATAACGTTATATATCCTAACCAAAGGCAACCTAACATCTCGAATGTAGTATTTCACAACATTCCTGGCGGGTCGGACCCTACTTCTCGGTGGGCACATTATATACGTCTATATCGTAATATAACCTAACCTAACCCATCTAGACCCTCGCTGGTAATGTTTTACAAAATCCCGGTCGTGGCGGCCCGTACTTTTCCGTGGGGACATTATATACGTCTATAATTTTATATATCCTAACCTAAGGGAAGCTAACATCTCGGATGTCGTATTTTCCAACATTCCTGGCGGGTCGGCCCCTACTTCTCGGTGGGCACATTATATACGTCTGTAACGTAATATAACCTAACCTAAGCCACCTTCAGCCTCGCTGGTAATGTTTCACAGAATCCCGTTCATGTCTTCCCGTACGTCTCGAATCCGGACATTATATACGTCTATAAAGTTATATATCCTAACCTAAGGCAACCTAACATCTCGGATGTAGTATTTCACAACATTCCTGGCGGGTCGGCACCAATTCTCGGTGGGAACATTATATACGTCTATAACGGAATATAACCTAACATAACCCATCTAGCCCCTAGCTGGGAATGTTTTACAGAATCCCGGTCGTGTCGTCCCGCACGTCTCGGTGCGGACATCATATACGTCTATAACGTTATATATGCTAACCTAAGGTAACCTAACATCTCGGATATAGTATTTCACAACATTCCTGGCGGGTCGGCCCCTACTTCTCGGTGGGCACATTATATACGTCTATATCGTAATATAACCTAACCTAACCCATCTAGACCCTCGCTGGTAATGTTTTACAAAATCCCGGTCGTGTCAGCCCGTACTTCTCGGTGGGGACATTATTTACGTCTATAACGTTATATATCCTAACCTAAGGGAACCTAACATCTCGGATGTAGTATTTCACAACATTCCTGGCGGGTCGGCCCCTACTTCTCGGTGGACACATTATATACGTCTATATCGTAATATAACATAACCTAACCCATCTAGACCGTCGCTGGTAATGTTTTACAAAATCCCGGTCGTGTCGGCCCATACTTCTCCGTGGGGACATTATATACGTCTATATCGTTGTATATCCTAACCTAAGGCAACCTAACATCTCGGATGTAGTATTTTCCAACATTCCTGGCGGGGCGGCCGCTACTTCCCGGTGGGCACATTATATACGTCTATAACGTAATATAACCTAACCTAACCCATCTAGCCCCTAGCTGGGAATGTTTTACAGAATCCCGGTCGTGTCGTCCCATACGTCTCGGTGCGGACATTATGTACGTCTATATCGTTATATATCCTAACCTATGGCAACCTAACATCTCGGATGTAGTATTTTCCACCATTCCTGGCGGGGCGGCCGCTACTTCCCGGTGGGCACATTATATACGTCTATAACGTAATATAACCTAACCTAACCCATCTAGCCCCTAGCTGGGAATGTTTTACAGAATCCCGGTCGTGTCGTCCCATACGTCTCGGTGCGGACATTATGTACGTCTATAACGTTATATATCCTAACCTAAGGCAACTTAACCTCTCGGATGTAGTATTTTCCAACATTCCTGGCGGGACGGCCCCTACTTCTCGGTGAGCACCTTATATACGTCTATAACGTAATATAACCTAACATAAGCCACCTACACCATCGCTGGTAATGTTTCACAGAATCCCGTTCGTGTCTTCCCGTACGTCTCGAATCCGGACATTATATACGTCTATAAAGTTATATATCCTAACCTAAGGCAACCTAACATCTCGGATGTAGTATTTCACAACATTCCTGGCGGGTCGGCACCAATTCTCGGTGGGAACATTATATACGTCTATAACGGAATATAACCTAACATAACCCATCTAGCCCCTAGCTGGGAATGTTTTACAGAATCCCGGTCGTGTCGTCCCGCACGTCTCGGTGCGGACATCATATACGTCTATAACGTTATATATGCTAACCTAAGGGAACCTAACATCTCGGATATAGTATTTCACAACATTCCTGGCGGGTCGGCCCCTACTTCTCGGTGGGCACATTATATACGTCTATATCGTAATATAACCTAACCTAACCCATCTAGACCCTCGCTGGTAATGTTTTACAAAATCCCGGTCGTGTCAGCCCGTACTTCTCGGTGGGGACATTATTTACGTCTATAACGTTATATATCCTAACCTAAGGGAACCTAACATCTCGGATGTAGTATTTCACAACATTCCTGGCGGGTCGGCCCCTACTTCTCGGTGGACACATTATATACGTCTATATCGTAATATAACATAACCTAACCCATCTAGACCGTCGCTGGTAATGTTTTACAAAATCCCGGTCGTGTCGGCCCATACTTCTCCGTGGGGACATTATATACGTCTATATCGTTGTATATCCTAACCTAAGGCAACCTAACATCTCGGATGTAGTATTTTCCAACATTCCTGGCGGGTCGGCCCCTACTTCTCGGTGGGCACATTATATACGTCTATAACGTAATATAACCTAACCTAAGCCACCTACACCCTCGCTGGTAATGTTTCGCAGAATCCCGTTCGTGTCTTCCCGTACGTCTCGAAGCCGGACATTATATACGTCTATAAAGTTATATATCCTAACCTAAGGCAACCTAACATCTCGAATGTAGTATTTCACAACATTCCTGGCAGGTCGGCCCCACTTCTCGGTGGGAACATTATTCACGTCTATAACGTAATATAACCTAACCTAACCCATCTAGACCCTCGCTGGTTATGTTTTAGAAAATCCCGGTCGTGGCGGCCCGTACTTTTCCGTGGGGACATTATATACGTCTATAATTTTATATATCCTAACCTAAGGGAACCTAACATCTCGGATGTGGTATTTCACAACATTCCTGGCGGGTCGGCCCCACTTCTCGGTGGGAACATTATTTACGTCTATAACGTAATATAACCTAACCTAACCAATCTAGACCCTCGCTGGTAATGTTTTACAAAAGCCCGGTCGTGTCGGCCCGTACTTCTCGGTGGGGACATTATTTACGTCTATAACGTTATATATCCTAACCTAAGGGAACCTAACATCTCGGATGTAGTATTTCACAACATTCCTGGCTGTTCGGCCCCACTTCTCGGTGGGAACATTATATACGTCTATATCGTAATATAACCTAACCTAACCCATCTAGACCCTCGCTGGTAATGTTTTACAGAATCCCGGTCGTGTCGTCTCGTACGTATCGGTACGGACATTATATACGTCTATAACGTTATATATCCTAACCAAAGGCAACTTAACATCTCGGATGTAGTATTTTCCAACATTCCTGGCGGGTCGGCCCCTACTTCTCGGTGGGCACATTATATACGTCTATATCGTAATATAACCTAAACTAACCCATCTAGACCCTCGCTGGTAATGTATTCCAAAATCCCGGTCGTGGCGGCCCGTACTTCTCCGTGGGGATATTATATACGTCTATAATTTTATATATCCTAACCTAAGGGAACCTAACATCTCGGATGTGGTATTTCACAACATTCCTGGCTGGTCGGGCCCACTTCTCGGTGGGAATATTATATACGTTTATAACGTAACATAACCTAACCTAAGCCACCTACACCCTCGCTGGTAATGTTTCACAGAATCCCGTTCGTGTCTTCCCGTACGTCTCGAAGCCGGACATTATATACGTCTATAAAGTTATATATCCTAACCTAAGGCAACCTAACATCTCGAATGTAGTATTTCACAACATTCCTGGCTGGTCGGCCCCACTTCTCGGTGGGAACATTGTATACGTTTATAACGTAGTATAGCGTAACCTAACCCATCTATCCCCTCGCTTGTAATGTTTTACAGTATCCCGATCGTGTCGTCCCGTGCGTCTCGGTGCGGACATTATATACGTCTATAACGTTATATATCCTAACCAAAGGCAACTTAACATCTCGGATGTAGTATTTTCCAGCATTCCTGGCGGGTCGGACCCTACTTCGGTGGACACATTATATACGTCTATATCGTAATATAACCTAACCTAACCCATCCTAGAACCTCGCTGTTAATGTTTTACAAAATCCCGGTCGTGTCGGCCCGTACTTTTCCGTGGGGACATTATACACGTCTATAGTTTTATATATCCTAACCTAAGGCAACTTAACATCTCGAATGTAGTATTTTCGAACATTCCTGGCGGGTCGGCCCCTACTTCTCGGTGGGCACATTATATACGTCTATATCGTAATATAACCTATCCTAACCCATCTAGACCCTCGCTGGTAATGTTTTACAGAATCCCGGTCTTGTCGTCTCGTACGTCTCGGTGCGGACATTATATACGTCTATAACGTTATATATCCTAACCTAAGGGAACCTAACATCTCGGATGTAGTATTTCACAACATTCCTTGCTGGTCGGCCCCACTTCTCGGTGGGAATATTATATACGTCTATATCGTAATATAACCTAACCTAACCCATCTAGACCCTCGCTGGTAATGTTTTACAGAATCCCGGTCGTGTCGTCTCTTACGTATCGGTACGGACATTATATACGTCTATAACGTTATATATCCTAACCAAAGGCAACTTAACATCTCGGATGTAGTATTTTCCAACATTCTTGGCGGGTCGGACCCTACTTCTCGGTGGGCACATTATATACGTCTAGATCGTAATATAACCTAACCTAACCCATCTAAACCCTCGCTGTTAATGTTTTAGAAAATCACGGTCGCGTCGGCACGTACGTCTCGGTGCGGACATTATATACGTCTATAACGTTATATATCCTAACCTAAGGGAGCCGAACATCTCGGATGTAGTATTTCACAACATTCCTGGCTGGTCGGCCCTACTTCTCGGTGGGAACATTATATACGTTTATAACGTAGTATAGCCTAACCTAACCCATCTAGCCCCTCGCTTGTAATGTTTTTCAGTATCCCGGTCGTGTCGTCCCGTGCGTCTCGGTGCGGACATTATATACGGCTATAACGTTATATATCCTAACCAAAGGCAACTTAACATCTCGGATGTAGCATTTTCCAACATTCTTGGCGGGTCGGACCCTACTTCTCGGTGGGCACATTGTATACGTCTACATCGTAATACAACCTAACCTAACCCATCTAATCCCTCGTTGTTAATGTTTTACAAAATCCCGGTCGCGTCGGCACGTACGTCTCGGTGCGGACATTATATACCTCTATAACGTTGTATGTCCTAACCTAAGGGAACCTAACATCTCGGATGTAGTATTTCATAACATTCCTGGCTGGTCGGCCCCACTTCTCGGTGGGAACATTATATACGTTTATAACGTAGTATAGCCTAACCTAACCCATCTAGCCCCTCGCTTGTAATGTTTTACAGTATCCCGGTCGTGTCGTCCCGTGCGTCTCGGTGCGGACATTATATACGTCTATAACGTTATATATCGTAACCAAAGGCAACTTAACATCTCGGATGTAGTATTTTCCAGCATTCCTGGCGGGTCGGACCCTACATCTCGGAGGGCACATTATATACGTCTATATCGTAATATAACCTAACCTAACCCATCTAGACCCTCGCTGGTAATGTTTTACAAAATCCCGGTCATATCGGCCCGTACTTTTCCGTGGGGACATTTTATACGTCTATAATTTTATATATCCTAACCTAAGGGAAGATAACATCTCGGATGTAGTATTTTCCAACATTCCTGGCGGGACGGCCCCTACTTCTCGGTGAGCACCTTATATACGTCTATAACGTAATATAACCTAACATAAGCCACCTACACCATCGCTGGTAATGTTTCACAGAATCCCGTTCGTGTCTTCCCGTACGTCTCGAAGCCGGACATTATATACGTCTATAAAGTTATATATCCTAACCAAAGGCAACCTAACATCTCGAATGTAGTATTTCACAACATTGCTGGCGGGTCGGCCCCACTTCTCGGTGGGCACATTATATACGTCTATATCGTAATATAACCTAACCTAACCCATCTAGACTCTCGCTGGTAATGTTTTACAAAATGCCGGTCGTGGCGTCCCGTACTTTTCCGTGGGGACATTATATACGTCTATAATTTTATATATCCTAACCTAAGGGAAGCTAACATCTCGGATGTAGTATTTCACAACATTCCTGACTGGTGGGCCCCACTTCTCGGTGGGAACATTATATACGTTTATAACGTAGTATAACCTAACCTAACCCATCTAGCCCCTCGCTTGTAATGTTTTTCAGAATCCCGGTCGTGCCGTCCCGTACGTCTCGGTGCGGACATTATATACGTCTATAACGTTATATATCCTAACCTAAGGGAACCTAACATCTCGGATGTAGTATTTCACAACATTCCTGCCCGGTGGGCCCCACTTCTCGGTGGGAACATTATATACGTTTATAACGTAGTATAACCTAACCTAACCCATCTAGCCCCTCGCTTGTAATGTTTTTCAGAATCCCGGTCGTGCCGTCCCGTACGTCTCGGTGCGGACATTATATACGTCTATAACGTTATATATCCTAACCAAAGGCAACCTAACATCTCGAATGTAGTATTTCACAACATTCCTGGCGGGTCGGACCCTACTTCTCGGTGGGCACATTATATACGTCTATATCGTAATATAACCTAACCTAACCCATCTAGACCCTCGCTGGTAATGTTTTACAAAATCCCGGTCGTGGCGGCCCGTACTTTTCCGTGGGGACATTATATACGTCTATAATTTTATATATCCTAACCTAAGGGAAGCTAACATCTCGGATGTCGTATTTTCCAACATTCCTGGCGGGTCGGCCCCTACTTCTCGGTGGGCACATTATATACGTCTGTAACGTAATATAACCTAACCTAAGCCACCTTCAGCCTCGCTGGTAATGTTTCACAGAATCCCGTTCATGTCTTCCCGTACGTCTCGAATCCGGACATTATATACGTCTATAAAGTTATATATCCTAACCTAAGGCAACCTAACATCTCGGATGTAGTATTTCACAACATTCCTGGCGGGTCGGCACCAATTCTCCGTGGGAACATTATATACGTCTATAACGGAATATAACCTAACATAACCCATCTAGCCCCTAGCTGGGAATGTTTTACAGAATCCCGGTCGTGTCGTCCCGCACGTCTCGGTGCGGACATCATATACGTCTATAACGTTATATATGCTAACCTAAGGGAACCTAACATCTCGGATATAGTATTTCACAACATTCCTGGCGGGTCGGCCCCTACTTCTCGGTGGGCACATTATATACGTCTATATCGTAATATAACCTAACCTAACCCATCTAGACCCTCGCTGGTAATGTTTTACAAAATCCCGGTCGTGTCAGCCCGTACTTCTCGGTGGGGACATTATTTACGTCTATAACGTTATATATCCTAACCTAAGGGAACCTAACATCTCGGATGTAGTATTTCACAACATTCCTGGCGGGTCGGCCCCTACTTCTCGGTGGACACATTATATACGTCTATATCGTAATATAACATAACCTAACCCATCTAGACCGTCGCTGGTAATGTTTTACAAAATCCCGGTCGTGTCGGCCCATACTTCTCCGTGGGGACATTATATACGTCTATATCGTTGTATATCCTAACCTAAGGCAACCTAACATCTCGGATGTAGTATTTTCCAACATTCCTGGCGGGGCGGCCGCTACTTCCCGGTGGGCACATTATATACGTCTATAACGTAATATAACCTAACCTAACCCATCTAGCCCCTAGCTGGGAATGTTTTACAGAATCCCGGTCGTGTCGTCCCATACGTCTCGGTGCGGACATTATGTACGTCTATATCGTTATATATCCTAACCTATGGCAACCTAACATCTCGGATGTAGTATTTTCCACCATTCCTGGCGGGGCGGCCGCTACTTCCCGGTGGGCACATTATATACGTCTATAACGTAATATAACCTAACCTAACCCATCTAGCCCCTAGCTGGGAATGTTTTACAGAATCCCGGTCGTGTCGTCCCATACGTCTCGGTGCGGACATTATGTACGTCTATAACGTTATATATCCTAACCTAAGGCAACTTAACCTCTCGGATGTAGTATTTTCCAACATTCCTGGCGGGACGGCCCCTACTTCTCGGTGAGCACCTTATATACGTCTATAACGTAATATAACCTAACATAAGCCACCTACACCATCGCTGGTAATGTTTCACAGAATCCCGTTCGTGTCTTCCCGTACGTCTCGAATCCGGACATTATATACGTCTATAAAGTTATATATCCTAACCTAAGGCAACCTAACATCTCGGATGTAGTATTTCACAACATTCCTGGCGGGTCGGCACCAATTCTCGGTGGGAACATTATATACGTCTATAACGGAATATAACCTAACATAACCCATCTAGCCCCTAGCTGGGAATGTTTTACAGAATCCCGGTCGTGTCGTCCCGCACGTCTCGGTGCGGACATCATATACGTCTATAACGTTATATATGCTAACCTAAGGGAACCTAACATCTCGGATATAGTATTTCACAACATTCCTGGCGGGTCGGCCCCTACTTCTCGGTGGGCACATTATATACGTCTATATCGTAATATAACCTAACCTAACCCATCTAGACCCTCGCTGGTAATGTTTTACAAAATCCCGGTCGTGTCAGCCCGTACTTCTCGGTGGGGACATTATTTACGTCTATAACGTTATATATCCTAACCTAAGGGAACCTAACATCTCGGATGTAGTATTTCACAACATTCCTGGCGGGTCGGCCCCTACTTCTCGGTGGACACATTATATACGTCTATATCGTAATATAACATAACCTAACCCATCTAGACCGTCGCTGGTAATGTTTTACAAAATCCCGGTCGTGTCGGCCCATACTTCTCCGTGGGGACATTATATACGTCTATATCGTTGTATATCCTAACCTAAGGCAACCTAACATCTCGGATGTAGTATTTTCCAACATTCCTGGCGGGTCGGCCCCTACTTCTCGGTGGGCACATTATATACGTCTATAACGTAATATAACCTAACCTAAGCCACCTACACCCTCGCTGGTAATGTTTCGCAGAATCCCGTTCGTGTCTTCCCGTACGTCTCGAAGCCGGACATTATATACGTCTATAAAGTTATATATCCTAACCTAAGGCAACCTAACATCTCGAATGTAGTATTTCACAACATTCCTGGCAGGTCGGCCCCACTTCTCGGTGGGAACATTATTCACGTCTATAACGTAATATAACCTAACCTAACCCATCTAGACCCTCGCTGGTTATGTTTTAGAAAATCCCGGTCGTGGCGGCCCGTACTTTTCCGTGGGGACATTATATACGTCTATAATTTTATATATCCTAACCTAAGGGAACCTAACATCTCGGATGTGGTATTTCACAACATTCCTGGCGGGTCGGCCCCACTTCTCGGTGGGAACATTATTTACGTCTATAACGTAATATAACCTAACCTAACCAATCTAGACCCTCGCTGGTAATGTTTTACAAAAGCCCGGTCGTGTCGGCCCGTACTTCTCGGTGGGGACATTATTTACGTCTATAACGTTATATATCCTAACCTAAGGGAACCTAACATCTCGGATGTAGTATTTCACAACATTCCTGGCTGTTCGGCCCCACTTCTCGGTGGGAACATTATATACGTCTATATCGTAATATAACCTAACCTAACCCATCTAGACCCTCGCTGGTAATGTTTTACAGAATCCCGGTCGTGTCGTCTCGTACGTATCGGTACGGACATTATATACGTCTATAACGTTATATATCCTAACCAAAGGCAACTTAACATCTCGGATGTAGTATTTTCCAACATTCCTGGCGGGTCGGCCCCTACTTCTCGGTGGGCACATTATATACGTCTATATCGTAATATAACCTAAACTAACCCATCTAGACCCTCGCTGGTAATGTATTCCAAAATCCCGGTCGTGGCGGCCCGTACTTCTCCGTGGGGATATTATATACGTCTATAATTTTATATATCCTAACCTAAGGGAACCTAACATCTCGGATGTGGTATTTCACAACATTCCTGGCTGGTCGGGCCCACTTCTCGGTGGGAATATTATATACGTTTATAACGTAACATAACCTAACCTAAGCCACCTACACCCTCGCTGGTAATGTTTCACAGAATCCCGTTCGTGTCTTCCCGTACGTCTCGAAGCCGGACATTATATACGTCTATAAAGTTATATATCCTAACCTAAGGCAACCTAACATCTCGAATGTAGTATTTCACAACATTCCTGGCTGGTCGGCCCCACTTCTCGGTGGGAACATTGTATACGTTTATAACGTAGTATAGCGTAACCTAACCCATCTATCCCCTCGCTTGTAATGTTTTACAGTATCCCGATCGTGTCGTCCCGTGCGTCTCGGTGCGGACATTATATACGTCTATAACGTTATATATCCTAACCAAAGGCAACTTAACATCTCGGATGTAGTATTTTCCAGCATTCCTGGCGGGTCGGACCCTACTTCGGTGGACACATTATATACGTCTATATCGTAATATAACCTAACCTAACCCATCCTAGAACCTCGCTGTTAATGTTTTACAAAATCCCGGTCGTGTCGGCCCGTACTTTTCCGTGGGGACATTATACACGTCTATAGTTTTATATATCCTAACCTAAGGCAACTTAACATCTCGAATGTAGTATTTTCGAACATTCCTGGCGGGTCGGCCCCTACTTCTCGGTGGGCACATTATATACGTCTATATCGTAATATAACCTATCCTAACCCATCTAGACCCTCGCTGGTAATGTTTTACAGAATCCCGGTCTTGTCGTCTCGTACGTCTCGGTGCGGACATTATATACGTCTATAACGTTATATATCCTAACCTAAGGGAACCTAACATCTCGGATGTAGTATTTCACAACATTCCTTGCTGGTCGGCCCCACTTCTCGGTGGGAATATTATATACGTCTATATCGTAATATAACCTAACCTAACCCATCTAGACCCTCGCTGGTAATGTTTTACAGAATCCCGGTCGTGTCGTCTCTTACGTATCGGTACGGACATTATATACGTCTATAACGTTATATATCCTAACCAAAGGCAACTTAACATCTCGGATGTAGTATTTTCCAACATTCCTGGCGGGTCGGCCCCTACTTCTCGGTGGGCACATTATATACGTCTGTAACGTAATATAACCTAACCTAAGCCACCTACACCCTCGCTTGTAATGTTTCACAGTATCCCGTTCGTGTCTTCCCGTACGTCTCGAAGCCGGACATTATATACGTCTATAAAGTTATATATCCTAACCTAAGGCAACCTAACATCTCGAATGTAGTATTTCACAACATTGCTGGCGGGTCGGCCCCACTTCTCGGTGGGAACATTATTTACGTCTATAACGTAATATAACCTAACCTAACCCATCTAGACCCTCGCTGGTAATGTTTTTCAAAATCCCGGTCGTGTCGGCCCGTACTTCTCCGCGGGGACATTATATACGTCTATAACGTTATATATCCTAACATAAGGGAACCTAACATCTCGGATGTAGTATTTTCCAGCATTCCTGGCGGGTCGGACCCTACTTCTCGGTGGGCACATTATATACGTCTATATCGTAATATAACCTAACCTAACCCATCTAGACCCTCGCTGGTAATGTTTTACAAAATCCCGGTCGTGGCGGCCCGTACTTTTCCGTGGGGACATTATATACGTCTATAATTTTATATATCCTAACCTAAGGGAACCTAACATCTCGGATGTGGTATTTCACAACATTCCTGGCGGGTCGGCCCCACTTCTCGGTGGGAACATTATTTACGTCTATAACGTAATATAACCTAACCTAACCAATCTAGACCCTCGCTGGTAATGTTTTACAAAAGCCCGGTCGTGTCGGCCCGTACTTCTCGGTGGGGACATTATTTACGTCTATAACGTTATATATCCTAACCTAAGGGAACCTAACATCTCGGATGTAGTATTTCACAACATTCCTGGCTGTTCGGCCCCACTTCTCGGTGGGAACATTATATACGTCTATATCGTAATATAACCTAACCTAACCCATCTAGACCCTCGCTGGTAATGTTTTACAGAATCCCGGTCGTGTCGTCTCGTACGTATCGGTACGGACATTATATACGTCTATAACGTTATATATCCTAACCAAAGGCAACTTAACATCTCGGATGTAGTATTTTCCAACATTCCTGGCGGGTCGGCCCCTACTTCTCGGTGGGCACATTATATACGTCTATATCGTAATATAACCTAAACTAACCCATCTAGACCCTCGCTGGTAATGTATTCCAAAATCCCGGTCGTGGCGGCCCGTACTTTTCCGTGGGGATATTATATACGTCTATAATTTTATATATCCTAACCTAAGGGAACCTAACATCTCGGATGTGGTATTTCACAACATTCCTGGCTGGTCGGCCCCACTTCTCGGTGGGAATATTATATACGTTTATAACGTAACATAACCTAACCTAAGCCACCTACACCCTCGCTGGTAATGTTTCACAGAATCCCGTTCGTGTCTTCCCGTACGTCTCGAAGCCGGACATTATATACGTCTATAAAGTTATATATCCTAACCTAAGGCAACCTAACATCTCGAATGTAGTATTTCACAACATTCCTGGCTGGTCGGCCCCACTTCTCGGTGGGAACATTATATACGTTTATAACGTAGTATAGCGTAACCTAACCCATCTATCCCCTCGCTTGTAATGTTTTACAGTATCCCGATCGTGTCGTCCCGTGCGTCTCGGTGCGGACATTATATACGTCTATAACGTTATATATCCTAACCAAAGGCAACTTAACATCTCGGATGTAGTATTTTCCAGCATTCCTGGCGGGTCGGAACCTACTTCGGTGGACACATTATATACGTCTATATCGTAATATAACCTAACCTAACCCATCCTAGAACCTCGCTGTTAATGTTTTACAAAATCCCGGTCGTGTCGGCCCGTACTTTTCCGTGGGGACATTATACACGTCTATAGTTTTATATATCCTAACCTAAGGCAACTTAACATCTCGAATGTAGTATTTTCGAACATTCCTGGCGGGTCGGCCCCACTTCTCGGTGGGAACATTATTTACGTCTATATCGTAATATAACCTAACCTAACCCATCTAGACCCTCGCTGGTAATGTTTTACAAAATCCCGGTCGTGGCGGCCCGTACTTTTCCGTGGGGACATTATATACGTCTATAATTTTATATATCCTAACCTAAGGGAACCTAACATCTCGGATGTGATATTTCACAACATTCCTGGCGGGGCGGCCGCTACTTCTCGGTGGGCACATTATATACGACTATAACGTAATATAACCTAACCTAACCCATCTAGACCCTTGCTGGTAATGTTTTACAGAATCCCGGTCGTGTCCTCTCGTACGTCTCGGTACGGACATTATATACGTCTATAACGTTATATATCCTAACCAAAGGCAACTTAACATCTCGGATGTAGTATTTTCCAACATTCCTGGCGGGTCGGCCCCTACTTCTCGGTGGGCACATTATATACGTCTATATCGTAATATAACCTAACCTAACCCATCTAGACCCTCGCTGGTAATGTTTTACAAAATCCCGGTCGTGGCGGCCCGTACTTTTCCGCGGGGACATTATATACGTCTATAATTTTATATATCCTAACCTAAGGGAACCTAACATCTCGGATGTGATATTTCACAACATTCCTGGCTGGTCGGCCCCACTTCTCGGTGGGAATATTATATACGTTTATAACGTAATATAACCTAGCCTAAGCCACCTACACCCTCGCTGGTAATGTTTCACAGAATCCCGTTCGTGTCTTCCCGTACGTCTCGAAGCCAGACATTATTTACGTCTATAACGTTATATATCCTAACCTAAGGGAACCTAACATCTCGGATGTAGTGTTTCACAACATTCCTGGCGGGGCGGCCGCTACTTCTCGGTGGGCACATTATATACGTCTATAACGTAATATAACCTAGCCTAACCCATCTAGACCCTCGCTGTTAATGTTTTACAAAATCCCGGTCGTGTCGGCCCGTACTTTTCTGTGGGGACATTATACACGTCTATAGTTTTATATATCCTAACCTAAGGCAACTTAACATCTCGAATGTAGTATTTTCCAACATTCCTGGCGGGTCGGCCCCTACTTCTCGGTGGGCACATTATATACGTCTATACCGTAATATAACCTAACCTAACCCATCTAGACCCTCGCTGGTAATGTTTTACAGAATCCCGGTCGTGTCGTCTCGTACGTCTCGGTGCGGACATTATATACGTCTATAACGTTATATATCCTAACCTAAGGGAACCTAACATCTCGGATGTAGTATTTCACAACATTCCTGGCTGGTCGGCCCCACTTCTCGGTGGGAACATTATGTACGTCTATATCGTAATATAACCTAACCTAACCCATCTAGACCCTTGCTGGTACTGTTTTACAGAATCCCGGTCGTGTCGTCTCGTACTTTTCCGTGGGGACATTATATACGTCTATAACGTTATATATCCTAACCAAAGGCAACTTAACATCTCGGATGTAGTATTTTCCAACATTCCTGGCGGGTCGGCCCCTACTTCTCGGTGGGCACATTATATACGTCTGTAACGTAATATAACCTAACCTAAGCCACCTATACCCTCGCTTGTAATGTTTCACAGAATCCCGTTCGTGTCTTCCCGTACGTCTCGAAGCCGGACATTATATACGTCTATAAAGTTATATATCCTAACCTAAGCCAACCTAACATCTCGGATGTAGTATTTCACAACATTCCTGGCTGGTCGGCCCCACTTCTCGGTGGGAACATTATATACGTTTATAACGTAGTATAGCCTAACCTAACCCATCAAGACCCTCGCTGTTAATGTTTTACAAAATCCCGGTCGTGTCGGCCCGTACTTTTCCGTGGGGACATTATACACGTCTATAGTTTTATATATCCTAACCTAAGGCAACTTAACATCTCGGATGTAGTATTTCACAACATTCCTGGCGGGGCGGCCGCTACTTCTCGGTGGGCACATTATATACGTCTATAACGTAATATAACCTAACCTAACCCATCTAGAACCTCGCTGTTAATGTTTTACAAAATCCCGGTCGTGTCGGCCCGTACTTTTCCGTGGGGACATTATACACGTCTATAGTTTTATATATACTAACCTAAGGCAACTTAACATCTCGAATGTAGTATTTTCCAACATTCCTGGCGGGTCGGCCCCTACTTCTCGGTGGGCACATTATATACGTCTATATCGTAATATAACCTAACCTAACCCATCTAGACCCTTGCTGGTAATGTTTTACAGAATCCCGGTCGTGTCCTCTCGTACGTCTCGGTACGGACATTATATACGTCTATAACGTTATATATCCTAACCAAAGGCAACTTAACATCTCGGATGTAGTATTTTCCAACATTCCTGGCGGGTCGGCCCCTACTTCTCGGTGGGCACATTATATACGTCTGTAATGTAATATAACCTAACCTAAGCCACCTACACCCTCGCTTGTAATGTTTCGCAGAATCCCGTTCGTGTCTTCCCGTACGTCTCGAAGCCGGACATTATATACGTCTATAAAGTTATATATCCTAACCTAAGGCAACCTAACATCTCGAATGTAGTATTTCACAACATCCCTGGCGGGTCGGCCCCACTTCTCGGTGGGAACATTATTTACGTCTATAACGTAATATAACCTAACCTAACCCATCTAGACCCTCGCTGGTAATGTTTTTCAAAATCCCGGTCGTGTCGGCCCGTACTTCTCCGCGGGGACATTATATACGTCTATAACGTTATATATCCTAACATAAGGGAACCTAACATCTCGGATGTAGTATTTCACAACATTCCTGGCTGGTCGGCCCCACTTCTCGGTGGGAACATTATATACGTCTATATCGTAATATAACCTAACCTAACCCATCTAGACCCTCGCTGGTAATGTTTTACAAAATCCCGGTCGTGTCGGCCCGTACTTCTCGGTGGGGACATTATTTACGTCTATAACGTTATATATCCTAGCCTAAGGGAACCTAACATCTCGGATGTAGTATTTCACAACATTCCTGGCGGGTCGGACCCTACTTCTCGGTGGGCACATTATATACGTCTATATCGTAATATAACCTAACCTAACCCATCTAGACCCTCGCTGGTAATGTTTTACAAAATCCCGGTCGTGTCGGCCCGTACTTCTCAGTGGGGACATTATATACGTCTATAACGTTATATACCCTAACCTAAGGGAACCTAACATCTCGGATGCAGTATTTCACAGCATTCCTGGCGGGTCGGCGCCAATTCTCGGTGGGAACATTATATACGTCTATAACGCAATATAACCTAACCTAACCCATCTAGACCCTCGCTGGTAATGTTTTACAAAATCCCGGTCGTGTCGGCCCGTACTTCTCGGTGGGGACATTATATACGTCTATAACGTTATATATCCTAACCTAAGGGAACCTAACATCTCGGATGTAGTATTTCACAACATTCCTGGCTGGTCGGCCCCACTTCTCGGTGGGAACATTATATACGTCTATATCGTAACATAACCTAACCTAACCCATCTAGACCCTCGCTGGTAATGTTTTACAGAATCCCGGTCGTGTCGTCTCGTACGTCTTGGTGCGGACATTATTTACGTCTATAACGTTATATATCCTAACCAAAGGCAACTTAACATCTCGGATGTTGTATTTTCCAACATTCCTGGCGGGTCGGACCCTACTTCTCGGTGGGCACATTATATACGTCTATATCGTAATATAACCTAACCTAACCCATCTAGCCCCTAGCTGGGAATGTTTTACAGAATCCCGGTCGTGTCGTCCCGTACGTCTCGGTGCGGACATTATATACGTCTATAACGTTATATACCCTAACCTAAGGGAACCTAACATCTCGGATGCAGTATTTCACAACATTCCTGGCGGGTTGGCGCCAATTCTCGGTGGGAACATTATTTACGTCTATAACGTAATATAACCTAACCTAACCCATCTAGACCCTCGCTGGTAATGTTTTACAAAATCCCGGTCGTGTCGGCCCGTACTTCTCGGTGGGGACATTATTTACGTCTATAACGTTATATATCCTAGCCTAAGGGAACCTAACATCTCGGATGTAGTATTTCACAACATTCCTGGCGGGTCGGACCCTACTTCTCGGTGGGCACATTATATACGTCTATATCGTAATATAACCTAACCTAACCCATCTAGACCCTCGCTGGTAATGTTTTACAAAATCCCGGTCGTGTCGGCCCGTACTTCTCAGTGGGGACATTATATACGTCTATAACGTTATATACCCTAACCTAAGGGAACCTAACATCTCGGATGCAGTATTTCACAGCATTCCTGGCGGGTCGGCGCCAATTCTCGGTGGGAACATTATATACGTCTATAACGCAATATAACCTAACCTAACCCATCTAGACCCTCGCTGGTAATGTTTTACAAAATCCCGGTCGTGTCGGCCCGTACTTCTCGGTGGGGACATTATATACGTCTATAACGTTATATATCCTAACCTAAGGGAACCTAACATCTCGGATGTAGTATTTCACAACATTCCTGGCTGGTCGGCCCCACTTCTCGGTGGGAACATTATATACGTCTATATCGTAACATAACCTAACCTAACCCATCTAGACCCTCGCTGGTAATGTTTTACAGAATCCCGGTCGTGTCGTCTCGTACGTCTTGGTGCGGACATTATTTACGTCTATAACGTTATATATCCTAACCAAAGGCAACTTAACATCTCGGATGTTGTATTTTCCAACATTCCTGGCGGGTCGGACCCTACTTCTCGGTGGGCACATTATATACGTCTATATCGTAATATAACCTAACCTAACCCATCTAGCCCCTAGCTGGGAATGTTTTACAGAATCCCGGTCGTGTCGTCCCGTACGTCTCGGTGCGGACATTATATACGTCTATAACGTTATAGACCCTAACCTAAGGGAACCTAACATCTCGGATGCAGTATTTCACAACATTCCTGGCGGGTTGGCGCCAATTCTCGGTGGGAACATTATTTACGTCTATAACGTAATATAACCTAACCTAACCCATCTAGCCCCTAGCTGGGAATGTTTTACAGAATCCCGGTCGTGTCGTCCCGTACGTCTCGGTGCGGACTTTTATACGTCTATAACGTTATATATCCTAACCTAAGGCAACATAACATCTCGAATGTAGTATTTTCCAACATTCCTGGCGGGTCGGCCCCTACTTCTAGGGGGGCACATTATATACGTCTATATCGTAATATAACATAACCTAATCCATCTAGACCCTCGCTGGTAATGTTTTACAGAATCCCGGTCGTGTCGTATCGTACGTCTCGGTGCGGACATTATATACGTCTATAACGTTATATACCCTAACCTACGGGAACCTAACATCTCGGATGCAGTATTTCACAACATTTCTGGCGGGTCGGCGCCAATTCTCGGTGGGAACATTATATACGTCTATAACGCAATATAACCTAACCTAACCCATCTAGACCCTCGCTGGTAATGTTTTACAAAATCCCGGTCGTGTCGGCCCGTACTTCTCGGAGGGGACATTATATACGTCTATAACGTTATATATCCTAACCTAAGGGAACCTAACATCTCGGATGTAGTATTTCACAACATTCCTGGCTGGTCGGCCCCACTTCTCGGTGGGAACATTATATACGTCTATATCGTAATATAACCTAACCTAACCCATCTAGACCCTCGCTGGTAATGTTTTACAAAATCCCGGTCGTGTCGGCCCGTACTTCTCGGTGGTGACATTATTTACGTCTATAACGTTATATATCCTAGCCTAAGGGAACCTAACATCTCGGATGTAGTATTTCACAACATTCCTGGCGGGTCGGCCCCTACTTCTCGGTGGGCACATTATATACGTCTATATCGTAATATAACCTAACCTAACCCATCTAGACGCTCGCTGTTAATGTTTTACAAAATCCCGGTCGTGTCGGCCCGTACTTTTCCGTGGGGACATTATATATGTCTATAATTTTATATATCCTAACCTAAGGCAACATAACATCTCGAATGTAGTATTTTCCAACATTCCTGGCGGGTCGGCCCCTACTTCTAGGGAGGCACATTATATACGTCTATATCGTAATATAACCTAACCTAATCCATGTAGACCCTAGCTGGGAATGTTTTACAGAATCCCGGTCGTGTCGTCCCGCACGTCTCGGTCCGGACATTATATACGTCTATAACGTTATATATCCTAACCAAAGGCAACTTAACATCTCGGATGTAGTATTTTCGAACATTCCTGGCGGGTCGGACCCTACTTCTCGGTGGGCACATTATATACGTCTATATCGTAATATAACCTAACCTAACCCATCTAGACCCTCGCTGGTAATGTTTTATAAAATCCCGGTAATGTAGGCCCGTACTTTTCCGTGGGGACATTTTATACGTCTATAATTTTATATATCCTGACCTAAGGGAACCTAACATCTCGGATGTAGTATTTTCCAACATTCCTGGCGGGTCGGCCCCTACTTCTCGGTGGGCACATTATATACGTCTGTAACGTAATATAACTTAACCTAAACCACCTACACCCTCGCTGGTAATGTTTCACAGAATACCGTTCGTGTCTTACCGTACGTCTCGAAGCCGGACATTATATACGTCTATCAAGTCATATATCCTAACCTAAGGCAACCTAACATCTCGAATGTAGTGTTTCACAACATTCCTGGCGGGTCGGCCCCACATCTCGGTGGGAACATTATTTACGTCTATAACGTAATATAACCTAACCTAACCCATCTAGACCCTCGCTGGTCATGTTTTACAAAATCCCGGTCGTGTCGTCTCGTACGTCTTGGTGCGGACACTATATACGTCTATAACGTTATATATCCTAACCTAAGGCAACTTAACCTCTCGGATGTAGTATTTTCCAGCAGTCTTGTTGGGTCGGACCCTAATTCTCGGTGGGCACATTATATACTTCTATATCGTAATATAACCTAACCTAACCCATCTAGACCCTCGCTGTTAATGTTTTACAAAATCCCGGTCGTGACGGCCCGTACTTTTCCGTGGGGACATTATATACGTCTATAATTTTATATATCCTAACCTAAGGCAACATAACATCTCGAATGTAGTATTTTCCAACATTCCTGGCGGGTCCGCCCCTACTTCTAGGGGGCACATTATATACGTCTATATCGTAATATAACCTAACCTAATCCATGTAGACCCTCGCTGGTAATGTTTTACAGAATCCCGGTCGTGTCGTATCGTACGTCTCGGTGCGGACATTATATACGTCTATAACGTTATATACCCTAACCTAAGGGAACCTAACATCTCGGATGCAGTATTTCACAGCATTCCTGGCGGGTCGGCGCCAATTCTCGGTGGGAACATTATATACGTCTATAACGCAATATAACCTAACCTAACCCATCTAGACCCTCGCTGGTAATGTTTTACAAAATCCCGGTCGTGTCGGCCCGTACTTCTCGGTGGGGACATTATATACGTCTATAACGTTATATATCCTAACCTAAGGGAACCTAACATCTCGGATGTAGTATTTCACAACATTCCTGGCTGGTCGGCCCCACTTCTCGGTGGGAACATTATATACGTCTATATCGTAACATAACCTAACCTAACCCATCTAGAGCCACGCTGGTAATGTTTTACAGAATCCCGGTCGTGCCGTCTCGTACGTCTTGGTGCGGACATTATTTACGTCTATAACGTTATATATCCTAACCAAAGGCAACTTAACATCTCGGATGTGGTATTTTCCAACAATCCTGGCGGGTTGGACCCTACTTCTCGGTGGGCACATTATATACGTCTATATCGTAATATAACCTAACCTAACCCATCTAGCCCCTAGCTGGGAATGTTTTACAGAATCCCGGTCGTGTCGTCCCGTACGTCTCGGTGCGGACATTATATACGTCTATAACGTTATATATCCTAACCTAAGGCAACTTAATATCTCGGATGTAGTATTTTCCAACATTCCTGGCGGGTCGGACCCTACTTCTCGGTGGGCACATTATATACGTCTATATCGTAATATAACCTAACCTAACCCATCTAGCCCCTCGCGTGTAATGTTTTACAGAATCCCGGTCGTGTCGTCCCGTACGTCTCGGTGCGGACATTATATACGTCTATAACGTTATATACCCTAACCTAAGGGAACCTAACATCTCGGATGCAGTATTTCACAACATTCCTGGCGGGTTGGCGCCAATTCTCGGTGGGAACATTATTTACGTCTATAACGTAATATAACCTAACCTAACCCATCTAGCCCCTAGCTGGGAATGTTTTACAGAATCCCGGTCGTGTCGTCCCGTACGTCTCGGTGCGGACTTTTATACGTCTATAACGTTATATATCCTAACCTAAGGCAACATAACATCTCGAATGTAGTATTTTCCAACATTCCTGGCGGGTCGGCCCCTACTTCTAGGGGGGCACATTATATACGTCTATATCGTAATATAACCTAACCTAATCCATCTAGACCCTCGCTGGTAATGTTTTACAGAATCCCGGTCGTGTCGTATCGTACGTCTCGGTGCGGACATTATATACGTCTATAACGTTATATATCCTAACCTAAGGGAACCTAACATCTCGGATGTAGTATTTCATAACATTCCTGGCTGGTCGGCCCCACTTCTCGGTGGGAACATTATATACGTTTATAACGTAGTATAACCTAACCTAACCCATCTAGCCCCTCGCTTGTAATGTTTTACAGAATCCCGGTCGTGTCGTCCCGTACGTCTCGGTGCGGACATTATATACGTCTATAACGTTATATACCCTAACCTACGGGAACCTAACATCTCGGATGCAGTATTTCACAACATTTCTGGCGGGTCGGCGCCAATTCTCGGTGGGAACATTATATACGTCTATAACGCAATATAACCTAACCTAACCCATCTAGACCCTCGCTGGTAATGTTTTACAAAATCCCGGTCGTGTCGGCCCGTACTTCTCGGAGGGGACATTATATACGTCTATAACGTTATATATCCTAACCTAAGGGAACCTAACATCTCGGATGTAGTATTTCACAACATTCCTGGCTGGTCGGCCCCACTTCTCGGTGGCAACATTATATACGTCTATATCGTAATATAACCTAACCTAACCCATCTAGACCCTCGCTGGTAATGTTTTACAAAATCCCGGTCGTGTCGGCCCGTACTTCTCGGTGGGGACATTATTTACGTCTATAACGTTATATATCCTAGCCTAAGGGAACCTAACATCTCGGATGTAGTATTTCACAACATTCCTGGCGGGTCGGAACCTACTTCTCGGTGGGCACATTATATACGTCTATATCGTAATATAACCTAACCTAACCCATCTAGACCCTCGCTGGTAATGTTTTACAAAATCCCGGTCGTGTCGGCCCGTACTTCTCGGTGGGGACATTATATACGTCTATAACGTTATATACCCTAACCTAAGGGAACCTAACATCTCGGATGCAGCATTTCACAGCATTCCTGGCGGGTCGGCGCCAATTCTCGGTGGGAACATTATATACGTCTATAACGCAATATAACCTAACCTAACCCATCTAGACCCTCGCTGGTAATGTTTTACAAAATCCCGGTCGTGTCGGCCCGTACTTCTCGGTGGGGACATTATATACGTCTATAACGTTATATATCCTAACCTAAGGGAACCTAACATCTCGGATGTAGTATTTCACAACATTCCTGGCTGGTCGGCCCCACTTCTCGGTGGGAACATTATATACGTCTATACCGTAACATAACCTAACCTAACCCATCTAGACCCTCGCTGGTAATGTTTTACAGAATCCCGGTCGTGTCGTCTCGTACGTCTTGGTGCGGACATTATTTACGTCTATAACGTTATATATACTAACCAAAGGCAACTTAACATCTCGGATGTTGTATTTTCCAACATTCCTGGCGGATCGGACCCTACTTCTCGGTGGGCACATTATATACGTCTATATCGTAATATAACCTAACCTAACCCATCTAGCCCCTAGCTGGGAATGTTTTACAGAATCCCGGTCGTGTCGTCCCGTACGTCTCGGTGCCGACATTATATACGTCTATAACGTTATATATCCTAACCTAAGGCAACTTAACCTCTCGGATGTAGTATTTTCCAGCAGTCTTGTTGGGTCGGACCCTACTTCTCGGTGGGCACATTATATACTTCTATATCGTTATATAACCTAACCTAACCCATCTAGACCCTCGCTGTTAATGTTTTACAAAATCCCGGTCGTGTCGGCCCGTACTTTTCCGTGGGGACATTATATACGTCTATATCGTTATATATCCTAACCTAAGGCAACTTAATATCTCGGATGTAGTATTTTCCAACATTCCTGGCGGGTCGGACCCTACTTCTCGGTGGGCACATTATATACGTTTGTAACGTAATATGACCTAAACTAACCCATCTAGACCCTCGCTGGTAATGTTTTACAGAATCCCGGTCGTGTCGTATCGTACGTCTCGGTGCGGACATTATATACGTCTATAACGTTATATATCCTAACCTAAGGGAACATAACATCTCGGATGTAGTATTTCACAACATTCCTGGCTGGCCGGCCCCACTTCTCGGTGGGAACATTATATACGTTTATAACGTAGTATAACCTAACCTAACCCATCTAGCCCCTCGCTTGTAATGTTTTGCAGAATCCCGGTCGTGTCGTCCCGTACGTCACGGTGCGGACATTATATACGTCTATAACGTTATATATCCTAACCAAAGGCAACTTAACACCTCGAATGCAGTATTTTCCAACATTCCTGGCGGGTCAGACCCTATTTCTCGGTGGGCACATTATATACGTCTATATCGTAATATAACCTAACCTAACCCATCTAGACCCTCGCTGGTAATGTTTTACAAAATCCCGGTCGTGTCGGCCCATACTTCTCCGTGGGGACATTATATACGTCTATAATTTTATATATCCTAACCTAAGGCAACATAACATCTCGAATGTAGTATTTTCCAACATTCCTGGCGGGTCCGCCCCTACTTCTAGGGGGGCACATTATATACGTCTATATCGTAATATAACCTAACCTAATCCATCTAGACCCTCGCTGGTAATGTTTTACAGAATCCCGGTCGTGTCGTATCGTACGTCTCGGTGCGGACATTATATACGTCTATAACGTTATATACCCTAACCTAAGGGAACCTAACATCTCGGATGCAGTATTTCACAGCATTCCTGGCGGGTCGGCGCCAATTCTCGGTGGGAACATTATATACGTCTATAACGCAATATAACCTAACCTAACCCATCTAGACCCTCGCTGGTAATGTTTTACAAAATCCCGGTCGTGTCGGCCCGTACTTCTCGGTGGGGACATTATATACGTCTATAACGTTATATACCCTAACCTAAGGGAACCTAACATCTCGGATGCAGTATTTCACAACATTCCTGGCGGGTTGGCGCCAATTCTCGGTGGGAACATTATTTACGTCTATAACGTAATATAACCTAACCTAACCCATCTAGCCCCTAGCTGGGAATGTTTTACAGAATCCCGGTCGTGTCGTCCCGTACGTCTCGGTGCGGACTTTTATACGTCTATAACGTTATATATCCTAACCTAAGGCAACATAACATCTCGAATGTAGTATTTTCCAACATTCCTGGCGGGTCGGCCCCTACTTCTAGGGGGGCACATTATATACGTCTATATCGTAATATAACCTAACCTAATCCATCTAGACCCTCGCTGGTAATGTTTTACAAAATCCCGGTCGTGTCGGCCCGTACTTCTCGGTGGGGACATTATTTACGTCTATAACGTTATATATCCTAGCCTAAGGGAACCTAACATCTCGGATGTAGTATTTCACAACATTCCTGGCGGGTCGGACCCTACTTCTCGGTGGGCACATTATATACGTCTATATCGTATTATAACCTAACCTAACCCATCTAGACCCTCGCTGGTAATGTTTTACAAAATCCCGGTCGTGTCGGCCCGTACTTCTCGGTGGGGACATTATATACGTCTATAACTTTATATACCCTAACCTAAGGGAACCTAACATCTCGGATGCAGCATTTCACAGCATTCCTGGCTGGTCGGCCCCACTTCTCGGTGGGAACATTATATACGTCTATAACGCAATATAACCTAACCTAACCCATCTAGACCCTCGCTGGTAATGTTTTACAAAATCCCGGTCGTGTCGGCCCGTACTTCTCGGTGGGGACATCATATACGTCTATAACGTTATATATCCTAACCTAAGGGAACCTAACATCTCGGATGTAGTATTTCACAACATTCCTGGCTGGTCGGCCCCACTTCTCGGTGGGAACATTATATACGTCTATATCGTAACATAACCTAACCTAACCCATCTAGAGCCTCGCTGGTAATGTTTTACAGAATCCCGGTCGTGTCGTCCCGTACGTCTCGGTGCGGACATTATATACGTCTATAACGTTATATACCCTAACCTAAGGGAACCTAACATCTCGGATGCAGTATTTCACAACATTCCTGGCGGGTTGGCGCCAATTCTCGGTGGGAACATTATTTACGTCTATAACGTAATATAACCTAACCTAACCCATCTAGCCCCTAGCTGGGAATGTTTTACAGAATCCCGGTCGTGTCGTCCCGTACGTCTCGGTGCGGACTTTTATACGTCTATAACGTTATATATCCTAACCTAAGGGAACCTAACATCTCGGATGTAGTATTTCACAACATTCCTGGCTGGTCGGCCCCACTTCTCGGTGGCAACATTATATACGTCTATATCGTAATATAACCTAACCTAACCCATCTAGACCCTCGCTGGTAATGTTTTACAAAATCCCGGTCGTGTCGGCCCGTACTTCTCGGTGGGGACATTATTTACGTCTATAACGTTATATATCCTAGCCTAAGGGAACCTAACATCTCGGATGTAGTATTTCACAACATTCCTGGCGGGTCGGAACCTACTTCTCGGTGGGCACATTATATACGTCTATATCGTAATATAACCTAACCTAACCCATCTAGACCCTCGCTGGTAATGTTTTACAAAATCCCGGTCGTGTCGGCCCGTACTTCTCGGTGGGGACATTATATACGTCTATAACGTTATATACCCTAACCTAAGGGAACCTAACATCTCGGATGCAGCATTTCACAGCATTCCTGGCGGGTCGGCGCCAATTCTCGGTGGGAACATTATATACGTCTATAACGCAATATAACCTAACCTAACCCATCTAGACCCTCGCTGGTAATGTTTTACAAAATCCCGGTCGTGTCGGCCCGTACTTCTCGGTGGGGACATTATATACGTCTATAACGTTATATATCCTAACCTAAGGGAACCTAACATCTCGGATGTAGTATTTCACAACATTCCTGGCTGGTCGGCCCCACTTCTCGGTGGGAACATTATATACGTCTATACCGTAACATAACCTAACCTAACCCATCTAGACCCTCGCTGGTAATGTTTTACAGAATCCCGGTTGTGTCGTCTCGTACGTCTTGGTGCGGACATTATTTACGTCTATAACGTTATATATACTAACCAAAGGCAACTTAACATCTCGGATGTTGTATTTTCCAACATTCCTGGCGGATCGGACCCTACTTCTCGGTGGGCACATTATATACGTCTATATCGTAATATAACCTAACCTAACCCATCTAGCCCCTAGCTGGGAATGTTTTACAGAATCCCGGTCGTGTCGTCCCGTACGTCTCGGTACCGACATTATATACGTCTATAACGTTATATATCCTAACCTAAGGCAACTTAACCTCTCGGATGTAGTATTTTCCAGCAGTCTTGTTGGGTCGGACCCTACTTCTCGGTGGGCACATTATATACTTCTATATCGTTATATAACCTAACCTAACCCATCTAGACCCTCGCTGTTAATGTTTTACAAAATCCCGGTCGTGTCGGCCCGTACTTTTCCGTGGGGACATTATATACGTCTATATCGTTATATATCCTAACCTAAGGCAACTTAATATCTCGGATGTAGTATTTTCCAACATTCCTGGCGGGTCGGACCCTACTTCTCGGTGGGCACATTATATACGTTTGTAACGTAATATGACCTAAACTAACCCATCTAGACCCTCGCTGGTAATGTTTTACAGAATCCCGGTCGTGTCGTATCGTACGTCTCGGTGCGGACATTATATACGTCTATAACGTTATATATCCTAACCTAAGGGAACATAACATCTCGGATGTAGTATTTCACAACATTCCTGGCTGGCCGGCCCCACTTCTCGGTGGGAACATTATATACGTTTATAACGTAGTATAACCTAACCTAACCCATCTAGCCCCTCGCTTGTAATGTTTTGCAGAATCCCGGTCGTGTCGTCCCGTACGTCACGGTGCGGACATTATATACGTCTATAACGTTATATATCCTAACCAAAGGCAACTTAACACCTCGAATGCAGTATTTTCCAACATTCCTGGCGGGTCAGACCCTATTTCTCGGTGGGCACATTATATACGTCTATATCGTAATATAACCTAACCTAACCCATCTAGACCCTCGCTGGTAATGTTTTACAAAATCCCGGTCGTGTCGGCCCATACTTCTCCGTGGGGACATTATATACGTCTATAATTTTATATATCCTAACCTAAGGCAACATAACATCTCGAATGTAGTATTTTCCAACATTCCTGGCGGGTCCGCCCCTACTTCTAGGGGGGCACATTATATACGTCTATATCGTAATATAACCTAACCTAACCCATCTAGACCCTCGCTGGTAATGTTTTACAGAATCCCGGTCGTGTCGTCTCTTACGTATCGGTACGGACATTATATACGTCTATAACGTTATATATCCTAACCAAAGGCAACTTAACATCTCGGATGTAGTATTTTCCAACATTCCTGGCGGGTCGGCCCCTACTTCTCGGTGGGCACATTATATACGTCTGTAACGTAATATAACCTAACCTAAGCCACCTACACCCTCGCTTGTAATGTTTCACAGTATCCCGTTCGTGTCTTCCCGTACGTCTCGAAGCCGGACATTATATACGTCTATAAAGTTATATATCCTAACCTAAGGCAACCTAACATCTCGAATGTAGTATTTCACAACATTGCTGGCGGGTCGGCCCCACTTCTCGGTGGGAACATTATTTACGTCTATAACGTAATATAACCTAACCTAACCCATCTAGACCCTCGCTGGTAATGTTTTTCAAAATCCCGGTCGTGTCGGCCCGTACTTCTCCGCGGGGACATTATATACGTCTATAACGTTATATATCCTAACATAAGGGAACCTAACATCTCGGATGTAGTATTTTCCAGCATTCCTGGCGGGTCGGACCCTACTTCTCGGTGGGCACATTATATACGTCTATATCGTAATATAACCTAACCTAACCCATCTAGACCCTCGCTGGTAATGTTTTACAAAATCCCGGTCGTGGCGGCCCGTACTTTTCCGTGGGGACATTATATACGTCTATAATTTTATATATCCTAACCTAAGGGAACCTAACATCTCGGATGTGGTATTTCACAACATTCCTGGCGGGTCGGCCCCACTTCTCGGTGGGAACATTATTTACGTCTATAACGTAATATAACCTAACCTAACCAATCTAGACCCTCGCTGGTAATGTTTTACAAAAGCCCGGTCGTGTCGGCCCGTACTTCTCGGTGGGGACATTATTTACGTCTATAACGTTATATATCCTAACCTAAGGGAACCTAACATCTCGGATGTAGTATTTCACAACATTCCTGGCTTTTCGGCCCCACTTCTCGGTGGGAACATTATATACGTCTATATCGTAATATAACCTAACCTAACCCATCTAGACCCTCGCTGGTAATGTTTTACAGAATCCCGGTCGTGTCGTCTCGTACGTATCGGTACGGACATTATATACGTCTATAACGTTATATATCCTAACCAAAGGCAACTTAACATCTCGGATGTAGTATTTTCCAACATTCCTGGCGGGTCGGCCCCTACTTCTCGGTGGGCACATTATATACGTCTATATCGTAATATAACCTAAACTAACCCATCTAGACCCTCGCTGGTAATGTATTCCAAAATCCCGGTCGTGGCGGCCCGTACTTTTCCGTGGGGATATTATATACGTCTATAATTTTATATATCCTAACCTAAGGGAACCTAACATCTCGGATGTGGTATTTCACAACATTCCTGGCTGGTCGGCCCCACTTCTCGGTGGGAATATTATATACGTTTATAACGTAACATAACCTAACCTAAGCCACCTACACCCTCGCTGGTAATGTTTCACAGAATCCCGTTCGTGTCTTCCCGTACGTCTCGAAGCCGGACATTATATACGTCTATAAAGTTATATATCCTAACCTAAGGCAACCTAACATCTCGAATGTAGTATTTCACAACATTCCTGGCTGGTCGGCCCCACTTCTCGGTGTGAACATTATATACGTTTATAACGTAGTATAGCGTAACCTAACCCATCTATCCCCTCGCTTGTAATGTTTTACAGTATCCCGATCGTGTCGTCCCGTGCGTCTCGGTGCGGACATTATATACGTCTATAACGTTATATATCCTAACCAAAGGCAACTTAACATCTCGGATGTAGTATTTTCCAGCATTCCTGGCGGGTCGGACCCTACTTCGGTGGACACATTATATACGTCTATATCGTAATATAACCTAACCTAACCCATCCTAGAACCTCGCTGTTAATGTTTTACAAAATCCCGGTCGTGTCGGCCCGTACTTTTCCGTGGGGACATTATACACGTCTATAGTTTTATATATCCTAACCTAAGGCAACTTAACATCTCGAATGTAGTATTTTCGAACATTCCTGGCGGGTCGGCCCCTACTTCTCGGTGGGCACATTATATACGTCTATATCGTAATATAACCTATCCTAACCCATCTAGACCCTCGCTGTTAATGTTTTACAGAATCCCGGTCTTGTCGTCTCGTACGTCTCGGTGCGGACATTATATACGTCTATAACGTTATATATCCTAACCTAAGGGAACCTAACATCTCGGATGTAGTATTTCACAACATTCCTTGCTGGTCGGCCCCACTTCTCGGTGGGAATATTATATACGTCTATATCGTAATATAACCTAACCTAACCCATCTAGACCCTCGCTGGTAATGTTTTACAGAATCCCGGTCGTGTCGTCTCTTACGTATCGGTACGGACATTATATACGTCTATAACGTTATATATCCTAACCAAAGGCAACTTAACATCTCGGATGTAGTATTTTCCAACATTCCTGGCGGGTCGGCCCCTACTTCTCGGTGGGCACATTATATACGTCTGTAACGTAATATAACCTAACCTAAGCCACCTACACCCTCGCTTGTAATGTTTCACAGAATCCCGTTCGTGTCTTCCCGTACGTCTCGAAGCCGGACATTATATACGTCTATAAAGTTATATATCCTAACCTAAGGCAACCTAACATCTCGAATGTAGTATTTCACAACATTGCTGGCGGGTCGGCCCCACTTCTCGGTGGGAACATTATTTACGTCTATAACGTAATATAACCTAACCTAACCCATCTAGACCCTCGCTGGTAATGTTTTTCAAAATCCCGGTCGTGTCGGCCCGTACTTCTCCGCGGGGACATTATATACGTCTATAACGTTATATATCCTAACATAAGGGAACCTAACATCTCGGATGTAGTATTTTCCAGCATTCCTGGCGGGTCGGACCCTACTTCTCGGTGGGCACATTATATACGTCTATATCGTAATATAACCTAACCTAACCCATCTAGACCCTCGCTGGTAATGTTTTACAAAATCCCGGTCGTGGCGGCCCGTACTTTTCCGTGGGGACATTATATACGTCTATAATTTTATATATCCTAACCTAAGGGAACCTAACATCTCGGATGTGATATTTCACAACATTCCTGGCGGGGCGGCCGCTACTCCTCGGTGGGCACATTATATACGACTATAACGTAATATAACCTAACCTAACCCATCTAGACCCTTGCTGGTAATGTTTTACAGAATCCCGGTCGTGTCCTCTCGTACGTCTCGGTACGGACATTATATACGTCTATAACGTTATATATCCTAACCAAAGGCAACTTAACATCTCGGATGTAGTATTTTCCAACATTCCTGGCGGGTCGGCCCCTACTTCTCGGTGGGCACATTATATACGTCTATATCGTAATATAACCTAACCTAACCCATCTAGACCCTCGCTGGTAATGTTTCACAGAATCCCGTTCGTGTCTTCCCGTACGTCTCGAAGCCGAACATTATATACGTCTATAAAGTTATATATCCTAACCTAAGGCAACCTAACATCTCGAATGTAGTACTTCACAACATTCCTGGCGGGTCGGCCCCACTTCTCGGTGGGAACATTATTTACGTCTATAACGTAATATAACCTAACCTAACCCATCTAGACCCTCGCTGGTAATGTTTTTCAAAATCCCGGTCGTGTCGGCCCGTACTTCTCCGCGGGGACATTATATACGTCTATAACGTTATATATCCTAACATAAGGGAACCTAACATCTCGGATGTAGTATTTCACAACATTCCTGGCTGGTCGGCCCCACTTCTCGGTGGGAACATTGTATACGTTTATAACGTAGTATAGCCTAACCTAACCCATCTATCCCCTCGCTTGTAATGTTTTACAGTATCCCGGTCGTGTCGTCCCGTGCGTCTCGGTGCGGACATTATATACGTCTATAACGTTATATATCCTAACCAAAGGCAACTTAACATCTCGGATGTAGTATTTTCCAGCATTCCTGGCGGGTCGCACCCTACTTCTCGGTGGGCACATTATATACGTCTATATCGTAATATAACCTAACCTAACCCATCTAGACCCTCGCTGGTAATGTTTTACAAAATCCCGGTCGTGGCGGCCCGTACTTTTCCGCGGGGACATTATATACGTCTATAATTTTATATATCCTAACCTAAGGGAACCTAACATCTCGGATGTGATATTTCACAACATTCCTGGCTGGTCGGCCCCACTTCTCGGTGGGAATATTATATACGTTTATAACGTAATATAACCTAGCCTAAGCCACCTACACCCTCGCTGGTAATGTTTCACAGAATCCCGTTCGTGTCTTCCCGTACGTCTCGAAGCCAGACATTATTTACGTCTATAACGTTATATATCCTAACCTAAGGGAACCTAACATCTCGGATGTAGTGTTTCACAACATTCCTGGCGGGGCGGCCGCTACTTCTCGGTGGGCACATTATATACGTCTATAACGTAATATAACCTAGCCTAACCCATCTAGACCCTCGCTGTTAATGTTTTACAAAATCCCGGTCGTGTCGGCCCGTACTTTTCTGTGGGGACATTATACACGTCTATAGTTTTATATATCCTAACCTAAGGCAACTTAACATCTCGAATGTAGTATTTTCCAACATTCCTGGCGGGTCGGCCCCTACTTCTCGGTGGGCACATTATATACGTCTATACCGTAATATAACCTAACCTAACCCATCTAGACCCTCGCTGGTAATGTTTTACAGAATCCCGGTCGTGTCGTCTCGTACGTCTCGGTGCGGACATTATATACGTCTATAACGTTATATATCCTAACCTAAGGGAACCTAACATCTCGGATGTAGTATTTCACAACATTCCTGGCTGGTCGGCCCCACTTCTCGGTGGGAACATTATGTACGTCTATATCGTAATATAACCTAACCTAACCCATCTAGACCCTTGCTGGTACTGTTTTACAGAATCCCGGTCGTGTCGTCTCGTACTTTTCCGTGGGGACATTATATACGTCTATAACGTTATATATCCTAACCAAAGGCAACTTAACATCTCGGATGTAGTATTTTCCAACATTCCTGGCGGGTCGGCCCCTACTTCTCGGTGGGCACATTATATACGTCTGTAACGTAATATAACCTAACCTAAGCCACCTATACCCTCGCTTGTAATGTTTCACAGAATCCCGTTCGTGTCTTCCCGTACGTCTCGAAGCCGGACATTATATACGTCTATAAAGTTATATATCCTAACCTAAGCCAACCTAACATCTCGGATGTAGTATTTCACAACATTCCTGGCTGGTCGGCCCCACTTCTCGGTGGGAACATTATATACGTTTATAACGTAGTATAGCCTAACCTAACCCATCTAGCCCCTAGCTGGGAATGTTTTACAGAATCCCGGTCGTGTCGTCCCGTACGTCTCGGTGCGGACATTATATACGTCTATAACGTTATATACCCTAACCTAAGGGAACCTAACATCTCGGATGCAGTATTTCACAACATTCCTGGCGGGTTGGCGCCAATTCTCGGTGGGAACATTATTTACGTCTATAACGTAATATAACCTAACCTAACCCATCTAGACCCTCGCTGGTAATGTTTTACAAAATCCCGGTCGTGTCGGCCCGTACTTCTCGGTGGGGACATTATTTACGTCTATAACGTTATATATCCTAGCCTAAGGGAACCTAACATCTCGGATGTAGTATTTCACAACATTCCTGGCGGGTCGGACCCTACTTCTCGGTGGGCACATTATATACGTCTATATCGTAATATAACCTAACCTAACCCATCTAGACCCTCGCTGGTAATGTTTTACAAAATCCCGGTCGTGTCGGCCCGTACTTCTCAGTGGGGACATTATATACGTCTATAACGTTATATACCCTAACCTAAGGGAACCTAACATCTCGGATGCAGTATTTCACAGCATTCCTGGCGGGTCGGCGCCAATTCTCGGTGGGAACATTATATACGTCTATAACGCAATATAACCTAACCTAACCCATCTAGACCCTCGCTGGTAATGTTTTACAAAATCCCGGTCGTGTCGGCCCGTACTTCTCGGTGGGGACATTATATACGTCTCTAACGTTATATATCCTAACCTAAGGGAACCTAACATCTCGGATGTAGTATTTCACAACATTCCTGGCTGGTCGGCCCCACTTCTCGGTGGGAACATTATATACGTCTATATCGTAACATAACCTAACCTAACCCATCTAGACCCTCGCTGGTAATGTTTTACAGAATCCCGGTCGTGTCGTCTCGTACGTCTTGGTGCGGACATTATTTACGTCTATAACGTTATATATCCTAACCAAAGGCAACTTAACATCTCGGATGTTGTATTTTCCAACATTCCTGGCGGGTCGGACCCTACTTCTCGGTGGGCACATTATATACGTCTATATCGTAATATAACCTAACCTAACCCATCTAGCCCCTAGCTGG
This sequence comes from Xylocopa violacea, assembly GCA_963969225.1. NCBI lineage: Eukaryota > Metazoa > Arthropoda > Insecta > Hymenoptera > Apidae > Xylocopa > Xylocopa violacea. The sequence goes on from CAXAJV010000481.1 coordinate 1,683,700, forward strand.
GAATGTTTTACAGAATCCCGGTCGTGTCGTCCCGTACGTCTCGGTGCGGACATTATATACGTCTATAACGTTATAGACCCTAACCTAAGGGAACCTAACATCTCGGATGCAGTATTTCACAACATTCCTGGCGGGTTGGCGCCAATTCTCGGTGGGAACATTATTTACGTCTATAACGTAATATAACCTAACCTAACCCATCTAGCCCCTAGCTGGGAATGTTTTACAGAATCCCGGTCGTGTCGTCCCGTACGTCTCGGTGCGGACTTTTATACGTCTATAACGTTATATATCCTAACCTAAGGCAACATAACATCTCGAATGTAGTATTTTCCAACATTCCTGGCGGGTCGGCCCCTACTTCTAGGGGGGCACATTATATACGTCTATATCGTAATATAACATAACCTAATCCATCTAGACCCTCGCTGGTAATGTTTTACAGAATCCGGGTCGTGTCGTATCGTACGTCTCGGTGCGGACATTATATACGTCTATAACGTTATATACCCTAACCTACGGGAACCTAACATCTCGGATGCAGTATTTCACAACATTTCTGGCGGGTCGGCGCCAATTCTCGGTGGGAACATTATATACGTCTATAACGCAATATAACCTAACCTAACCCATCTAGACCCTCGCTGGTAATGTTTTACAAAATCCCGGTCGTGTCGGCCCGTACTTTTCCGTGGGGACATTATATATGTCTATAATTATATATATCCTAACCTAAGGCAACATAACATCTCGAATGTAGTATTTTCCAACATTCCTGGCGGGTCGGCCCCTACTTCTAGGGAGGCACATTATATACGTCTATATCGTAATATAACCTAACCTAATCCATGTAGACCCTAGCTGGGAATGTTTTACAGAATCCCGGTCGTGTCGTCCCGCACGTCTCGGTCCGGACATTATATACGTCTATAACGTTATATATCCTAACCAAAGGCAACTTAACATCTCGGATGTAGTATTTTCGAACATTCCTGGCGGGTCGGACCCTACTTCTCGGTGGGCACATTATATACGTCTATATCGTAATATAACCTAACCTAACCCATCTAGACCCTCGCTGGTAATGTTTTATAAAATCCCGGTAATGTAGGCCCGTACTTTTCCGTGGGGACATTTTATACGTCTATAATTTTATATATCCTGACCTAAGGGAACCTAACATCTCGGATGTAGTATTTTCCAACATTCCTGGCGGGTCGGCCCCTATTTCTCGGTGGGCACATTATATACGTCTGTAACGTAATATAACTTAACCTAAACCACCTACACCCTCGCTGGTAATGTTTCACAGAATACCGTTCGTGTCTTACCGTACGTCTCGAAGCCGGACATTATATACGTCTATCAAGTCATATATCCTAACCTAAGGCAACCTAACATCTCGAATGTAGTGTTTCACAACATTCCTGGCGGGTCGGCCCCACATCTCGGTGGGAACATTATTTACGTCTATAACGTAATATAACCTAACCTAACCCATCTAGACCCTCGCTGGTCATGTTTTACAAAATCCCGGTCGTGTCGTCTCGTACGTCTTGGTGCGGACACTATATACGTCTATAACGTTATATATCCTAACCTAAGGCAACTTAACCTCTCGGATGTAGTATTTTCCAGCAGTCTTGTTGGGTCGGACCCTACTTCTCGGTGGGCACATTATATACTTCTATATCGTAATATAACCTAACCTAACCCATCTAGACCCTCGCTGTTAATGTTTTACAAAATCCCGGTCGTGACGGCCCGTACTTTTCCGTGGGGACATTATATACGTCTATAATTTTATATATCCTAACCTAAGGCAACATAACATCTCGAATGTAGTATTTTCCAACATTCCTGGCGGGTCCGCCCCTACTTCTAGGGGGCACATTATATACGTCTATATCGTAATGTAACCTAACCTAATCCATGTAGACCCTCGCTGGTAATGTTTTACAGAATCCCGGTCGTGTCGTATCGTACGTCTCGGTGCGGACATTATATACGTCTATAACGTTATATACCCTAACCTAAGGGAACCTAACATCTCGGATGCAGTATTTCACAGCATTCCTGGCGGGTCGGCGCCAATTCTCGGTGGGAACATTATATACGTCTATAACGCAATATAACCTAACCTAACCCATCTAGACCCTCGCTGGTAATGTTTTACAAAATCCCGGTCGTGTCGGCCCGTACTTCTCGGTGGGGACATTATATACGTCTATAACGTTATATATCCTAACCTAAGGGAACCTAACATCTCGGATGTAGTATTTCACAACATTCCTGGCTGGTCGGCCCCACTTCTCGGTGGGAACATTATATACGTCTATATCGTAACATAACCTAACCTAACCCATCTAGAGCCACGCTGGTAATGTTTTACAGAATCCCGGTCGTGCCGTCTCGTACGTCTTGGTGCGGACATTATTTACGTCTATAACGTTATATATCCTAACCAAAGGCAACTTAACATCTCGGATGTGGTATTTTCCAACAATCCTGGCGGGTTGGACCCTACTTCTCGGTGGGCACATTATATACGTCTATATCGTAATATAACCTAACCTAACCCATCTAGCCCCTAGCTGGGAATGTTTTACAGAATCCCGGTCGTGTCGTCCCGTACGTCTCGGTGCGGACATTATATACGTCTATAACGTTATATATCCTAACCTAAGGCAACTTAATATCTCGGATGTAGTATTTTCCAACATTCCTGGCGGGTCGGACCCTACTTCTCGGTGGGCACATTATATACGTCTATATCGTAATATAACCTAACCTAACCCATCTAGCCCCTCGCGTGTAATGTTTTACAGAATCCCGGTCGTGTCGTCCCGTACGTCTCGGTGCGGACATTATATACGTCTATAACGTTATATACCCTAACCTAAGGGAACCTAACATCTCGGATGCAGTATTTCACAACATTCCTGGCGGGTTGGCGCCAATTCTCGGTGGGAACATTATTTACGTCTATAACGTAATATAACCTAACCTAATCCATCTAGCCCCTAGCTGGGAATGTTTTACAGAATCCCGGTCGTGTCGTCCCGTACGTCTCGGTGCGGACTTTTATACGTCTATAACGTTATATATCCTAACCTAAGGCAACATAACATCTCGAATGTAGTATTTTCCAACATTCCTGGCGGGTCGGCCCCTACTTCTAGGGGGGCACATTATATACGTCTATATCGTAATATAACCTAACCTAATCCATCTAGACCCTCGCTGGTAATGTTTTACAGAATCCCGGTCGTGTCGTATCGTACGTCTCGGTGCGGACATTATATACGTCTATAACGTTATATATCCTAACCTAAGGGAACCTAACATCTCGGATGTAGTATTTCATAACATTCCTGGCTGGTCGGCCCCACTTCTCGGTGGGAACATTATATACGTTTATAACGTAGTATAACCTAACCTAACCCATCTAGCCCCTCGCTTGTAATGTTTTACAGAATCCCGGTCGTGTCGTCCCGTACGTCTCGGTGCGGACATTATATACGTCTATAACGTTATATACCCTAACCTACGGGAACCTAACATCTCGGATGCAGTATTTCACAACATTTCTGGCGGGTCGGCGCCAATTCTCGGTGGGAACATTATATACGTCTATAACGCAATATAACCTAACCTAACCCATCTAGACCCTCGCTGGTAATGTTTTACAAAATCCCGGTCGTGTCGGCCCGTACTTCTCGGAGGGGACATTATATACGTCTATAACGTTATATATCCTAACCTAAGGGAACCTAACATCTCGGATGTAGTATTTCACAACATTCCTGGCTGGTCGGCCCCACTTCTCGGTGGCAACATTATATACGTCTATATCGTAATATAACCTAACCTAACCCATCTAGACCCTCGCTGGTAATGTTTTACAAAATCCCGGTCGTGTCGGCCCGTACTTCTCGGTGGGGACATTATTTACGTCTATAACGTTATATATACTAACCTAAGGGAACCTAACATCTCGGATGTAGTATTTCACAACATTCCTGGCGGGTCGGAACCTACTTCTCGGTGGGCACATTATATACGTCTATATCGTAATATAACCTAACCTAACCCATCTAGACCCTCGCTGGTAATGTTTTACAAAATCCCGGTCGTGTCGGCCCGTACTTCTCGGTGGGGACATTATATACGTCTATAACGTTATATACCCTAACCTAAGGGAACCTAACATCTCGGATGCAGCATTTCACAGCATTCCTGGCGGGTCGGCGCCAATTCTCGGTGGGAACATTATATACGTCTATAACGCAATATAACCTAACCTAACCCATCTAGACCCTCGCTGGTAATGTTTTACAAAATCCCGGTCGTGTCGGCCCGTACTTCTCGGTGGGGACATTATATACGTCTATAACGTTATATATCCTAACCTAAGGGAACCTAACATGTCGGATGTAGTATTTCACAACATTCCTGGCTGGTCGGCCCCACTTCTCGGTGGGAACATTATATACGTCTATACCGTAACATAACCTAACCTAACCCATCTAGACCCTCGCTGGTAATGTTTTACAGAATCCCGGTCGTGTCGTCTCGTACGTCTTGGTGCGGACATTATTTACGTCTATAACGTTATATATACTAACCAAAGGCAACTTAACATCTCGGATGTTGTATTTTCCAACATTCCTGGCGGATCGGACCCTACTTCTCGGTGGGCACATTATATACGTCTATATCGTAATATAACCTAACCTAACCCATCTAGCCCCTAGCTGGGAATGTTTTACAGAATCCCGGTCGTGTCGTCCCGTACGTCTCGGTGCCGACATTATATACGTCTATAACGTTATATATCCTAACCTAAGGCAACTTAACCTCTCGGATGTAGTATTTTCCAGCAGTCTTGTTGGGTCGGACCCTACTTCTCGGTGGGCACATTATATACTTCTATATCGTTATATAACCTAACCTAACCCATCTAGACCCTCGCTGTTAATGTTTTACAAAATCCCGGTCGTGTCGGCCCGTACTTTTCCGTGGGGACATTATATACGTCTATATCGTTATATATCCTAACCTAAGGCAACTTAATATCTCGGATGTAGTATTTTCCAACATTCCTGGCGGGTCGGACCCTACTTCTCGGTGGGCACATTATATACGTTTGTAACGTAATATGACCTAAACTAACCCATCTAGACCCTCGCTGGTAATGTTTTACAGAATCCCGGTCGTGTCGTATCGTACGTCTCGGTGCGGACATTATATACGTCTATAACGTTATATATCCTAACCTAAGGGAACATAACATCTCGGATGTAGTATTTCACAACATTCCTGGCTGGCCGGCCCCACTTCTCGGTGGGAACATTATATACGTTTATAACGTAGTATAACCTAACCTAACCCATCTAGAGCCTCGCTGGTAATGTTTTACAGAATCCCGGTCGTGTCGTCCCGTACGTCTCGGTGCGGACATTATATACGTCTATAACGTTATATACCCTAACCTAAGGGAACCTAACATCTCGGATGCAGTATTTCACAACATTCCTGGCGGGTTGGCGCCAATTCTCGGTGGGAACATTATTTACGTCTATAACGTAATATAACCTAACCTAACCCATCTAGCCCCTAGCTGGGAATGTTTTACAGAATCCCGGTCGTGTCGTCCCGTACGTCTCGGTGCGGACTTTTATACGTCTATAACGTTATATATCCTAACCTAAGGGAACCTAACATCTCGGATGTAGTATTTCACAACATTCCTGGCTGGTCGGCCCCACTTCTCGGTGGCAACATTATATACGTCTATATCGTAATATAACCTAACCTAACCCATCTAGACCCTCGCTGGTAATGTTTTACAAAATCCCGGTCGTGTCGGCCCGTACTTCTCGGTGGGGACATTATTTACGTCTATAACGTTATATATCCTAGCCTAAGGGAACCTAACATCTCGGATGTAGTATTTCACAACATTCCTGGCGGGTCGGAACCTACTTCTCGGTGGGCACATTATATACGTCTATATCGTAATATAACCTAACCTAACCCATCTAGACCCTCGCTGGTAATGTTTTACAAAATCCCGGTCGTGTCGGCCCGTACTTCTCGGTGGGGACATTATATACGTCTATAACGTTATATACCCTAACCTAAGGGAACCTAACATCTCGGATGCAGCATTTCACAGCATTCCTGGCGGGTCGGCGCCAATTCTCGGTGGGAACATTATATACGTCTATAACGCAATATAACCTAACCTAACCCATCTAGACCCTCGCTGGTAATGTTTTACAAAATCCCGGTCGTGTCGGCCCGTACTTCTCGGTGGGGACATTATATACGTCTATAACGTTATATATCCTAACCTAAGGGAACCTAACATCTCGGATGTAGTATTTCACAACATTCCTGGCTGGTCGGCCCCACTTCTCGGTGGGAACATTATATACGTCTATACCGTAACATAACCTAACCTAACCCATCTAGACCCTCGCTGGTAATGTTTTACAGAATCCCGGTCGTGTCGTCTCGTACGTCTTGGTGCGGACATTATTTACGTCTATAACGTTATATATACTAACCAAAGGCAACTTAACATCTCGGATGTTGTATTTTCCAACATTCCTGGCGGATCGGACCCTACTTCTCGGTGGGCACATTATATACGTCTATATCGTAATATAACCTAACCTAACCCATCTAGCCCCTAGCTGGGAATGTTTTACAGAATCCCGGTCGTGTCGTCCCGTACGTCTCGGTGCCGACATTATATACGTCTATAACGTTATATATCCTAACCTAAGGCAACTTAACCTCTCGGATGTAGTATTTTCCAGCAGTCTTGTTGGGTCGGACCCTACTTCTCGGTGGGCACATTATATACTTCTATATCGTTATATAACCTAACCTAACCCATCTAGACCCTCGCTGTTAATGTTTTACAAAATCCCGGTCGTGTCGGCCCGTACTTTTCCGTGGGGACATTATATACGTCTATATCGTTATATATCCTAACCTAAGGCAACTTAATATCTCGGATGTAGTATTTTCCAACATTCCTGGCGGGTCGGACCCTACTTCTCGGTGGGCACATTATATACGTTTGTAACGTAATATGACCTAAACTAACCCATCTAGACCCTCGCTGGTAATGTTTTACAGAATCCCGGTCGTGTCGTATCGTACGTCTCGGTGCGGACATTATATACGTCTATAACGTTATATATCCTAACCTAAGGGAACATAACATCTCGGATGTAGTATTTCACAACATTCCTGGCTGGCCGGCCCCACTTCTCGGTGGGAACATTATATACGTTTATAACGTAGTATAACCTAACCTAACCCATCTAGCCCCTCGCTTGTAATGTTTTGCAGAATCCCGGTCGTGTCGTCCCGTACGTCACGGTGCGGACATTATATACGTCTATAACGTTATATATCCTAACCAAAGGCAACTTAACACCTCGAATGCAGTATTTTCCAACATTCCTGGCGGGTCAGACCCTATTTCTCGGTGGGCACATTATATACGTCTATATCGTAATATAACCTAACCTAACCCATCTAGACCCTCGCTGGTAATGTTTTACAAAATCCCGGTCGTGTCGGCCCATACTTCTCCGTGGGGACATTATATACGTCTATAATTTTATATATCCTAACCTAAGGCAACATAACATCTCGAATGTAGTATTTTCCAACATTCCTGGCGGGTCCGCCCCTACTTCTAGGGGGGCACATTATATACGTCTATATCGTAATATAACCTAACCTAATCCATCTAGACCCTCGCTGGTAATGTTTTACAGAATCCCGGTCGTGTCGTATCGTACGTCTCGGTGCGGACATTATATACGTCTATAACGTTATATACCCTAACCTAAGGGAACCTAACATCTCGGATGCAGTATTTCACAGCATTCCTGGCGGGTCGGCGCCAATTCTCGGTGGGAACATTATATACGTCTATAACGCAATATAACCTAACCTAACCCATCTAGACCCTCGCTGGTAATGTTTTACAAAATCCCGGTCGTGTCGGCCCGTACTTCTCGGTGGGGACATTATATACGTCTATAACGTTATATATCCTAACCTAAGGGAACCTAACATCTCGGATGTAGTATTTCACAACATTCCTGGCTGGTCGGCCCCACTTCTCGGTGGGAACATTATATACGTCTATATCGTAATATAACCTAACCTAATCCATCTAGACCCTCGCTGGTAATGTTTTACAGAATCCCGGTCGTGTCGTATCGTACGTCTCGGTGCGGACATTATATACGTCTATAACGTTATATATCCCAACCTAAGGGAACCTAACATCTCGGATGTAGTATTTCATAACATTCCTGGCTGGTCGGCCCCACTTCTCGGTGGGAACATTATATACGTTTATAACGTAGTATAACCTAACCTAACCCATCTAGCCCCTCGCTTGTAATGTTTTACAGAATCCCGGTCGTGTCGTCCCGTACCTCTCGGTGCGGACATTATATACGTCTATAACGTTATATACCCTAACCTACGGGAACCTAACATCTCGGATGCAGTATTTCACAACATTTCTGGCGGGTCGGCGCCAATTCTCGGTGGGAACATTATATACGTCTATAACGCAATATAACCTAACCTAACCCATCTAGACCCTCGCTGGTAATGTTTTACAAAATCCCGGTCGTGTCGGCCCGTACTTCTCGGAGGGGACATTATATACGTCTATAACGTTATATATCCTAACCTAAGGGAACCTAACATCTCGGATGTAGTATTTCACAACATTCCTGGCTGGTCGGCCCCACTTCTCGGTGGGAACATTATATACGTCTATATCGTAATATAACCTAACCTAACCCATCTAGACCCTCGCTGGTAATGTTTTACAAAATCCCGGTCGTGTCGGCCCGTACTTCTCGGTGGGTACATTATTTACGTCTATAACGTTATATATCCTAGCCTAAGGGAACCTAACATCTCGGATGTAGTATTTCACAACATTCCTGGCGGGTCGGACCCTACTTCTCGGTGGGCACATTATATACGTCTATATCGTAATATAACCTAACCTAACCCATCTAGACCCTCGCTGGTAATGTTTTACAAAAGCCCGGTCGTGTCGGCCAGTACTTCTCGGTGGGGACATTATATACGTCTATAACGTTATATACCCTAACCTAAGGGAACCTAACATCTCGGATGTAGTATTTCACAACATTCCTGGCTGGTCGGCCCCACTTCTCGGTGGGAACATTATATACGTCTATACCGTAACATAACCTAACCTAACCCATCTAGACCCTCGCTGGTAATGTTTTACAGAATCCCGGTCGTGTCGTCTCGTACGTCTTGGTGCGGACATTATTTACGTCTATAACGTTATATATACTAACCAAAGGCAACTTAACATCTCGGATGTTGTATTTTCCAACATTCCTGGCGGTTCGGACCCTACTTCTCGGTGGGCACATTATATACGTCTATATCGTAATATAACCTAACCTAACCCATCTAGCCCCTAGCTGGGAATGTTTTACAGAATCCCGGTCGTGTCGTCCCGTACGTCTCGGTGCCGACATTATATACGTCTATAACGTTATATATCCTAACCTAAGGCAACTTAACCTCTCGGATGTAGTATTTTCCAGCAGTCTTGTTGGGTCGGACCCTACTTCTCGGTGGGCACATTATATACTTCTATATCGTTATATAACCTAACCTAACCCATCTAGACCCTCGCTGTCAATGTTTTACAAAATCCCGGTCGTGTCGGCCCGTACTTTTCCGTGGGGACATTATATACGTCTATATCGTTATATATCCTAACCTAAGGCAACTTAATATCTCGGATGTAGTATTTTCCAACATTCCTGGCGGGTCGGACCCTACTTCTCGGTGGGCACATTATATACGTTTGTAACGTAATATGACCTAAACTAACCCATCTAGACCCTCGCTGGTAATGTTTTACAGAATCCCGGTCGTGTCGTATCGTACGTCTCGGTGCGGACATTATATACGTCTATAACGTTATATATCCTAACCAAAGGCAACTTAACACCTCGAATGCAGTATTTTCCAACATTCCTGGCGGGTCGGAACCTACTTCTCGGTGGGCACATTATATACGTCTATATCGTAATATAACCTAACCTAACCCATCTAGACCCTCGCTGGTAATGTTTTACAAAATCCCGGTCGTGTCGGCCCATACTTCTCCGTGGGGACATTATATACGTCTATAATTTTATATATCCTAACCTAAGGCAACATAACATCTCGAATGTAGTATTTTCCAACATTCCTGGCGGGTCCGCCCCTACTTCTAGGGGGGCACATTATATACGTCTATATCGTAATATAACCTAACCTAATCCATCTAGACCCTCGCTGGTAATGTTTTACAGAATCCCGGTCGTGTCGTATCGTACGTCTCGGTGCGGACATTATATACGTCTATAACGTTATATACCCTAACCTAAGGGAACCTAACATCTCGGATGCAGTATTTCACAGCATTCCTGGCGGGTCGGCGCCAATTCTCGGTGGGAACATTATATACGTCTATAACGCAATATAACCTAACCTAACCCATCTAGACCCTCGCTGGTAATGTTTTACAAAATCCCGGTCGTGTCGGCCCGTACTTGTCGGTGGGGACATTATATACGTCTATAACGTTATATATCCTAACCTAAGGGAACCTAACATCTCCGATGTAGTATTTCACAACATTCCTGGCTGGTCGGCCCCACTTCTCGGTGGGAACATTATATACGTCTATATCGTAATATAACCTAACCTAATCCATCTAGACCCTCGCTGGTAATGTTTTACAGAATCCCGGTCGTGTCGTATCGTACGTCTCGGTGCGGACATTATATACGTCTATAACGTTATATATCCTAACCTAAGGGAACCTAACATCTCGGATGTAGTATTTCATAACATTCCTGGCTGGTCGGCCCCACTTCTCGGTGGGAACATTATATACGTTTATAACGTAGTATAACCTAACCTAACCCATCTAGCCCCTCGCTTGTAATGTTTTACAGAATCCCGGTCGTGTCGGCCCGTACGTCTCGGTGCGGACATTATATACGTCTATAACGTTATATACCCTAACCTACGGAAACCTAACATCTCGGATGCAGTATTTCACAACATTTCTGGCGGGTCGGCGCCAATTCTCGGTGGGAACATTATATACGTCTATAACGCAATATAACCTAACCTAACCCATCTAGACCCTCGCTGGTAATGTTTTACAAAATCCCGGTCGTGTCGGCCCGTACTTCTCGGTGGGGACATTATATACGTCTATAACGTTATATATCCTAACCTAAGGGAACCTAACATCTCGGATGTAGTATTTCACAACATTCCTGGCTGGTCGGCCCCACTTCTCGGTGGGAACATTATATACGTCTATATCGTAACATAACCTAACCTAACCCATCTAGACCCTCGCTGGTAATGTTTTACAGAATCCCGGTCGTGTCGTCTCGTACGTCTTGGTGCGGACATTATTTACGTCTATAACGTTATATATACTAACCAAAGGCAACTTAACATCTCGGATGTTGTATTTTCCAACATTCCTGGCGGGTCGGACCCTACTTCTCGGTGGGCACATTATATACGTCTATATCGTAATATAACCTAACCTAACCCATCTAGCCCCTAGCTGGGAATGTTTTACAGAATCCCGGTCGTGTCGTCCCGTACGACTCGGTGCGGACATTATATACGTCTATAACGTTATATATCCTAACCTAAGGCAACTTAATATCTCGGATGTAGTATTTTCCAACATTCCTGGCGGGTCGGACCCTACTTCTCGGTGGGCACATTATATACGTCTATATCGTAATATAACCTAACCTAACCCATCTAGCCCCTCGCGTGTAATGTTTTACAGAATCCCGGTCGTGTCGTCCCGTACGTCTCGGTGCGGACATTATATACGTCTATAACGTTATATACCCTAACCTAAGGGAACCTAACATCTCGGATGCAGTATTTCACAACATTCCTGGCGGGTTGGCGCCAATTCTCGGTGGGAACATTATTTACGTCTATAACGTAATATAACCTAACCTAACCCATCTAGCCCCTAGCTGGGAATGTTTTACAGAATCCCGGTCGTGTCGTCCCGTACGTCTCGGTGCGGACTTTTATACGTCTATAACGTTATATATCCTAACCTAAGGCAACATAACATCTCGAATGTAGTATTTTCCAACATTCCTGGCGGGTCGGCCCCTACTTCTAGGGGGGCACATTATATACGTCTATATCGTAATATAACCTAACCTAATCCATCTAGACCCTCGCTGGTAATGTTTTACAGAATCCCGGTCGTGTCGTATCGTACGTCTCGGTGCGGACATTATATACGTCTATAACGTTATATATCCTAACCTAAGGGAACCTAACATCTCGGATGTAGTATTTCATAACATTCCTGGCTGGTCGGCCCCACTTCTCGGTGGGAACATTATATACGTTTATAACGTAGTATAACCTAACCTAACCCATCTAGCCCCTCGCTTGTAATGTTTTACAGAATCCCGGTCGTGTCGTCCCGTACGTCTCGGTGCGGACATTATATACGTCTATAACGTTATATACCCTAACCTACGGGAACCTAACATCTCGGATGCAGTATTTCACAACATTTCTGGCGGGTCGGCGCCAATTCTCGGTGGGAACATTATATACGTCTATAACGCAATATAACCTAACCTAACCCATCTAGAACCTCGCTGGTAATGTTTTACAAAATCCCGGTCGTGTCGGCCCGTACTTCTCGGTGGGGACATTATATACGTCTATAACGTTATATATCCTAACCTAAGGGAACCTAACATCTCGGATGTAGTATTTCACAACATTCCTGGCTGGTCGGCCCCACTTCTCGGTGGGAACATTATATACGTCTATATCGTAACATAACCTAACCTAACCCATCTAGACCCTCGCTGGTAATGTTTTACAGAATCCCGGTCGTGTCGTCTCGTACGTCTTGGTGCGGACATTATTTACGTCTATAACGTTATATATACTAACCAAAGGCAACTTAACATCTCGGATGTTGTATTTTCCAACATTCCTGGCGGGTCGGACCCTACTTCTCGGTGGGCACATTATATACGTCTATATCGTAATATAACCTAACCTAACCCATCTAGCCCCTAGCTGGGAATGTTTTACAGAATCCCGGTCGTGTCGTCCCGTACGTCTCGGTGCGGACATTATATACGTCTATAACGTTATATATCCTAACCTAAGGCAACTTAACCTCTCGGATGTAGTATTTTCCAGCAGTCTTGTTGGGTCGGACCCTACTTCTCGGTGGGCAGATTATATACTTCTATATCGTTATATAACCTAACCTAACCCATCTAGACCCTCGCTGTTAATGTTTTACAAAATCCCGGTCGTGTCGGCCCGTACTTTTCCGTGGGGACATTATATACGTCTATATCGTTATATATCCTAACCTAAGGCAACTTAATATCTCGGATGTAGTATTTTCCAACATTCCTGGCGGGTCGGACCCTACTTCTCGGTGGGCACATTATATACGTCTATATCGTAATATAACCTAACCTAACCCATCTAGCCCCTCGCGTGTAATGTTTTACAGAATCCCGGTCGTGTCGTCCCGTACGTCTCGGTGCGGACATTATATACGTCTATAACGTTATATACCCTAACCTAAGGGAACCTAACATCTCGGATGCAGTATTTCACAACATTCCTGGCGGGTTGGCGCCAAATCTCGGTGGGAACATTATTTACGTCTATAACGTAATATAACCTAACCTAACCCATCTAGCCCCTAGCTGGTAATGTTTTACAGAATCCCGGTCGTGTCGTATCGTACGTCTCGGTGCGGACATTATATACGTCTATAACGTTATATATCCTAACCTAAGGGAACATAACATCTCGGATGTAGTATTTCACAACATTCCTGGCTGGCCGGCCCCACTTCTCGGTGGGAACATTATATACGTTTATAACGTAGTATAACCTAACCTAACCCATCTAGCCCCTCGCTTGTAATGTTTTGCAGAATCCCGGTCGTGTCGTCCCGTACGTCACGGTGCGGACATTATATACGTCTATAACGTTATATATCCTAACCAAAGGCAACTTAACAACTCGAATGCAGTATTTTCCAACATTCCTGGCGGGTCAGACCCTATTTCTCGGTGGGCACATTATATACGTCTATATCGTAATATAACCTAACCTAACCCATCTAGACCCTCGCTGGTAATGTTTTACAGAATCCCGGTCGTGTCGTCCCGTACGTCTCGGTGCGGACATTATATAAGTCTGTAACGTTATATATCCTAACCTAAGGCAACTTAATATCTCGGATGTAGTATTTTCCAACATTCCTGGCGGGTCGGACCCTACTTCTCGGTGGGCACATTATATACGTCTATATCGTAATATAACCTAACCTAACCCATCTAGCCCCTCGCGTGTAATGTTTTACAGAATCCCGGTCGTGTCGTCCCGTACGTCTCGGTGCGGACATTATATACGTCTATAACGTTATATACCCTAACCTAAGGGAACCTAACATCTCGGATGCAGTATTTCACAACATTCCTGGCGGGTTGGCGCCAATTCTCGGTGGGAACATTATTTACGTCTATAACGTAATATAACCTAACCTAACCCATCTAGCCCCTAGCTGGGAATGTTTTACAGAATCCCGGTCGTGTCGTCCCGTACGTCTCGGTGCGGACTTTTATACGTCTATAACGTTATATATCCTAACCTAAGGCAACATAACATCTCGAATGTAGTATTTTCCAACATTCCTGGCGGGTCGGCCCCTACTTCTAGGGGGGCACATTATATACGTCTATATCGTAATATAACCTAACCTAATCCATCTAGACCCTCGCTGGTAATGTTTTACAGAATCCCGGTCGTGTCGTATCGTACGTCTCGGTGCGGACATTATATACGTCTATAACGTTATATATCCTAACCTAAGGGAACCTAACATCTCGGATGTAGTATTTCATAACATTCCTGGCTGGTCGGCCCCACTTCTCGGTGGGAACATTATATACGTTTATAACGTAGTATAACCTAACCTAACCCATCTAGCCCCTCGCTTGTAATGTTTTACAGAATCCCGGTCGTGTCGTCCCGTACGTCTCGGTGCGGACATTATATACGTCTATAACGTTACATACCCTAACCTACGGGAACCTAACATCTCGGATGCAGTATTTCACAACATTTCTGGCGGGTCGGCGCCAATTCTCGGTGGGAACATTATATACGTCTATAACGCAATATAACCTAACCTAACCCATCTAGACCCTCGCTGGTAATGTTTTACAAAATCCCGGTCGTGTCGGCCCGTACTTCTCGGTGGGGACATTATATACGTCTATAACGTTATATATCCTAACCTAAGGGAACCTAACATCTCGGATGTAGTATTTCACAACATTCCTGGCTGGTCGGCCCCACTTCTCGGTGGGAACATTATATACGTCTATATCGTAACATAACCTAACCTAACCCATCTAGACCCTCGCTGGTAATGTTTTACAGAATCCCGGTCGTGTCGTCTCGTACGTCTTGGTGCGGACATTATTTACGTCTATAACGTTATATATACTAACCAAAGGCAACTTAACATCTCGGATGTTGTATTTTCCAACATTCCTGGCGGGTCGGACCCTACTTCTCGGTGGGCACATTATATACGTCTATATCGTAATATAACCTAACCTAACCCATCTAGCCCCTAGCTGGGAATGTTTTACAGAATCCCGGTCGTGTCGTCCCGTACGTCTCGGTGCGGACATTATATACGTCTATAACGTTATATATCCTAACCTAAGGCAACTTAACCTCTCGGATGTAGTATTTTCCAGCAGTCTTGTTGGGTCGGACCCTACTTCTCGGTGGGCAGATTATATACTTCTATATCGTTATATAACCTAACCTAACCCATCTAGACCCTCGCTGTTAATGTTTTACAAAATCCCGGTCGTGTCGGCCCGTACTTTTCCGTGGGGACATTATATACGTCTATATCGTTATATATCCTAATCTAAGGCAACTTAATATCTCGGATGTAGTATTTTCCAACATTCCTGGCGGGTCGGACCCTACTTCTCGGTGGGCACATTATATACGTCTATATCGTAATATAACCTAACCTAACCCATCTAGCCCCTCGCGTGTAATGTTTTACAGAATCCCGGTCGTGTCGTCCCGTACGTCTCGGTGCGGACATTATATACGTCTATAACGTTATATATCCTAACCTAAGGCAACATAACATCTCGAATGTAGTATTTTCCAACATTCCTGGCGGGTCGGCCCCTACTTCTAGGGGGGCACATTATATACGTCTATATCGTAATATAACCTAACCTAATCCATCTAGACCCTCGCTGGTAATGTTTTACAGAATCCCGGTCGTGTCGTATCGTACGTCTCGGTGCGGACATTATATACGTCTATAACGTTATATATCCTAACCTAAGGGAACCTAACATCTCGGATGTAGTATTTCATAACATTCCTGGCTGGTCGGCCCCACTTCTCGGTGGGAACATTATATACGTTTATAACGTAGTATAACCTAACCTAACCCAACTAGCCCCTCGCTTGTAATGTTTTACAGAATCCCGGTCGTGTCGTCCCGTACGTCTCGGTGCGGACATTATATACGTCTATAACGTTATATACCCTAACCTACGGGAACCTAACATCTCGGATGCAGTATTTCACAACATTTCTGGCGGGTCGGCGCCAATTCTCGGTGGGAACATTATATACGTCTATAACGCAATATAACCTAACCTAACCCATCTAGACCCTCGCTGGTAATGTTTTACAAAATCCCGGTCGTGTCGGCCCGTACTTCTCGGTGGGGACATTATATACGTCTATAACGTTATATATCCTAACCTAAGGGAACCTAACATCTCGGATGTAGTATTTCACAACATTCCTGGCTGGTCGGCCCCACTTCTCGGTGGGAACATTATATACGTCTATATCGTAACATAACCTAACCTAACCCATCTAGACCCTCGCTGGTAATGTTTTACAGAATTCCGGTCGTGTCGTCTCGTACGTCTTGGTGCGGACATTATTTACGTCTATAACGTTATATATACTAACCAAAGGCAACTTAACATCTCGGATGTTGTATTTTCCAACATTCCTGGCGGGTCGGACCCTACTTCTCGGTGGGCACATTATATACGTCTATATCGTAATATAACCTAACCTAACCCATCTAGCCCCTAGCTGGGAATGTTTTACAGAATCCCGGTCGTGTCGTCCCGTACGTCTCGGTGCGGACATTATATACGTCTATAACGTTATATATCCTAACCTAAGGCAACTTAACCTCTCGGATGTAGTATTTTCCAGCAGTCTTGTTGGGTCGGACCCTACTTCTCGGTGGGCACATTATATACGTCTATATCGTAATATAACCTAACCTAACCCATCTAGCCCCTAGCTGGGAATGTTTTACAGAATCCCGGTCGTGTCGTCCCGTACGTCTCGGTGCGGACATTATATACGTCTATAACGTTATATATCCTAACCTAAGGCAACTTAATATCTCGGATGTAGTATTTTCCAACATTCCTGGCGGGTCGGACCCTACTTCTCGGTGGGCACATTATATACGTCTATATCGTAATATAACCTAACCTAACCCATCTAGCCTCTCGCGTGTAATGTTTTACAGAATCCCGGTCGTGTCGTCCCGTACGTCTCGGTGCGGACATTATATACGTCTATAACGTTATATACCCTAACCTAAGGGAACCTAACATCTCGGATGCAGTATTTCACAACATTCCTGGCGGGTTGGCGCCAATTCTCGGTGGGAACATTATTTACGTCTATAACGTAATATAACCTAACCTAACCCATCTAGCCCCTAGCTGGTAATGTTTTACAGAATCCCGGTCGTGTCGTATCGTACGTCTCGGTGCGGACATTATATACGTCTATAACGTTATATATCCTAACCTAAGGGAACATAACATCTCGGATGTAGTATTTCACAACATTCCTGGCTGGCCGGCCCCACTTCTCGGTGGGAACATTATATACGTTTATAACGTAGTATAACCTAACCTAACCCATCTAGCCCCTCGCTTGTAATGTTTTACAGAATCCCGGTCGTGTCGTCTCGTACGTCTTGGTGCGGACATTATATACGTCTATAACGTTATATATCCTAACCAAAGGCAACTTAACAACTCGAATGCAGTATTTTCCAACATTCCTGGCGGGTCAGACCCTATTTCTCGGTGGGCACATTATATACGTCTATATCGTAATATAACCTATCGTAACCCATCTAGACCCTCGCTGGTAATGTTTTACAAAATCCCGGTCGTGTCAGCCCATACTTCTCCGTGGGGACATTATATACGTCTATATCGTTATATATCCTAACCTAAGGCAACTTAATATCTCGGATGTAGTATTTTCCAACATTCCTGGCGTGTCGGACCCTACTTCTCGGTGGGCACATTATATACGTCTATATCGTAATATAACCTAACCTAACCCATCTAGACCCTCGCTGGTAATGTTTTACAAAATCCCGGTCGTGTCGGCCCGTACTTCTCGGTGGGGACATTATATACGTCTATAACGTTATATACCCTAACCTAAGGGAACCTAACATCTCGGATGCAGTATTTCACAGCATTCCTGGCGGGTCGGCGCCAATTCTCGGTGGGAACATTATATACGTCTATAACGTAGTATAACCTAACCTAACCCATCTAGCCCCTCGCTTGTAATGTTTTACAGAATCCCGGTCGTGTCGTCCCGTACGTCTCGGTGCGGACATTATATACGTCTATAACGTTATATATCCTAACCAAAGGCAACCTAACATCTCGAATGTAGTATTTCACAACATTCCTGGCGGGTGGGCCCCACTTCTCGGCGGGAACATTATTTACGTCTATAACGTAATATAACCTAACCTAACCCATCTAGCCCCTAGCTGGGAATGTTTTACAGAATCCCAGTCGTGTCGTATCGTACGTCTCGGTGCGGACATTATATACGTCTATAACGTTATATATCCTAACCTAAGGGAACCTAACATCTCGGATGTAGTATTTCATAACATTCCTGGCTGGTCGGCCCCACTTCTCGGTGGGAACATTATATACGTTTATAACGTAGTATAACCTAACCTAACCCATCTAGCCCCTCGCTTGTAATGTTTTACAGAATCCCGGTCGTGTCGTCCCGTACGTCTCGGTGCGGACATTATATACGTCTATAATTTTATATATCCTAACCTAAGGCAACATAACATCTCGAATGTAGTATTTTCCAACATTCCTGGCGGGTCGGCCCCTACTTCTAGGGAGGCACATTATATACGTCTATATCGTAATATAACCTAACCTAATCCATGTAGACCCTCGCTGGTAATGTTTTACAGAATCCCGGTCGTGTCGTATCGTACGTCTCGGTGCGGACATTATATACGTCTATAACGTTATATATCCTATCCAAAGGGAACCTAACATCTCGGATGTAGTATTTCATAACATTCCTGGCTGGTCGGCCCCACTTCTCGGTGGGAACATTATATACGTTTATAACGTAGTATAACCTAACCTAACCCATCTAGCCCCTCGCTTGTAATGTTTTACAGAATCCCGGTCGTGTCGTCCCGTACGTCTCGGTGCGGACATTATATACGTCTATAACGTTATATACCCTAACCTACGGGAACCTAACATCTCGGATGCAGTATTTCACAACATTTCTGGCGGGTCGGCGCCAATTCTCGGTGGGCACATTATATACGTCTATATCGTAATATAACCTAACCTAACCCATCTAGACCCTCGCTGGTAATGTTTTACAAAATCCCGGTCGTGTCGGCCCGTACTTCTCGGTGGGGACATTATATACGTCTATAACGTTATATACCCTAACCTAAGGGAACCTAACATCTCGGATGCAGTATTTCACAGCATTCCTGGCGGGTCGGCGCCAATTCTCGGTGGGAACATTATATACGTCTATAACGTAGTATAACCTAACCTAACCCATCTAGCCCCTCGCTTGTAATGTTTTACAGAATCCCGGTCGTGTCGTCCCGTACGTCTCGGTGCGGACATTATATACGTCTATAACGTTATATATCCTAACCAAAGGCAACCTAACATCTCGAATGTAGTATTTCACAACATTCCTGGCGGGTGGGCCCCACTTCTCGGTGGGAACATTATTTACGTCTATAACGTAATATAACCTAACCTAACCCATCTAGCCCCTAGCTGGGAATGTTTTACAGAATCCCAGTCGTGTCGTATCGTACGTCTCGGTGCGGACATTATATACGTCTATAACGTTATATATCCTAACCTAAGGGAACCTAACATCTCGGATGTAGTATTTCATAACATTCCTGGCTGGTCGGCCCCACTTCTCGGTGGGAACATTATATACGTTTATAACGTAGTATAACCTAACCTAACCCATCTAGCCCCTCGCTTGTAATGTTTTACAGAATCCCGGTCGTGTCGTCCCGTACGTCTCGGTGCGGACATTATATACGTCTATAATTTTATATATCCTAACCTAAGGCAACATAACATCTCGAATGTAGTATTTTCCAACATTCCTGGCAGGTCGGCCCCTACTTCTAGGGAGGCACATTATATACGTCTATATCGTAATATAACCTAACCTAATCCATGTAGACCCTCGCTGGTAATGTTTTACAGAATCCCGGTCGTGTCGTATCGTACGTCTCGGTGCGGACATTATATACGTCTATAACGTTATATATCCTAACCAAAGGGAACCTAACATCTCGGATGTAGTATTTCATAACATTCCTGGCTGGTCGGCCCCACTTCTCGGTGGGAACATTATATACGTTTATAACGTAGTATAACCTAACCTAACCCATCTAGCCCCTCGCTTGTAATGTTTTACAGAATCCCGGTCGTGTCGTCCCGTACGTCTCGGTGCGGACATTATATACGTCTATAACGTTATATACCCTAACCTACGGGAACCTAACATCTCGGATGCAGTATTTCACAACATTTCTGGCGGGTCGGCGCCAATTCTCGGTGGGAACATTATATACGTCTATAACGCAATATAACCTAACCTAACCCATCTAGACCCTTGCTGGTAATGTTTTGCAGAATCCCGGTCGTGTCGTCTGGTACGTCTCGGTGCGGACATTATATACGTCTGTAACGTTATATATCCTAACCAAAGGCAACTTAAAATCTCGGATGTTGTATTTTCCAACATTCCTGGCGGGTCGGACCCTACTTCTCGGTGGGCACATTATATACGTCTATATCGTAATATAACCTAACCTAACCCATCTAGCCCCTCGCTTGTAATGTTTTACAGAATCCCGGTCGTGTCGTCCCGTACGTCTCGGTGCGGACATTATATACGTCTATAACGTTATATACCCTAACCTAAGGGAACCTAACATCTCGGATGTAGTATTTCACAACATTCCTGGCGGGTCGGCGCCAATTCTCGGTGGGAACATTATTTACGTCTATAACGTAATATAACCTAACCTAACCCATCTAGCCCCTAGCTGGGAATGTTTTACAGAGTCCCGGTCGTGTCGTCCCGGACGTCTCGGTGCGGACATTATATACGTCTATAACGTTATATATCCTAACCTAAGGGAACCTAACATCTCGGATGTAGTATTTCATAACATTCCTGGCTGGTCGGCCCCACTTCTCGGTGGGAACATTATATACGTTTATAACGTAGTATAACCTAACCTAACCCATCTAGCCCCTCGCTTGTAATGTTTTACAGAATCCCGGTCGTGTCGTCCCGTACGTCTCGGTGCGGACATTATATACGTCTATAATTTTATATATCCTAACCTAAGGCAACATAACATCTCGAATGTAGTATTTTCCAACATTCCTGGCAGGTCGGCCCCTACTTCTAGGGAGGCACATTATATACGTCTATATCGTAATATAACCTAACCTAATCCATGTAGACCCTCGCTGGTAATGTTTTACAGAATCCCGGTCGTGTCGTATCGTACGTCTCGGTGCGGACATTATATACGTCTATAACGTTATATATCCTAACCAAAGGGAACCTAACATCTCGGATGTAGTATTTCATAACATTCCTGGCTGGTCGGCCCCACTTCTCGGTGGGAACATTATATACGTTTATAACGTAGTATAACCTAACCTAACCCATCTAGCCCCTCGCTTGTAATGTTTTACAGAATCCCGGTCGTGTCGTCCCGTACGTCTCGGTGCGGACATTATATACGTCTATAACGTTATATACCCTAACCTACGGGAACCTAACATCTCGGATGCAGTATTTCACAACATTTCTGGCGGGTCGGCGCCAATTCTCGGTGGGAACATTATATACGTCTATAACGCAATATAACCTAACCTAACCCATCTAGACCCTTGCTGGTAATGTTTTGCAGAATCCCGGTCGTGTCGTCTGGTACGTCTCGGTGCGGACATTATATACGTCTGTAACGTTATATATCCTAACCAAAGGCAACTTAACATCTCGGATGTTGTATTTTCCAACATTCCTGGCGGGTCGGACCCTACTTCTCGGTGGGCACATTATATACGTCTATATCGTAATATAACCTAACCTAACCCATCTAGCCCCTCGCTTGTAATGTTTTACAGAATCCCGGTCGTGTCGTCCCGTACGTCTCGGTGCGGACATTATATACGTCTATAACGTTATATACCCTAACCTAAGGGAACCTAACATCTCGGATGTAGTATTTCACAACATTCCTGGCGGGTCGGCGCCAATTCTCGGTGGGAACATTATTTACGTCTATAACGTAATATAACCTAACCTAACCCATCTAGCCCCTAGCTGGGAATGTTTTACAGAGTCCCGGTCGTGTCGTCCCGGACGTCTCGGTGCGGACATTATATACGTCTATAACGTTATATATCCTAACCTAAGGCAACTTAACATCTCGGATGTAGTATTTTCGAACATTCCTGGCGGGTCGGACCCTACTTCTCGGTGGGCACATTATATACGTCTATATCGTAATATAACCTAACCTAACCCATCTAGACCCTCGCTGGTAATGTTTTACAAAATCCCGGTCGTGTCGGCCCGTACTTCTCCGTGGGGACATTATATACGTCTATATCGTTATATATCCTAACCTAAGGCAACCTAGCATCTCGGATGTAGTATTTTCCAACATTCCTGGCGGGGCGGCCACTACTTCTCGGTGGGAACATTATATACGTCTATATCGTAATATAACCTAACCTAACCCATCTAGACCCTCGCTGGTAATGTTTTACAAAATCCCGGTCGTGTCGGCCCGTACTTTTCCGTGGGGACATTATATACGTCTATAATTTTATATATCCTAACCTAAGGCAACTTAACATCTCGAATGTAGTATTTTCCAACATTCCTGGCGGGTCGGCCCCTACTTCTCGGTGGGCACATTATATACGTTTGTAACGTAATATGACCTAAACTAACACATCTAGACCCTCGCTGGTAATGTTTTACAGAATCCCGGTCGTGTCGTATCGTACGTCTCGGTGCGGACATTATTTACGTCTATAACGTTATATATACTAACCAAAGGCAACTTAACATCTCGGATGTTGTATTTTCCAACATTCCTGGCGGGTCGGACCCTACTTCTCGGTGGGCACATTATATACGTCTATATCGTAATATAACCTAACCTAACCCATCTAGCCCCTAGCTGGGAATGTTTTACAGAATCCCGGTCGTGTCGTATCGTACGTCTCGGTGCGGACATTATATACGTCTATAACGTTATATATCCTAACCTAAGGGAACATAACATCTCGGATGTAGTATTTCACAACATTCCTGGCTGGCCGGCCCCACTTCTCGGTGGGAACATTATATACGTTTATAACGTAGTATAACCTAACCTAACCCATCTAGCCCCTCGCTTGTAATGTTTTGCAGAATCCCGGTCGTGTCGTCCCGTACGTCACGGTGCGGACATTATATACGTCTATAACGTTATATATCCTAACCAAAGGCAACTTAACAACTCGAATGCAGTATTTTCCAACATTCCTGGCGGGTCAGACCCTATTTCTCGGTGGGCACATTATATACGTCTATATCGTAATATAACCTAACCTAACCCATCTAGACCCTCGCTGGTAATGTTTTACAAAATCCCGGTCGTGTCAGCCCATACTTCTCCGTGGGGACATTATATACGTCTATATCGTTATATATCCTAACCTAAGGCAACTTAATATCTCGGATGTAGTATTTTCCAACATTCCTGGCGGGTCGGACCCTACTTCTCGGTGGGCACATTATATACGTCTATATCGTAATATAACCTAACCTAACCCATCTAGACCCTCGCTGGTAATGTTTTACAAAATCCCGGTCGTGTCGGCCCGTACTTCTCGGTGGGGACATTATATACGTCTATAACGTTATATACCCTAACCTAAGGGAACCTAACATCTCGGATGCAGTATTTCACAGCATTCCTGGCGGGTCGGCGCCAATTCTCTGTGGGAACATTATATACGTCTATAACGTAGTATAACCTAATCTAACCCATCTAGCCCCTCGCTTGTAATGTTTTACAGAATCCCGGTCGTGTCGTCCCGTACGTCTCGGTGCGGACATTATATACGTCTATAACGTTATATATCCTAACCAAAGGCAACCTAACATCTCGAATGTAGTATTTCACAACATTCCTGGCGGGTGGGCCCCACTTCTCGGTGGGAACATTATTTACGTCTATAACGTAATATAACCTAACCTAACCCATCTAGCCCCTAGCTGGGAATGTTTTACAGAATCCCAGTCGTGTCGTATCGTACGTCTCGGTGCGGACATTATATACGTCTATAACGTTATATATCCTAACCTAAGGGAACCTAACATCTCGGATGTAGTATTTCATAACATTCCTGGCTGGTCGGCCCCACTTCTCGGTGGGAACATTATATACGTTTATAACGTAGTATAACCTAACCTAACCCATCTAGCCCCTCGCTTGTAATGTTTTACAGAATCCCGGTCGTGTCGTCCCGTACGTCTCGGTGCGGACATTATATACGTCTATAATTTTATATATCCTAACCTAAGGCAACATAACATCTCGAATGTAGTATTTTCCAACATTCCTGGCGGGTCGGCCCCTACTTCTAGGGAGGCACATTATATACGTCTATATCGTAATATAACCTAACCTAATCCATGTAGACCCTCGCTGGTAATGTTTTACAGAATCCCGGTCGTGTCGTATCGTACGTCTCGGTGCGGACATTATATACGTCTATAACGTTATATATCCTAACCAAAGGGAACCTAACATCTCGGATGTAGTATTTCATAACATTCCTGGCTGGTCGGCCCCACTTCTCGGTGGGAACATTATATACGTTTATAACGTAGTATAACCTAACCTAACCCATCTAGCCCCTCGCTTGTAATGTTTTACAGAATCCCGGTCGTGTCGTCCCGTACGTCTCGGTGCGGACATTATATACGTCTATAACGTTATATACCCTAACCTACGGGAACCTAACATCTCGGATGCAGTATTTCACAACATTTCTGGCGGGTCGGCGCCAATTCTCGGTGGGAACATTATATACGTCTATAACGCAATATAACCTAACCTAACCCATCTAGACCCTCGCTGGTAATGTTTTGCAGAATCCCGGTCGTGTCGTCTCGTACGTCTCGGTGCGGACATTATATACGTCTGTAACGTTATATATCCTAACCTAAGGCAACTTAACATCTCGGATGTTGTATTTTCCAACATTCCTGGCGGGTCGGACCCTACTTCTCGGTGGGCACATTATATACGTCTATATCGTAATATAACCTAACCTAACCCATCTAGCCCCTCGCTTGTAATGTTTTACAGAATCCCGGTCGTGTTGTCCCGTACGTCTCGGTGCGGGCATTATATACGTCTATAACGTTATATACCCTAACCTAAGGGAACCTAACATCTCGGATGTAGTATTTCACAACATTCCTGGCGGGTCGGCGCCAATTCTCGGTGGGAACATTATATACGTCTATAACGTAGTATAACCTAACCCTACCCATCTAGCCCCTCGCTTGTAATGT
The DNA here is from genome assembly GCA_963969225.1 of Xylocopa violacea. NCBI lineage: Eukaryota > Metazoa > Arthropoda > Insecta > Hymenoptera > Apidae > Xylocopa > Xylocopa violacea. The sequence goes on from CAXAJV010000481.1 coordinate 1,709,893, forward strand.
TTTACAGAATCCCGGTCGTGTCGTCCCGTACGTCTCGGTGCGGACATTATATACGTCTATAACGTTATATATCCTAACCAAAGGCAACCTACCATCTCGAATGTAGTATTCCACAACATTCCTGGCGGGTCGGCCCCTACTTCTCGGTGGGCACATTATATACGTCTATAACGTAATATAACCTAACCTAACCCATCTAGCCCCTAGCTGGGAATGTTTTACAAAATCCCGGTCGTGTCGGCCCGTCCTTCTCCGTGGGGGCATTATATACGTCTATAACGTTATATATCCTAACCAAAGGCAACTTAATATCTCGGATGTAGTATATTCCAACATTCCTGGCGGGTCGGACCCTACTTCTCGGTGGGCACATTATATACGTCTATATCGTAATATGACCTAAACTAACCCATCTAGACCCTCGCTGGTAATGTTTTACAAAATCCCGGTCGTGTCGGCCCGTACTTCTCGGTCGGGACATTATATACGTCTATAACGTTATATACCCTAACCTAAGGGAACCTAACATCTCGGATGCAGTATTTCACAGCATTCCTGGCGGGTCGGCGCCAATTCTCGGTGGGAACATTATATACGTCTATAACGTAGTATAACCTAACCTAACCCATCTAGCCCCTCGCTTGTAATGTTTTACAGAATCCCAGTCGTGTCGTATCGTACGTCTCGATGCGGACATTATATACGTCTATAACGTTATATATCCTAACCTAAGGGAACCTAACATCTCGGATGTAGTATTTCATAACATTCCTGGCTGGTCGGCCCCACTTCTCGGTGGGAACATTATATACGTTTATAACGTAGTATAACCTAACCTAACCCATCTAGCCCCTCGCTTGTAATGTTTTACAGAATCCCGGTCGTGTCGTCCCGTACGTCTCGGTGCGGACATTATATACGTCTATAATTTTATATATCCTAACCTAAGGCAACATAACATCTCGAATGTAGTATTTTCCAACATTCCTGGCGGGTCGGCCCCTACTTCTAGGGAGGCACATTATATACGTCTATATCGTAATATAACCTAACCTAATCCATGTAGACCCTCGCTGGTAATGTTTTACAGAATCCCGGTCGTGTCGTATCGTACGTCTCGGTGCGGACATTATATACGTCTATAACGTTATATATCCTAACCAAAGGGAACCTAACATCTCGGATGTAGTATTTCATAACATTCCTGGCTGGTCGGCCCCACTTCTCGGTGGGAACATTATATACGTTTATAACGTAGTATAACCTAACCTAACCCATCTAGCCCCTCGCTTGTAATGTTTTACAGAATCCCGGTCGTGTCGTCCCGTACGTCTCGGTGCGGACATTATATACGTCTATAACGTTATATACCCTAACCTACGGGAACCTAACATCTCGGATGCAGTATTTCACAACATTTCTGGCGGGTCGGCGCCAATTCTCGGTGGGAACATTATATACGTCTATAACGCAATATGACCTAACCTAACCCATCTAGACCCTCGCTGGTAATGTATTGCAGAATCCCGGTCGTGTCGTCTCGTACGTCTCGGTGCGGACATTATATACGTCTATAACGTTATATATCCTAAGCAAAGGCAACTTAACATCTCGGATGTTGTATTTTCCAACATTCCTGGCGGGTCGGACCCTACTTCTCGGTGGGCACATTATATACGTCTATATCGTAATATAACCTAACCTAACCCATCTAGCCACTCGCTTGCAATGTTTTACAGAATGCCGGTCGTGTCGTCCCGTACGTCTCGGTGCGGACATTATATACGTCTATAACGTTATATACCCTAACCTAAGGGAACCTAACATCTCGGATGCAGTATTTCACAACATTCCTGGCGGATCGGCGCCAATTCTCGGTGGGAACATTATTTACGTCTATAACGTAATATAACCTAACTTAACCCATCTAGCCCCTAGCTGGGAATGTTTTACAGAATCCCGGTCGTGTCGTCCCGTACGTCTCGGTGCGGACATTATATACGACTATAACGTTATATATCCTAACCTAAGGCAACTTAACATCTCGGATGTAGTATTTTCCAAAATTCCTGGCGGGTCGGACCCTACTTCTCGGTGGGCACATTATATACGTCTATATGGTAATATAACCTAACCTAACCCATCTAGACCCTCGCTGGTAATGTTTTACAAAATCCCGGTCGTGTCGGCCCGTACTTCTCGGTGGGGACATTATTTACGTCTATAACGTTATATATCCTAGCCTAAGGGAACCTAACATCTCGGATGTAGTATTCCACAACATTCCTGGCGGGTCGGCCCCTACTTCTCGGTGGGCACATTATATACGTCTATATCGTAATATAACCTAACCTAACCCATCTAGACCCTCGCTGGTAATGTTTTACAAAATCCCGGTCATGTCGGCCCATACTTCTCCGTGGGGACATTATATACGTCTATATCGTTATATATCCTAACCTAAGGCAACCTAACATCTCGGATGTAGTATTTTCCAACATTCCTGGCGGGGCGGCCACTACTTCTCGGTGGGAACATTATATACGTCTATATCGTAATATAACCTAACCTAACCCATCTAGACCCTCGCTGGTAATGTTTTACAAAATCCCGGTCGTGTCGGCCCGTACTTTTCCGTGGGGACATTATATACGTCTATAATTTTATATATCCTAACCTAAGGCAACTTAACATCTCGAATGTAGTATTTTCCAACATTCCTGACGGGTCGGCCCCTACTTCTCGGTGGGCACATTATATACGTCTGTAACGTAATATGACCTAAACTAACCCATCTAGACCCTCGCTGGTAATGTTTTACAAAATCCCGGTCGTGTCGGCCCGTACTTTTCCGTGGGGACATTATATACGTCTATAATTTTATATATCCTAACCTAAGGCAACTTAACATCTCGAATGTAGTATTTTCCAACATTCCTGACGGGTCGGCCCCTACTTCTCGGTGGGCACATTATATACGTCTGTAACGTAATATGACCTAAACTAACCCATCTAGACCCTCGCTGGTAATGTTTTACAAAATCCCGGTCGTGTCGGCCCGTACTTTTCCGTGGGGACATTATATACGTCTATAATTTTATATATCCTAACCTAAGGCAACTTAACATCTCGAATGTAGTATTTTCCAACATTCCTGACGGGTCGGCCCCTACTTCTCGGTGGGCACATTATATACGTCTGTAACGTAATATGACCTAAACTAACCCATCTAGACCCTCGCTGGTAATGTTTTACAAAATCCCGGTCGTGTCGGCCCGTACTTTTCCGTGGGGACATTATATACGTCTATAATTTTATATATCCTAACGTAAGGCAACATAACATCTCGGATGTAGTATTTTCCAACATTCCTGGCGGGGCGGCCACTACTTCTCGGTGGGAACATTATATACGTCTATATCGTAATATAACCTAACCTAACCCATCTAGACCCTCGCTGGTAATGTTTTACAAAATCCCGGTCGTGTCGGCCCGTACTTTTCCGTGGGGACATTGTATACGTCTATAATTTTATATATCCTAACCTAAGGCAACTTAACATCTCGAATGTAGTATTTTCCAACATTCCTGGCGAGTCGGCCCCTACTTCTCGGTGGGCACATTATATACGTCTGTAACGTAATATAACCTAACCTAACCCATCTAGACCCTCGCTGGTAATGTTTTACAGAATCCCGGTCGTGTCGGCCCGTACTTCTCCGTGGGGACATTATATACGTCTATATCGTTATATATCCTAACCTAAGGCAACCTAACATCTCGAATGTAGTATTTTCCAACATTCCTGGCGGGTCGGCCCCTACTTCTAGGGAGGCACATTATATACGTCTATATCGTAATATAACCTAACCTAATCCATGTAGACCCTCGCTGGTAATGTTTTACAGAATCCCGGTCGTGTCGTATCGTACGTCTCGGTGCGGACATTATATACGTCTATAACGTTATATATCCTAACCAAAGGGAACCTAACATCTCGGATGTAGTATTTCATAACATTCCTGGCTGGTCGGCCCCACTTCTCGGTGGGAACATTATATACGTTTATAACGTAGTATAACCTAACCTAACCCATCTATCCCCTCGCTTGTAATGTTTTACAGAATCCCGGTCGTGTCGTCCCGTACGTCTCGGTGCGGACATTATATACGTCTATAACGTTATATACCCTAACCTACGGGAACCTAACACCTCGGATGCAGTATTTCACAACATTTCTGGCGGGTCGGCGCCAATTCTCGGTGGGAACATTATATACGTCTATAACGCAATATGACCTAACCTAACCCATCTAGACCCTCGCTGGTAATGTATTGCAGAATCCCGGTCGTGTCGTCTCGTACGTCTCGGTGCGGACATTATATACGTCTATAACGTTATATATCCTAACCAAAGGCAACTTAACATCTCGGATGTTGTATTTTCCAACATTCCTGGCGGGTCGGACCCTACTTCTCGGTGGGCACATTATATACGTCTATATCGTAATATAACCTAACCTAACCCATCTAGCCACTCGCTTGCAATGTTTTACAGAATGCCGGTCGTGTCGTCCCGTACGTCTCGGTGCGGACATTATATACGTCTATAACGTTATATACCCTAACCTAAGGGAACCTAATATCTCGGATGCAGTATTTCACAACATTCCTGGCGGATCGGCGCCAATTCTCGGTGGGAACATTATTTACGTCTATAACGTAATATAACCTAACTTAACCCATCTAGCCCCTAGCTGGGAATGTTTTACAGAATCCCGGTCGTGTCGTCCCGTACGTCTCGGTGCGGACATTATATACGACTATAACGTTATATATCCTAACCTAAGGCAACTTCACATCTCGGATGTAGTATTTTCCAAAATTCCTGGCGGGTCGGACCCTACTTCTCGGTGGGCACATTATATACGTCTATATGGTAATATAACCTAACCTAACCCATCTAGACCCTCGCTGGTAATGTTTTACAAAATCCCGGTCGTGTCGGCCCGTACTTCTCGGTGGGGACATTATTTACGTCTATAACGTTATATATCCTAGCCTAAGGGAACCTAACATCTCGGATGTAGTATTCCACAACATTCCTGGCGGGTCGGCCCCTACTTCTCGGTGGGCACATTATATACGTCTATATCGTAATATAACCTAACCTAACCCATCTAGACCCTCGCTGGTAATGTTTTACAAAATCCCGGTCATGTCGGCCCATACTTCTCCGTGGGGACATTATATACGTCTATATCGTTATATATCCTAACCTAAGGCAACCTAACATCTCGGATGTAGTATTTTCCAACATTCCTGGCGGGGCGGCCACTACTTCTCGGTGGGAACATTATATACGTCTATATCGTAATATAACCTAACCTAACCCATCTAGACCCTCGCTGGTAATGTTTTACAAAATCCCGGTCGTGTCGGCCCGTACTTTTCCGTGGGGACATTATATACGTCTATAATTTTATATATCCTAACCTAAGGCAACTTAACATCTCGAATGTAGTATTTTCCAACATTCCTGACGGGTCGGCCCCTACTTCTCGGTGGGCACATTATATACGTCTGTAACGTAATATGACCTAAACTAACCCATCTAGACCCTCGCTGGTAATGTTTTACAAAATCCCGGTCGTGTCGGCCCGTACTTTTCCGTGGGGACATTATATACGTCTATAATTTTATATATCCTAACGTAAGGCAACATAACATCTCGGATGTAGTATTTTCCAACATTCCTGGCGGGGCGGCCACTACTTCTCGGTGGGAACATTATATACGTCTATATCGTAATATAACCTAACCTAACCCATCTAGACCCTCGCTGGTAATGTTTTACAAAATCCCGGTCGTGTCGGCCCGTACTTTTCCGTGGGGACATTGTATACGTCTATAATTTTATATATCCTAACCTAAGGCAACTTAACATCTCGAATGTAGTATTTTCCAACATTCCTGGCGGGTCGGCCCCTACTTCTCGGTGGGCACATTATATACGTCTGTAACGTAATATAACCTAACCTAACCCATCTAGACCCTCGCTGGTAATGTTTTACAGAATCCCGGTCGTGTCGGCCCGTACTTCTCCGTGGGGACATTATATACGTCTATATCGTTATATATCCTAACCTAAGGCAACCTAACATCTCGGATGTAGTATTTTCCAACATTCCTGGCGGGGCGGCCCCTACTTCTCGGTGGGAACATTATTTACGTCTATAACGTAATATAACCTAACCTAACCCATCTAGACCCTCGCTGGTAATGTTTTACAAAATCCCGGTCGTGTCGGCCCGTACTTCTCCGTGGGGACATTATATACGTCTATATCGTTATATATCCTAACCTAAGGCAACTTAACATCTCCGATGTAGTATTTTCCAACATTCCTGGCGGGCCGGCCCCTACTTCTCGGTGGGCACATTATATACGCCTATAACGTAATATAACCTAACCTAACCCATCTAGCCCCTAGCTGGGAATGTTTTACAAAATCCCGGTCGTGTCGGCCCGTCCTTCTCCGTGGGGGCATTATATACGTCTATAACGTTATATATCCTAACCAAAGGCAACTTAATATCTCGGATGTAGTATTTTCCAACATTCCTGGCGGGTCGGACCCTACTTCTCGGTGGGCACATTATATACGTCTATATCGTAATATAACCTAACCTAACCCATCTAGACCCTCGCTAGTAATGTTTTACAAAATCCCGGTCCTGTCGGCCCGTACTTCTCGGTGGGGACATTATATACGTCTATAACGTTATATACCCTAACCTAAGGGAACCTAACATCTCGGATGTAGTATTTCACAACATTCCTGGCGGGTCGGACCCTACTTCTCGGTGGGCACATTATATACGTCTATATCGTAATATAACCTAACCTAACCCATCTAGACCCTCGCTGGTAATGTTTTACAAAATCCCGGTCGTGTCGGCCCGTACTTCTCCGTGGGGACATTATATACGTCTATATCGTTATATATCCTAACCTAAGGCAACTTAACATCTCCGATGTAGTATTTTCCAACATTCCTGGCGGGCCGGCCCCTACTCCTCGGTGGGCACATTATATACGCCTATAACGTAATATAACCTAACCTAACCCATCTAGCCCCTAGCTGGGAATGTTTTACAAAATCCCGGCCGTGTCGGCCCGTCCTTCTCCGTGGGGGCATTATATACGTCTATAACGTTATATATCCTAACCAAAGGCAACTTAATATCTCGGATGTAGTATTTTCCAACATTCCTGGCGGGTGGGGCCCTACTTCTCGGTGGGCACATTATATACGTCTATATCGTAATATAACCTAACCTAACCCATCTAGACCCTCGCTGGTAATGTTTTACAGAATCCCGGTCGTGTCGTCTCGTACGTCTCGGTGCGGACATTATATACGTCTATAACGTTATATATCCTAACCTAAGGGAACCTAACATCTCGGATGTAGTATTTCACAACATTCCTGGCTGGTCGGCCCCACTTCTCGGTGGGAACATTATTTACGTCTATAACGTAATATAACCTAACCTAACCCATCTAGCCCCTAGCTGGGAATGTTTTGCAGAATCCCGGTCGTGTCGTCCCGTACGTCTCGGTGCGGACATTATATACGTCTATAACGTTATATACCCTAACCTACGGGAACCTAACATCTCGGATGCAGTATTTCACAACATTCCTGGCGGGTCGGCCCCACTTCTCGGTGGGAACATTATATACGTTTATAACGTAGTATAACCTAACCTAACCCATCTAGCCCCTCGCTTGTAATGTTTTACAGAATCCCGGTCGTGTCGTCCCGTACGTCTCAGTGCGGACATTATATACGTCTGTAACGTTATATACCCTAACCTAAGGGAACCTAACATCTCGGATGCAGTATTTCACAACATTCCTGGCGGGTCGGCGCCAATTATCGGTGGGAACATTATTTACGTCTATAACGTAATATAACCTAACCTAACCCATCTAGCCCCTAGCTGGGAATGTTTTACAGAATCCCGGTCGTGTCGTCCCGTACGTCTCGGTGCGGACATTATATACGTCTATAACTTTATATATCCTAACCAACGGCAACTTAACATCTCGGATGTAGTATTTTCCAACATTCCTGGCGGGTCGGACCCTACTTCTCGGTGGGCACATCACATACGTCTATATCGTAATATAACCTAACCTAACCCATCTAGACCCTCGCTGTTAATGTTTTACAAAATCCCGGTCGCGTCGGCACGTACGTCTCGGTGCGGACATTATATACGTCTATAACGTTATATATCCTAACCTAAGGCAACTTAACCTCTCGGATGTAGTATTTCCCAACATTCTTGGCGGGTCGGACCCTACGTCTCGGTGGGCACATTATATACGACTATATCGTAATATAACCTAACCTAACCCATCTAGAACCTCGCTGTTAATGTTTTACGAAATCCCGGTCGCGTCGGCACGTACGTCTCGGTGCGGACACTATATACGTCTATAACGTTATATATCCTAACCTAAGGCAACTTAACATCTCCGATGTAGTATTTTCCAACATTCCTGGCGGCTCAGCCCCTACTTCTCGTTGGGAACATTATATACGTCTATATCGTAACATAACCTAACCTAACCCATCTAGACCCTCGCTGGTAATGTTTTACAGAATCCCGGTCGTGTCGTCCCGTACGTCTCGGTGCGGACATTATATACGTCTATAACGTTATATACCCTAACCTAAGGGAACCTAACATCTCGGATGCAGTATTTCACAACATTCCTGGCGGGTCGGCGCCAATTCTCGGTGGGAACATTATTTACGTCTATAACGTAATATAACCTAACCTAACCCATCTAGCCCCTAGCTGGGAATGTTTTACAGAATCCCGGTCGTGTCGTCCCGTACGTCTCGGTGCGGACATTATATACGTCTATAACGTTATATACCCTAACCTACGGGAACCTAACATCTCGGATGCAGTATTTCACAACATTCCTGGCGGGTCGGCGCCAATTCTCGGTGGGAACATTATATACGTCTATAACGCAATATAACCTAAGCTAACCCATCTAGACCCTCGCTGGTAATGTTTTACAGAATCCCGGTCGTGTCGTCCCGTACGTCTCGGTGCGGACATTATATACGTCTATAACGTTATATACCCTAACCTACGGGAACCTAACATCTCGGATGCAGTATTTCACAACATTCCTGGCGGGTCGGCCCCACTTCTCGGTGGGAGCATTATATACGTTTATAACGTAGTATAACCTAACCTAACCCATCTAGCCCCTCGCTTGTAATGTTTTACAGAATCCCGGTCGTGTCGTCCCGTACGTCTCGGTGCGGACATTATATACGTCTGTAACGTTATATACCCTAACCTACGGGAACCTGTCACCTCGGATGCAGTATTTCACAACATTCCTGGCGGGTCGGCGCCAATTCTAGGTGGGAACATTATATACGTCTATAACGCAATATAACCTAACCTAACCCATCTAGACCCTCGCTGGTAATGTTTTACAGAATCCCGGTCGTGTCGTCTCGTACGTCTCGGTGCGGACATTATATACGTCTATAACGTTATATATCCTAACCAAAGGCAACTTAACATATCGGATGTTGTATTTTCCAACATTCCTGGCGGGTCGGACCCTACTTCTCGGTGGGCACATTATATACGTCTATACCGTAATATAACCTAACCTAACCCATCTAGCCCCTCGCTTGTAATGTTTTACAGAATCCCGGTCGTGTCGTCCCGTACGTCTCGGTGCGGACATTATATACGTCTATAACGTTATATACCCTAACCTAAGGGAACCTAACATCTCGGATGCAGTATTTCACAACATTCCTGGCGGGTCGGCGCCAATTCTCGGTGGGAACATTATTTACGTCTATAACGTAATATAACCTAACCTAACCCATCTAGCCCCTAGCTGGGAATGTTTTGCAGAATCCCGGTCGTGTCGTCCCGTACGTCTCGGTGCGGACATTATATACGTCTATAACGTTATATACCCTAACCTACGGGAACCTAACATCTCGGATGCAGTATTTCACAACATTCCTGGCGGGTCGGCCCCACTTCTCGGTGGGAACATTATATACGTTTATAACGTAGTATAACCTAACCTAACCCATCTAGCCCCTCGCTTGTAATGTTTTACAGAATCCCGGTCGTGTCGTCCCGTACGTCTCAGTGCGGACATTATATACGTCTGTAACGTTATATACCCTAACCTAAGGGAACCTAACATCTCGGATGCAGTATTTCACAACATTCCTGGCGGGTCGGCGCCAATTATCGGTGGGAACATTATTTACGTCTATAACGTAATATAACCTAACCTAACCCATCTAGCCCCTAGCTGGGAATGTTTTACAGAATCCCGGTCGTGTCGTCCCGTACGTCTCGGTGCGGACATTATATACATCTATAACTTTATATATCCTAACCAACGGCAACTTAACATCTCGGATGTAGTATTTTCCAACATTCCTGGCGGGTCGGACCCTACTTCTCGGTGGGCACATCACATACGTCTATATCGTAATATAACCTAACCTAACCCATCTAGACCCTCGCTGTTAATGTTTTACAAAATCCCGGTCGCGTCGGCACGTACGTCTCGGTGCGGACATTATATACGTCTATAACGTTATATATCCTAACCTAAGGCAACTTAACCTCTCGGATGTAGTATTTCCCAACATTCTTGGCGGGTCGGACTCTACGTCTCGGTGGGCACATTATATACGACTATATCGTAATATATCCTAACCTAACCCATCTAGAACCTCGCTGTTAATGTTTTACGAAATCCCGGTCGCGTCGGCACGTACGTCTCGGTGCGGACACTATATACGTCTATAACGTTATATATCCTAACCTAAGGCAACTTAACATCTCCGATGTAGTATTTTCCAACATTCCTGGCGGCTCAGCCCCTACTTCTCGTTGGGAACATTATATACGTCTATATCGTAACATAACCTAACCTAACCCATCTAGACCCTCGCTGGTAATGTTTTACAGAATCCCGGTCGTGTCGTCCCGTACGTCTCGGTGCGGACATTATATACGTCTATAACGTTATATACCCTAACCTAAGGGAACCTAACATCTCGGATGCAGTATTTCACAACATTCCTGGCGGGTCGGCGCCAATTCTCGGTGGGAACATTATTTACGTCTATAACGTAATATAACCTAACCTAACCCATCTAGCCCCTAGCTGGGAATGTTTTACAGAATCCCGGTCGTGTCGTCCCGTACGTCTCGGTGCGGACATTATATACGTCTATAACGTTATATACCCTAACCTACGGGAACCTAACATCTCGGATGCAGTATTTCACAACATTCCTGGCGGGTCGGCGCCAATTCTCGGTGGGAACATTATATACGTCTATAACGCAATATAACCTAAGCTAACCCATCTAGACCCTCGCTGGTAATGTTTTACAGAATCCCGGTCGTGTCGTCCCGTACGTCTCGGTGCGGACATTATATACGTCTATAACGTTATATACCCTAACCTACGGGAACCTAACATCTCGGATGCAGTATTTCACAACATTCCTGGCGGGTCGGCCCCACTTCTCGGTGGGAGCATTATATACGTTTATAACGTAGTATAACCTAACCTAACCCATCTAGCCCCTCGCTTGTAATGTTTTACAGAATCCCGGTCGTGTCGTCCCGTACGTCTCGGTGCGGACATTATATACGTCTGTAACGTTATATACCCTAACCTACGGGAACCTGTCACCTCGGATGCAGTATTTCACAACATTCCTGGCGGGTCGGCGCCAATTCTAGGTGGGAACATTATATACGTCTATAACGCAATATAACCTAACCTAACCCATCTAGACCCTCGCTGGTAATGTTTTACAGAATCCCGGTCGTGTCGTCTCGTACGTCTCGGTGCGGACATTATATACGTCTATAACGTTATATATCCTAACCAAAGGCAACTTAACATATCGGATGTTGTATTTTCCAACATTCCTGGCGGGTCGGACCCTACTTCTCGGTGGGCACATTATATACGTCTATACCGTAATATAACCTAACCTAACCCATCTAGCCCCTCGCTTGTAATGTTTTACAGAATCCCGGTCGTGTCGTCCCGTACGTCTCAGTGCGGACATTATATACGTCTGTAACGTTATATACCCTAACCTAAGGGAACCTAACATCTCGGATGCAGTATTTCACAACATTCCTGGCGGGTCGGCGCCAATTATCGGTGGGAACATTATTTACGTCTATAACGTAATATAACCTAACCTAACCCATCTAGCCCCTAGCTGGGAATGTTTTACAGAATCCCGGTCGTGTCGTCCCGTACGTCTCGGTGCGGACATTATATACATCTATAACTTTATATATCCTAACCAACGGCAACTTAACATCTCGGATGTAGTATTTTCCAACATTCCTGGCGGGTCGGACCCTACTTCTCGGTGGGCACATCACATACGTCTATATCGTAATATAACCTAACCTAACCCATCTAGACCCTCGCTGTTAATGTTTTACAAAATCCCGGTCGCGTCGGCACGTACGTCTCGGTGCGGACATTATATACGTCTATAACGTTATATATCCTAACCTAAGGCAACTTAACCTCTCGGATGTAGTATTTCCCAACATTCTTGGCGGGTCGGACTCTACGTCTCGGTGGGCACATTATATACGACTATATCGTAATATAACCTAACCTAACCCATCTAGAACCTCGCTGTTAATGTTTTACGAAATCCCGGTCGCGTCGGCACGTACGTCTCGGTGCGGACACTATATACGTCTATAACGTTATATATCCTAACCTAAGGCAACTTAACATCTCCGATGTAGTATTTTCCAACATTCCTGGCGGCTCAGCCCCTACTTCTCGTTGGGAACATTATATACGTCTATATCGTAACATAACCTAACCTAACCCATCTAGACCCTCGCTGGTAATGTTTTACAGAATCCCGGTCGTGTCGTCCCGTACGTCTCGGTGCGGACATTATATACGTCTATAACGTTATATACCCTAACCTAAGGGAACCTAACATCTCGGATGCAGTATTTCACAACATTCCTGGCGGGTCGGCGCCAATTCTCGGTGGGAACATTATTTACGTCTATAACGTAATATAACCTAACCTAACCCATCTAGCCCCTAGCTGGGAATGTTTTACAGAATCCCGGTCGTGTCGTCCCGTACGTCTCGGTGCGGACATTATATACGTCTATAACGTTATATACCCTAACCTACGGGAACCTAACATCTCGGATGCAGTATTTCACAACATTCCTGGCGGGTCGGCGCCAATTCTCGGTGGGAACATTATATACGTCTATAACGCAATATAACCTAAGCTAACCCATCTAGACCCTCGCTGGTAATGTTTTACAGAATCCCGGTCGTGTCGTCCCGTACGTCTCGGTGCGGACATTATATACGTCTATAACGTTATATACCCTAACCTACGGGAACCTAACATCTCGGATGCAGTATTTCACAACATTCCTGGCGGGTCGGCCCCACTTCTCGGTGGGAGCATTATATACGTTTATAACGTAGTATAACCTAACCTAACCCATCTAGCCCCTCGCTTGTAATGTTTTACAGAATCCCGGTCGTGTCGTCCCGTACGTCTCGGTGCGGACATTATATACGTCTGTAACGTTATATACCCTAACCTACGGGAACCTGTCACCTCGGATGCAGTATTTCACAACATTCCTGGCGGGTCGGCGCCAATTCTAGGTGGGAACATTATATACGTCTATAACGCAATATAACCTAACCTAACCCATCTAGACCCTCGCTGGTAATGTTTTACAGAATCCCGGTCGTGTCGTCTCGTACGTCTCGGTGCGGACATTATATACGTCTATAACGTTATATATCCTAACCAAAGGCAACTTAACATATCGGATGTTGTATTTTCCAACATTCCTGGCGGGTCGGACCCTACTTCTCGGTGGGCACATTATATACGTCTATACCGTAATATAACCTAACCTAACCCATCTAGCCCCTCGCTTGTAATGTTTTACAGAATCCCGGTCGTGTCGTCCCGTACGTCTCGGTGCGGACATTATATACGTCTGTAACGTTATATACCCTAACCTAAGGGAACCTAACATCTCGGATGCAGTATTTCACAACATTCCTGGCGGGTCGGCGCCAATTATCGGTGGGAACATTATTTACGTCTATAACGTAATATAACCTAACCTAACCCATCTAGCCCCTAGCTGGGAATGTTTTACAGAATCCCGGTCGTGTCGTCCCGTACGTCTCGGTGCGGACATTATATACATCTATAACTTTATATATCCTAACCAACGGCAACTTAACATCTCGGATGTAGTATTTTCCAACATTCCTGGCGGGTCGGACCCTACTTCTCGGTGGGCACATCACATACGTCTATATCGTAATATAACCTAACCTAACCCATCTAGACCCTCGCTGTTAATGTTTTACAAAATCCCGGTCGCGTCGGCACGTACGTCTCGGTGCGGACATTATATACGTCTATAACGTTATATATCCTAACCTAAGGCAACTTAACCTCTCGGATGTAGTATTTCCCAACATTCTTGGCGGGTCGGACTCTACGTCTCGGTGGGCACATTATATACGACTATATCGTAATATAACCTAACCTAACCCATCTAGAACCTCGCTGTTAATGTTTTACGAAATCCCGGTCGCGTCGGCACGTACGTCTCGGTGCGGACACTATATACGTCTATAACGTTATATATCCTAACCTAAGGCAACTTAACATCTCCGATGTAGTATTTTCCAACATTCCTGGCGGCTCAGCCCCTACTTCTCGTTGGGAACATTATATACGTCTATATCGTAACATAACCTAACCTAACCCATCTAGACCCTCGCTGGTAATGTTTTACAGAATCCCGGTCGTGTCGTCCCGTACGTCTCGGTGCGGACATTATATACGTCTATAACGTTATATACCCTAACCTAAGGGAACCTAACATCTCGGATGCAGTATTTCACAACATTCCTGGCGGGTCGGCGCCAATTCTCGGTGGGAACATTATTTACGTCTATAACGTAATATAACCTAACCTAACCCATCTAGCCCCTAGCTGGGAATGTTTTACAGAATCCCGGTCGTGTCGTCCCGTACGTCTCGGTGCGGACATTATATACGTCTATAACGTTATATACCCTAACCTACGGGAACCTAACATCTCGGATGCAGTATTTCACAACATTCCTGGCGGGTCGGCGCCAATTCTCGGTGGGAACATTATATACGTCTATAACGCAATATAACCTAAGCTAACCCATCTAGACCCTCGCTGGTAATGTTTTACAGAATCCCGGTCGTGTCGTCCCGTACGTCTCGGTGCGGACATTATATACGTCTATAACGTTATATACCCTAACCTACGGGAACCTAACATCTCGGATGCAGTATTTCACAACATTCCTGGCGGGTCGGCCCCACTTCTCGGTGGGAGCATTATATACGTTTATAACGTAGTATAACCTAACCTAACCCATCTAGCCCCTCGCTTGTAATGTTTTACAGAATCCCGGTCGTGTCGTCCCGTACGTCTCGGTGCGGACATTATATACGTCTGTAACGTTATATACCCTAACCTACGGGAACCTGTCACCTCGGATGCAGTATTTCACAACATTCCTGGCGGGTCGGCGCCAATTCTAGGTGGGAACATTATATACGTCTATAACGCAATATAACCTAACCTAACCCATCTAGACCCTCGCTGGTAATGTTTTACAGAATCCCGGTCGTGTCGTCTCGTACGTCTCGGTGCGGACATTATATACGTCTATAACGTTATATATCCTAACCAAAGGCAACTTAACATATCGGATGTTGTATTTTCCAACATTCCTGGCGGGTCGGACCCTACTTCTCGGTGGGCACATTATATACGTCTATACCGTAATATAACCTAACCTAACCCATCTAGACCCTCGCTGGTAATGTTTTACAGAATCCCGGTCGTGTCGTCCCGTACGTCTCGGTGCGGACATTATATACGTCTATAACGTTATATACCCTAACCTAAGGGAACCTAACATCTCGGATGCAGTATTTCACAACATTCCTGGCGGGTCGGCGCCAATTCTCGGTGGGAACATTATTTACGTCTATAACGTAATATAACCTAACCTAACCCATCTAGACCCTCGCTGGTAATGTTTTACAGAATCCCGGTCGTGTCGTCCCGTACGTCTCGGTGCGGACATTATATACGTCTATAACGTTATATACCCTAACCTAAGGGAACCTAACATCTCGGATGCAGTATTTCACAACACTCCTGGCGGGTCGGCGCCAATTCTCGGTGGGAACATTATTTACGTCTATAACGTAATATAACCTAACCTAACCCATCTAGCCCCTAGCTGGGAATGTTTTACAGATTCCCGGTCGTGTCGTCCCGTACGTCTCGGTGCGGACATTATATACGTCTATAACGTTATATACCCTAACCTACGGGAACCTAACATCTCGGATGCAGTATTTCACAACATTCCTGGCGGGTCGGCGCCAATTCTCGGTGGGAACATTATATACGTCTATAACGCAATATAACCTAACCTAACCCATCTAGACCCTCGCTGGTAATGTTTTACAGAATCCCGGTCGTGTCGTCCCGTACGTCTCGGTGCGGACATTATATACGTCTATAACGTTATATACCCTAACCTACGGGAACCTAACATCTCGGATGCAGTATTTCACAACATTCCTGGCGGGTCGGCCCCACTTCTCGGTGGGAACATTATATACGTTTATAACGTAGTATAACCTAACCTAACCCATCTAGCCCCTCGCTTGTAATGTTTTACAGAATCCCGGTCGTGTCGTCCCGTACGTCTCGGTGCGGACATTATATACGTCTGTAACGTTATATACCCTAACCTACGGGAACCTGTCACCTCGGATGCAGTATTTCACAACATTCCTGGCGGGTCGGCGCCAATTCTAGGTGGGAACATTATATACGTCTATAACGCAATATAACCTAACCTAACCCATCTAGACCATCGCTGGTAATGTTTTACAAAATCCCGGTCGTGTCGGCCCGTACTTCTCGGTGTGGACATTATATACGTCTATAACGTTACATATCCTAACCTAAGGAACCTAACATCTCGGATGTAGTATATCACAACATTCCTGGCTGGTCGGCCCCACTTCTCGGTGGGAACATTATATACGTCTATATCGTAATATAACCTAACCTAACCCATCTAGACCCTCGCTGCTAATGTTTTACAGAATCCCGGTCGTGTCGTCTCGTACGTCTCGGTGCGGACATTATATACGTCTATAACGTTATATATCCTAACCAAAGGCAACTTAACATATCGGATGTTGTATTTTCCAACATTCCTGGCGGGTCGGACCCTACTTCTCGGTGGGCACATTATATACGTCTATACCGTAATATAACCTAACCTAACCCATCTAGCCCCTCGCTTGTAATGTTTTACAGAATCCCGGTCGTGTCGTATCGTACGTCTCGGTACGGACATTATATACGTCTATAACGTTATATATCCTAACCTAAGGGAACCAAACATCTCGGATGTAGTATTTCACAACATTCCTGGCTGGTCGGCCCCACTTCTCGGTGGGAACATTATATACGTTTATAACGTAGTATAACCTAACCTGACCCATCTAGCCCCTCGCTTGTAATGTTTTACAGAATCCCGGTCGTGTCGTCCCATACGTCTCGGTGCGGACATTATATACGTCTATAACGTTATATACCCTTACCTACGGGAACCTAACATCTCGGATGCAGTATTTCACAACATTCCTGGCGGGTCGGCGCCAATTCTCGGTGGGAACATTATATACGTCTATAACGCAATATAACCTAACCTAACCCATCTAGACCCTCGCTGGTAATGTTTTACAAAATCCCGGTCGTGTCGGCCCCACTTCTCGGTGGGAACATTATATACGTCTATATCGTAATATAACCTAACCTATCCCATCTAGACCCTCGCTGGTAATGTTTTACAGAATCCCGGTCGTGTCGTCCCGTACGTCTCGGTGCGGACATTATATACGTCTATAACGTTATATACCCTAACCTACGGGAACCTAACATCTCGGATGCAGTATTTCACAACATTTCTGGCGGGTCGGCGCCAATTCTCGGTGGGAACATTATATACGTCTATAACGCAATATAACCTAACCTAACCCATCTAGACCCTCGCTGGTAATGTTTTACAAAATCCCGGTCGTATCGGCCCGTACTTCTCGGTGGGGACATTATATACGTCTATAACGTTATATATCCTAACCTAAGAGAACCTAACATCTCGGATGTAGTATTTCACAACATTCCTGGCTGGTCGGCCCCACTTCTCGGTGGGAACATTATATACGTCTATATCGTAATATAACCTATCCTAACCCATCTAGACCCTCGCTGGTAATGTTTTACAGAATCCCGGTCGTGTCGTCCCGTACGTCTCGGTGCGGACATTATATACGTCTATAACGTTATATACCCTAACCTACGGGAACCTAACATCTCGGATGCAGTATTTCACAACATTCCTGGCGGGTCGGCCCCACTTCTCGGTGGGAACATTATATACGTTTATAACGTAGTATAACCTAACCTAATCCATCTAGACCCTCGCTGCTAATGTTTTACAGAATCCCGGTCGTGTCGTCTCGTACGTCTCGGTGCGGACATTATATACGTCTATAACGTTATATATCCTAACCAAAGGCAACTTAACATATCGGATGTTGTATTTTCCAACATTCCTGGCGGGTCGGACCCTACTTCTCGGTGGGCACATTATATACGTCTATATCGTAATATAACCTAACCTAACCCATCTAGACCCTCGCTTGTAATGTTTTACAGAATCCCGGTCGTGTCGTCCCGTACGTCTCGGTGCGGACATTATATACGTCTATAACGTTATATACCCTAACCTAAGGGAACCTAACATCTCGGATGCAGTATTTCACAACATTCCTGGCGGGTAGGCGCCAATTCTCGGTGGGAACATTATATACGTCTATAACGCAATATAACCTAACCTAACCCATCTAGACCCTCGCTGTTAATGTTTTACAAAATCCCGGTCGTGTCGGCCCGAAATTTTCCGTGGGGACATTATATACGTCTATAATTTTATATATCCTAACCTAAGGCAACATAACATCTTGAATGTAGTATTTTCCAACATTCCTGGCGGGTCGGCCCCTACTTCTCGGTGGGCACATTATATACGTCTATAACGTAATATAACCTAACCTAACCCATCTAGACCCTCGCTGGTAATGTTTTACAAAATCCCGGTCGTGCCGGCCCGTACTTCTCCGTGGGGACATTATATACGTCTATAACGTTATATACCCTAACCTAAGGGAACCTAACATCTCGGATGCAGTATTTCACAACATTCCTGGCGGGTCGGCGCCAATTCTCGGTGGGAACATTATATACGTCTATAACGGAATATAACCTAACATAACCCATCTAGCCCCTAGCTGGGAATGTTTTACAGAATCCCGTTCGTGTCGTCCCGCACGTCTCGGGGCGGACATCATATACGTCTATAACGTTATATATCCTAACCTAAGGCAACGTAACATCTCCGATGTTGTATTTTCCAACATTCCTGGCGGGTCAGCCCCTACTTCTCGGTGGGCACATTATATACGTCTATAACGTAATATAACCTAACCTAACCCATCTAGCCTCTAGCTGGGAATGTTTTACAGAATCCCGGTCGTGTCGTCCCGTACGTCTCGGTGCGGACATTATATACGTCTATAACGTTATATATCCTAACCTAAGGCAACCTAACATCTCGGATGTAGTATTTTCCAACATTCCTGGCGGGGCGGCCCCTACTTCTCGGTGAGAACATTATTTACGTCTATAACGTAATATAACCTAACCTAACCCATCTAGACCCTCGCTGGTAATGTTTTACAAAATCCCGCTCGTTTCGGCCCGTACTTCTCCGTGGGGACATTATATACGTCTATATCGTTATATATCCTAACGTAAGGCAACTTAATATCTCCGATGTAGTATTTTCCAACATTCCTGGCGGGGCGGCCCCTACTTCTCGGTGGGCACATTATATACGTCTATAACGTAATATAACCTAACCTAAGCCACCTACAACCTCGCTGGTAATGTTTCACAGAATCCCGTTCGTGTCTTCCCGTACGTCTCGAAGCCGGACATTATATACGTCTATAAAGTTATATATCCTAACCTAAGGCAACATAACATCTCGAATGTAGTATTTTCCAACATTCCTGGCGGGTCGGCCCCGACTTCTAGGTGGGCACATTATATACGTCTATATCCTAATATAACCTAACCTAATCCATCTAGACCCTCGCTGGTAATGTTTTACAGAATCCCGGTCGTGTCGTCTCGTACGTCTCGGTGCGGACATTATATACGTCTATAACGTTATATATCCTAACCTAAGGGAACCTAACATCTCGGATGTAGTATATCACAGCATTCCTGGCTGGTCGGCGCCACTTCTCGGTGGGAACATTATATACGTTTATAACGTAGTATAACCTAACCTAACCCATCTAGCCCCTCGCTTGTAATGTTTTACAGAATCCCGGGCGTGTCGTCCCGTACGTCTCGGTGCGGACATTATATACGTCTATAACTTTATATATCCTAACCTAAGGCAACTTAATATCTCCGATGTAGTATTTTCCAACATTCCTGGCGGGGCGGCCCCTACTTCTCGGTGGGCACATTATATATGTCTATATCGTAATATAACCTAACCTAACCCATCTAGACCCTCGCTGTTAATGTTTTACAAAATCCCGGTCGTGTCGGCCCGAACTTTTCCGTGGGGACATTATATACGTCTATAATTTTATATATCCTAACCTAAGGCAACATAACATCTTGAATGTAGTATTTTCCAACATTCCTGGCGGGTCGGCCCCTACTTCTAGGTGGGCACATTATATACGTCTATATCGTAATATAACCCAACCTAATCCATCTAGACCTTCGCTGGTAATGTTTTACAGAATCCCGGACGTGTCGTCTCGTACGTCTCGGTGCGGACATCATATACGTCTGTAACGTTATATATCCTAACATAAGGCAACTTAACATCTCCGATGTAGTATTTTCCAACATTCCTGGCGGGTCAGCCCCTACTTCTCGGTGGGCACATTATATACGTCTATAACGTAATATAACCTAATCTAACCCATCTAGCCCCTAGCTGGGAATGTTTTACAGAATCCCGGTCGTGTCGTCCCGTACGTCTCGGTGCGGACACTATATACGTCTATAACGTTATATATCCTAACCTAAGGCAACTTAACCTCTCGGATGTAGTATTTTCCAACATTCTTGGCGGGTCAGCCCCTACTTCTCGGTGGGCACATTATATACGTCTATAACGTAATATAACCTAATCTAACCCATCTAGCCCCTAGCTGGGAATGTTTTACAGAATCCCGGTCGTGTCGTCCCGTACGTCTCGGTGCGGACACTATATACGTCTATAACGTTATATATCCTAACCTAAGGCAACTTAACCTCTCGGATGTAGTATTTTCCAACATTCTTGGCGGGTCGGACCCTACTTCTCGGTGGGCACATTATATACGTCTATATCGTAATATAACCTATCCTAACCCATCTAGACCCTCGCTGTTAATGTTTTACAAAATCCCGGTCGCGTCGGCACGTACGTCTCGGTGCGGACATTATATACGTCTAGAACTTTATATATCCTAACCAAAGGCAACTTAACATCTCGGATGTAGTATTTTCCAACATTCCTGGCGGGTCGGCCCCTACTTCTCGGTGGGCACATTATATACGTCTATAACGTAATATAACCTAACCTAACCCATCTAGACCCTCGCTGGTAATGTTTTATAAAATCGAGGTCGTGCCGGCCCGTACTTCTCCGTGGGGACATTATATACGTCTATAACGTTATATATCCTAACCAAAGGCAACTTAACATCTCGGATGTAGTATTTTCCAACATTCCCGGCGGGTCGGACCCTACTTCTCGGTGGGCACATTATATACGTCTATATCGTAATATAACCTAACCTAACCCATCTAGACCCTCGCTGGTAATGTTTTACAAAATCTCGGTCGTGTCGGCCTGTACTTCTCGGTGGGGTCATTATATACGTCTATAACGTTATATACCCTAACCTAAGGCAACTTAACCTCTCGGATGTAGTATTTTCCAACATTCCTGGCGGGTCGGACCCTACTTCTCGGTGGGCACATTATATACGTCTATATCGTAATATAACCTAACCTAACCCATCTAGACCCTCGCTGGTAATATTTTACAAAATCCCGGTCGCGTCGGCCCGTACTTTTCCGTGGGGACATTATATACGTCTATATCGTTATATATCCTAACCAAAGGCAACTTAACATCTCGGATGTAGTATTTTCCAACATTCCTGGCGGGTCGGACCCTACTTCTCGGTGGGCACATTATATACGTCTATATCGTAATATAACCTAACCTAACCCATCTAGACCCTCGCTGGTAATGTTTTACAAAATCTCGGTCGTGTCGGCCCGTACTTCTCGGTGGGGACATTATATACGTCTATAACGTTATATACCCTAACCTAAGGGAACCTAACATCTCGGATGCAGTATTTCACAACATTCCTGGCGGGTCGGCGCCAATTCTCGGTGGGAACATTATATACGTCTATAACGGAATATAACCTAACATAACCCATCTAGCCCCTAGCTGGGAATGTTTTACAGAATCCCGTTCGTGTCGTCCCGCACATCTCGGGGCGGACATCATATACGTCTATAACGTTATATATCCTAACCTAAGGCAACGTAACATCTCCGATGTTGTATTTTCCAACATTCCTGGCGGGTCAGCCCCTACTTCTCGGTGGGCACATTATATACGTCTATAACGTAATATAACCTAACCTAACCCAGCTAGCCTCTAGCTGGGAATGTTTTACAGAATCCCGGTCGTGTCGTCCCGTACGTCTCGGTGCGGACATTATATACGTCTATAACGTTATATATCCTAACCTAAGGCAACCTAACATCTCGGATGTAGTATTTTCCAACATTCCTGGCGGGGCGGCCCCTACTTCTCGGTGAGAACATTATTTACGTCTATAACGTAATATAACCTAACCTAACCCATCTAGACCCTCGCTGGTAATGTTTTACAAAATCCCGCTCGTGTCGGCCCGTACTTCTCCGTGGGGACATTATATACGTCTATATCGTTATATATCCTAACGTAAGGCAACTTAATATCTCCGATGTAGTATTTTCCAACATTCCTGGCGGGTCGGACCCTACGTCTCGGTGGGCACATTATATACGTCTATATCGTAATATAACCTAACCTAACACATCTAGACCCTCGCTGGTAATATTTTACAAAATCCCGGTCGCGTCGGCCCGTACTTTTCCGTGGGGACATTATATACGTCTATATCGTTATATATCCTAACCAAAGGCAACTTAACCTCTCGGATGTAGTATTTTCCAACATTCCTGGCGGGTCGGACCCTACTTCTCGGTGGGCACATTATATACGTCTATATCGTAATATAACCTAACCTAACCCATCTAGACCCTCGCTGGTAATATTTTACAAAATCCCGGTCGCGTCGGCCCGTACTTTTCCGTGGGGACATTATATACGTCTATATCGTTATATATCCTAACCAAAGGCAACTTAACATCTCGGATGTAGTATTTTCCAACGTTCCTGGCGGGTCGGACCCTACTTCTCGGTGGGCACATTATATACGTCTATATCGTAATATAACCTAACCTAACCCATCTAGACCCTCGCTGGTAATGTTTTACAAAATCTCGGTCGTGTCGGCCCGTACTTCTCGGTGGGGACATTATATACGTCTATAACGTTATATACCCTAACCTAAGGGAACCTAACATCTCGGATGCAGTATTTCACAACATTCCTGGCGGGTCGGCGCCAATTCTCGGTGGGAACATTATATACGTCTATAACGGAATATAACCTAACATAACCCATCTAGCCCCTAGCTGGGAATGTTTTACAGAATCCCGTTCGTGTCGTCCCGCACATCTCGGGGCGGACATCATATACGTCTATAACGTTATATATCCTAACCTAAGGCAACGTAACATCTCCGATGTTGTATTTTCCAACATTCCTGGCGGGTCAGCCCCTACTTCTCGGTGGGCACATTATATACGTCTATAACGTAATATAACCTAACCTAACCCAGCTAGCCTCTAGCTGGGAATGTTTTACAGAATCCCGGTCGTGTCGTCCCGTACGTCTCGGTGCGGACATTATATACGTCTATAACGTTATATATCCTAACCTAAGGCAACCTAACATCTCGGATGTAGTATTTTCCAACATTCCTGGCGGGGCGGCCCCTACTTCTCGGTGAGAACATTATTTACGTCTATAACGTAATATAACCTAACCTAACCCATCTAGACCCTCGCTGGTAATGTTTTACAAAATCCCGCTCGTGTCGGCCCGTACTTCTCCGTGGGGACATTATATACGTCTATATCGTTATATATCCTAACGTAAGGCAACTTAATATCTCCGATGTAGTATTTTCCAACATTCCTGGCGGGTCGGACCCTACTTCTCGGTGGGCACATTATATACGTCTATATCGTAATATAACCTAACCTAACCCATCTAGACCCTCGCTGGTAATATTTTACAAAATCCCGGTCGCGTCGGCCCGTACTTTTCCGTGGGGACATTATATACGTCTATATCGTTATATATCCTAACCAAAGGCAACTTAACCTCTCGGATGTAGTATTTTCCAACATTCCTGGCGGGTCGGACCCTACTTCTCGGTGGGCACATTATATACGTCTATATCGTAATATAACCTAACCTAACCCATCTAGACCCTCGCTGGTAATATTTTACAAAATCCCGGTCGCGTCGGCCCGTACTTTTCCGTGGGGACATTATATACGTCTATATCGTTATATATCCTAACCAAAGGCAACTTAACATCTCGGATGTAGTATTTTCCAACATTCCTGGCGGGTCGGACCCTACTTCTCGGTGGGCACATTATATACGTCTATATCGTAATATAACCTAACCTAACCCATCTAGACCCTCGCTGGTAATGTTTTACAAAATCTCGGTCGTGTCGGCCCGTACTTCTCGGTGGGGACATTATATACGTCTATAACGTTATATACCCTAACCTAAGGGAACCTAACATCTCGGATGCAGTATTTCACAACATTCCTGGCGGGTCGGCGCCAATTCTCGGTGGGAACATTATATACGTCTATAACGGAATATAACCTAACATAACCCATCTAGCCCCTAGCTGGGAATGTTTTACAGAATCCCGTTCGTGTCGTCCCGCACATCTCGGGGCGGACATCATATACGTCTATAACGTTATATATCCTAACCTAAGGCAACGTAACATCTCCGATGTTGTATTTTCCAACATTCCTGGCGGGTCAGCCCCTACTTCTCGGTGGGCACATTATATACGTCTATAACGTAATATAACCTAACCTAACCCAGCTAGCCTCTAGCTGGGAATGTTTTACAGAATCCCGGTCGTGTCGTCCCGTACGTCTCGGTGCGGACATTATATACGTCTATAACGTTATATATCCTAACCTAAGGCAACCTAACATCTCGGATGTAGTATTTTCCAACATTCCTGGCGGGGCGGCCCCTACTTCTCGGTGAGAACATTATTTACGTCTATAACGTAATATAACCTAACCTAACCCATCTAGACCCTCGCTGGTAATGTTTTACAAAATCCCGCTCGTGTCGGCCCGTACTTCTCCGTGGGGACATTATATACGTCTATATCGTTATATATCCTAACGTAAGGCAACTTAATATCTCCGATGTAGTATTTTCCAACATTCCTGGCGGGTCGGACCCTACTTCTCGGCGGGCACATTATATACGTCTATATCGTAATATAACCTAACCTAACCCATCTAGACCCTCGCTGGTAATATTTTACAAAATCCCGGTCGCGTCGGCCCGTACTTTTCCGTGGGGACATTATATACGTCTATATCGCTATATATCCTAACCAAAGGCAACTTAACATCTCGGATGTAGTATTTTCCAACATTCCTGGCGGGTCGGACCCTACTTCTCGGTGGGCACATTATATACGTCTATATCGTAATATAACCTAACCTAACCCATCTAGACCCTCGCTGGTAATGTTTTACAAAATCTCGGTCGTGTCGGCCCGTACTTCTCGGTGGGGACATTATATACGTCTATAACGTTATATACCCTAACCTAAGGGAACCTAACATCTCGGATGCAGTATTTCACAACATTCCTGGCGGGTCGGCGCCAATTCTCGGTGGGAACATTATATACGTCTATAACGGAATATAACCTAACATAACCCATCTAGCCCCTAGCTGGGAATGTTTTACAGAATCCCGTTCGTGTCGTCCCGCACATCTCGGGGCGGACATCATATACGTCTATAACGTTATATATCCTAACCTAAGGCAACGTAACATCTCCGATGTTGTATTTTCCAACATTCCTGGCGGGTCAGCCCCTACTTCTCGGTGGGCACATTATATACGTCTATAACGTAATATAACCTAACCTAACCCAGCTAGCCTCTAGCTGGGAATGTTTTACAGAATCCCGGTCGTGTCGTCTCGTACGTCTCGGTGCGGACATTATATACGTCTATAACGTTATATATCCTAACCTAAGGCAACCTAACATCTCGGATGTAGTATTTTCCAACATTCCTGGCGGGGCGGCCCCTACTTCTCGGTGAGAACATTATTTACGTCTATAACGTAATATAACCTAACCTAACCCATCTAGACCCTCGCTGGTAATGTTTTACAAAATCCCGCTCGTGTCGGCCCGTACTTCTCCGTGGGGACATTATATACGTCTATATCGTTATATATCCTAACGTAAGGCAACTTAATATCTCCGATGTAGTATTTTCCAACATTCCTGGCGGGGCGGCCCCTACTTCTCGGTGGGCACATTATATACGTCTATAACGTAATATAACCTAACCTAACCCATCTAGACCCTCGCTGGTAGTGTTTTACAAAATCCCGGTCGTGTCGGCCCGTACTTCTCCGTGGGGACATTATATACGTCTATATCGTTATATATCCTAACCTAAGGCAACCTAACATCTCGGATGTAGTATTTTCCAACATTCCTGGCGGGGCGGCCACTACTTCTCGGTGGGAACATTATTTACGTCTATAACGTAATATAACCTAACCTAACCCATCTAGACCCTCGCTGGTAATGTTTTACAAAATCCCGGTCGTGTCGGCCCGTACTTCTCCGTGGGGACATTATATACGTCTATATCGTTATATATCCTAACCTAAGGCAACTTAATATCTCCGATGTAGTATTCTCCAACATTCCTGGCGGGGCGGCCCCTACTTCTCGGTGGGCACATTATATACCTCTATAACGTAATATAACCTAACCTAACCCATCTAGACCCTCGCTGGTAATGTTTTACAAAATCTCGGTCGTGTCGGCCCGTACTTCTCGGTGGGGACATTATATACGTCTATAACTTTATATATCCTAACCTAAGGCAACATAACATCTCGAATGTAGTATTTTCCAACATTCCTGGCGGGTCGGCCCCGACTTCTAGGTGGGCACATTATATACGTCTATATCCTAATATAACCTAACCTAATCCATCTAGACCCTCGCTGGTAATGTTTTACAGAATCCCGGTCGTGTCGTCTCGTACGTCTCGGTGCGGACATTATATACGTCTATAACGTTATATATCCTAACCTAAGGGAACCTAACATCTCGGATGTAGTATATCACAGCATTCCTGGCTGGTCGGCGCCACTTCTCGGTGGGAACATTATATACGTTTATAACGTAGTATAACCTAACCTAACCCATCTAGCCCCTCGCTTGTAATGTTTTACAGAATCCCGGGCGTGTCGTCCCGTACGTCTCGGTGCGGACATTATATACGTCTATAACTTTATATATCCTAACCTAAGGCAACTTAATATCTCCGATGTAGTATTTTCCAACATTCCTGGCGGGGCGGCCCCTACTTCTCGGTGGGCACATTATATATGTCTATATCGTAATATAACCTAACCTAACCCATCTAGACCCTCGCTGTTAATGTTTTACAAAATCCCGGTCGTGTCGGCCCGAACTTTTCCGTGGGGACATTATATACGTCTATAATTTTATATATCCTAACCTAAGGCAACATAACATCTTGAATGTAGTATTTTCCAACATTCCTGGCGGGTCGGCCCCTACTTCTAGGTGGGCACATTATATACGTCTATATCGTAATATAACCCAACCTAATCCATCTAGACCTTCGCTGGTAATGTTTTACAGAATCCCGGACGTGTCGTCTCGTACGTCTCGGTGCGGACATCATATACGTCTGTAACGTTATATATCCTAACATAAGGCAACTTAACATCTCCGATGTAGTATTTTCCAACATTCCTGGCGGGTCAGCCCCTACTTCTCGGTGGGCACATTATATACGTCTATAACGTAATATAACCTAATCTAACCCATCTAGCCCCTAGCTGGGAATGTTTTACAGAATCCCGGTCGTGTCGTCCCGTACGTCTCGGTGCGGACACTATATACGTCTATAACGTTATATATCCTAACCTAAGGCAACTTAACCTCTCGGATGTAGTATTTTCCAACATTCTTGGCGGGTCAGCCCCTACTTCTCGGTGGGCACATTATATACGTCTATAACGTAATATAACCTAATCTAACCCATCTAGCCCCTAGCTGGGAATGTTTTACAGAATCCCGGTCGTGTCGTCCCGTACGTCTCGGTGCGGACACTATATACGTCTATAACGTTATATATCCTAACCTAAGGCAACTTAACCTCTCGGATGTAGTATTTTCCAACATTCTTGGCGGGTCGGACCCTACTTCTCGGTGGGCACATTATATACGTCTATATCGTAATATAACCTATCCTAACCCATCTAGACCCTCGCTGTTAATGTTTTACAAAATCCCGGTCGCGTCGGCACGTACGTCTCGGTGCGGACATTATATACGTCTAGAACTTTATATATCCTAACCAAAGGCAACTTAACATCTCGGATGTAGTATTTTCCAACATTCCTGGCGGGTCGGCCCCTACTTCTCGGTGGGCACATTATATACGTCTATAACGTAATATAACCTAACCTAACCCATCTAGACCCTCGCTGGTAATGTTTTACAAAATCGCGGTCGTGCCGGCCCGTACTTCTCCGTGGGGACATTATATACGTCTATAACGTTATATATCCTAACCAAAGGCAACTTAACATCTCGGATGTAGTATTTTCCAACATTCCCGGCGGGTCGGACCCTACTTCTCGGTGGGCACATTATATACGTCTATATCGTAATATAACCTAACCTAACCCATCTAGACCCTCGCTGGTAATGTTTTACAAAATCTCGGTCGTGTCGGCCTGTACTTCTCGGTGGGGTCATTATATACGTCTATAACGTTATATACCCTAACCTAAGGCAACTTAACCTCTCGGATGTAGTATTTTCCAACATTCCTGGCGGGTCGGACCCTACTTCTCGGTGGGCACATTATATACGTCTATATCGTAATATAACCTAACCTAACCCATCTAGACCCTCGCTGGTAATATTTTACAAAATCCCGGTCGCGTCGGCCCGTACTTTTCCGTGGGGACATTATATACGTCTATATCGCTATATATCCTAACCAAAGGCAACTTAACATCTCGGATGTAGTATTTTCCAACATTCCTGGCGGGTCGGACCCTACTTCTCGGTGGGCACATTATATACGTCTATATCGTAATATAACCTAACCTAACCCATCTAGACCCTCGCTGGTAATGTTTTACAAAATCTCGGTCGTGTCGGCCCGTACTTCTCGGTGGGGACATTATATACGTCTATAACGTTATATACCCTAACCTAAGGGAACCTAACATCTCGGATGCAGTATTTCACAACATTCCTGGCGGGTCGGCGCCAATTCTCGGTGGGAACATTATATACGTCTATAACGGAATATAACCTATCATAACCCATCTAGCCCCTAGCTGGGAATGTTTTACAGAATCCCGTTCGTGTCGTCCCGCACATCTCGGGGCGGACATCATATACGTCTATAACGTTATATATCCTAACCTAAGGCAACGTAACATCTCCGATGTTGTATTTTCCAACATTCCTGGCGGGTCAGCCCCTACTTCTCGGTGGGCACATTATATACGTCTATAACGTAATATAACCTAACCTAACCCAGCCAGCCTCTAGCTGGGAATGTTTTACAGAATCCCGGTCGTGTCGTCCCGTACGTCTCGGTGCGGACATTATATACGTCTATAACGTTATATATCCTAACCTAAGGCAACCTAACATCTCGGATGTAGTATTTTCCAACATTCCTGGCGGGGCGGCCCCTACTTCTCGGTGAGAACATTATTTACGTCTATAACGTAATATAACCTAACCTAACCCATCTAGACCCTCGCTGGTAATGTTTTACAAAATCCCGCTCGTGTCGGCCCGTACTTCTCCGTGGGGACATTATATACGTCTATATCGTTATATATCCTAACGTAAGGCAACTTAATATCTCCGATGTAGTATTTTCCAACATTCCTGGCGGGTCGGACCCTACTTCTCGGTGGGCACATTATATACGTCTATATCGTAATATAACCTAACCTAACCCATCTAGACCCTCGCTGGTAATATTTTACAAAATCCCGGTCGCGTCGGCCCGTACTTTTCCGTGGGGACATTATATACGTCTATATCGTTATATATCCTAACCAAAGGCAACTTAACCTCTCGGATGTAGTATTTTCCAACATTCCTGGCGGGTCGGACCCTACTTCTCGGTGGGCACATTATATACGTCTATATCGTAATATAACCTAACCTAACCCATCTAGACCCTCGCTGGTAATATTTTACAAAATCCCGGTCGCGTCGGCCCGTACTTTTCCGTGGGGACATTATATACGTCTATATCGTTATATATCCTAACCAAAGGCAACTTAACATCTCGGATGTAGTATTTTCCAACATTCCTGGCGGGTCGGACCCTACTTCTCGGTGGGCACATTATATACGTCTATATCGTAATATAACCTAACCTAACCCATCTAGACCCTCGCTGGTAATGTTTTACAAAATCTCGGTCGTGTCGGCCCGTACTTCTCGGTGGGGACATTATATACGTCTATAACGTTATATACCCTAACCTAAGGGAACCTAACATCTCGGATGCAGTATTTCACAACATTCCTGGCGGGTCGGCGCCAATTCTCGGTGGGAACATTATATACGTCTATAACGGAATATAACCTAACATAACCCATCTAGCCCCTAGCTGGGAATGTTTTACAGAATCCCGTTCGTGTCGTCCCGCACATCTCGGGGCGGACATCATATACGTCTATAACGTTATATATCCTAACCTAAGGCAACGTAACATCTCCGATGTTGTATTTTCCAACATTCCTGGCGGGTCAGCCCCTACTTCTCGGTGGGCACATTATATACGTCTATAACGTAATATAACCTAACCTAACCCAGCTAGCCTCTAGCTGGGAATGTTTTACAGAATCCCGGTCGTGTCGTCCCGTACGTCTCGGTGCGGACATTATATACGTCTATAACGTTATATATCCTAACCTAAGGCAACCTAACATCTCGGATGTAGTATTTTCCAACATTCCTGGCGGGGCGGCCCCTACTTCTCGGTGAGAACATTATTTACGTCTATAACGTAATATAACCTAACCTAACCCATCTAGACCCTCGCTGGTAATGTTTTACAAAATCCCGCTCGTGTCGGCCCGTACTTCTCCGTGGGGACATTATATACGTCTATATCGTTATATATCCTAACGTAAGGCAACTTAATATCTCCGATGTAGTATTTTCCAACATTCCTGGCGGGTCGGACCCTACTTCTCGGTGGGCACATTATATACGTCTATATCGTAATATAACCTAACCTAACCCATCTAGACCCTCGCTGGTAATATTTTACAAAATCCCGGTCGCGTCGGCCCGTACTTTTCCGTGGGGACATTATATACGTCTATATCGCTATATATCCTAACCAAAGGCAACTTGACATCTCGGATGTAGTATTTTCCAACATTCCTGGCGGGTCGGACCCTACTTCTCGGTGGGCACATTATATACGTCTATATCGTAATATAACCTAACCTAACCCATCTAGACCCTCGCTGGTAATGTTTTACAAAATCTCGGTCGTGTCGGCCCGTACTTCTCGGTGGGGACATTATATACGTCTATAACGTTATATACCCTAACCTAAGGGAACCTAACATCTCGGATGCAGTATTTCACAACATTCCTGGCGGGTCGGCGCCAATTCTCGGTGGGAACATTATATACGTCTATAACGGAATATAACCTAACATAACCCATCTAGCCCCTAGCTGGGAATGTTTTACAGAATCCCGTTCGTGTCGTCCCGCACATCTCGGGGCGGACATCATATACGTCTATAACGTTATATATCCTAACCTAAGGCAACGTAACATCTCCGATGTTGTATTTTCCAACATTCCTGGCGGGTCAGCCCCTACTTCTCGGTGGGCACATTATATACGTCTATAACGTAATATAACCTAACCTAACCCAGCTAGCCTCTAGCTGGGAATGTTTTACAGAATCCCGGTCGTGTCGTCCCGTACGTCTCGGTGCGGACATTATATACGTCTATAACGTTATATATCCTAACCTAAGGCAACCTAACATCTCGGATGTAGTATTTTCCAACATTCCTGGCGGGGCGGCCCCTACTTCTCGGTGAGAACATTATTTACGTCTATAACGTAATATAACCTAACCTAACCCATCTAGACCCTCGCTGGTAATGTTTTACAAAATCCCGCTCGTGTCGGCCCGTACTTCTCCGTGGGGACATTATATACGTCTATATCGTTATATATCCTAACGTAAGGCAACTTAATATCTCCGATGTAGTATTTTCCAACATTCCTGGCGGGGCGGCCCCTACTTCTCGGTGGGCACATTATATACGTCTATAACGTAATATAACCTAACCTAACCCATCTAGACCCTCGCTGGTAGTGTTTTACAAAATCCCGGTCGTGTCGGCCCGTACTTCTCCGTGGGGACATTATATACGTCTATATCGTTATATATCCTAACCTAAGGCAACCTAACATCTCGGATGTAGTATTTTCCAACATTCCTGGCGGGGCGGCCACTACTTCTCGGTGGGAACATTATTTACGTCTATAACGTAATATAACCTAACCTAACCCATCTAGACCCTCGCTGGTAATGTTTTACAAAATCTCGGTCGTGTCGGCCCGTACTTCTCCGTGGGGACATTATATACGTCTATATCGTTATATATCCTAACCTAAGGCAACTTAATATCTCCGATGTAGTATTCTCCAACATTCCTGGCGGGGCGGCCCCTACTTCTCGGTGGGCACATTATATACCTCTATAACGTAATATAACCTAACCTAAGCCACCTACACCCTCGCTGGTAATGTTTCACAGAATCCCGTTCGTGTCTTCCTGTACGTCTCGAAGCCGGACATTATATACGTCTATAAAGTTATATATCCTAACCTAAGGCAACATAACATCTCGAATGTAGTATTTTCCAACATTCCTGGCGGGTCGGCCCCTACTTCTAGGTGGGCACATTATATACGTCTATATCGTAATATAACCTAACCTAATCCATCTAGACCTTCGCTGGTAATGTTCTACAGAATCCCGGTCGTGTCGTCTCGTACGTCTCGGTGCGGACATCATATACGTCGATAACGTTATATATCCTAACCTAAGGCAACTTAACATCTCCGATGTAGTATTTTCCAACATTCCTGGCGGGTCAGCCCCTACTTCTCGGTGGGCACATTATATACGTCTATAACGTAATATAACCTAATCTAACCCATCTAGCCCCTAGCTGGGAATGTTTTACAGAATCCCGGTCGTGTCGTCCCGTACGTCTCGGTGCGGACACTATATACGTCTATAACGTTATATATCCTAACCTAAGGCAACTTAACCTCTCGGATGTAGTATTTTCCAACATTCTTGGCGGGTCGGACCCTACTTCTCGGTGGGCACATTATATACGTCTATATCGTAATATAACCTAACCTAACCCATCTAGACCCTCGCTGTTAATGTTTTACAAAATCCCGGTCTCGTCGGCACGTACGTCTCGGTGCGGACATTATATACGTCTATATCGTTATATACCCTAACCTAAGGGAACCTAACATCTCCGATGTAGTATTTTCCAACATTCCTGGCGGGTCGGACCCTACTTCTCGGTGGGCACATTATATACGTCTATATCGTAATATAACCTAACCTAACCCATCTAGACCCTCGCTGTTAATGTTTTACAAAATCCCGGTCGTGTCGGCCCGTACTTTTCCGTGGGGACAATATATACGTCTATAACTTTATATATCCTAACCTAAGGCAACATAACATCTTGAATGTAGTATTTTCCAACATTCCTGGCGGGTCGGAACCTACTTCTCGGTGGGCACATTATATACGTCTATATCGTAATATAACCTAACCTAACCCATCTAGAACCTCGCTGGTAATGTTTTACAAAATCTCGGTCGTGTCGGCCCGTACTTCTCGGTGGGGACATTATATACGTCTATAACGTTATATATCCTAACCTAAGGCAACCTAACATCTCGGATGTAGTATTTTCCAACATTCCTGGCGGGGCGGCCCCTACTTCTCGGTGAGAACATTATTTACGTCTATAACGTAATATAACCTAACCTAACCCATCTAGACCCTCGCTGGTAATGTTTTACAAAATCCCGCTCGTGTCGGCCCGTACTTCTCCGTGGGGACATTATATACGTCTATATCGTTATATATCCTAACGTAAGGCAACTTAATATCTCCGATGTAGTATTTTCCAACATTCCTGGCGGGTCGGACCCTACTTCTCGGTGGGCACATTATATACGTCTATATCGTAATATAACCTAACCTAACCCATCTAGACCCTCGCTGGTAATATTTTACAAAATCCCGGTCGCGTCGGCCCGTACTTTTCCGTGGGGACATTATATACGTCTATATCGTTATATATCCTAACCAAAGGCAACTTAACCTCTCGGATGTAGTATTTTCCAACATTCCTGGCGGGTCGGACCCTACTTCTCGGTGGGCACATTATATACGTCTATATCGTAATATAACCTAACCTAACCCATCTAGACCCTCGCTGGTAATATTTTACAAAATCCCGGTCGCGTCGGCCCGTACTTTTCCGTGGGGACATTATATACGTCTATATCGTTATATATCCTAACCAAAGGCAACTTAACATCTCGGATGTAGTATTTTCCAACATTCCTGGCGGGTCGGACCCTACTTCTCGGTGGGCACATTATATACGTCTATATCGTAATATAACCTAACCTAACCCATCTAGACCCTCGCTGGTAATGTTTTACAAAATCTCGGTCGTGTCGGCCCGTACTTCTCGGTGGGGACATTATATACGTCTATAACGTTATATACCCTAACCTAAGGGAACCTAACATCTCGGATGCAGTATTTCACAACATTCCTGGCGGGTCGGCGCCAATTCTCGGTGGGAACATTATATACGTCTATAACGGAATATAACCTAACATAACCCATCTAGCCCCTAGCTGGGAATGTTTTACAGAATCCCGTTCGTGTCGTCCCGCACATCTCGGGGCGGACATCATATACGTCTATAACGTTATATATCCTAACCTAAGGCAACGTAACATCTCCGATGTTGTATTTTCCAACATTCCTGGCGGGTCAGCCCCTACTTCTCGGTGGGCACATTATATACGTCTATAACGTAATATAACCTAACCTAACCCAGCTAGCCTCTAGCTGGGAATGTTTTACAGAATCCCGGTCGTGTCGTCCCGTACGTCTCGGTGCGGACATTATATACGTCTATAACGTTATATATCCTAACCTAAGGCAACCTAACATCTCGGATGTAGTATTTTCCAACATTCCTGGCGGGGCGGCCCCTACTTCTCGGTGAGAACATTATTTACGTCTATAACGTAATATAACCTAACCTAACCCATCTAGACCCTCGCTGGTAATGTTTTACAAAATCCCGCTCGTGTCGGCCCGTACTTCTCCGTGGGGACATTATATACGTCTATATCGTTATATATCCTAACGTAAGGCAACTTAATATCTCCGATGTAGTATTTTCCAACATTCCTGGCGGGTCGGACCCTACTTCTCGGTGGGCACATTATATACGTCTATATCGTAATATAACCTAACCTAACCCATCTAGACCCTCGCTGGTAATATTTTACAAAATCCCGGTCGCGTCGGCCCGTACTTTTCCGTGGGGACATTATATACGTCTATATCGCTATATATCCTAACCAAAGGCAACTTGACATCTCGGATGTAGTATTTTCCAACATTCCTGGCGGGTCGGACCCTACTTCTCGGTGGGCACATTATATACGTCTATATCGTAATATAACCTAACCTAACCCATCTAGACCCTCGCTGGTAATGTTTTACAAAATCTCGGTCGTGTCGGCCCGTACTTCTCGGTGGGGACATTATATACGTCTATAACGTTATATACCCTAACCTAAGGGAACCTAACATCTCGGATGCAGTATTTCACAACATTCCTGGCGGGTCGGCGCCAATTCTCGGTGGGAACATTATATACGTCTATAACGGAATATAACCTAACATAACCCATCTAGCCCCTAGCTGGGAATGTTTTACAGAATCCCGTTCGTGTCGTCCCGCACATCTCGGGGCGGACATCATATACGTCTATAACGTTATATATCCTAACCTAAGGCAACGTAACATCTCCGATGTTGTATTTTCCAACATTCCTGGCGGGTCAGCCCCTACTTCTCGGTGGGCACATTATATACGTCTATAACGTAATATAACCTAACCTAACCCAGCTAGCCTCTAGCTGGGAATGTTTTACAGAATCCCGGTCGTGTCGTCCCGTACGTCTCGGTGCGGACATTATATACGTCTATAACGTTATATATCCTAACCTAAGGCAACCTAACATCTCGGATGTAGTATTTTCCAACATTCCTGGCGGGGCGGCCCCTACTTCTCGGTGAGAACATTATTTACGTCTATAACGTAATATAACCTAACCTAACCCATCTAGACCCTCGCTGGTAATGTTTTACAAAATCCCGCTCGTGTCGGCCCGTACTTCTCCGTGGGGACATTATATACGTCTATATCGTTATATATCCTAACGTAAGGCAACTTAATATCTCCGATGTAGTATTTTCCAACATTCCTGGCGGGGCGGCCCCTACTTCTCGGTGGGCACATTATATACGTCTATAACGTAATATAACCTAACCTAACCCATCTAGACCCTCGCTGGTAGTGTTTTACAAAATCCCGGTCGTGTCGGCCCGTACTTCTCCGTGGGGACATTATATACGTCTATATCGTTATATATCCTAACCTAAGGCAACCTAACATCTCGGATGTAGTATTTTCCAACATTCCTGGCGGGGCGGCCACTACTTCTCGGTGGGAACATTATTTACGTCTATAACGTAATATAACCTAACCTAACCCATCTAGACCCTCGCTGGTAATGTTTTACAAAATCCCGGTCGTGTCGGCCCGTACTTCTCCGTGGGGACATTATATACGTCTATATCGTTATATATCCTAACCTAAGGCAACTTAATATCTCCGATGTAGTATTCTCCAACATTCCTGGCGGGGCGGCCCCTACTTCTCGGTGGGCACATTATATACCTCTATAACGTAATATAACCTAACCTAAGCCACCTACACCCTCGCTGGTAATGTTTCACAGAATCCCGTTCGTGTCTTCCTGTACGTCTCGAAGCCGGACATTATATACGTCTATAAAGTTATATATCCTAACCTAAGGCAACATAACATCTCGAATGTAGTATTTTCCAACATTCCTGGCGGGTCGGCCCCTACTTCTAGGTGGGCACATTATATACGTCTATATCGTAATATAACCTAACCTAATCCATCTAGACCTTCGCTGGTAATGTTCTACAGAATCCCGGTCGTGTCGTCTCGTACGTCTCGGTGCGGACATCATATACGTCGATAACGTTATATATCCTAACCTAAGGCAACTTAACATCTCCGATGTAGTATTTTCCAACATTCCTGGCGGGTCAGCCCCTACTTCTCGGTGGGCACATTATATACGTCTATAACGTAATATAACCTAATCTAACCCATCTAGCCCCTAGCTGGGAATGTTTTACAGAATCCCGGTCGTGTCGTCCCGTACGTCTCGGTGCGGACACTATATACGTCTATAACGTTATATATCCTAACCTAAGGCAACTTAACCTCTCGGATGTAGTATTTTCCAACATTCTTGGCGGGTCGGACCCTACTTCTCGGTGGGCACATTATATACGTCTATATCGTAATATAACCTAACCTAACCCATCTAGACCCTCGCTGTTAATGTTTTACAAAATCCCGGTCTCGTCGGCACGTACGTCTCGGTGCGGACATTATATACGTCTATATCGTTATATACCCTAACCTAAGGGAACCTAACATCTCCGATGTAGTATTTTCCAACATTCCTGGCGGGTCGGACCCTACTTCTCGGTGGGCACATTATATACGTCTATATCGTAATATAACCTAACCTAACCCATCTAGACCCTCGCTGTTAATGTTTTACAAAATCCCGGTCGTGTCGGCCCGTACTTTTCCGTGGGGACAATATATACGTCTATAACTTTATATATCCTAACCTAAGGCAACATAACATCTTGAATGTAGTATTTTCCAACATTCCTGGCGGGTCGGAACCTACTTCTCGGTGGGCACATTATATACGTCTATATCGTAATATAACCTAACCTAACCCATCTAGAACCTCGCTGGTAATGTTTTACAAAATCTCGGTCGTGTCGGCCCGTACTTCTCGGTGGGGACATTATATACGTCTATAACGTTATATACCCTAACCTAAGGGAACCTAACATCTCGGATGCAGTATTTCACAACATTCCTGGCGGGTCGGCGCCAATTCTCGGTGGGAACATTATATACGTCTATAACATAATATAACCTAACCTAACCCATCTAGCCTCTAGCTGGGAATGTTTTACAGAATCCCGGTCGTGTCGTCCCGTACTTCTCCGTGGGGACATTATATACGTCTATATCGTTATATATCCTAACCTAAGGCAACTTAATATCTCCGATGTAGTATTTTCCAACATTCCTGGCGGGGCGGCCCCTACTTCTCGGTGGGCACATTGTATACGTCTATAACGTAATATAACCTAACCTAAGCCACCTACACCCTCGCTGGTAATGTTTCACAGAATCCCGTTCGTGTCTTCCGGTACGTCTCGAAGCCGGACATTATATACGTCTATAAAGTTATATATCCTAACCTAAGGCAACATAACATCTCGAATGTAGTACTTTCCAACATTCCTGGCGGGTCGGCCCCCACTTCTAGGTGGGCACATTATATACGTTTATAACGTAGTATAACCTAACCTAACCCATCTAGCCCCTCGCTTGTAATGTTTTACAGAATCCCGGGCGTGTCGTCCCGTACGTCTCGGTGCGGACATTATATACGTCTATAAAGTTATATATCCTAACCTAAGGCAACATAACATCTCGAATGTAGTATTTTCCAACATTCCTGTTGGGTCGGCCCCTACTTCTAGGTGGGCACATTATATACGTCTATATCGTAATATA
The DNA here is from genome assembly GCA_963969225.1 of Xylocopa violacea. NCBI lineage: Eukaryota > Metazoa > Arthropoda > Insecta > Hymenoptera > Apidae > Xylocopa > Xylocopa violacea. The sequence continues at coordinate 1,749,837 of CAXAJV010000481.1, forward strand.
ACCTAACCTAATCCATCTAGACCTTCGCTGGTAATGTTTTACAGAATCCCGGTCGTGTCGTCTCGTACGTCTCGGTGCGGACATTATATACGTCTATGACGTTATATATCCTAACCTAAGGGAACCTAACATCTCGGATGTAGTATTTCACAACATTCCTGGCGGGTCGGCACCAATTCTCGGTGGGAACATTATATACGTCTATAACGGAATATAACCTAACATAACCCATCTAGCCCCTAGCTGGCAGTGTTTCACAGAATCCTGGTCGTGTCGTCCCGCACGTCTCGGTGCGGACATAATATACGTCTATAACGTTATATATCCTAACCTAAGGCAACTTAACATCTCCGATGTAGTATTTTCCAACATTCCTGGCGGGTCAGCCCCTACTTCTCGGTGGGCACATTATATACGTCTATAACGTAATATAACCTAACCTAACCCATCTAGCCCCTAGCTGGGAATGTTTTACAGAATCCCGGTCGTGTCGTCCCGTACGTCTCGGTGCGGACACTATATACGTCTATAACGTTATATATCCTAACCTAAGGCAACTTAACCTCTTGAATGTAGTATTTTCCAACATTCCTGGCGGGTCGGACCCTACTTCTCGGTGGGCACATTATATACGTCTATATCGTAATATTACCTAACCTAACCCATCTAGAACCTCGCTGGTAATGTTTTACAAAATCTCGGTCGTGTCGGCCCGTACTTCTCGGTGGGGACATTATATACGTCTATAACGTTATATACCCTAACCTAAGGGAACCTAACATCTCGGATGCAGTATTTCACAACATTCCTGGCGGGTCGGCGCCAATTCTCGGTGGGAACATTATATACGTCTATAACGTAATATAACCTAACCTAACCCATCTAGCCTCTAGCTGGGAATGTTTTACAGAATCCCGGTCGTGTCGTCCCGTACTTCTCCGTGGGGACATTATATACGTCTATATCGTTATATATCCTAACCTAAGGCAACTTAATATCTCCGATGTAGTATTTTCCAACATTCCTGGCGGGGCGGCCCCTACTTCTCGGTGGGCACATTGTATACGTCTATAACGTAATATAACCTAACCTAAGCCACCTACACCCTCGCTGGTAATGTTTCACAGAATCCCGTTCGTGTCTTCCCGTACGTCTCGAAGCCGGACATTATAGACGTCTATAAAGTTATATACCCTAACCTAAGGCAACATAACATCTCGAATGTAGTATTTTCCAACATTCCTGGCGGGTCGGCCCCTACTTCTAGGTGGGCACATTATATACGTCTATATCGTAATATAACCTAACCTAATCCATCTAGACCTTCGCTGGTAATGTTTTACAGAATCCCGGGCGTGTCGTCCCGTACGTCTCGGTGCGGACATTATATACGTCTATAAAGTTATATATCCTAACCTAAGGCAACATAACATCTCGAATGTAGTATTTTCCAACATTCCTGTTGGGTCGGCCCCTACTTCTAGGTGGGCACATTATATACGTCTATATCGTAATATAACCTAACCTAATCCATCTAGACCTTCGCTGGTAATGTTTTACAGAATCCCGGTCGTGTCGTCTCGTACGTCTCGGTGCGGACATTATATACGTCTATGACGTTATATATCCTAACCTAAGGGAACCTAACATCTCGGATGTAGTATTTCACAACATTCCTGGCGGGTCGGCACCAATTCTCGGTGGGAACATTATATACGTCTATAACGGAATATAACCTAACATAACCCATCTAGCCCCTAGCTGGCAGTGTTTCACAGAATCCTGGTCGTGTCGTCCCGCACGTCTCGTTGCGGACATAATATACGTATATAACGTTTTATATCCTAACCTAAGGCAACTTAACATCTCCGATGTAGTATTTTCCAACATTCCTGGCGGGTCAGCCCCTACTTCTCGGTGGGCAAATTATATACGTCTATAACGTAATATAACCTAACCTAACCCATCTAGCCCCTAGCTGGGAATGTTTTACAGAATCCCGGTCGTGTCGTCCCGTACGTCTCGGTGCGGACACTATATACGTCTATACCGTTATATGTCCTAACCAAAGGCAACTTAACATCTCCGATGTAGTATTTTCCAACATTCCTGGCGGGCCGGCCCCTACTTCTCGGTGGGCACATTATATACGTCTATATCGTAATATAACCTAACCTAATCCATCTAGACCTTCGCTGGTAATGTTTTACAGAATCCCGGTCGTGTCGTCTCGTACGTCTCGGTGCGGACATTATATACGTCCATGACGTTACATATCCTAAGCTAAGGGAACCTAACATCTCGGATGTAGTATTTTCCAACATTCCCGGCGGGTCGGACCCTACTTCTCGGTTGGCATATTATATACGTCTATATCGTAATATAACCTAACATAACCCATCTAGACCCTCGCTGGTAATGTTTTACAAAATCTCGGTCGTGTCGGCCCGTACTTCTCGGTGGGGACATTATATACGTCTATAACGTTATATACCCTAACCTAAGGGAACCTAACATCTCGGATGCAGTATTTCACAACATTCCTGGCGGGTCGGCGCCAATTCTCGGTGGGAACATTATATACGTCTATAACATAATATAACCTAACCTAACCCATCTAGCCTCTAGCTGGGAATGTTTTACAGAATCCCGGTCGTGTCGTCCCGTACTTCTCCGTGGGGACATTATATACGTCTATATCGTTATATATCCTAACCTAAGGCAACTTAATATCTCCGATGTAGTATTTTCCAACATTCCTGGCGGGGCGGCCCCTACTTCTCGGTGGGCACATTGTATACGTCTATAACGTAATATAACCTAACCTAAGCCACCTACACCCTCGCTGGTAATGTTTCACAGAATCCCGTTCGTGTCTTCCGGTACGTCTCGAAGCCGGACATTATATACGTCTATAAAGTTATATATCCTAACCTAAGGCAACATAACATCTCGAATGTAGTACTTTCCAACATTCCTGGCGGGTCGGCCCCCACTTCTAGGTGGGCACATTATATACGTTTATAACGTAGTATAACCTAACCTAACCCATCTAGCCCCTCGCTTGTAATGTTTTACAGAATCCCGGGCGTGTCGTCCCGTACGTCTCGGTGCGGACATTATATACGTCTATAAAGTTATATATCCTAACCTAAGGCAACATAACATCTCGAATGTAGTATTTTCCAACATTCCTGTTGGGTCGGCCCCTACTTCTAGGTGGGCACATTATATACGTCTATATCGTAATATAACCTAACCTAATCCATCTAGACCTTCGCTGGTAATGTTTTACAGAATCCCGGTCGTGTCGTCTCGTACGTCTCGGTGCGGACATTATATACGTCTATGACGTTATATATCCTAACCTAAGGGAACCTAACATCTCGGATGTAGTATTTCACAACATTCCTGGCGGGTCGGCACCAATTCTCGGTGGGAACATTATATACGTCTATAACGGAATATAACCTAACATAACCCATCTAGCCCCTAGCTGGCAGTGTTTCACAGAATCCTGGTCGTGTCGTCCCGCACGTCTCGGTGCGGACATAATATACGTCTATAACGTTATATATCCTAACCTAAGGCAACTTAACATCTCCGATGTAGTATTTTCCAACATTCCTGGCGGGTCAGCCCCTACTTCTCGGTGGGCACATTATATACGTCTATAACGTAATATAACCTAACCTAACCCATCTAGCCCCTAGCTGGGAATGTTTTACAGAATCCCGGTCGTGTCGTCCCGTACGTCTCGGTGCGGACACTATATACGTCTATAACGTTATGTATCCTAACCTAAGGCAACTTAACCTCTTGAATGTAGTATTTTCCAACATTCCTGGCGGGTCGGACCCTACTTCTCGGTGGGCACATTATATACGTCTATATCGTAATATTACCTAACCTAACCCATCTAGAACCTCGCTGGTAATGTTTTACAAAATCTCGGTCGTGTCGGCCCGTACTTCTCGGTGGGGACATTATATACGTCTATAACGTTATATACCCTAACCTAAGGGAACCTAACATCTCGGATGCAGTATTTCACAACATTCCTGGCGGGTCGGCGCCAATTCTCGGTGGGAACATTATATACGTCTATAACGTAATATAACCTAACCTAACCCATCTAGCCTCTAGCTGGGAATGTTTTACAGAATCCCGGTCGTGTCGTCCCGTACTTCTCCGTGGGGACATTATATACGTCTATATCGTTATATATCCTAACCTAAGGCAACTTAATATCTCCGATGTAGTATTTTCCAACATTCCTGGCGGGGCGGCCCCTACTTCTCGGTGGGCACATTGTATACGTCTATAACGTAATATAACCTAACCTAAGCCACCTACACCCTCGCTGGTAATGTTTCACAGAATCCCGTTCGTGTCTTCCCGTACGTCCCGAAGCCGGACATTATATACGTCTATAAAGTTATATACCCTAACCTAAGGCAACATAACATCTCGAATGTAGTATTTTCCAACATTCCTGGCGGGTCGGCCCCTACTTCTAGGTGGGCACATTATATACGTCTATATCGTAATATAACCTAACCTAATCCATCTAGACCTTCGCTGGTAATGTTTTACAGAATCCCGGGCGTGTCGTCCCGTACGTCTCGGTGCGGACATTATATACGTCTATAAAGTTATATATCCTAACCTAAGGCAACATAACATCTCGAATGTAGTATTTTCCAACATTCCTGTTGGGTCGGCCCCTACTTCTAGGTGGGCACATTATATACGTCTATATCGTAATATAACCTAACCTAATCCATCTAGACCTTCGCTGGTAATGTTTTACAGAATCCCGGTCGTGTCGTCTCGTACGTCTCGGTGCGGACATTATATACGTCTATGACGTTATATATCCTAACCTAAGGGAACCTAACATCTCGGATGTAGTATTTCACAACATTCCTGGCGGGTCGGCACCAATTCTCGGTGGGAACATTATATACGTCTATAACATAATATAACCTAACCTAACCCATCTAGCCTCTAGCTGGGAATGTTTTACAGAATCCCGGTCGTGTCGTCCCGTACTTCTCCGTGGGGACATTATATACGTCTATATCGTTATATATCCTAACCTAAGGCAACTTAATATCTCCGATGTAGTATTTTCCAACATTCCTGGCGGGGCGGCCCCTACTTCTCGGTGGGCACATTGTATACGTCTATAACGTAATATAACCTAACCTAAGCCACCTACACCCTCGCTGGTAATGTTTCACAGAATCCCGTTCGTGTCTTCCCGTACGTCTCGAAGCCGGACATTATATACGTCTATAAACTTATATATCCTAACCTAAGGCAACATAACATCTCGAATGTAGTATTTTCCAACATTCCTGGCGGGTCGGCCCCCACTTCTAGGTGGGCACATTATATACGTCTATATCGTAATATAACCTAACCTAACCCATCTAGACCCTCGCTGTTAATGTTTTACAAAATCCCGGTCGCGTCGGCACGTACGTCTTGGTGCGGACATTATATACGTCTATAACGTTATATATCCTAACCTAAGGCAACTTAACCTCTCGGATGTAGTATTTCCCAACATTCTTGGCGGGTCGGACCCTACGTCTCGGTGGGCACATTATATACGTCTATATCGTAATATAACCTAACCTAACCCATCTAGACCATCGCTGGTAATGTTTTACAAAATCCCGGTCGTGCCGGCCCGTACTTCTCCGTGGGGACATTATATACGTCTATATCGTTATATATCCTAACCTAAGGCAACCTAACATCTCGGATGTAGTATTTTCCAATATTCCTGGCGGGGCGGCCCCTACTTTTCGGTGGGAACATTATTTACGTCTATAACGTAATATAACCTAACCTAACCCATCTAGACCCTCGCTGGTAATGTTTTACAAAATTCCGGTCTTGTCGGCCCGTACTTCTCCGTGGGGACATTATATACGTCTATATCGTTATATATCCTATCCTAAGGCAACTTAACATCTCCGATGTAGTATTATCCAACATTCCCGGCGGGTCGGACCCTACTTCTAGGTGGGCACATTATATACGTCTATATCGTAATATAACCTAACCTAATCCATCTAGACCTTCGCTGGTAATGTTTTACAGAATCCCGGTCGTGTCGTCTCGTACGTCTCGGAGCGGACATCATATACGTCTATAACGTTATATATCCTAACCTAAGGCAACTTAACATCTCCGATGTTGTATTTTCCAACATTCCTGGCGGGTCAGCCCCTACTTCTCGGTGGGCACATTATATACGTCTGTAACGTAATATAACCTAACCTAAGCCACCTACACCCTCGCTGGTAATGTTTCACAGAATCCCGTTCATGTCTTCCCGTAAGTCTCGAAGCCGGACATTATATACGTCTATAACTTTATATATCCTAACCTAAGGGAACCTAACATCTCGGATGTAGTATTTCACAACATTCCTGGCTGGTCGGCCCCACTTCTCGGTGGGAACATTATATACGTTTATAACGTAATATAACCTAACCTAACCCATCTAGCCCCTCGCTTGTAATGTTTTACAGAATCCCGGTCGTGTCGGCCCGTACTTCTCCGTGGGGACATTATATACGTCTATAACGTTAAATAGCCTAACCAAAGGCAACTTAACATCTCGGATGTAGTATTTTCGAACATTCCTGGCGGGTCGGACCCTACTTCTCGGTGGGCACATTATATACGTCTATATCGTAATATAACCTAAACTAACCCATCTAGAACCTCGCTGGTAATGTTTTCGAAAATCCCGGTCATATCGGCCCGTACTTTTCCGTGGGGACATTTTATACGTCTATAATTTTATATATGCTAACCTAAGGGAACCTAACATCTCGGATGTAGTATTTTCCAACATTCCTGGCGGGTCGGCCCCTACTTCTCGGTGGGCACATTATATACGTCTATAACGTAATATGATCTAACCTAAGCCACCTACACCCCACGCTGGTAATGTTTCACAGAATTCCGTTCGTGTCTTCCCGTACGTCTCGAAGCCGGACATTATATACGTCTATAAAGTTATATATCCTAACCTAAGGCAACCTAACATCTCGAATGTAGTATTTCACAACATTCCTGGCGGGTCGGCCCCACTTCTCGGTGGGAACATTATTTACGTCTATAACGTAAAATAACCTAACCTAACCAATCTAGACCCTCGCTGGTAATGTTTTACAAAATGCCGGTCGTGTCGGCCCGTACTTGTCGGTGGGGACATTATTTACGTCTGTAACGTTATATATCCTTTCCTAAGGGAACCTAACATCTGGGATGTAGTATTTCACAACATTCCTGGCGGGTCGGCCCCTACTTCTCGGTGGGCACATTATATACGTCTATATCGTAATATAACCTAAGCTAACCCATCTAGACCCTCGCTGGTAATGTTTTACAAAATCCCGGTCGTGTCGGCCCATACTTCTCCGTGGGCACATTATATACGTCTATATCGTAATATAACCTAACCTAACCCATCTAGACCCTCGCTGGTAATGTTTTACAAAATCCCGGTCGTGTCGGCCCGTACTTTTCCGCGGGGACATTATATACGTCTATAATTTTATATATCCTAACCTAAGGCAACATAACATCTCGGATGTAGTATTTTCGAACATTCCTGGCTGGTCGGACCCTACTTCTCGGTGGGCACATTATATACGTCTGTAACGTAATATAACCTAACCTAAGCCACCTACACCCTCGCTGGTAATGTTTCACAGAATCCCGTTCATGTCTTCCCGTAAGTCTCGAAGCCGGACATTATATACGTCTATAACTTTATATATCCTAACCTAAGGGAACCTAACATCTCGGATGTAGTATTTCACAACATTCCTGGCTGGTCGGCCACACTTCTCGGTGGGAACATTATATACGTTTATAACGTAATATAACCTAACCTAACCCATCTAGCCCCTCGCTTGTAATGTTTTAAAGAATCCCGGTCGTGTCGGCCCGTACTTCTCCGTGGGGACATTATATACGTCTATAACGTTAAATATCCTAACCAAAGGCAACTTAACATCTCGGATGTAGTATTTTCGAACATTCCTGGCGGGTCGGACCCTACTTCTCGGTGGGCACATTATATACGTCTATATCGTAGTATAACCTAAACTAACCCATCTAGAACCTCGCTGGTAATGTTTTCGAAAATCCCGGTCATATCGGCCCGTACTTTTCCGTGGGGACATTTTATACGTCTATAATTTTATATATGCTAACCTAAGGGAACCTAACATCTCGGATGTAGTATTTTCCAACATTCCTGGCGGGTCGGCCCCTACTTCTCGGTGGGCACATTATATACGTCTATAACGTAATATGATCTAACCTAAGCCACCTACACCCTCGCTGGTAATGGTTCACAGAATTCCGTTCGTATCTTCCCGTACGTCTCGAAGCCGGACATTATATACGTCTATAAAGTTATATATCCTAACCTAAGGCAACCTAACATCTCGAATGTAGTATTCCACAACATTCCTGGCGGGTCGGCCCCACTTCTCGGTGGGAACATTATTTACGTCTATAACGTAATATAACCTAACCTAACCAATCTAGACCCTCGCTGGTAATGTTTTACAAAATCCCGGTCGTGTCGGCCCGTACTTGTCGGTGGGGACATTATTTACGTCTATATCGTTATATATCCTAACCTAAGGCAACTTAATATCTCCGATGTAGTATTTTCCAACATTCCTGGCGGGGCGGCCCCTACTTCTCGGTGGGCACATTGTATACGTCTATAACGTAATATAACCTAACCTAAGCCACCTACACCCTCGCTGGTAATGTTTCACAGAATCCCGTTCGTGTCTTCCCGTACGTCTCGAAGCCGGACATTATATACGTCTATAAAGTTATATATCCTAACCTAAGGCAACATAACATCTCGAATGTAGTATTTTCCAACATTCCTGGCGGGTCGGCCCCCACTTCTAGGTGGGCACATTATATACGTCTATATCGTAATATAACCTAACCTAACCCATCTAGACCCTCGCTGTTAATGTTTTACAAAATCCCGGTCGCGTCGGCACGTACGTCTCGGTGCGGACATTATATACGTCTATAACGTTATATATCCTAACCTAAGGCAACTTAACCTCTCGGATGTAGTATTTCCCAACATTCTTGGCGGGTCGGACCCTACGTCTCGGTGGGCACATTATATACGTCTATATCGTAATATAACCTAACCTAACCCATCTAGACCATCGCTGGTAATGTTTTACAAAATCCCGGTCGTGCCGGCCCGTACTTCTCCGTGGGGACATTATATACGTCTATATCGTTATATATCCTAACCTAAGGCAACCTAACATCTCGGATGTAGTATTTTCCAATATTCCTGGCGGGGCGGCCCCTACTTTTCGGTGGGAACATTATTTACGTCTATAACGTAATATAACCTAACCTAACCCATCTAGACCCTCGCTGGTAATGTTTTACAAAATCCCGGTCTTGTCGGCCCGTACTTCTCCGTGGGGACATTATATACGTCTATATCGTTATATATCCTATCCTAAGGCAACTTAACATCTCCGATGTAGTATTATCCAACATTCCCGGCGGGTCGGACCCTACTTCTCGGTGGGCACATTATATACGTCTATATCGTAATATAACCTAACCTAACCCATCTAGCCCCTCGCTTGTAATGTTTTACAGAATCCCGGGCGTGTCGTCCCGTACGTCTCGGTGCGGACATTATATACGTCTATAACTTTATATATCCTAACCAAAGGCAACTTAAACTCTCGGATTTAGTATTTTCCAACATTCCTGGCGGGTCGGACCCTACTTCTCGGTGGGCACATTATATACGTCTATATCGTAATAAAACCTAACCTAACCCATCTAGACCCTCGCTGGTAATGTTTCACAAAATCCCGGGCGTGTCGGCCCGTACTTCTCCGTGGGGACATTATATACGTCTATATCGTTATATATCCTAACCTAAGGCAACCTAACATCTCGGATGTAGTATTTTCCAACATTCTTGGCGGGGCGGACGCTACTTCTCGGTGGGAACACTATATACGTCTATATCGTAATATAACCTAACCTAAGCCACCTACACCCTCGCTGGTAATGTTTCACAGAATCCCGTTCGTGTCTTCCCGTACGTCTCGAAGCCGGACATTATATACGTCTATAAAGTTATATATCCTAACCTAAGGCAACATAACATCTCGAATGTAGTATTTTCCAACATTCCTGTCGGGTCGGCCCCTACTTCTAGGTGGGCACATTATATACGTCTATATCGTAATATAACCTAACCTAATCCATCTAGACCTTCGCTGGTAATGTTTTACAGAATCCCGGTCGTGTCGTCTCGTACGTCTCGGTGCGGACAACATATACGTCTATAACGTTATATATCCTAACCTAAGGCAACTTAACATCTCCGATGTTGTATTTTCCAATATTCCTGGCGGGTCAGCCCCTACTTCTCGGTGGGCACATTATATACGTCTATAACGTAATATAACCTAACCTAACCCATCTAGCCTCTAGCTGGGAATGTTTTACAAAATCCCGGTCGTGTCGGCCCGTACTTCTCCGTGGGGACATTATATACGTCTATATCGTTATATATCCTAACCTAAGGCAACTTAATATCTTCGATGTAGTATTCTCCAACATTCCTGGCGGGGCGGCCCCTACTTCTCGGTGGGCACATTATATACGTCTATAACGTAATATAACCTAACCTAAGCCACCTACACCCTCGCTGGTAATGTTTCACAGAATCCCGTTCATGTCTTCCCGTAAGTCTCGAAGCCGGACATTATATACGTCTATAACTTTATATATCCTAACATAAGGGAACCTAACATCTCGGATGTAGTATTTCACAACATTCCTGGCGGGTCGGCCCCCACTTCTAGGTGGGCACATTATATACGTCTATATCGTAATATAACCTAACCTAACCCATCTAGACCCTCGCTGTTAATGTTTTACAAAATCCCGGTCGCGTCGGCACGTACGTCTCGGTGCGGACATTATATACGTCTATAACGTTATATATCCTAACCTAAGGCAACTTAACCTCTCGGATGTAGTATTTCCCAACATTCTTGGCGGGTCGGACCCTACTTCTCGGTGGGCACATTATATACGTCTATATCGTAATATAACCTAAACTAACCCATCTAGAACCTCGCTGGTAATGTTTTACAAAATCCCGGTCGTGCCGGCCCGTACTTCTCCGTGGGGACATTATATACGTCTATATCGTTATATATCCTAACCTAAGGCAACCTAACATCTCGGATGTAGTATTTTCCAATATTCCTGGCGGGGCGGCCCCTACTTTTCGGTGGGAACATTATTTACGTCTATAACGTAATATAACCTAACCTAACCCATCTAGACCCTCGCTGGTAATGTTTTACAAAATCCCGGTCTTGTCGGCCCGTACATCTCCGTGGGGACATTATATACGTCTATATCGTTATATATCCTATCCTAAGGCAACTTAACATCTCCGATGTAGTATTATCCAACATTCCCGGCGGGTCGGACCCTACTTCTCGGTGGGCACATTATATACGTCTATATCGTAATATAACCTAACCTAACCCGTCTAGCCCCTCGCTTGTAATGTTTTACAGAATCCCGGGCGTGTCGTCCCGTACGTCTCGGTGCGGACATTATATACGTCTATAACTTTATATATCCTAACCAAAGGCAACTTAAACTCTCGGATTTAGTATTTTCCAACATTCCTGGCGGGTCGGACCCTACTTCTCGGTGGGCACATTATATACGTCTATATCGTAATAAAACCTAACCTAACCCATCTAGACCCTCGCTGGTAATGTTTCACAAAATCCCGGGCGTGTCGGCCCGTACTTCTCCGTGGGGACATTATATACGTCTATATCGTTATATATCCTAACCTAAGGCAACCTAACATCTCGGATGTAGTATTTTCCAACATTCTTGGCGGGGCGGACGCTACTTCTCGGTGGGAACACTATATACGTCTATATCGTAATATAACCTAACCTAAGCCACCTACACCCTCGCTGGTAATGTTTCACAGAATCCCGTTCGTGTCTTCCCGTACGTCTCGAAGCCGGACATTATATACGTCTATAAAGTTATATATCCTAACCTAAGGCAACATAACATCTCGAATGTAGTATTTTCCAACATTCCTGTCGGGTCGGCCCCTACTTCTAGGTGGGCACATTATATACGTCTATATCGTAATATAACCTAACCTAATCCATCTAGACCTTCGCTGGTAATGTTTTACAGAATCCCGGTCGTGTCGTCTCGTACGTCTCGGTGCGGACATCATATACGTCTATAACGTTATATATCCTAACCTAAGGCAACTTAACATCTCCGATGTTGTATTTTCCAACATTCCTGGCGGGTCAGCCCCTACTTCTCGGTGGGCACATTATATACGTCTATAACGTAATATAACCTAACCTAACCCATCTAGCCTCTAGCTGGGAATGTTTTACAAAATCCCGGTCGTGTCGGCCCGTACTTCTCGTGGGGACATTATATACGTCTATATCGTTATATATCCTAACCTAAGGCAACTTAATATCTTCGATGTAGTATTCTCCAACATTCCTGGCGGGGCGGCCCCTACTTCTCGGTGGGCACATTATATACGTCTATAACGTAATATAACCTAACCTAAGCCACCTACACCCTCGCTGGTAATGTTTCACAGAATCCCGTTCATGTCTTCCCGTAAGTCTCGAAGCCGGACATTATATACGTCTATAACTTTATATATCCTAACCTAAGGGAACCTAACATCTCGGATGTAGTATTTCACAACATTCCTGGCGGGTCCGCCCCCACTTCTAGGTGGGCACATTATATACGTCTATATCGTAATATAACCTAACCTAACCCATCTAGACCCTCGCTGTTAATGTTTTACAAAATCCCGGTCGCGTCGGCACGTACGTCTCGGTGCGGACATTATATACGTCTATAACGTTATATATCCTAACCTAAGGCAACTTAACCTCTCGGATGTAGTATTTCCCAACATTCTTGGCGGGTCGGACCCTACTTCTCGGTGGGCACATTATATACGTCTATATCGTAATATAACCTAAACTAACCCATCTAGAACCTCGCTGGTAATGTTTTACAAAATCCCGGTCGTGCCGGCCCGTACTTCTCCGTGGGGACATTATATACGTCTATATCGTTATATATCCTAACCTAAGGCAACCTAACATCTCGGATGTAGTATATTCCAATATTCCTGGCGGGGCGGCCCCTACTTTTCGGTGGGAACATTATTTACGTCTATAACGTAATATAACCTAACCTAACCCATCTAGACCCTCGCTGGTAATGTTTTACAAAATCCCGGTCTTGTCGGCCCGTACTTCTCCGTGGGGACATTATATACGTCTATATCGTTATATATCCTATCCTAAGGCAACTTAACATCTCCGATGTAGTATTATCCAACATTCCTGGCGGGGCGGCCCCTACTTCTCGGTGGGCACATTATATACGTCTATAACGTAATATAACCTAACCTAACCCATCTAGCCTCTAGCTGGGAATGTTTTACAGAATCCCGGTCGTGTCGTCCCGTACGTCTCGGTGCGGACATTATATACGTCTATAACGTTATATATCCTAACCTAAGGCAACCTAACATCTCGGATGTAGTATTTTCCAACATTCCTGGCGGGGCGGCCCCTACTTCTCGGTGGGAACATTATTTACGTCTATAACGTAATATAACCTAACCTAACCCATCTAGACCCTCGCTGGTAATGTTTTACAAAATCCCGGTCGTGTCGGCCCGTACTTCTCCGTGGGGACATTATATACGTCTATATCGTTATATATCCTAACCTAAGGCAACTTAATATCTTCGATGTAGTATTCTCCAACATTCCTGGCGGGGCGGCACCTACTTCTCGGTGGGCACATTATATACGTCTATAACGTAATATAACCTAACCTAAGCCACCTACACCCTCGCTGGTAATGTTTCACAGAACCCCGTTCGTGTCTTCCCGTACGTCTCGAAGCCGGACATTATATACGTCTATAAAGTTACATATCCTAACCTAAGGCAACCTAACATCTCGAATGTAGTATTTCACAACATTCCTGGCGGGTCGGACCCACTTCTCGGTGGGAACATTATTTACGTCTATAACGTAATATAACCTAACCTAACCAATCTAGACCCTGGCTGGTAATGTTTTACAAAATCCCGGTCGTGTCGGCCCCTACTTCTCGGTGGGCACATTATATACGTCTATATCGTAATATAACCTAACCTAACCCATCTAGACCCTCGCTGGTAATGTTTTACAGAATCCCGGTCGTGTCGTCTCGTACGTCTCGTTGCGGACATTATATACGTCTATAACGTTATATATCCTAACCTAAGGGAACCTAACATCTCGGATGTAGTATTTCACAACATTCCTGGCTGGTCGGCCCCTACTTCTCGGTGGGCACATTATATACGTCTGTAACGTAATATAACCTAACCTAAGCCACATACACCCTCGCTGGTAATGTTTCACAGAATCCCGTTCATGTCTTCCCGTAAGTCTCGAAGCCGGACATTATATACGTCTATAACTTTATATATCCTAACCTAAGGGAACCTAACATCTCGGATGTAGTATTTCACAACATTCCTGGCTGGTCGGCCCCACTTCTCGGTGGGAACATTATATACGTTTATAACGTAATATAACCTAACCTAACCCATCTAGCCCCTCGCTTGTAATGTTTTACAGAATCCCGGTCGTGTCGGCCCGTACTTCTCCGTGGGGACATTATATACGTCTATAACGTTAAATATCCTAACCAAAGGCAACTTAACATCTCGGATGTAGTATTTTCGAACATTCCTGGCGGGTCGGACCCTACTTCTCGGTGGGCACATTATATACGTCTATATCGTAATATAACCTAAACTAACCCATCTAGAACCTCGCTGGTAATGTTTTCGAAAATCCCGGTCATATCGGCCCGTACTTTTCCGTGGGGACATTTTATACGTCTATAATTTTATATATGCTAACCTAAGGGAACCTAACATCTCGGATGTAGTATTTTCCGACATTCCTGGCGGGTCGGCCCCTACTTCTCGGTGGGCACATTATATACGTCTATAACGTAATATGATCTAACCTAAGCCACCTACACCCTCGCTGGTAATGTTTCACAGAATTCCGTTCGTGTCTTCCCGTACGTCTCGAAGCCGGACATTATATACGTCTATAAAGTTATATATCCTAACCTAAGGCAACCTAACATCTCGAATGTAGTATTTCACAACATTCCTGGCGGGTCGGCCCCACTTCTCGGTGGGAACATTATTTACGTCTATAACGTAATATAACCTAACCTAACCAATCTAGACCCTCGCTGGTAATGTTTTACAAAATCCCGGTCGTGTCGGCCCGTACTTGTCGGTGGGGACATTATTTACGTCTGTAACGTTATATATCCTTACCTAAGGGAACCTAACATCTGGGATGTAGTATTTCACAACATTCCTGGCGGGTCGGCCCCTACTTCTCGGTGGGCACATTATATACGTCTGTAACGTAATATAACCTAACCTAAGCCACCTACACCCTCGCTGGTAATGTTTCAGAGAATCCCGTTCGTGTCTTCCCGTACGTGTCGAAGCCGGACATTATATACGTCTATAACTTTATATATCCTAACCTAAGGGAACCTAACATCTCGGATGTAGTATTTCACAACATTCCCGGCTGGTCGGCCCCACTTCTCGGTGGGCACATTATATACGTCTATATCGTAATATAACCTAAACTAACCCATCTAGAACCTCGCTGGTAATGTTTTCGAAAATGCCGGTCATATCGGCCCGTACTTTTCCGTGGGGACATTTTATACGTCTATAATTTTATATATGCTAACCTAAGGGAACCTAACATCTCGGATGTAGTATTTCACAACATTCCTGGCGGGTCCGCCCCCACTTCTAGGTGGGCACATTATATACGTCTATATCGTAATATAACCTAACCTAACCCATCTAGACCCTCGCTGTTAATGTTTTACAAAATCCCGGTCGCGTCGGCACGTACGTCTCGGTGCGGACATTATATACGTCTATAACGTTATATATCCTAACCTAAGGCAACTTAACCTCTCGGATGTAGTATTTCCCAACATTCTTGGCGGGTCGGACCCTACTTCTCGGTGGGCACATTATATACGTCTATATCGTAATATAACCTAAACTAACCCATCTAGAACCTCGCTGGTAATGTTTTACAAAATCCCGGTCGTGCCGGCCCGTACTTCTCCGTGGGGACATTATATACGTCTATATCGTTATATATCCTAACCTAAGGCAACCTAACATCTCGGATGTAGTATATTCCAATATTCCTGGCGGGGCGGCCCCTACTTTTCGGTGGGAACATTATTTACGTCTATAACGTAATATAACCTAACCTAACCCATCTAGACCCTCGCTGGTAATGTTTTACAAAATCCCGGTCTTGTCGGCCCGTACTTCTCCGTGGGGACATTATATACGTCTATATCGTTATATATCCTATCCTAAGGCAACTTAACATCTCCGATGTAGTATTATCCAACATTCCTGGCGGGGCGGCCCCTACTTCTCGGTGGGCACATTATATACGTCTATAACGTAATATAGCCTAACCTAACCCATCTAGCCTCTAGCTGGGAATGTTTTACAGAATCCCGGTCGTGTCGTCCCGTACGTCTCGGTGCGGACATTATATACGTCTATAACGTTATATATCCTAACCTAAGGCAACCTAACATCTCGGATGTAGTATTTTCCAACATTCCTGGCGGGGCGGCCCCTACTTCTCGGTGGGAACATTATTTACGTCTATAACGTAATATAACCTAACCTAACCCATCTAGACCCTCGCTGGTAATGTTTTACAAAATCCCGGTCGTGTCGGCCCGTACTTCTCCGTGGGGACATTATATACGTCTATATCGTTATATATCCTAACCTAAGGCAACTTAATATCTTCGATGTAGTATTCTCCAACATTCCTGGCGGGGCGGCACCTACTTCTCGGTGGGCACATTATATACGTCTATAACGTAATATAACCTAACCTAAGCCACCTACACCCTCGCTGGTAATGTTTCACAGAACCCCGTTCGTGTCTTCCCGTACGTCTCGAAGCCGGACATTATATACGTCTATAAAGTTACATATCCTAACCTAAGGCAACCTAACATCTCGAATGTAGTATTTCACAACATTCCTGGCGGGTCGGACCCACTTCTCGGTGGGAACATTATTTACGTCTATAACGTAATATAACCTAACCTAACCAATCTAGACCCTGGCTGGTAATGTTTTACAAAATCCCGGTCGTGTCGGCCCCTACTTCTCGGTGGGCACATTATATACGTCTATATCGTAATATAACCTAACCTAACCCATCTAGACCCTCGCTGGTAATGTTTTACAGAATCCCGGTCGTGTCGTCTCGTACGTCTCGTTGCGGACATTATATACGTCTATAACGTTATATATCCTAACCTAAGGGAACCTAACATCTCGGATGTAGTATTTCACAACATTCCTGGCTGGTCGGCCCCTACTTCTCGGTGGGCACATTATATACGTCTGTAACGTAATATAACCTAACCTAAGCCACATACACCCTCGCTGGTAATGTTTCACAGAATCCCGTTCATGTCTTCCCGTAAGTCTCGAAGCCGGACATTATATACGTCTATAACTTTATATATCCTAACCTAAGGGAACCTAACATCTCGGATGTAGTATTTCACAACATTCCTGGCTGGTCGGCCCCACTTCTCGGTGGGAACATTATATACGTTTATAACGTAATATAACCTAACCTAACCCATCTAGCCCCTCGCTTGTAATGTTTTACAGAATCCCGGTCGTGTCGGCCCGTACTTCTCCGTGGGGACATTATATACGTCTATAACGTTAAATATCCTAACCAAAGGCAACTTAACATCTCGGATGTAGTATTTTCGAACATTCCTGGCGGGTCGGACCCTACTTCTCGGTGGGCACATTATATATGTCTATATCGTAATATAACCTAAACTAACCCATCTAGAACCTCGCTGGTAATGTTTTCGAAAATCCCGGTCATATCGGCCCGTACTTTTCCGTGGGGACATTTTATACGTCTATAATTTTATATATGCTAACCTAAGGGAACCTAACATCTCGGATGTAGTATTTTCCGACATTCCTGGCGGGTCGGCCCCTACTTCTCGGTGGGCACATTATATACGTCTATAACGTAATATGATCTAACCTAAGCCACCTACACCCTCGCTGGTAATGTTTCACAGAATTCCGTTCGTGTCTTCCCGTACGTCTCGAAGCCGGACATTATATACGTCTATAAAGTTATATATCCTAACCTAAGGCAACCTAACATCTCGAATGTAGTATTTCACAACATTCCTGGCGGGTCGGCCCCACTTCTCGGTGGGAACATTATTTACGTCTATAACGTAATATAACCTAACCTAACCAATCTAGACCCTCGCTGGTAATGTTTTACAAAATCCCGGTCGTGTCGGCCCGTACTTGTCGGTGGGGACATTATTTACGTCTGTAACGTTATATATCCTTACCTAAGGGAACCTAACATCTGGGATGTAGTATTTCACAACATTCCTGGCGGGTCGGCCCCTACTTCTCGGTGGGCACATTATATACGTCTGTAACGTAATATAACCTAACCTAAGCCACCTACACCCTCGCTGGTAATGTTTCAGAGAATCCCGTTCGTGTCTTCCCGTACGTGTCGAAGCCGGACATTATATACGTCTATAACTTTATATATCCTAACCTAAGGGAACCTAACATCTCGGATGTAGTATTTCACAACATTCCCGGCTGGTCGGCCCCACTTCTCGGTGGGCACATTATATACGTCTATATCGTAATATAACCTAAACTAACCCATCTAGAACCTCGCTGGTAATGTTTTCGAAAATGCCGGTCATATCGGCCCGTACTTTTCCGTGGGGACATTTTATACGTCTATAATTTTATATATGCTAACCTAAGGGAACCTAACATCTCGGATGTAGTATTTTCCAACATTCCTGGCGGATCGGCCCCTACTTCTCGGTGGGAACATTATTTACGTCTATAACGTAATATAACCTAACCTAACCCATCTAGACCCTCGCTGGTAATGTTTTACAAAATCCCGGTCGTGTCGGCCCGTACTTCTCCGTGGGGACATTATATACGTCTATATCGTTGTATATCCTAACCTAAGGCAACCTAACATCTCGAATGTAGAATTTTCCAACATTCCTGGCGGGTCGGCCCCTACTTCTCGGTGGGCACATTATATACGTCTATATCGTAATATAACCTAACCTAACCCATCTAGACCCTCGCTGGTAATGTTTTACAAAATCCCGGTCGTGTCGGCCCGTACTTCTCTGTGGGGACATTATATACGTCTATATCGTTATATATCCTAACCTAAGGCAACCTAACATCTCGGATGTAGTATTTCACAACATACCTGGCGAGTCGGCCCCTACTTCTCGGTGGGCACATTATATACGTCTACATCGTAATATAACCTAACCTAACCCATCTAGACCCTCGCTGGTAATGTTTTGCAAATCCCGGTTGGGTCGGCCCGTACTTCGCGTTGGGGACATTATTTACGTCTATAACGTTATGTATCCTAACCTAAGGGAACCTAACATCTCGGATGTAGTATTTCACAACATTCCTGGCGGGTCGGCCCCTACTTCTCGGTGGGCACATTATATACGTCTATGTCGTAATATAACCTAAGCTAACCCATCTAGACCCTCGCTGGTAATGTTTTACAAAATTCCGGTCGTGTCGACCCGTACTTCTCGGTGAGGACATTGTATACGTCTATAACGTTATATATCCTAACCTAAGGGATCCTAACTTCTCGGATATAGTATTTTCCAACATTCCTGGCGGGCCGGCCCCTACTTCTCGGTGGGCACATTATATACGTCTATATCGCAATATAACCTAACGTAACCCATACAGACCCTCGCTGGTGATGTTTTAAAAAATCCCGGTCGTGTCTGCCCGTACTTCTCGGTGGGGACATTATATACGTCTATAACGTTATATATCCTAACCTAAGGGAACCTAACATCTCGAATGTAGTATTTTCCAACATTCCTGGCGGGTCGGCCCCTACTTCTCGGTGGGCACATTATATACGTCTATATCGTAATATAACCTAACCTAACCCATCTAGACCCTCACTGGTAATGTTTTACAAAATCCCGGTCGTGTCGACCCGTACTTCTCGGTGAGGACATTGTATACGTCTATAACGTTATATATCCTAACCTAAGGGAACCTAACATCTCGGATGTAGTATTTCACAACATTCCTGGCCGGTCGGCGCCAATTCTCGGTGGGATCATTATATACGTCTATAACGTAATATAACCTAACCTAACACATCTAGCCCCTAGCTGGGAATGTTTTACAGAATCCCGGTCGTGTCTGCCCGTACGTCTCGGTGGGGACATTATATACGTCTATAACCTTATATATCCTAACCCAAGGGAACCTAACATCTCGGATGCAGTATTTTCCAACATTCCTGGCGGGTCGGCCCCTACTTCTCGGTGGGCACATTATATACGTTTATATCGCCATATAACCTAACCTAACCCAACTAGACCCTCGCTGGTAATGTTTTACAAAATCCCGGGCGTGTCGGCCCGTACTTTGCCGTGGGGACATTATATACGTCTATAACTTCATATATCCTAACCTGAGAGAACCTAACATCTCGGATGTAGTATTTTCCAACATTCCTGGCGGGTCGGCCCCTACTTCTCGGTGGGCACATTATATACGTCTATATCGCAATATAACCTAACCTAACCCAACTAGACCCTCGCTGGTAATGTTTTACAAAATCCCGGTCGTGTCGGCCCGTACTTTGCCGTGGGGACATTATATACGTCTATATCGTTATATATCCTTACCTAAGGGAACATAACATCTCGGATGTAGTATTTTCCAACATTCCTGGCGGGCCGGCCCCTACTTCTCCGTGGGCACATTATATACGTCTATATCGCAATATAACCTAACCTAACCCATATAGACCCTCGCTGGTAATGTTTTACAAAATCCCGGTCTTATCGGCCCGTACTTCTCGGTGGGGACATTATATACGTCTATATCGTTATATATCCTAACCTAAGGGAACATAACATCTCAGATGTAGTATTTTCCAACATTCCTGGCGGGCCGGCCCCTACTTCTCGGTGGGCACATTATATACGTCCATATCGTAATATAACCTAACCCAACCCATCTAGACCCTCGCTGGTAATGTTTTACAAAATTCCGGTCGTGTCGGCCCGTACTTTGCCGTGGGGACATTATATACGTCTATAACGTTTTATATCCTAACCTAAGGGAACCTAACATCTCGGATGTAGTATTTTCCAACATTTCTGGCGGGTCGGCCCCTACTTCTCGGTGGGAACATTATATACGTCTATAACGTAATATAACCTAACCTAACCCACCTATACCCTTGCTGGTAATGTTTCACAGAATCCCGGTCGTGTCGGCTCGTACTTCTCGGTGGGAACATTATATACGTCCATAACGTTATATATCCTAACCTAAGGGAACCTAACATCTCGGATGTAGTATTTTCCAACATTCCTGGCGGGCCGGCCCCTACTTCTCGGTGGGCACATTACATACGTCCATATCGTAATATAACCCAAACTAACCCATCTAGACCCTCACTGGTAATGTTTTACAAAATTCTGGTCGTGTCGACCCGTACTTCTCGGTGAGGACATTGTATACGTCTATAATGTTACATATCCTAACCTAAGGGATCCTAACTTCTCGGATATAGTATTTTCCAACATTCCTGGCGGGTCGGCCCCTACTTCTCGGTGGGCACATTATATACGTCTATATCGTAATATAACCTAACCTAACCCATCTAGACCCTCGCTGGTAATGTTTTACAAAATCCCGGTCTTATCAGCCCGTACTTCTCGGTGGGGACATTATATACGTCTATATCGTTATATATCCTAACCTAAGGGAACATAACGTCTCAGATGTAGTATTTTCCAACATTCCTGGCGGGCCGGCCCCTACTTCTCGGTGGGCACATTATCTACGTCCATATCGTAATATAACCTAACCTAACCCATCTAGACCCTCGCTGGTAATGTTTTACAAAATTCCGGTCGTGTCGGCCCGTACTTTGCCGTGGGGACATTATATACGTCTGTAACGTTTTATATCCTAACCTAAGGGAACCTAACATCTCGGATGTAGTATTTTCCAACATTTCTGGCGGGTCGGCCCCTACTTCTCGGTGGGAACATTATATACGTCTGTAACGTAATATAACCTAACCTAACCCACCTAGACCCTTGCTGGTAATGTTTCACAGAATCCCGGTCGTGTCGGCTCGTACTTCTCGGTGGGAACATTATATACGTCCATAACGTTATATATCCTAACCTAAGGGAACCTAACATCTCGGATGTAGTATTTTCCAACATTCCTGGCGGGCCGGCCCCTACTTCTCGGTGGGCACATTACATACGTCCATATCGTAATATAACCCAAACTAACCCATCTAGACCCTCGCTGGTAACGTTTTACAAAATTCCGGTCGTGTCGGCCCGTACTTTGCCGTGGGGACATTATATACGTCTATAACGTTATATATCCTAACCTAAGGGAACCTAACATCTCGAATGTAGTATTTTCCAACATTCCTGGCGGGTCGGCCCCTACTTCTCGGTGGGCACATTATATACGTCTATATCGTAATATAACCTAATCTAACCCATCTAGACCCCCACTGGTAATGTTTTACAAAATCCCGGTCGTGTCGACCCGTACTTCTCGGTGAGGACATTGTATACGTCTATAACGTTATATATCCTAACCTAAGGGAACCTAACATCTCGGATGTAGTATTTCACAACATTCCTGGCCGGTCGGCGCCAATTCTCGGTGGGATCATTATATACGTCTATAACGTAATATAACGTAACCTAACACATCTAGCACCTAGCTGGGAATGTTTTAAAAAATCCCGGTCGTGTCTGCCCGTACTTCTCGGTGGGGACATTATATACGTCTATAACGTTATATATCCTAACCGAAGGGAACCTAACATCTCGAATGTAGTATTTTCCAACATTCCTGGCGGGTCGGCCCCTACTTCTCGGTGGGCACATTATATACGTCTATATCGTAATATAACCTAACCTAACCCATCTAGACCCTCACTGGTAATGTTTTACAAAATTCCGGTCGTGTCGACCCGTACTTCTCGGTGAGGACATTGTATACGTCTATAACGTTATATATCCTAACCTAAGGGATCCTAACTTCTCGGATATAGTATTTTCCAACATTCCTGGCGGGCCGGCCCCTACTTCTCGGTGGGCACATTATATACGTCTATATCGCAATATAACCTAACGTAACCCATATAGACCCTCGCTGGTGATGTTTTAAAAAATCCCGGTCGTGTCTGCCCGTACTTCTCGGTGGGGACATTATATACGTCTATGTTATATATCCTAACCTAAGGGAACCTAACATCTCGAATGTAGTATTTTCCAACATTCCTGGCGGGTCGGCCCCTACTTCTCGGTGGGCACATTATATACGTCTATATCGTAATATAACCTAACCTAACCCATCTAGACCCTCACTGGTAATGTTTTACAAAATTCCGGTCGTGTCGACCCGTACTTCTCGGTGAGGACATTATATACGTCTGTAACGTTTTATATCCTAACCTAAGGGAACCTAACATCTCGGATGTAGTATTTTCCAACATTCCTGGCGGGTCGGCCCCTACTTCTCGGTGGGCACATTATATACGTCTATATCGCAATATAACCTAACCTAACCCAACTAGACCCTCGCTGGTAATGTTTTACAAAATCCCGGTCGTGTCGGCCCGTACTTTGCCGTGGGGACATTATATACGTCTATATCGTTATATATCCTTACCTAAGGGAACATAACATCTCGGATGTAGTATTTTCCAACATTCCTGGCGGGCCGGCCCCTACTTCTCCGTGGGCACATTATATACGTCTATATCGCAATATAACCTAACCTAACCCATATAGACCCTCGCTGGTAATGTTTTACAAAATCCCGGTCTTATCGGCCCGTACTTCTCGGTGGGGACATTATATACGTCTATATCGTTATATATCCTAACCTAAGGGAACATAACATCTCAGATGTAGTATTTTCCAACATTCCTGGCGGGCCGGCCCCTACTTCTCGGTGGGCACATTATATACGTCCATATCGTAATATAACCTAACCCAACCCATCTAGACCCTCGCTGGTAATGTTTTACAAAATTCCGGTCGTGTCGGCCCGTACTTTGCCGTGGGGACATTATATACGTCTATATCGTTTTATATCCTAACCTAAGGGAACCTAACATCTCGGATGTAGTATTTTCCAACATTTCTGGCGGGTCGGCCCCTACTTCTCGGTGGGAACATTATATACGTCTATAACGTAATATAACCTAACCTAACCCACCTATACCCTTGCTGGTAATGTTTCACAGAATCCCGGTCGTGTCGGCTCGTACTTCTCGGTGGGAACATTATATACGTCCATAACGTTATATATCCTAACCTAAGGGAACCTAACATCTCGGATGTAGTATTTTCCAACATTCCTGGCGGGCCGGCCCCTACTTCTCGGTGGGCACATTACATACGTCCATATCGTAATATAACCCAAACTAACCCATCTAGACCCTCACTGGTAATGTTTTACAAAATTCTGGTCGTGTCGACCCGTACTTCTCGGTGAGGACATTGTATACGTCTATAATGTTACATATCCTAACCTAAGGGATCCTAACTTCTCGGATATAGTATTTTCCAACATTCCTGGCGGGTCGGCCCCTACTTCTCGGTGGGCACATTATATACGTCTATATCGTAATATAACCTAACCTAACCCATCTAGACCCTCGCTGGTAATGTTTTACAAAATCCCGGTCTTATCAGCCCGTACTTCTCGGTGGGGACATTATATACGTCTATATCGTTATATATCCTAACCTAAGGGAACATAACATCTCAGATGTAGTATTTTCCAACATTCCTGGCGGGCCGGCCCCTACTTCTCGGTGGGCACATTATCTACGTCCATATCGTAATATAACCTAACCTAACCCATCTAGACCCTCGCTGGTAATGTTTTACAAAATTCCGGTCGTGTCGGCCCGTACTTTGCCGTGGGGACATTATATACGTCTGTAACGTTTTATATCCTAACCTAAGGGAACCTAACATCTCGGATGTAGTATTTTCCAACATTTCTGGCGGGTCGGCCCCTACTTCTCGGTGGGAACATTATATACGTCTGTAACGTAATATAACCTAACCTAACCCACCTAGACCCTTGCTGGTAATGTTTCACAGAATCCCGGTCGTGTCGGCTCGTACTTCTCGGTGAGAACATTATATACGTCCATAACGTTATATATCCTAACCTAAGGGAACCTAACATCTCGGATGTAGTATTTTCCAACATTCCTGGCGGGCCGGCCCCTACTTCTCGGTGGGCACATTACATACGTCTATATCGTAATATAACCTAATCTAACCCATCTAGACGCCCACTGGTAATGTTTTACAAAATCCCGGTCGTGTCGACCCGTACTTCTCGGTGAGGACATTGTATACGTCTATAACGTTATATATCCTAACCTAAGGGAACCTAACATCTCGGATGTAGTATTTCACAACATTCCTGGCCGGTCGGCGCCAATTCTCGGTGGGATCATTATATACGTCTATAACGTAATATAACCTAACCTAACACATCTAGCACCTAGCTGGGAATGTTTTAAAAAATCCCGGTCGTGTCTGCCCGTACTTCTCGGTGGGGACATTATATACGTCTATATCGTTATATATCCTAACCTAAGGGAACATAACATCTCAGATGTAGTATTTTCCAACATTCCTGGCGGGCCGGCCCCTACTTCTCGGTGGGCACATTATATACGTCCATATCGTAATATAACCTAACCCAACCCATCTAGACCCTCGCTGGTAATGTTTTACAAAATCCCGGTCGTGTCTGCCCGTACGTCTCGGTGGGGACATTATATACGTCTATAACCTTATATATCCTAACCCAAGGGAACCTAACATCTCGGATGTAGTATTTTCCAACATTCCTGGCGGGTCGGCCCCTACTTCTCGGTGGGCACATTATATACGTCTATATCGCCATATAACCTAACCTAACCCAACTAGACCCTCGCTGGTAATGTTTTACAAAATCCCGGGCGTGTCGGCCCGTACTTTGCCGTGGGGACATTATATACGTCTATAACTTCATATATCCTACCCTGAGGGAACCTAACATCTCGGATGTAGTATTTTCCAACATTCCTGGCGGGTCGGCCCCTACTTCTCGGTGGGCACATTATATACGTCTATATCGCAATATAACCTAACCCAACCCAACTAGACCCTCGCTGGTAATGTTTTACAAAATCCCTGTCGTGTCGGCCCGTACTTCTCGGAGGGGACATTATATACGTCTATATCGTTATATATCCTTACCTAAGGGAACATAACATCTCGGATGTAGTATGTTCCAACATTCCTGGCATGCCGGCCCCTACTTCTCGGTGGGCACATTATATACGTCTATATCGCAATATAACCTAACCTAACCCATATAGACCCTCGCTGGTGATGTTTTAAAAAATCCCGGTCGTGTCTGCCCGTACTTCTCGGTGGGGACATTATATACGTCTATAACGTTATATATCCTAACCCATGGGAACCTAACATCTCGGATGTAGTATTTTCCAACATTCCTGGCGGGTCGACCCCTACTTCTCGGTGGACACATTATATACGTCTATATCGTAATATAACCTAACCTAACCCATCTAGACCCTCGCTGGTAATGTTTTACAAAATCCCGGTCGTGTCGGCCCGTACTTCTCTGTGGGGACATTATATACGTCTATATCGTTATATATCCTAACCTAAGGCAACCTAACATCTCGGATGTAGTATTTTCCAACATTCCTGGCGGGGCGGCCGCTACTTCTCGGTGGGAACATTATATACTTCTATATCGTAATATAACCTAACCTAACCCATCTAGACCCTCGCTGGTAATGTTTCACAAAATCCCGGTCGTGTCGGCCCGTACTTCTCGGTGGGGACATTATTTACGTCTAGGACGTTATATATCCTAACCTAAGGGAACCTAACTTCTCGGATGTGGTATTTCACAACATTCCTGCCGGGACGGCGCCAATTCTCGGTGGGCACATTATATACGTCTATACCGTAATATAACCTAACCTAACCCATCTAGACCCTTGCTGGTAATGTTTTACAGAATCCCGGTCGTGTCGTCTCGTACGTCTCGGTGCGGACATTATATACGTCTATAACGTAATATATCCTAACCTAAGGGAACCTAACATCTCGGATGTAGTATTTCACAACATACCTGGCGAGTCGGCCCCTACTTCTCGGTGGGCACATTATATACGTCTATAACGCAATATAACCTAACCCAACCCAACTAGACCCTCGCTGGTAATGTTTTACAAAATCCCTGTCGTGTCGGCCCGTACTTCTCGGAGGGGACATTATATACGTCTATATCGTTATATATCCTTACCTAAGGGAACATAACATCTCGGATGTAGTATGTTCCAACATTCCTGGCATGCCGGCCCCTACTTCTCGGTGGGCACATTATATACGTCTATATCGCAATATAACCTAACCTAACCCATATAGACCCTCGCTGGTGATGTTTTAAAAAATCCCGGTCGTGTCTGCCCGTACTTCTCGGTGGGGACATTATATACGTCTATAACGTTATATATCCTAACCCATGGGAACCTAACATCTCGGATGTAGTATTTTCCAACATTCCTGGCGGGTCGACCCCTACTTCTCGGTGGACACATTATATACGTCTATATCGTAATATAACCTAACCTAACCCATCTAGACCCTCGCTGGTAATGTTTTACAAAATCCCGGTCGTGTCGGCCCGTACTTCTCTGTGGGGACATTATATACGTCTATATCGTTATATATCCTAACCTAAGGCAACCTAACATCTCGGATGTAGTATTTTCCAACATTCCTGGCGGGGCGGCCGCTACTTCTCGGTGGGAACATTATATACTTCTATATCGTAATATAACCTAACCTAACCCATCTAGACCCTCGCTGGTAATGTTTCACAAAATCCCGGTCGTGTCGGCCCGTACTTCTCGGTGGGGACATTATTTACGTCTATGACGTTATATATCCTAACCTAAGGGAACCTAACTTCTCGGATGTGGTATTTCACAACATTCCTGCCGGGACGGCGCCAATTCTCGGTGGGCACATTATATACGTCTATACCGTAATATAACCTAACCTAACCCATCTAGACCCTTGCTGGTAATGTTTTACAGAATCCCGGTCGTGTCGTCTCGTACGTCTCGGTGCGGACATTATATACGTCTATAACGTAATATATCCTAACCTAAGGGAACCTAACATCTCGGATGTAGTATTTCACAACATACCTGGCGAGTCGGCCCCTACTTCTCGGTGGGCACATTATATACGTCTACATCGTAATATAACCTAACCTAACCCATCTAGACCCTCGCTGGTAATGTTTTGCAAATCCCGGTTGTGTCGGCCCGTACTTCGCGTTGGGGACATTATTTACGTCTATAACGTTATGTATCCTAACCTAAGGGAACCTAACATCTCGGATGTAGTATTTCACAACATTCCTGGCGGGTCGGCCCCTACTTCTCGGTGGGCACATTATATACGTCTATGTCGTAATATAACCTAAGCTAACCCATCTAGACCCTCGCTGGTAATGTTTTACAAAATTCCGGTCGTGTCGACCCGTACTTCTCGGTGAGGACATTGTATACGTCTATAACGTTATATATCCTAACCTAAGGGATCCTAACTTCTCGGATATAGTATTTTCCAACATTCCTGGCGGGCCGGCCCCTACTTCTCGGTGGGCACATTATATACGTCTATATCGCAATATAACCTAACGTAACCCATATAGACCCTCGCTGGTGATGTTTTAAAAAATCCCGGTCGTGTCTGCCCGTACTTCTCGGTGGGGACATTATATACGTCTATAACGTTATATATCCTAACCTAAGGGAACCTAACATCTCGAATGTAGTATTTTCCAACATTCCTGGCGGGTCGGCCCCTACTTCTCGGTGGGCACATTATATACGTCTATATCGTAATATAACCTAACCTAACCCATCTAGACCCTCACTGGTAATGTTTTACAAAATCCCGGTCGTGTCGACCCGTACTTCTCGGTGAGGACATTGTATACGTCTATAACGTTATTTATCCTAACCTAAGGGAACCTAACATCTCGGATGTAGTATTTCACAACATTCCTGGCCGGTCGGCGCCAATTCTCGGTGGGATCATTATATACGTCTATAACGTAATATAACCTAACCTAACACATCTAGCCCCTAGCTGGGAATGTTTTACAGAATCCCGGTCGTGTCTGCCCGTACGTCTCGGTGGGGACATTATATACGTCTATAACCTTATATATCCTAACCCAAGGGAACCTAACATCTCGGATGTAGTATTTTCCAACATTCCTGGCGGGTCGGCCCCTACTTCTCGGTGGGCACATTATATACGTCTATATCGCCATATAACCTAACCTAACACAACTAGACCCTCGCTGGTAATGTTTTACAAAATCCCGGGCGTGTCGGCCCGTACTTTGCCGTGGGGACATTATATACGTCTATAACTTCATATATCCTAACCTGAGAGAACCTAACATCTCGGATGTAGTATTTTCCAACATTCCTGGCGGGTCGGCCCCTACTTCTCGGTGGGCACATTATATACGTCTATATCGTAATATAACCTAACCTAACCCATCTAGACCCTCGCTGGTAATGTTTTACAAAATCCCGGTCTTATCAGCCCGTACTTCTCGGTGGGGACATTATATACGTCTATATCGTTATATATCCTAACCTAAGGGAACATAACATCTCAGATGTAGTATTTTCCAACATTCCTGGCGGGCCGGCCCCTACTTCTCGGTGGGCACATTATCTACGTCCATATCGTAATATAACCTAACCTAACCCATCTAGACCCTCGCTGGTAATGTTTTACAAAATTCCGGTCGTGTCGGCCCGTACTTTGCCGTGGGGACATTATATACGTCTGTAACGTTTTATATCCTAACCTAAGGGAACCTAACATCTCGGATGTAGTATTTTCCAACATTTCTGGCGGGTCGGCCCCTACTTCTCGGTGGGAACATTATATACGTCTGTAACGTAATATAACCTAACCTAACCCACCTAGACCCTTGCTGGTAATGTTTCACAGAATCCCGGTCGTGTCGGCTCGTACTTCTCGGTGGGAACATTATATACGTCTGTAACGTAATATAACCTAACCTAACCCACCTAGACCCTTGCTGGTAATGTTTCACAGAATCCCGGTCGTGTCGGCTCGTACTTCTCGGTGGGAACATTATATACGTCCATAACGTTATATATCCTAACCTAAGGGAACCTAACATCTCGGATGTAGTATTTTCCAACATTCCTGGCGGGCCGGCCCCTACTTCTCGGTGGGCACATTACATACGTCCATATCGTAATATAACCCAAACTAACCCATCTAGACCCTCGCTGGTAACGTTTTACAAAATTCCGGTCGTGTCGGCCCGTACTTTGCCGTGGGGACATTATATACGTCTATAACGTTATATATCCTAACCTAAGGGAACCTAACATCTCGAATGTAGTATTTTCCAACATTCCTGGCGGGTCGGCCCCTACTTCTCGGTGGGCACATTATATACGTCTATATCGTAATATAACCTAATCTAACCCATCTAGACCCCCACTGGTAATGTTTTACAAAATCCCGGTCGTGTCGACCCGTACTTCTCGGTGAGGACATTGTATACGTCTATAACGTTATATATCCTAACCTAAGGGAACCTAACATCTCGGATGTAGTATTTCACAACATTCCTGGCCGGTCGGCGCCAATTCTCGGTGGGATCATTATATACGTCTATAACGTAATATAACCTAACCTAACACATCTAGCACCTAGCTGGGAATGTTTTAAAAAATCCCGGTCGTGTCTGCCCGTACTTCTCGGTGGGGACATTATATACGTCTATAACGTTATATATCCTAACCGAAGGGAACCTAACATCTCGAATGTAGTATTTTCCAACATTCCTGGCGGGTCGGCCCCTACTTCTCGGTGGGCACATTATATACGTCTATATCGTAATATAACCTAACCTAACCCATCTAGACCCTCACTGGTAATGTTTTACAAAATTCCGGTCGTGTCGACCCGTACTTCACGGTGAGGACATTGTATACGTCTATAACGTTATATATCCTAACCTAAGGGATCCTAACTTCTCGGATATAGTATTTTCCAACATTCCTGGCGGGTCGGCCCCTACTTCTCGGTGGGCACATTATATACGTCTATATCGTAATATAACCTAACCTAACCCATCTAGACCCTCGCTGGTAATGTTTTACAAAATCCCGGTCTTATCGGCCCGTACTTCTCGGTGGGGACATTATATACGTCTATATCGTTATATATCCTAACCTAAGGGAACATAACATCTCAGATGTAGTATTTTCCAACATTCGTGGCGGGCCGGCCCCTACTTCTCGGTGGGCACATTATATACGTCCATATCGTAATATAACCTAACCTAACCCATCTAGACCCTCGCTGGTAATGTTTTACAAAATTCCGGTCGTGTCGGCCCGTACTTTGCCGTGGGGACATTATATACGTCTGTAACGTTTTATATCCTAACCTAAGGGAACCTAACATCTCGGATGTAGTATTTTCCAACATTTCTGGCGGGTCGGCCCCTACTTCTCGGTGGGAACATTATATACGTCTGTAACGTAATATAACCTAACCTAACCCACCTAGACCCTTGCTGGTAATGTTTCACAGAATCCCGGTCGTATCGGCTCGTACTTCTCGGTGGGAACATTATATACGTCTATAACGTTATATATCCTAACCTAAGGGAACCTAACATCTCGGATGTAGTATTTTCCAACATTCCTGGCGGGCCGGCCCCTACTTCTCGGTGGGCACATTACATACGTCCATATCGTAATATAACCCAACCTAACCCATCTAGACCCTCGCTGGTAACGTTTTACAAAATTCCGGTCGTGTCGGCCCGTACTTTGCCGTGGGGACATTATATACGTCTATAACGTTATATATCCTAACCTAAGGGATCCTAACTTCTCGGATATAGTATTTTCCAACATTCCTGGCGGGTCGGCCCCTACTTCTCGGTGGGCACATTATATACGTCTATATCGTAATATAACCTAACCTAACCCATCTAGACCCTCGCTGGTAATGTTTTACAAAATCCCGGTCTTATCGGCCCGTACTTCTCGGTGGGGACATTATATACGTCTATATCGTTATATATCCTAACCTAAGGGAACATAACATCTCAGATGTAGTATTTTCCAACATTCCTGGCGGGCCGGCCCCTACTTCTCGGTGGGCACATTATATACGTCCATATCGTAATATAACCTAACCCAACCCATCTAGACCCTCGCTGGTAATGTTTTACAAAATTCCGGTCGTGTCGGCCCGTACTTTGCCGTGGGGACATTATATACGTCTATAACGTTTTATATCCTAACCTAAGGGAACCTAACATCTCGGATGTAGTATTTCACAACATTCCTGGCCGGTCGGCGCCAATTCTCGGTGGGATCATTATATACGTCTATAACGTAATATAACCTAACCTAACACATCTAGCCCCTAGCTGGGAATGTTTTACAGAATCCCGGTCGTGTCTGCCCGTACGTCTCGGTGGGGACATTATATACGTCTATAACCTTATATATCCTAACCCAAGGGAACCTAACATCTCGGATGTAGTATTTTCCAACATTCCTGGCGGGTCGGCCCCTACTTCTCGGTGGGCACATTATATACGTCTATATCGCCA
This sequence comes from Xylocopa violacea, assembly GCA_963969225.1. Lineage (NCBI taxonomy): Eukaryota > Metazoa > Arthropoda > Insecta > Hymenoptera > Apidae > Xylocopa > Xylocopa violacea. The sequence continues at coordinate 1,783,021 of CAXAJV010000481.1, forward strand.
TATAACCTAACCTAACCCAACTAGACCCTCGCTGGTAATGTTTTACAAAATCCCGGGCGTGTCGGCCCGTACTTTGCCGTGGGGACATTATATACGTCTATAACTTCATATATCCTACCCTGAGGGAACCTAACATCTCGGATGTAGTATTTTCCAACATTCCTGGCGGGTCGGCCCCTACTTCTCGGTGGGCACATTATATACGTCTATATCGCAATATAACCTAACCCAACCCAACTAGACCCTCGCTGGTAATGTTTTACAAAATCCCTGTCGTGTCGGCCCGTACTTCTCGGAGGGGACATTATATACGTCTATATCGTTATATATCCTTACCTAAGGGAACATAACATCTCGGATGTAGTATTTTCCAACATTCCTGGCATGCCGGCCCCTACTTCTCGGTGGGCACATTATATACGTCTATATCGCAATATAACCTAACCTAACCCATATAGACCCTCGCTGGTGATGTTTTAAAAAATCCCGGTCGTGTCTGCCCGTACTTCTCGGTGGGGACATTATATACGTCTATAACGTTATATATCCTAACCCATGGGAACCTAACATCTCGGATGTAGTATTTTCCAACATTCCTGGCGGGTCGGCCCCTACTTCTCGGTGGGCACATTATATACGTCTATATCGCAATATAACCTAACGTAACCCAACTAGACCCTCGCTGGTAATGTTTTACAAAATCCCGGTCGTGTCGGCCCGCACTTCTCGGTGGGGACATTATATACGTCTATATCGTTATATATCCTAACCTAAGGGAACATTACATCTCAGATGTAGTATTTTCCAACATTCCTGGCGGGCCGGCCCCTACTTCTCGGTGGGCACATTATATACGTCCATATCGTAATATAACCTAACCTAACCCATCTAGACCCTCGCTGGTAATGTTTTACAAAATTCCGGTCGTGTCGGCCCGTACTTTGCCGTGGGGACATTATATACGTCTATAACCTTTTATATCCTAACCTAAGGGAACCTAACATCTCGGAAGTAGTATTTTCCAACATTTCTGGCGGGTCGGCCCCTACTTCTCGGTGGGAACATTATATACGTCTATAACGTAATATAACCTAACCTAACCCACCTAGACCCTTGCTGGTAATGTTTCACAGAATCCCGGTCGTGTCGGCTCGTACTTCTCGGTGGGGACATTATATACGTCTATAACCTTATATATCCTAACCCAAGGGAACCTAACATCTCGGATGTAGTATTTTCCAACATTCCTGGCGGGTCGGCCCCTACTTCTCGGTGGGCACATTATATACGTCTATATCGCCATATAACCTAACCTAACCCAACTAGACCCTCGCTGGTAATGTTTTACAAAATCCCGGGCGTGTCGGCCCGTACTTTGCCGTGGGGACATTATATACGTCTATAACTTCATATATCCTAACCTGAGGGAACCTAACATCTCGGATGTAGTATTTTCCAACATTCCTGGCGGGTCGGCCCCTACTTCTCGGTGGGCACATTATATACGTCTATATCGCAATATAACCTAACCCAACCCAACTAGACCCTCGCTGGTAATGTTTTACAAAATCCCTGTCGTGTCGGCCCGTACTTCTCGGAGGGGACATTATATACGTCTATATCGTTATATATCCTTACCTAAGGGAACATAACATCTCGGATGTAGTATTTTCCAACATTCCTGGCGTGCCGGCCCCTACTTGTCGGTGGGCACATTATATACGTCTATATCGCAATATAACCTAACCTAACCCATATAGACCCTCGCTGGTGATGTTTTAAAAAATCCCGGTCGTGTCGGCCCGCACTTCTCGGTGGGGACATTATATACGTCTATATCGTTATATATCCTAACCTAAGGGAACATAACATCTCAGATGTAGTATTTTCCAACATTCCTGGCGGGCCGGCCCCTACTTCTCGGTGGGCACATTATATACGTCTATATCGCAATATAACCTAACCCAACCCAACTAGACCCTCGCTGGTAATGTTTTACAAAATCCCTGTCGTGTCTGCCCGTACTTCTCGGTGGGGACATTATATGCGTCTATAACGTTATATATCCTAACCTAAGGGAACCTAACATCTCGGAAGTAGTATTTTCCAACATTTCTGGCGGGTCGGCACCTACTTCTCGGTGGGAACATTATATACGTCTATAACGTAATATAACCTAACCTAACCCACCTAGACCCTTGCTGGTAATGTTTCACAGAATCCCGGTCGTGTCGGCTCGTACTTCTCGGTGGGGACATTATATACGTCTATAACGTTATATATCCTAACCTAAGGGAACCTAACATCTCGGATGTAGTATTTTCCAACATTCCTGGCGGGTCGGCCCCTACTTCTCGGTGGGCACATTATATACGTCTATATCGTAATATAACCTAACCTATCCCATCTAGACCCTCGCTGGTAATGTTTTACAAAATTCTGGTCGTGTCGGCCCGTACTTTGCCGTGGGGACATTATATACGTCTATAACGTTTTATATCCTAACCTAAGGGAACATAACATCTCAGATGTAGTATTTTCCAACATTCCTGGCGGGCCGGCCCCTACTTCTCGGTGGGCACATTATATACGTCCATATCGTAATATAATCTAACCTAACCCATCTAGACCCTCGCTGGTAATGTTTTACAAAATTCCGGTCGTGTCGGCCCGTACTTTGCCATGGGGACATTATATACGTCTATAACGTTTTATATCCTAACCTAAGGGAACATAACATCTCAGATGTAGTATTTTCCAACATTCCTGGCGGGCCGGCCCCTACTTCTCGGTGGGCACATTATATACGTCCATATCGTAATATAACCTAACCTAACCCATCTAGACCCTCGCTGGTAATGTTTTACAAAATTCCGGTCGTGTCGGCCCGTACTTTGCCGTGGGGACATTATATACGTCTATAACCTTTTATATCCTAACCTAAGGGAACCTAACATCTCGGAAGTAGTATTTTCCAACATTTCTGGCGGGTCGGCCCCTACTTCTCGGTGGGAACATTATATACGTCTATAACGTAATATAACCTAACCTAACCCACCTAGACCCTTGCTGGTAATGTCTCACAGAATCCCGGTCGTGTCGGCTCGTACTTCTCGGTGGGGACATTATATACGTCTATAACGTTATATATCCTAACCTAAGGGAACCTAACATCTCGGATGTAGTATTTTCCAACATTCCTGGCGGGTCGGCCCCTACTTCTCGGTGGGCACATTATATACGTCTATATCGTAATATAACCTAACCTAACCCACCTAGACCCTTGCTGGTAATGTTTCACAGAATCCCGGTCGTGTCGGCTCGTACTTCTCGGTGGGGACATTATATACGTCTATAACGTTATATATCCTAACCTAAGGGAACCTAACATCTCGGATGTAGTATTTTCCAACATTCCTGGCGGGTCGGCCCCTACTTCTCGGTGGGCACATTATATACGTCTATATCGTAATATAACCTAACCTAACCCATCTAGACCCTCGCTGGTAATGTTTTACAAAATTCCGGTCGTGTCGGCCCGTACTTTGCCGTGGGGAAATTATATACGTCTATAACGTTTTATATCCTAACCTAAGGGAACATAACATCTCAGATGTAGTATTTTCCAACATTCCTGGCGGGCCGGCCCCTACTTCTCGGTGGGCACATTATATACGTCCATATCGTAATATAATCTAACCTAACCCATCTAGACCCTCGCTGGTAATGTTTTACAAAATTCCGGTCGTGTCGGCCCGTACTTTGCCGTGGGGACATTATATACGTCTATAACGCTTTATATCCTAACCTAAGGGAACCTAACATCTCGGATGTAGTATTTTCCAACATTCCTGGCGGGCCGGCCCCTACCTCTCGGTGGGCAAATTATATACGTCTATATCGCAATATAACCTAACCTAACCCATATAGACCCTCGCTGGTGATGTTTTAAAAAATCCCTGTCGTGTCTGCCCGTACTTCTCGGTGGGGACATTATATACGTCTATAACGTTATATATCCTAACCCAAGGGAACCTAACATATCGGATGTAGTATTTTCCAACATTCCTGGCGTGTCGGCCCCTACTTCTCGGTGGGCACATTATATACGTCTATATCGCAATATAACCTAACCTAACCCAACTAGACCCTCGCTGGTAATGTTTTACAAAATCCCGGTCGTGTCTGCCCGTACTTCTCGGTGGGGACATTATATACGTCTATAACGTTATATATCCTAACCCAAGGGAACCTAACCTCTCGGATGTAGTATTTTCCAACATTTCTGGCGGGTCGGCCCCTACTTCTCGGTGGGCACATTATATACGTCTATATCGCAATATAACCTAACCCAACCCAACTAGACCCTCGCTGGTAATGTTTTACAAAATCCCTGTCGTGTCGGCCCGTACTTCTCGGAGGGGACATTATATACGTCTATATCGTTACATATCCTTACCTAAGGGAACATAACATCTCGGATGTAGTATTTTCCAACATTCCTGGCGGGCCGGCCCCTACTTCTCGGTGGGCACATTATATACGTCTATATCGCAATATAACCTAACCTAACCCATATAGACCCTCGCTGGTGATGTTTGAAAAATCCCGGTCGTGTCTGCCCGTACTTCTAGGTGGGGACATTATATACGTCTATAACGTTATATATCCTAACCCATGGGAACCTAACATGTCGGATGTAGTATTTTCCAACATTCCTGGCGGGTCGGCCCCTACTTCTCGGTGGGCACATTATATACGTCTATATCGCAATATAACCTAACCTAACCCAACTAGACCCTCGCTGGTAATGTTTTACAAAATCCCGGTCGTGTCGGCCCGCACTTCTCGGTGGGGACATTATATACGTCTATATCGTTATATATCCTAACCTAAGGGAACATAACATCTCGGATGTAGTATTTTCCAACATTCCTGGCGGGCCGGCCCCTACTTCTCGGTGGGCACATTATATACGTCCATATCGTAATATAACCTAACCTAACCCATCTAGACCCTCGCTGGTAATGTTTTACAAAATTCCGGTCGTGTCGGCCCGTACTTTGCCGTGGGGACATTATATACGTCTATAACCTTTTATATCCTAACCTAAGGGAACCTAACATCTCGGAAGTAGTATTTTCCAACATTTCTGGCGGGTCGGCCCCTACTTCTCGGTGGGCACATTATATACGTCTATATCGCAATATAACCTAACCTAACCCAACTAGACCCTCGCTGGTAATGTTTTACAAAATCCCGGTCGTGTCGGCCCGCACTTCTCGGTGGGGACATTATATACGTCTATATCGTTATATATCCTAACCTAAGGGAACATAACATCTCAGATGTAGTATTTTCCAACATTCCTGGCGGGCCGGCCCCTACTTCTCGGTGGGCACATTATATACGTCCATATCGTAATATAACCTAACCTAACCCATCTAGACCCTCGCTGGTAATGTTTTACAAAATTCCGGTCGTGTCGGCCCGTACTTTGCCGTGGGGACATTATATACGTCTATAACCTTTTATATCCTAACCTAAGGGAACCTAACATCTCGGAAGTAGTATTTTCCAACATTTCTGGCGGGTCGGCCCCTACTTCTCGGTGGGAACATTATATACGTCTATAACGTAATATAACCTAACCTAACCCACCTAGACCCTTGCTGGTAATGTTTCACAGAATCCCGGTCGTGTCGGCTCGTACTTCTCGGTGGGGACATTATATACGTCTATAACGTTATATATCCTAACCCAAGGGAACCTAACATCTCGGATGTAGTATTTTCCAACATTCCTGGCGGGTCGGCCCCTACTTCTCGGTCGGCAAATTATATACGTCCATATCGTAATATAACCTAACCTAACCCATCTAGACCCTCGCTGGTAATGTTTTACAAAATCCCGGGCGTGTCGGCCCGTACTTTGCCGTGGGGACATTATATACGTCTATAACTTCATATATCCTAACCTGAGAGAACCTAACATCTCGGATGTAGTATTTTCCAACATTTCTGGCGGGCCGGCCCCTACCTCTCGGTGGGCACATTATATACGTCTATATCGCAATATAACCTAACCTAACCCATATAGACCCTCGCTGGTGATGTTTTAAAAAATCCCTGTCGTGTCTGCCCGTACTTCTCGCTGGGGACATTATATACGTCTATAACGTTATATATCCTAACTCAAGGGAACCTAACATCTCGGATGTAGTATTTTCCAACATTCCTGGCGGGTCGGCCCCTACTTCTCGGTGGGCACATTATATACGTCTATATCGTAATATAACCTAATCTAACCCATCTAGACCCTCACTGGTAATGTTTTACAAAATCCCGGTCGTGTCGACCCGTACTTCTCGGTGAGGACATTGTATACGTCTATAACGTTATATATCCTAACCTAAGGGAACCTAACATCTCGGATGTAGTATTTCACAACATTCCTGGCCGGTCGGCGCCAATTCTCGGTGGGATCATTATATACGTCTATAACGTAATATAAGCTAACCTAACACATCTAGCCCCTAGCTGGGAATGTTTTACAGAATCCCGGTCGTGTCTGCCCGTACGTCTCGGTGGGGACATTATATACTTCTATAACCTTATATATCCTAACCTGAGGGAACCTAACATCTCGGATGTAGTATTTTCCAACATTCCTGGCGGGTCGGCCCCTACTTCTCGGTGGGCACATTATATACGTCTATATCGCAATATAACCTAACCTAACCCAACTAGACCCTCGCTGGTAATGTTTTACAAAATCCCGGTCGTGTCGGCCCGCACTTCTCGGTGGGGACATTATATACGTCTATATCGTTATATATCCTAACCTAAGGGAACATAACATCTCAGATGTAGTATTTTCCAACATTCCTGGCGGGCCGGCCCCTACTTCTCGGTGGGCACATTATATACGTCCATATCGTAATATAACCTAACCTAACCCATCTTGACCCTCGCTGGTAATGTTTTACAAAATTCCGGTCGTGTCGGCCCGTACTTTGCCGTGGGGACATTATATACGTCTATAACCTTTTATATCCTAACCTAAGGGAACCTAACTTCTCGGAAGTAGTATTTTCCAACATTTCTGGCGGGTCGGCCCCTACTTCTCGGTGGGAACATTATATACGTCTATAACGTAATATAACCTAACCTAACCCACCTAGACCCTTGCTGGTAATGTTTCACAGAATCCCGGTCGTGTCGGCTCGTACTTCTCGGTGGGGACATTATATACGTCTATAACGTTATATATCCTAACCTAAGGGAACCTAACATCTCGGATGTAGTATTTTCCAACATTCCTGGCGGGTCGGCCCCTACTTCTCGGTGGGCACATTATATACGTCTATATCGTAATATAACCTAACCTAACCCATCTAGACCCTCGCTGGTAATGTTTTACAAAATTCCGGTCGTGTCGGCCCGTACTTTGCCGTGGGGACATTATATACGTCTATAACGTTTTATATCCTAACCTAAGGGAACATAACATCTCAGATGTAGTATTTTCCAACATTCCTGGCGGGCCGGCCCCTACTTCTCGGTGGGCACATTATATACGTCCATATCGTAATATAATCTAACCTAACCCATCTAGACCCTCGCTGGTAATGTTTTACAAAATTCCGGTCGTGTCGGCCCGTACTTTGTTGTGGGGACATTATATACGTCTATAACGCTTTATATCCTAACCTAAGGGAACCTAACATCTCGGATGTAGTATTTTCCAACATTCCTGGCGGGCCGGCCCCTACCTCTCGGTGGGCACATTATATACGTCTATATCGCAATATAACCTAACCTAACCCATATAGACCCTCGCTGGTGATGTTTTAAAAAATCCCTGTCGTGTCTGCCCGTACTTCTCGGTGGGGACATTATATACGTCTATAACGTTATATATCCTAACCCAAGGGAACCTAACATCTCGGATGTAGTATTTTCCAACATTCCTGGCGGGTCGGCCCCTACTTCTCGGTGGGCACATTATATACGTCTATATCGCAATATAACCTAACCTAACCCAACTAGACCCTCGCTGGTAATGTTTTACAAAATCCCGGTCGTGTCTGCCCGTACTTCTCGGTGGGGACATTATATACGTCTATAACGTTATATATCCTAACCCAAGGGAACCTAACATCTCGGATGTAGTATTTTCCAACATTCCTGGCGGGTCGGCCCCTACTTCTCGGTGGGCACATTATATACGTCTATATCGTAATATAACCTAACCTAACCCACCTAGACCCTTGCTGGTAATGTTGCACAGAATCCCGGTCGTGTCGGCTCGTACTTCTCGGTGGGGACATTATATACGTCTATAACGTTATATATCCTAACCCAAGGGAACCTAACATCTCGGATGTAGTATTTTCCAACATTCCTGGCGGGTCGGCCCCTACTTCTCGGTCGGCAAATTATATACGTCCATATCGTAATATAACCTAATCTAACCCATCTAGACCCTCGCTGGTAATGTTTTACAAAATCCCGGGCGTGTCGGCCCGTACTTTGCCGTGGGGACATTATATACGTCTATAACTTCATATATCCTAACCTGAGAGAACCTAACATCTCGGATGTAGTATTTTCCAACATTTCTGGCGGGTCGGCCCCTACTTCTCGGTGGGCACATTATATACGTCTATATCGCAATATAACCTAACCTAACCCAACTAGACCCTCGCTGGTAATGTTTTACAAAATCCCGGGCGTGTCGGCCCGTACTTTGCCGTGGGGACATTATATACGTCTATAACTTCATATATCCTAACCTGAGGGAACCTAACATCTCGGATGTAGTATTTTCCAACATTCCTGGCGGGCCGGCCCCTACTTCTCGGTGGGCACATTATATACGTCCATATCGTAATATAACCTAACGTAACCCATCTAGACCCTCGCTGGTAATGTTTTACAAAATTCCGGTCGTGTCGGCCCGTACTTTGCCGTGGGGACATTATATACGTCTATAACGTTATATATCCTAACCCAAGGGAACCTAACATCTCGGATGTAGTATTTTCCAACATTCCTGGCGGGTCGGCCCCTACTTCTCGGTGGGCACATTATATACGTCTATATCGTAATATAACCTAATCTAACCCATCTAGACCCTCACTGGTAATGTTTTACAAAATCCCGGTCGTGTCGACCCGTACTTCTCGGTGAGGACATTGTATACGTCTATAACGTTATATATCCTAACCTAAGGGAACCTAACATCTCGGATGTAGTATTTCACAACATTCCTGGCCGGTCGGCGCCAATTCTCGGTGGGATCATTATATACGTCTATAACGTAATATAACCTAACCTAACACATCTAGCCCCTAGCTGGGAATGTTTTACAGAATCCCGGTCGTGTCTGCCCGTACGTCTCGGTGGGGACATTATATACGTCTATAACCTTATATATCCTAACCCAAGGGAACCTAACATCTGGGATGTAGTATTTTCCAACATTCCTGGCGGGTCGGCCCCTACTTCTCGGTGGGCACATTATATACGTCTATATCGCAATATAACCTAACCTAACCCAACTAGACCCTCGCTGGTAATGTTTTACAAAATCCCGGGCGTGTCGGCCCGTACTTTGCCGTGGGGACATTATATACGTCTATAACTTCATATATCCTAACCTGAGGGAACCTAACATCTCGGATGTAGTATTTTCCAACATTCCTGGCGGGTCGGCCCCTACTTCTCGGTGGGCACATTATATACGTTTATATCGCAATATAACCTAACCCAACCCAACTAGACCCTCGCTGGTAATGTTTTACAAAATCCCTGTCGTGTCGGCCCGTACTTCTCGGAGGGGACATTATATACGTCTATATCGTTATATATCCTTACCTAAGGGTACATAACATCTCGGATGTAGTATTTTCCAACATTCCTGGCGGGCCGGCCCCTACTTCTCGGTGGGCACATTATATACGTCTATATCGCAATATAACCTAACCTAACCCATATAGACCCTCGCTGGTGATGTTTTAAAAAATCCCTGTCGTGTCTGCCCGTACTTCTCGGTGGGGACATTATATACGTCTATAACGTTATATATCCTAACCCAAGGGAACCTAACATCTCGGATGTAGTATTTTCCAACATTCCTGGCGGGTCGGCCCCTACTTCTCGGTGGGCACATTATATACGTCTATATCGCAATATAACCTAACCTAACCCAACTAGACCCTCGCTGGTAATGTTTTACAAAATCCCGGTCGTGTCTGCCCGTACTTCTCGGTGGGGACATTATATACGTCTATAACGTTATATATCCTAACCCAAGGGAACCTAACATCTCGGATGTAGTATTTTCCAACATTCCTGGCGGGTCGGCCCCTACTTCTCGGTGGGCACATTATATACGTCTATATCGTAATATAACCTAACCTAACCCACCTAGACCCTTGCTGGTAATGTTGCACAGAATCCCGGTCGTGTCGGCTCGTACTTCTCGGTGGGGACATTATATACGTCTATAACGTTATATATCCTAACCCAAGGGAACCTAACATCTCGGATGTAGTATTTTCCAACATTCCTGGCGGGTCGGCCCCTACTTCTCGGTCGGCAAATTATATACGTCCATATCGTAATATAACCTAATCTAACCCATCTAGACCCTCGCTGGTAATGTTTTACAAAATCCCGGGCGTGTCGGCCCGTACTTTGCCGTGGGGACATTATATACGTCTATAACTTCATATATCCTAACCTGAGAGAACCTAACATCTCGGATGTAGTATTTTCCAACATTTCTGGCGGGTCGGCCCCTACTTCTCGGTGGGCACATTATATACGTCTATATCGCAATATAACCTAACCTAACCCAACTAGACCCTCGCTGGTAATGTTTTACAAAATCCCGGGCGTGTCGGCCCGTACTTTGCCGTGGGGACATTATATACGTCTATAACTTCATATATCCTAACCTGAGGGAACCTAACATCTCGGATGTAGTATTTTCCAACATTCCTGGCGGGCCGGCCCCTACTTCTCGGTGGGCACATTATATACGTCCATATCGTAATATAACCTAACGTAACCCATCTAGACCCTCGCTGGTAATGTTTTACAAAATTCCGGTCGTGTCGGCCCGTACTTTGCCGTGGGGACATTATATACGTCTATAACGTTATATATCCTAACCCAAGGGAACCTAACATCTCGGATGTAGTATTTTCCAACATTCCTGGCGGGTCGGCCCCTACTTCTCGGTGGGCACATTATATACGTCTATATCGTAATATAACCTAATCTAACCCATCTAGACCCTCACTGGTAATGTTTTACAAAATCCCGGTCGTGTCGACCCGTACTTCTCGGTGAGGACATTGTATACGTCTATAACGTTATATATCCTAACCTAAGGGAACCTAACATCTCGGATGTAGTATTTCACAACATTCCTGGCCGGTCGGCGCCAATTCTCGGTGGGATCATTATATACGTCTATAACGTAATATAACCTAACCTAACACATCTAGCCCCTAGCTGGGAATGTTTTACAGAATCCCGGTCGTGTCTGCCCGTACGTCTCGGTGGGGACATTATATACGTCTATAACCTTATATATCCTAACCCAAGGGAACCTAACATCTGGGATGTAGTATTTTCCAACATTCCTGGCGGGTCGGCCCCTACTTCTCGGTGGGCACATTATATACGTCTATATCGCAATATAACCTAACCTAACCCAACTAGACCCTCGCTGGTAATGTTTTACAAAATCCCGGGCGTGTCGGCCCGTACTTTGCCGTGGGGACATTATATACGTCTATAACTTCATATATCCTAACCTGAGGGAACCTAACATCTCGGATGTAGTATTTTCCAACATTCCTGGCGGGTCGGCCCCTACTTCTCGGTGGGCACATTATATACGTTTATATCGCAATATAACCTAACCCAACCCAACTAGACCCTCGCTGGTAATGTTTTACAAAATCCCTGTCGTGTCGGCCCGTACTTCTCGGAGGGGACATTATATACGTCTATATCGTTATATATCCTTACCTAAGGGTACATAACATCTCGGATGTAGTATTTTCCAACATTCCTGGCGGGCCGGCCCCTACTTCTCGGTGGGCACATTATATACGTCTATATCGCAATATAACCTAACCTAACCCATATAGACCCTCGCTGGTGATGTTTTAAAAAATCCCGGTCGTGTCTGCCCGTACTTCTCGGTGGGGACATTATATACGTCTATAACGTTATATATCCTAACCCATGGGAACCTAACATCTCGGATGTAGTATTTTCCAACATTCCTGGCGGGTCGGCCCCTACTTCTCGGTGGGCACATTATATACGTCTATATCGCAATATAACCTAACCTAACCCAACTAGACCCTCGCTGGTAATGTTTTACAAAATCCCGGTCGTGTCGGCCCGCACTTCTCGGTGGGGACATTATATACGTCTATATCGTTATATATCCTAACCTAAGGGAACATAACATCTCAGATGTAGTATTTTCCAACATTCCTGGCGGGCCGGCCCCTACTTCTCGGTGGGCACATTATATACGTCCATATCGTAATATAACCTAACCTAACCCATCTAGACCCTCGCTGGTAATGTTTTACAAAATTCCCGTCGTGTCGGCCCGTACTTTGCCGTGGGGACATTATATACGTCTATAACCTTTTATATCCTAACCTAAGGGAACCTAACATCTTGGAAGTAGTATTTTCCAACATTTCTGGCGGGTCGGCCCCTACTTCTCGGTGGGAACATTATATACGTCTATAACGTAATATAACCTAACCTAACCCACCTAGACCCTTGCTGGTAATGTTTCACAGAATCCCGGTCGTGTCGGCTCGTACTTCTCGGTGGGGACATTATATACGTCTATAACGTTATATATCCTAACCCAAGGGAACCTAACATCTCGGATGTAGTATTTTCCAACATTCCTGGCGGGTCGGCCCCTACTTCTCGGTCGGCAAATTATATACGTCCATATCGTAATATAACCTAACCTAACCCATCTAGACCCTCGCTGGTAATGTTTTACAAAATCCCGGGCGTGTCGGCCCGTACTTTGCCGTGGGGACATTATATACGTCTATAACTTCATATATCCTAACCTGAGAGAACCTAACATCTCGGATGTAGTATTTTCCAACATTTCTGGCGGGTCGGCCCCTACTTCTCGGTGGGCACATTATATACGTCTATATCGCAATATAACCTAACCTAACCCAACTAGACCCTCGCTGGTAATGTTTTACAAAATCCCGGGCGTGTCGGACCGTACTTTGCCGTGGGGACATTATATACGTCTATAACTTCATATATCCTAACCTGAGGGAACCTAACATCTCGGATGTAGTATTTTCCAACATTCCTGGCGGGCCGGCCCCTACTTCTCGGTGGGCACATTATATACGTCCATATCGTAATATAACCTAACGTAACCCATCTAGACCCTCGCTGGTAATGTTTTACAAAATTCCGGTCGTGTCGGCCCGTACTTTGCCGTGGGGACATTATATACGTCTATAACGTTATATATCCTAACCCAAGGGAACCTAACATCTCGGATGTAGTATTTTCCAACATTCCTGGCGGGTCGGCCCCTACTTCTCGGTGGGGACATTATATACGTCTATATCGTAATATAACCTAACCTAACCCATCTAGACCCTCACTGGTAATGTTTTACAAAATTCCGGTCGTGTCGACCCGTTCTTCTCGGTGAGGACATTGTATACGTCTATAACGTTATATATCCTAACCTAAGGGAACCTAACATCTCGGATGTAGTATTTCACAACATTCCTGGCGGGTCGGCGCCAATTCTCGGTGGGATCATTATATACGTCTATAACGTAATATAACCTAACCTAACACATCTAGCCCCTAGCTGGGAATGTTTTACAGAATCTCGGTCGTGTCTGCCCGTACGTCTCGGTGGGGACATTATATACGTCTATAACGTTATATATCCTAACCCAAGGGAACCTAACCTCTCGGATGTAGTATTTTCCAACATTTCTGGCGGGTCGGCCCCTACTTCTCGGTGGGCACATTATATACGTCTATATCGCAATATAACCTAACCTAACCCAACTAGACCCTCGCTGGTAATGTTTTACAAAATCCCGGGCGTGTCGGCCCGTACTTTGCCGTGGGGACATTATATACGTCTATAACTTCATATATCCTAACCTGAGGGAACCTAACATCTCGGATGTAGTATTTTCCAACATTCCTGGCGGGCCGGCCCCTACTTCTCGGTGGGCACATTATATACGTCTATATCGCAATATAACCTAACCTAACCCAACTAGACCCTCGCTGGTAATGTTTTACAAAATCCCGGGCGTGTCGGCCCGTACTTTGCCGTGGGGACATTATATACGTCTATAACTTCATATATCCTAACCTGAGGGAACCTAACATCTCGGATGTAGTATTTTCCAACATTCCTGGCGGGTCGGCCCCTACTTCTCGGTGGGCACATTATATACGTTTATATCGCAATATAACCTAACCTAACACATCTAGCCCCTAGCTGGGAATGTTTTACAGAATCCCGGTCGTGTCTGCCCGTACGTCTCGGTGGGGACATTATATACGTCTATAACCTTATATATCCTAACCCAAGGGAACCTAACATCTGGGATGTAGTATTTTCCAACATTCCTGGCGGGTCGGCCCCTACTTCTCGGTGGGCAGATTATATACGTCTATATCGCAATATAACCTAACCTAACCCAACTAGACCCTCGCTGGTAATGTTTTACAAAATCCCGGGCGTGTCGGCCCGTACTTTGCCGTGGGGACATTATATACGTCTATAACTTCATATATCCTAACCTGAGGGAACCTAACATCTCGGATGTAGTATTTTCCAACATTCCTGGCGGGTCGGCCCCTACTTCTCGGTGGGCACATTATATACGTTTATATCGCAATATAACCTAACCCAACCCAACTAGACCCTCGCTGGTAATGTTTTACAAAATCCCTGTCGTGTCGGCCCGTACTTCTCGGAGGGGACATTATATACGTCTATATCGTTATATATCCTTACCTAAGGGTACATAACATCTCGGATGTAGTATTTTCCAACATTCCTGGCGGGCCGGCCCCTACTTCTCGGTGGGCACATTATATACGTCTATATCGCAATATAACCTAACCTAACCCATATAGACCCTCGCTGGTGATGTTTTAAAAAATCCCGGTCGTGTCTGCCCGTACTTCTCGGTGGGGACATTATATACGTCTATAACGTTATATATCCTAACCCATGGGAACCTAACATCTCGGATGTAGTATTTTCCAACATTCCTGGCGGGTCGGCCCCTACTTCTCGGTGGGCACATTATATACGTCTATATCGCAATATAACCTAACCTAACCCAACTAGACCCTCGCTGGTAATGTTTTACAAAATCCCGGTCGTGTCGGCCCGCACTTCTCGGTGGGGACATTATATACGTCTATATCGTTATATATCCTAACCTAAGGGAACATAACATCTCAGATGTAGTATTTTCCAACATTCCTGGCGGGCCGGCCCCTACTTCTCGGTGGGCACATTATATACGTCCATATCGTAATATAACCTAACCTAACCCATCTAGACCCTCGCTGGTAATGTTTTACAAAATTCCCGTCGTGTCGGCCCGTACTTTGCCGTGGGGACATTATATACGTCTATAACCTTTTATATCCTAACCTAAGGGAACCTAACATCTTGGAAGTAGTATTTTCCAACATTTCTGGCGGGTCGGCCCCTACTTCTCGGTGGGAACATTATATACGTCTATAACGTAATATAACCTAACCTAACCCACCTAGACCCTTGCTGGTAATGTTTCACAGAATCCCGGTCGTGTCGGCTCGTACTTCTCGGTGGGGACATTATATACGTCTATAACGTTATATATCCTAACCCAAGGGAACCTAACATCTCGGATGTAGTATTTTCCAACATTCCTGGCGGGTCGGCCCCTACTTCTCGGTCGGCAAATTATATACGTCCATATCGTAATATAACCTAACCTAACCCATCTAGACCCTCGCTGGTAATGTTTTACAAAATCCCGGGCGTGTCGGCCCGTACTTTGCCGTGGGGACATTATATACGTCTATAACTTCATATATCCTAACCTGAGAGAACCTAACATCTCGGATGTAGTATTTTCCAACATTTCTGGCGGGTCGGGCCCTACTTCTCGGTGGGCACATTATATACGTCTATATCGCAATATAACCTAACCTAACCCAACTAGACCCTCGCTGGTAATGTTTTACAAAATCCCGGGCGTGTCGGACCGTACTTTGCCGTGGGGACATTATATACGTCTATAACTTCATATATCCTAACCTGAGGGAACCTAACATCTCGGATGTAGTATTTTCCAACATTCCTGGCGGGCCGGCCCCTACTTCTCGGTGGGCACATTATATACGTCCATATCGTAATATAACCTAACGTAACCCATCTAGACCCTCGCTGGTAATGTTTTACAAAATTCCGGTCGTGTCGGCCCGTACTTTGCCGTGGGGACATTATATACGTCTATAACGTTATATATCCTAACCCAAGGGAACCTAACATCTCGGATGTAGTATTTTCCAACATTCCTGGCGGGTCGGCCCCTACTTCTCGGTGGGGACATTATATACGTCTATATCGTAATATAACCTAACCTAACCCATCTAGACCCTCACTGGTAATGTTTTACAAAATTCCGGTCGTGTCGACCCGTTCTTCTCGGTGAGGACATTGTATACGTCTATAACGTTATATATCCTAACCTAAGGGAACCTAACATCTCGGATGTAGTATTTCACAACATTCCTGGCGGGTCGGCGCCAATTCTCGGTGGGATCATTATATACGTCTATAACGTAATATAACCTAACCTAACACATCTAGCCCCTAGCTGGGAATGTTTTACAGAATCTCGGTCGTGTCTGCCCGTACGTCTCGGTGGGGACATTATATACGTCTATAACGTTATATATCCTAACCCAAGGGAACCTAACCTCTCGGATGTAGTATTTTCCAACATTTCTGGCGGGTCGGCCCCTACTTCTCGGTGGGCACATTATATACGTCTATATCGCAATATAACCTAACCTAACCCAACTAGACCCTCGCTGGTAATGTTTTACAAAATCCCGGGCGTGTCGGCCCGTACTTTGCCGTGGGGACATTATATACGTCTATAACTTCATATATCCTAACCTGAGGGAACCTAACATCTCGGATGTAGTATTTTCCAACATTCCTGGCGGGCCGGCCCCTACTTCTCGGTGGGCACATTATATACGTCTATATCGCAATATAACCTAACCTAACCCAACTAGACCCTCGCTGGTAATGTTTTACAAAATCCCGGGCGTGTCGGCCCGTACTTTGCCGTGGGGACATTATATACGTCTATAACTTCATATATCCTAACCTGAGGGAACCTAACATCTCGGATGTAGTATTTTCCAACATTCCTGGCGGGTCGGCCCCTACTTCTCGGTGGGCACATTATATACGTTTATATCGCAATATAACCTAACCTAACACATCTAGCCCCTAGCTGGGAATGTTTTACAGAATCCCGGTCGTGTCTGCCCGTACGTCTCGGTGGGGACATTATATACGTCTATAACCTTATATATCCTAACCCAAGGGAACCTAACATCTGGGATGTAGTATTTTCCAACATTCCTGGCGGGTCGGCCCCTACTTCTCGGTGGGCAGATTATATACGTCTATATCGCAATATAACCTAACCTAACCCAACTAGACCCTCGCTGGTAATGTTTTACAAAATCCCGGGCGTGTCGGCCCGTACTTTGCCGTGGGGACATTATATACGTCTATAACTTCATATATCCTAACCTGAGGGAACCTAACATCTCGGATGTAGTATTTTCCAACATTCCTGGCGGGTCGGCCCCTACTTCTCGGTGGGCACATTATATACGTTTATATCGCAATATAACCTAACCCAACCCAACTAGACCCTCGCTGGTAATGTTTTACAAAATCCCTGTCGTGTCGGCCCGTACTTCTCGGAGGGGACATTATATACGTCTATATCGTTATATATCCTTACCTAAGGGTACATAACATCTCGGATGTAGTATTTTCCAACATTCCTGGCGGGCCGGCCCCTACTTCTCGGTGGGCACATTATATACGTCTATATCGCAATATAACCTAACCTAACCCATATAGACCCTCGCTGGTGATGTTTTAAAAAATCCCGGTCGTGTCTGCCCGTACTTCTCGGTGGGGACATTATATACGTCTATAACGTTATATATCCTAACCCATGGGAACCTAACATCTCGGATGTAGTATTTTCCAACATTCCTGGCGGGTCGGCCCCTACTTCTCGGTGGGCACATTATATACGTCTATATCGCAAGATAACCTAACCTAACCCAACTAGACCCTCGCTGGTAATGTTTTACAAAATCCCGGTCGTGTCGGCCCGCACTTCTCGGTGGGGACATTATATACGTCTATATCGTTATATATCCTAACCTAAGGGAACATAACATCTCAGATGTAGTATTTTCCAACATTCCTGGCGGGCCGGCCCCTACTTCTCGGTGGGCACATTATATACGTCCATATCGTAATATAACCTAACCTAACCCATCTAGACCCTCGCTGGTAATGTTTTACAAAATTCCCGTCGTGTCGGCCCGTACTTTGCCGTGGGGACATTATATACGTCTATAACCTTTTATATCCTAACCTAAGGGAACCTAACATCTTGGAAGTAGTATTTTCCAACATTTCTGGCGGGTCGGCCCCTACTTCTCGGTGGGAACATTATATACGTCTATAACGTAATATAACCTAACCTAACCCACCTAGACCCTTGCTGGTAATGTTTCACAGAATCCCGGTCGTGTCGGCTCGTACTTCTCGGTGGGGACATTATATACGTCTATAACGTTATATATCCTAAACCAAGGGAACCTAACATCTCGGATGTAGTATTTTCCAACATTCCTGGCGGGTCGGCCCCTACTTCTCGGTCGGCAAATTATATACGTCCATATCGTAATATAACCTAACCTAACCCATCTAGACCCTCGCTGGTAATGTTTTACAAAATCCCGGGCGTGTTGGCCCGTACTTTGCCGTGGGGACATTATATACGTCTATAACTTCATATATCCTAACCTGAGAGAACCTAACATCTCGGATGTAGTATTTTCCAACATTTCTGGCGGGTCGGCCCCTACTTCTCGGTGGGCACATTATATACGTCTATATCGCAATATAACCTAACCTAACCCAACTAGACCCTCGCTGGTAATGTTTTACAAAATCCCGGGCGTGTCGGCCCGTACTTTGCCGTGGGGACATTATATACGTCTATAACTTCATATATCCTAACCTGAGGGAACCTAACATCTCGGATGTAGTGTTTTCCAACATTCCTGGCGGGCCGGCCCCTACTTCTCGGTGGGCACATTATATACGTCCATATCGTAATATAACCTAACGTAACCCATCTAGACCCTCGCTGGTAATGTTTTACAAAATTCCGGTCGTGTCGGCCCGTACTTTGCCGTGGGGACATTATATACGTCTATAACGTTATATATCCTAACCCAAGGGAACCTAACATCTCGGATGTAGTATTTTCCAACATTCCTGGCGGGTCGGCCCCTACTTCTCGGTGGGCACATTATATACGTCTATATCGTAATATAACCTAATCTAACCCATCTAGACCCTCACTGGTAATGTTTTACAAAATCCCGGTCGTGTCGACCCGTACTTCTCGGTGAGGACATTGTATACGTCTATAACGTTATATATCCTAACCTAAGGGAACCTAACATCTCGGATGTAGTATTTCACAACATTCCTGGCCGGTCGGCGCCAATTCTCGGTGGGATCATTATATACGTCTATAACGTAATATAACCTAACCTAACACATCTAGCCCCTAGCTGGGAATGTTTTACAGAATCCCGGTCGTGTCTGCCCGTACGTCTCGGTGGGGACATTATATACGTCTATAACCTTATATATCCTAACCCAAGGGAACCTAACATCTGGGATGTAGTATTTTACAACATTCCTGGCGGGTCGGCCCCTACTTCTCGGTGGGCACATTATATACGTCTATATCGCAATATAACCTAACCTAACCCAACTAGACCCTCGCTGGTAATGTTTTACAAAATCCCGGGCGTGTCGGCCCGTACTTTGCCGTGGGGACATTATATACGTCTATAACTTCATATATCCTAACCTGAGGGAACCTAACATCTCGGATGTAGTATTTTCCAACATTCCTGGCGGGTCGGCCCCTACTCCTCGGTGGGCACATTATATACGTCTATATCGCAATATAACCTAACCTAACCCATCTAGACCCTCGCTGGTAATGTTTTACAAAATTCCGGTCGTGTCGGCCCGTACTTTGCCGTGGGGACATTATATACGTCTATAACCTTTTATATCCTAACCTAAGGGAACCTAACATCTCGGAAGTAGTATTTTCCAACATTTCTGGCCGGTCGGCGCCAATTCTCGGTGGGATCATTATATACGTCTATAACGTAATATAACCTAACCTAACACATCTAGCCCCTAGCTGGGAATGTTTTACAGAATCCCGGTCGTGTCTGCCCGTACGTCTCGGTGGGGACATTATATACGTCTATAACCTTATATATCCTAACCCAAGGGAACCTAACATCTCGGATGTAGTATTTTCCAACATTCCTGGCGGGTCGGCCCCTACTTCTCGGTGGGCACATTATATACGTCTATATCGCAATATAACCTAACCTAACCCAACTAGACCCTCGCTGGTAATGTTTTACAAAATCCCGGTCGTGTCGGCCCGCACTTCTCTGTGGGGACATTATATACGTCTATATCGTTATATATCCTAACCTAAGGGAACATAACATCTCAGATGTAGTATTTTCCAACATTCCTGGCGGGCCGGCCCCTACTTCTCGGTGGGCACATTATATACGTCCATATCGTAATATAACCTAACCTAACCCATCTAGACCCTCGCTGGTAATGTTTTACAAAATTCCGGTCGTGTCGGCCCCGGACTTTGCCGTGGGGACATTATATACGTCTATAACCATTTATATCCTAACCTAAGGGAACCTAACATCTCGGAAGTAGTATTTTCCAACATTTCTGGCGGGTCGGCCCCTACTTCTCGGTGGGAACATTATATACGTCTATAACGTAATATAACCTAACCTAACCCACCTAGACCCTTGCTGGTAATGTTTCACAGAATCCCGGTCGTGTCGGCTCGTACTTCTCGGTGGGGACATTATATACGTCTATAACGTTATATATCCTAACCCAAGGGAACCTAACATCTCGGATGTAGTATTTTCCAACATTCCTGGCGGGTCGGCCCCTACTTCTCGGTCGGCAAATTATATACGTCCATATCGTAATATAACCTAACCTAACCCATCTAGACCCTCGCTGGTAATGTTTTACAAAATCCCGGGCGTGTCGGCCCGTACTTTGCCGTGGGGACATTATATACGTCTATAACTTCATATATCCTAACCTGAGAGAACCTAACATCTCGGATGTAGTATTTTCCAACATTTCTGGCGGGTCGGCCCCTACTTCTCGGTGGGCACATTATATACGTCTATATCGCAATATAACCTAACCTAACCCAACTAGACCCTCGCTGGTAATGTTTTACAAAATCCCGGGCGTGTCGGCCCGTACTTTGCCGTGGGGACATTATATACGTCTATAACTTCATATATCCTAACCTGAGGGAACCTAACATCTCGGATGTAGTATTTTCCAACATTCCTGGCGGGCCGGCCCCTACTTCTCGGTGGGCACATTATATACGTCCATATCGTAATATAACCTAACGTAACCCATCTAGACCCTCGCTGGTAATGTTTTACAAAATTCCGGTCGTGTCGGCCCGTACTTTGCCGTGGGGACATTATATACGTCTATAACGTTATATATCCTAACCCAAGGGAACCTAACATCTCGGATGTAGTATTTTCCAACATTCCTGGCGGGTCGGCCCCTACTTCTCGGTGGGCACATTATATACGTCTATATCGTAATATAACCTAATCTAACCCATCTAGACCCTCACTGGTAATGTTTTACAAAATCCCGGTCGTGTCGACCCGTACTTCTCGGTGAGGACATTGTATACGTCTATAACGTTATATATCCTAACCTAAGGGAACCTAACATCTCGGATGTAGTATTTCACAACATTCCTGGCCGGACGGCGCCAATTCTCGGTGGGATCATTATATACGTCTATAACGTAATATAACCTAACCTAACACATCTAGCCCCTAGCTGGGAATGTTTTACAGAATCCCGGTCGTGTCTGCCCGTACGTCTCGGTGGGGACATTATATACGTCTATAACCTTATATATCCTAACCCAAGGGAACCTAACATCTGGGATGTAGTATTTTCCAACATTCCTGGCGGGTCGGCCCCTACTTCTCGGTGGGCACATTATATACGTCTATATCGCAATATAACCTAACCTAACCCAACTAGACCCTCGCTGGTAATGTTTTACAAAATCCCGGGCGTGTCGGCCCGTACTTTGCCGTGGGGACATTATATACGTCTATAACTTCATATATCCTAACCTGAGGGAACCTAACATCTCGGATGTAGTATTTTCCAACATTCCTGGCGGGCCGGCCCCTACTTCTCGGTGGGCACATTATATACGTCCATATCGTAATATAAGCTAACCTAACCCAACTAGACCCTCGCTGGTAATGTTTTACAAAATCCCGGTCGTGTCTGCCCGTACTTCTCGGTGGGGACATTATATACGTCTATAACGTTTTATATCCTAACCTAAGAGAACCTAACATCTCGGATGTAGTATTTTCCAACATTTCTGGCGGGTCGGCCCCTACTTCTCGGTGGGCACATTATATACGTCTATAACGTAATATAACCTAACCTAACCCACCTAGACCCTTACTGGTGATGTTTCACAGAATCCCGGTCGTGTCGGCTCGTACTTCTCGGAGGGGACATTATATACGTCTATATCGTTATATATCCTTACCTAAGGGAACATAACATCTCGGATGTAGTATTTTCCAACATTCCTGGCGGGTCGGCCCCTACTTCTCGGTGGGCACATTATATACGTCTATATCGCAATATAACCTAACCTAACCCAACTAGACCCTCGCTGGTAATGTTTTACAAAATTCCGGTCGTGTCGGCCCGTACTTTGCCATGGGGACATTATATACGTCTATAACGTTTTATATCCTAACCTAAGGGAACATAACATCTCAGATGTAGTATTTTCCAACATTCCTGACGGGCCGGCCCCTACTTCTCGGTGGGCACATTATATACGTCCATATCGTAATATAACCTAACCTAACCCAACTAGACCCTCGCTGGTAATGTTTTACAAAATCCCGGTCGTGTCTGCCCGTACTTCTCGGTGGGGACATTATATACGTCTATAACGTTTTATATCCTAACCTAAGAGAACCTAACATCTCGGATGTAGTATTTTCCAACATTTCTGGCGGGTCGGCCCCTACTTCTCGGTGGGCACATTATATACGTCTATAACGTAATATAACCTAACCTAACCCACCTAGACCCTTACTGGTGATGTTTCACAGAATCCCGGTCGTGTCGGCTCGTACTTCTCGGAGGGGACATTATATACGTCTATATCGTTATATATCCTTACCTAAGGGAACATAACATCTCGGATGTAGTATTTTCCAACATTCCTGGCGGGCCGGCCCCTACCTCTCGGTGGGCACATTATATACGTCTATATCGCAATATAACCTAACCTAACCCATATAGACCCTCGCTGGTGATGTTTTAAAAAATCCCTGTCGTGTCTGCCCGTACTTCTCGGTGGGGACATTATATACGTCTATAACGTTATATATCCTAACCCAAGGGAACCTAACATCTCGGATGTAGTATTTTCCAACATTCCTGGCGGGTCGGCCCCTACTTCTCGGTGGGCACATTATATACGTCTATATCGCAATATAACCTAACCTAACCCAACTAGACCCTCGCTGGTAATGTTTTACAAAATCCCGGTCGTGTCTGCCCGTACTTCTCGGTTTGGACATTATATACGTCTATAACGTTATATATCCTAACCCAAGGGAACCTAACATCTCGGATGTAGTATTTTCCAACATTCCTGGCGGGTCGGCCCCTACTTCTCGGTGGGCACATTATATACGTCTATATCGTAATATAACCTAACCTAACCCATCTAGACCCTCACTGGTAATGTTTTACAAAATTCCGGTCGTGTCGACCCGTACTTCTCGGTGAGGACATTGTATACGTCTATAACGTTATATATCCTAACCTAAGGGAACCTAACATCTCGGATGTAGTATTTCACAACATTCCTGGCGGGTCGGCGCCAATTCTCGGTGGGATCATTATATACGTCTATAACGTAATATAACCTAACCTAACACATCTAGCCCCTAGCTGGGAATGTTTTACAGAATCCCGGTCGTGTCTGCCCGTACGTCTCGGTGGGGACATTATATACGTCTATAACGTTATATATCCTAACCCAAGGGAACCTAACATCTCGGATGTAGTATTTTCCAACATTTCTGGCGGGTCGGCCCCTACTTCTCGGTGGGCACATTATATACGTCTATATCGCAATATAACCTAACCTAACCCAACTAGACCCTCGCTGGTAATGTTTTACAAAATCCCGGGCGTGTTGGCCCGTACTTTGCCGTGGGGACATTATATACGTCTATAACTTCATATATCCTAACCTGAGGGAACCTAACATCTCGGATGTAGTATTTTCCAACATTCCTGGCGGGCCGGCCCCTACTTCTCGGTGGGCACATTATATACGTCCATATCGTAATATAACCTAACGTAACCCATCTAGACCCTCGCTGGTAATGTTTTACAAAATTCCGGTCGTGTCGGCCCGTACTTTGCCGTGGGGACATTATATACGTCTATAACGTTATATATCCTAACCCAAGGGAACCTAACATCTCGGATGTAGTATTTTCCAACATTCCTGGCGGGTCGGCCCCTACTTCTCGGTGGGCACATTATATACGTCTATATCGTAATATAACCTAATCTAACCCATCTAGACCCTCACTGGTAATGTTTTACAAAATCCCGGTCGTGTCGACCCGTACTTCTCGGTGAGGACATTGTATACGTCTATAACGTTATATATCCTAACCTAAGGGAACCTAACATCTCGGATGTAGTATTTAACAACATTCCTGGCCGGTCGGCGCCAATTCTCGGTGGGATCATTATATACGTCTATAACGTAATATAACCTAACCTAACACATCTAGCCCCTAGCTGGGAATGTTTTACAGAATCCCGGTCGTGTCTGCCCGTACGTCTCGGTGGGGACATTATATACGTCCTTAACCTTATATATCCTAACCCAAGGGAACCTAACATCTGGGATGTAGTATTTTCCAACATTCCTGGCGGGTCGGCCCCTACTTCTCGGTGGGCACATTATATACGTCTATATCGCAATATAACCTAACCTAACCCAACTAGACCCTCGCTGGTAATGTTTTACAAAATCCTGGGCGTGTCGGCCCGTACTTTGCCGTGGGGACATTATATACGTCTATAACTTCATATATCCTAACCTGAGAGAACCTAACATCTCGGATGTAGTATTTTCCAACATTCCTGGCGGGTCGGCCCCTACTTCTCGGTGGGCACATTATATACGTCTATATCGCAATATAACCTAACCTAACCCAACTAGACCCTCGCTGGTAACGTTTTACAAAATCCCGGTCGTGTCGGCCCGTACTTCTCGGAGGGGACATTATATACGTCTATATCGTTATATATCCTTACCTAAGGGAACCTAACATCTCGGATGTAGTATTTTCCAACATTCCTGGCGGGTCGGCCCCTACTTCTCGGTGGGCACATTATATACGTCTATATCGCAATATAACCTAACCTAAACCAACTAGACCCTCGCTGGTAATGTTTTACAAAATCCCGGGCGTGTCGGCCCGTACTTTGCCGTGGGGACATTATATACGTCTATAACTTCATATATCCTAACCTGAGGGAACCTAACATCTCGGATGTAGTATTTTCCAACATTCCTGGCGGGTCGGCCCCTACTTCTCGGTGGGCACATTATATACGTCTATATCGCAATATAACCTAACCTAACCCAACTAGACCCTCGCTGGTAATATTTTACAAAATCCCGGGCGTGTCGGCCCGTACTTTGCCGTGGGGACATTATATACGTCTATAACTTCATATATCCTAACCTGAGGGAACCTAACATCTCGGATGTAGTATTTTTCAACATTCCTGGCGGGCCGGCCCCTACTTCTCGGTGGGCACATTATATACGTCCATATCGTAATATAACCTAACGTAACCCATCTAGACCCTCGCTGGTAATGTTTTACAAAATTCCGGTCGTGTCGGCCCGTACTTTGCCGTGGGGACATCATATACGTCTATAACTTTACATATCCTAACCTGAGGGAACCTAACATCTCGGATGTAGTATTTTCCAACATTCCTGGCGGGTCGGCCCCTACTTCTCGGTGGGCACATTATATACGTCTATATCGCAATATAACCTAACCTAACCCAACTAGACCATCGCTGGTAATGTTTTACAAAATCCCTGTCGTGTCGGCCCGTACTTCTCGGTGGGGACATTATATAAGTCTATAACGTTATATATCCTAACCTAAGGGAACCTAACTTCTCGGATGTAGTATTTTCCAACATTCCTGGCGTGTCGGCCCCTACATCTCGGTGGGCACACTATATACGTCTATATCGTAATATAACCTAACCTAACCCATCTAGACCCTCGCTGGTAATGTTTTACAAAATCCCGGTCGTGTCGGCCCGTACTTCTCGGTGGGGACATTATATACGTCTATATCGTTATATATCCTAACCTAAGGAAACCTAACATCTCGGATGTAGTATTTTCCAACATTCCTGGCGGGTCGGCCCCTACTTCTCGGTGGGCACATTATATACGTCCATATCGTAATATAACCTAACGTAACCCATCTAGACCCTCGCTGGTCATGTTTTACAAAATTCCGGTCCTGTCGGCCCGTACTTTGCCGTGGGGACATCATATACGTCTATAACTTTACATATCCTAACCTGAGGGAACCTAACATCTCGGATGTAGTATTTTCCAACATTCCTGGCGGGTCGGCCCCTACTTCTCGGTGGGCACATTATATACGTCTATATCGCAATATAACCTAACCTAAACCAACTAGACCCTCGCTGGTAATGTTTTACAAAATCCCGGTCGTGTCGGCCCGTACTTCTCGGTGGGGACATTATATAAGTCTATAACGTTATATATCCTAACCTAAGGGAACCTAACTTCTCGGGCGTAGTATTTTCCAACATTCCTGGCGTGTCGGCCCCTACATCTCGGTGGGCACACTATATACGTCTATATCGTAATATAACCTAACCTAACCCATCTAGACCCTCGCTGGTAATGTTTTACAAAATCCCGGTCGTGTCGGCCCGTACTTCTCGGTGGGGACATTATATACGTCTATATCGTTATATATCCTAACCTAAGGAAACCTAACATCTCGGATGTAGTATTTTCCAACATTCCTGGCGGGCCGGCCACTACTTCTCGGTGGGCACATTATATACGTCCATATCGTAATATAACCTAACCTAACCCATCTAGACCCTCGCTGGTAATGTTTTACAAAATCGCGGTCGTGTCTGCCCGTACTTCTCGGTGGGAACATTATATACGTCTATAACGTTATATATCCTAACCCAAGGGAACCTAACATCTCGGATGTAGTATTTTCCAACATTCCTGGCGGGTCGGCCCCTACTTCTCGGTGGGCACATTATATACGTCTATATCACAATATAACCTAACCTAACCCAACTAGACCCTCGCTGGTAACGTTTTACAAAATCCCGGTCGTGTCGGCCCGTACTTCTCGGAGGGGACATTATATACGTCTATATCGTTATATATCCTTACCTAAGGGAACATAACATCTCGGATGTAGTATTTTCCAACATTCCTGGCGGGCCGGCCCCTACCTCTCTGTGGGCACATTATATACGTCTATATCGCAATATAACCTAACCTAACCCATATAGACCCTCGCTGGTGATGTTTTAAAAAATCCCGGTCGTGTCGACCCGTACTTCTCGGTGGGGACATTATATACGTCTATAACGTTATATATCCTAACCCAAGGGAACCTAACATCTCGGATGTAGTATTTTCCAACATTCCTGGCGGGTCGGCCCCTACTTCTCGGTGGGCACATTATATACGTCTATATCGCAATATAACCTAACCTAACCCAACTAAACCCTCGCTGGTAATGTTTTACAAAATCCCGGTCGTGTCTGCCCGTACTTCTCGGTGGGGACATTATATACGTCTATAACGTTATATATCCTAACCCAAGGGAACCTAACATCTCGGATGTAGTATTTTCCAACATTCCTGGCGGGTCGGCCCCTACTTCTCGGTGGGCACATTATATACGTCTATATCGTAATATAACCTAACCTAACCCATCTAGACCCTCACTGGTAATGTTTTACAAAATTCCGGTCGTGTCGACCCGTACTTCTCGGTGAGGACATTGTATACGTCTATAACGTTATATATCCTAACCTAAGGGAACCTAACATCTCGGATGTAGTATTTCACAACATTCCTGGCGGGTCGGCGCCAATTCTCGGTGGGATCATTATATACGTCTATAACGTAATATAACCTAACCTAACACATCTAGCCCCTAGCTGGGAATGTTTTACAGAATCCCGGTCGTGTCTGCCCGTACGTCTCGGTGGGGACATTATATACGTCTATAACGTTATATATCCTAACCCAAGGGAACCTAACATCTCGGATGTAGTATTTTCCAACATTTCTGGCGGGTCGGCCCCTACTTCTCGGGGGGCACATTATATACGTCTATATCGCAATATAACCTAACCTAACCCAACTAGACCCTCGCTGGTAATGTTTTACAAAATCCCGGGCGTGTCGGCCCGTACTTTGCCGTGGGGACATTATATACGTCTATAACTTCATATATCCTAACCTGAGGGAACCTAACATCTCGGATGTAGTATTTTCCAACATTCCTGGCGGGCCGGCCCCTACTTCTCGGTGGGCACATTATATACGTCCATATCGTAATATAACCTAACGTAACCCATCTAGACCCTCGCTGGTCATGTTTTACAAAATTCCGGTCCTGTCGGCCCGTACTTTGCCGTGGGGACATCATATACGTCTATAACTTTACATATCCTAACCTGAGGGAACCTAACATCTCGGATGTAGTATTTTCCAACATTCCTGGCGTGTCGGCCCCTACTTCTCGGTGCGCACATTATATACGTCTATATCGCAATATAACCTAACCTAAACCAACTAGACCCTCGCTGGTAATGTTTTACAAAATCCCGGTCGTGTCGGCCCGTACTTCTCGGTGGGGACATTATATAAGTCTATAACGTTATATATCCTAACCTAAGGGAACCTAACTTCTCGGATGTAGTATTTTCCAACATTCCTGGCGTGTCGGCCCCTACATCTCGGTGGGCACACTATATACGTCTATATCGTAATATAACCTAACCTAACCCATCTAGACCCTCGCTGGTAATGTTTTACAAAATCCCGGTCGTGTCGGCCCGTACTTCTCGGTGGGGACATTATATACGTCTATATCGTTATATATCCTAACCTAAGGAAACCTAACATCTCGGATGTAGTATTTTCCAACATTCCTGGCGGGCCGGCCACTACTTCTCGGTGGGCACATTATATACGTCCATATCGTAATATAACCTAACCTAACCCATCTAGACCCTCGCTGGTAATGTTTTACAAAATCGCGGTCGTGTCTGCCCGTACTTCTCGGTGGGAACATTATATACGTCTATAACGTTATATATCCTAACCCAAGGGAACCTAACATCTCGGATGTAGTATTTTCCAACATTCCTGGCGGGTCGGCCCCTACTTCTCGGTCGGCAAATTATATACGTCCATATCGTAATATAACCTAACCTAACCCATCTAGACCCTCGCTGGTAATGTTTTACAAAATCCCGGGCGTGTCGGCCCGTACTTTGCCGTGGGGACATTATATACGTCTATAACTTCATATATCCTAACCTGAGAGAACCTAACATCTCGGATGTAGTATTTTCCAACATTCCTGGCGGGTCGGCCCCTACTTCTCGGTGGGCACATTATATACGTCTATATCGCAATATAACCTAACCTAACCCAACTAGACCCTCGCTGGTAACGTTTTACAAAATCCCGGTCGTGTGGGCCCGTACTTCTCGGAGGGGACATTATATACGTCTATATCGTTATATATCCTTACCTAAGGGAACATAACATCTCGGATGTAGTATTTTCCAACATTCCTGGCGGGCCGGCCCCTACTTCTCGGTCGGCAAATTATATACGTCCATATCGTAATATAACCTAACCTAACCCATCTAGACCCTCGCTGGTAATGTTTTACAAAATCCCGGGCGTGTCGGCCCGTACTTTGCCGTGGGGACATTATATACGTCTATAACTTCATATATCCTAACCTGAGAGAACCTAACATCTCGGATGTAGTATTTTCCAACATTCCTGGCGGGTCGGCCCCTACTTCTCGGTGGGCACATTATATACGTCTATATCGTAATATAACCTAACCTAACCCATCTAGACCCTCACTGGTAATGTTTTACAAAATTCCGGTCGTGTCGACCCGTACTTCTCGGTGAGGACATTGTATACGTCTATAACGTTATATATCCTAACCTAAGGGAACCTAACATCTCGGATGTAGTATTTCACAACATTCCTGGCGGGTCGGCGCCAATTCTCGGTGGGATCATTATATACGTCTATAACGTAATATAACCTAACCTAACACATCTAGCCCCTAGCTGGGAATGTTTTACAGAATCCCGGTCGTGTCTGCCCGTACGTCTCGGTGGGGACATTATATACGTCTATAACGTTATATATCCTAACCCAAGGGAACCTAACATCTCGGATGTAGTATTTTCCAACATTTCTGGCGGGTCGGCCCCTACTTCTCGGGGGGCACATTATATACGTCTATATCGCAATATAACCTAACCTAACCCAACTAGACCCTCGCTGGTAATGTTTTACAAAATCCCGGGCGTGTCGGCCCGTACTTTGCCGTGGGGACATTATATACGTCTATAACTTCATATATCCTAACCTGAGGGAACCTAACATCTCGGATGTAGTATTTTCCAACATTCCTGGCGGGCCGGCCCCTACTTCTCGGTGGGCACATTATATACGTCCATATCGTAATATAACCTAACGTAACCCATCTAGACCCTCGCTGGTCATGTTTTACAAAATTCCGGTCCTGTCGGCCCGTACTTTGCCGTGGGGACATCATATACGTCTATAACTTTACATATCCTAACCTGAGGGAACCTAACATCTCGGATGTAGTATTTTCCAACATTCCTGGCGTGTCGGCCCCTACTTCTCGGTGCGCACATTATATACGTCTATATCGCAATATAACCTAACCTAAACCAACTAGACCCTCGCTGGTAATGTTTTACAAAATCCCGGTCGTGTCGGCCAGTACTTCTCGGTGGGGACATTATATAAGTCTATAACGTTATATATCCTAACCTAAGGGAACCTAACTTCTCGGATGTAGTATTTTCCAACATTCCTGGCGTGTCGGCCCCTACATCTCGGTGGGCACACTATATACGTCTATATCGTAATATAACCTAACCTAACCCATCTAGACCCTCGCTGGTAATGTTTTACAAAATCCCGGTCGTGTCGGCCCGTACTTCTCGGTGGGGACATTATATACGTCTATATCGTTATATATCCTAACCTAAGGAAACCTAACATCTCGGATGTAGTATTTTCCAACATTCCTGGCGGGCCGGCCACTACTTCTCGGTGGGCACATTATATACGTCCATATCGTAATATAACCTAACCTAACCCATCTAGACCCTCGCTGGTAATGTTTTACAAAATCGCGGTCGTGTCTGCCCGTACTTCTCGGTGGGAACATTATATACGTCTATAACGTTATATATCCTAACCCAAGGGAACCTAACATCTCGGATGTAGTATTTTCCAACATTCCTGGCGGGTCGGCCCCTACTTCTCGGTCGGCAAATTATATACGTCCATATCGTAATATAACCTAACCTAACCCATCTAGACCCTCGCTGGTAATGTTTTACAAAATCCCGGGCGTGTCGGCCCGTACTTTGCCGTGGGGACATTATATACGTCTATAACTTCATATATCCTAACCTGAGAGAACCTAACATCTCGGATGTAGTATTTTCCAACATTCCTGGCGGGTCGGCCCCTACTTCTCGGTGGGCACATTATATACGTCTATATCGCAATATAACCTAACCTAACCCAACTAGACCCTCGCTGGTAACGTTTTACAAAATCCCGGTCGTGTGGGCCCGTACTTCTCGGAGGGGACATTATATACGTCTATATCGTTATATATCCTTACCTAAGGGAACATAACATCTCGGATGTAGTATTTTCCAACATTCCTGGCGGGCCGGCCCCTACTTCTCGGTGGGCACATTATATACGTCTATATCGCAATATAACCTAACCTAACCCATATAGACCCTCGCTGGTGATGTTTTAAAAAATCCCGGTCGTGTCGACCCGTACTTCTCGGTGAGGACATTGTATACGTCTATAACGTTATATATCCTAACCTAAGGGAACCTAACATCTCGGATGTAGTATTTCACAACATTCCTGGCGGGTCGGCGCCAATTCTCGGTGGGATCATTATATACGTCTATAACGTAATATAACCTAACCTAACACATCTAGCCCCTAGCTGGGAATGTTTTACAGAATCCCGGTCGTGTCTGCCCGTACGTCTCGGTGGGGACATTATATACGTCTATAACGTTATATATCCTAACCCAAGGGAACCTAACATCTCGGATGTAGTATTTTCCAACATTCCTGGCGGGTCGGCCCCTACTTCTCGGTGGGCACATTATATACGTCTATATCGCAATATAACCTATCCTAACCCAACTAGACCCTCGCTGGTAATGTTTTACAAAATCCCGGGCGTGTCGGCCCGTACTTTGCCGTGGGGACATTATATACGTCTATAACTTCATATATCCTAACCTGAGGGAACCTAACATCTCGGATGTAGTATTTTCCAACATTCCTGGCGGGTCGGCCCCTACTTCTCGGTGGGCACATTATATACGTCTATATCGCAATATAACCTAACCTAACCCAACTAGACCCTCGCTGGTAATGTTTTACAAAATCCCGGTCGTGTCGGCCCGCACTTCTCGGTGGGGACATTATATACGTCTATATCGTTATATATCCTAACCTAAGGGAACATAACATCTCAGATGTAGTATTTTCCAACATTCCTGGCGGGCCGGCCCCTACTTCTCGGTGGGCACATTATATACGTCCATATCGTAATATAACCTAACCTAACCCATCTAGACCCTCGCTGGTAATGTTTTACAAAATCCCGGGCGTGTCGGCCCGTACTTTGCCGTGGGGACATTATATACGTCTATAACTTCATATATCCTAACCTGAGAGAACCTAACATCTCGGACGTAGTATTTTCCAACATTCCTGGCGGGTCGGCCCCTACTTCTCGGTGGGCACATTATATACGTCTATATCGCAATATAACCTAACCTAACCCAACTAGACCCTCGCTGGTAACGTTTTACAAAATCCCGGTCGTGTCGGCCCGTACTTCTCGGAGGGGACATTATATACGTCTATATCGTTATATATCCTTACCTAAGGGAACATAACATCTCGGATGTAGTATTTTCCAACATTCCTGGCGGGCCGGCCCCTACTTCTCGGTGGGCACATTATATACGTCTATATCGCAATATAACCTAACCTAACCCATATAGACCCTCGCTGGTGATGTTTTAAAAAATCCCGGTCGTGTCGACCCGTACTTCTCGGTGAGGACATTGTATACGTCTATAACGTTATATATCCTAACCTAAGGGAACCTAACATCTCGGATGTAGTATTTCACAACATTCCTGGCGGGTCGGCGCCAATTCTCGGTGGGATCATTATATACGTCTATAACGTAATATAACCTAACCTAACACATCTAGCCCCTAGCTGGGAATCTTTTACAGAATCCCGGTCGTGTCTGCCCGTACGTCTCGGTGGGGACATTATATACGTCTATAACGTTATATATCCTAACCCAAGGGAACCTAACATCTCGGATGTAGTATTTTCCAACATTCCTGGCGGGTCGGCCCCTACTTCTCGGTGGGCAAATTATATACGTCTATATCGCAATATAACCTATCCTAACCCAACTAGACCCTCGCTGGTAATGTTTTACAAAATCCCGGGCGGGTCGGCCCCTACTTCTCGGTGGGCACATTATATACGTCTATATCGCAATATAACCTAACCTAACCCAACTAGACCCTCGCTGGTAATGTTTTACAAAATCCCGGTCGTGTCGGCCCGTACTTCTCGGTGGGGACATTATATAAGTCTATAACGTTATATATCCTAACCTAAGGGAACCTAACTTCTCGGATGTAGTATTTTCCAACATTCCTGGCGTGTCGGCACCTACATCTCGGTGGGCACACTATATACGTCTATATCGTAATATAACCTAACCTAACCCATCTAGACCCTCGCTGGTAATGTTTTACAAAATCCCGGTCGTGTCGGCCCGTACTTCTCGGTGGGGACATTATATACGTCTATATCGTTATATATCCTAACCTAAGGAAACCTAACATCTCGGATGTAGTATTTTCCAACATTCCTGGCGGGTCGGCCCCTACTTCTCGGTGGGCACATTATATACGTCTATATCGCAATATAACCTAACCTAACCCAACTAGACCCTCGCTGGTAATGTTTTACAAAATCCCGTGCGTGTCGGCCCGTACTTTGCCGTGGGGACATTATATACGTCTATAACTTCATATATCCTAACCTGAGGGAACCTAACATCTCGGATGTAGTATTTTCCAACATTCCTGGCGGGTCGGCCCCTACTTCTCGGTGGGCACATTATATACGTCTATATCGCAATATAACCTAACCTAACCCAACTAGACCCTCGCTGGTAATGTTTTACAAAATCCCGGTCGTGTCGGCCCGCACTTCTCGGTGGGGACATTATATACGTCTATATCGTTATATATCCTAACCTAAGGGAACATAACATCTCGGATGTAGTATTTTCCAACATTCCTGGCGGGTCGGCCCCTACTTCTCGGTCGGCAAATTATATACGTCCATATCGTAATATAACCTAACCTAACCCATCTAGACACTCGCTGGTAATGTTTTACAAAATCCCGGGCGTGTCGGCCCGTACTTTGCCGTGGGGACATTATATACGTCTATAACTTCATATATCCTAACCTGAGAGAACCTAATATCTCGGATGTAGTATTTTCCAACATTCCTGGCGGGTCGGCCCCTACTTCTCGGTGGGCACAATATATACGTCTATATCGCAATATAACCTAACCTAACCCAACTAGACCCTCGCTGGTAACGTTTTACAAAATCCCGGTCGTGTCGGCCCGTACTTCTCGGAGGGGACATTATATACGTCTATATCGTTATATATCCTTACCTAAGGGAACCTAACATCTCGGATGTAGTATTTTCCAACATTCCTGGCGGGTCGGCCCCTACTTCTCGGTGGGCACATTATATACGTCTATATCGCAATATAACCTAACCTAACCCAACTAGACCCTCGCTGGTAATGTTTTACAAAATCCCGGGCGTGTCGGCCCGTACTTTGCCGTGGGGACATTATATACGTCTATAACTTCATATATCCTAACCTGAGGGAACCTAACATCTCGGATGTAGTATTTTCCAACATTCCTGGCGGGCCGGCCCCTACTTCTCGGTGGGCACATTATATACGTCCATATCGTAATATAACCTAACGTAACCCATCTAGACCCTCGCTGGTAATGTTTTAC
This sequence comes from Xylocopa violacea, assembly GCA_963969225.1. Taxonomy (NCBI): domain Eukaryota; kingdom Metazoa; phylum Arthropoda; class Insecta; order Hymenoptera; family Apidae; genus Xylocopa; species Xylocopa violacea. The sequence continues at coordinate 1,819,183 of CAXAJV010000481.1, forward strand.
AAAATTCCGGACGTGTCGGCCCGTACTTTGCCGTGGGGACATCATATACGTCTATAACTTTATATATCCTAACCTGAGGGAACCTAACATCTCGGATGTAGTATTTTCCAACATACCTGGCGGGCCGGCCACTACTTCTCGGTGGGCACATTATATACGTCCATATCGTAATATAACCTAACCTAACCCATCTAGACCCTCGCTGGTAATGTTTTACAAAATCGCGGTCGTGTCGGCCCGTACTTTGCCGTCGGGACATCATATACGTCTATAACTTTATATATCCTAACCTGAGGGAACCTAACATCTCGGATGTAGTATTTTCCAACATTCCTGGCGGGTCGGCCCCTACTTCTCGGTGGGCACATTATATACGTCTATATCGCAATATAACCTAACCTAACCCAACTAGACCCTCGCTGGTAATGTTTTACAAAATCCCGGTCGTGTCGGCACGTACTTCTCGGTGGGGACATTATATAAGTCTATAACGTTATATATCCTAACCTAAGGGAACCTAACTTCTCGGATGTAGTATTTTCCAACATTTCTGGCGGGTCGGCCCCTACTTCTCGGTGGGAACATTATATACGTCTATAACGTAATATAACCTAACCTAACCCACCTAGACCCTTGCTGGTAATGTTTCACAGAATCCCGGTCGTGTCGGCTCGTACTTCTCGGTGGGGACATTATATACGTCTATAACGTTATATATCCTAACCCAAGGGAACATAACATCTCGGATGTAGTATTTTCCAACATTCCTGGCGGGTCGGCCCCTACTTCTCAGTGGGCACATTATGTACGTCTATATCGCAATATAACCTAACCTAACCCAACTAGACCCTTGCTGGTAATGTTTTACGAAATCGCGGTCGTGTCGGCCCGTACTTCTCGGTGGGGACATTATTTACGTCTATAACGTTATATATCCTAACCCAAGGGAACCTAACATCTCGGATGTAGTATTTTCCAACATTCCTGGCGGGTCGGCCCCTACTTCTCGGTGGGCACATTATAAACGTCTATATCGTAATATAACCTAACCTAACCCATCTAGACCCTCGCTGGTAATGTTTTACCAAATCCCGGTGGTGTCGGCCCGTACTTCTCGGTGGGGACATTATTTACGTCTATAACGTTATATATCCTAACCTAAGGGAACCTAACATCTCGGATGTAGTATTTTCCAACATTCCTGGCGGGTCGGCCCCTACTTCTCGGTGGGCACATTATATACGTCTATATCGCAATATAACCTAACCTAACCCAACTAGACCCTCGCTGGTAATGTTTTACAAAATCCCGGTCGTGTCGGCCCGTACTTCTCGGTGGGGACATTATATAAGTCTATAACGTTATATATCCTAACCTAAGGGAACCTAACTTCTCGGATGTAGTATTTTCCAACATTCCTGGCGTGTCGGCCCCTACATCTCGGTGGGCACACTATATACGTCTATATCGCAATATAACCTAACCTAACCCATCTAGACCCTCGCTGGTAATGTTTTACAAAATCCCGGTCGTGTCGGCCCGTACTTCTCGGTGGGGACATTATATACGTCTATATCGTTATATATCCTAACCTAAGGAAACCTAACATCTCGGATGTAGTATTTTCCAACATACCTGGCGGGCCGGCCACTACTTCTCGGTGGGCACATTATATACGTCCATATCGTAATATAACCTACCCTAACCCATCTAGACCCTCGCTGGTAATGTTTTACAAAATCGCGGTCGTGTCGGCCCGTACTTTGCCGTGGGGACATCATATACGTCTATAACTTTATATATCCTAACCTGAGGGAACCTAACATCTCGGATGTAGTATTTTCCAACATTCCTGGCGGGTCGGCCCCTACTTCTCGGTGGGCACATTATATACGTCTATATCGCAATATAACCTAACCTAACCCAACTAGACCCTCGCTGGTAATGTTTTACAAAATTCCGGTCGTGTCGGCACGTACTTCTCGGTGGGGACATTATATAAGTCTATAACGTTATATATCCTAACCTAAGGGAACCTAACTTCTCGGATGTAGTATTTTCCAACATTTCTGGCGGGTCGGCCCCTACTTCTCGGTGGGAACATTATATACGTCTATAACGTAATATAACCTAACCTAACCCACCTAGACCCTTGCTGGTAATGTTTCACAGAATCCCGGTCGTGTCGGCTCGTACTTCTCGGTGGGGACATTATATACGTTTATAACGTTATATATCCTAACCCAAGGGAACATAACATCTCGGATGTAGTATTTTCCAACATTCCTGGCGGGTCGGCCCCTACTTCTCAGTGGGCACATTATGTACGTCTATATCGCAATATAACCTAACCTAACCCATCTAGACCCTTGCTGGTAATGTTTTACGAAATCGCGGTCGTGTCGGCCCGTACTTCTCGGTGGGGACATTATTTACGTCTATAACGTTATATATCCTAACCCAAGGGAACCTAACATATCGGATGTAGTATTTTCCAACATCCCTGGCGGGTCGGTCCCTACTTCTCGGTGGGCACATTATATACGTCTATATCGCAATATAACCTAACCTAACCCAACTAGACCCTCGCTGGTAATGTTTTACAAAATCCCGGTCGTGTCGGCCCGTACTTCTCGGTGGGGACATTATATAAGTCTATAACGTTATATATCCTAACCTAAGGGAACCTAACTTCTCGGATGTAGTATTTTCCAACATTCCTGGCGTGTCGGCCCCTACATCTCGGTGGGCACACTATATACGTCTATATCGTAATATAACCTAACCTAACCCATCTAGACCCTCGCTGGTAATGTTTTACAAAATCCCGGTCGTGTCGGCCCGTACTTCTCGGTGGGGACATTATATACGTCTATATCGTTATATATCCTAACCTAAGGAAACCTAACATCTCGGATGTAGTATTTTCCAACATTCCTGGCGGGTCGGCCCCTACTTCTCGGTGGGCACATTATATACGTCTATATCGCAATATAACCTAACCTAACCCAACTAGACCCTCGCTGGTAATGTTTTACAAAATCCCGTGCGTGTCGGCCCGTACTTTGCCGTGGGGACATTATATACGTCTATAACTTCATATATCCTAACCTGAGGGAACCTAACATCTCGGATGTAGTATTTTCCAACATTCCTGGCGGGTCGGCCCCTACTTCTCGGTGGGCACATTATATACGTCTATATCGCAATATAACCTAACCTAACCCAACTAGACCCTCGCTGGTAATGTTTTACAAAATCCCGGTCGTGTCGGCCCGCACTTCTCGGTGGGGACATTATATACGTCTATATCGTTATATATCCTAACCTAAGGGAACATAACATCTCAGATGTAGTATTTTCCAACATTCCTGGCGGGCCGGCCCCTACTTCTCGGTGGGCACATTATATACGTCCACATCGTAATATAACCTAACCTAACCCATCTAGACCCTCGCTGGTAATGTTTTACAAAATTCCGGTCGTGTCGACCCGTACTTCTCGGTGAGGACATTGTATACGTCTATAACGTTATATATCCTAACCTAAGGGAACCTAACATCTCGGATGTAGTATTTCACAACATTCCTGGCGGGTCGGCGCCAATTCTCGGTGGGATCATTATATACGTCTATAACGTAATATAACCTAACCTAACACATCTAGCCCCTAGCTGGGAATGTTTTACAGAATCCCGGTCGTGTCTGCCCGTACGTCTCGGTGGGGACATTATATACGTCTATAACGTTATATATCCTAACCTAAGGGAACCTAACATCTCGGATGTAGTATTTTCCAACATTTCTGGCGGGTCGGCCCCTACTTCTCGGGGGGCACATTATATACGTCTATATCGCAATATAACCTAACCTAACCCAACTAGACCCTCGCTGGTAATGTTTTACAAAATCCCGGGCGTGTCGGCCCGTACTTTGCCGTGGGGACATTATATACGTCTATAACTTCATATATCCTAACCTGAGGGAACCTAACATCTCGGATGTAGTATTTTCCAACATTCCTGGCGGGCCGGCCCCTACTTCTCGGTGGGCACATTATATACGTCCATATCGTAATATAACCTAACGTAACCCATCTAGACCCTCGCTGGTAATGTTTTACAAAATTCCGGTCGTGTCGGCCCGTACTTTGCCGTGGGGACATCATATACGTCTATAACTTTACATATCCTAACCTGAGGGAACCTAACATCACGGATGTAGTATTTTCCAACATTCCTGGCGGGTCGGCCCCTACTTCTCGGTGGGCACATTATATACGTCTATATCGCAATATAACCTAACCTAACCCAACTAGACCCTCGCTGGTAATGTTTTACAAAATCCCGGTCGTGTCGGCCCGTACTTCTCGGTGGGGACATTATATAAGTCTATAACGTTATATATCCTAACCTAAGGGAACCTAACATCTCGGATGTAGTATTTTCCAACATTCCTGGCGTGTCGGCCCCTACATCTCGGTGGGCACACTATATACGTCTATATCGTAATATAACCTAACCTAACCCATCTAGACCCTCGCTGGTAATGTTTTACAAAATCCCGGTCGTGTCGGCCCGTACTTCTCGGTGGGCACATTATATACGTCTATATCGTTATATATCCTAACCTAAGGAAACCTAACATCTCGGATGTAGTATTTTCCAACATTCCTGGCGGGCCGGCCACTACTTCTCGGTGGGCACATTATATACGTCCATATCGTAATATAACCTAACCTAACCCATCTAGACCCTCGCTGGTAATGTTTTACAAAATCGCGGTCGTGTCTGCCCGTACTTCTCGGTGGGAACATTATATACGTCTATAACGTTATATATCCTAACCCAAGGGAACCTAACATCTCGGATGTAGTATTTTCCAACATTCCTGGCGGGTCGGCCCCTACTTCTCGGTCGGCAAATTATATACGTCCATATCGTAATATAACCTAACCTAACCCATCTAGACCCTCGCTGGTAATGTTTTACAAAATCCCGGGCGTGTCGGCCCGTACTTTGCCGTGGGGACATTATATACGTCTATAACTTCATATATCCTAACCTGAGAGAACCTAATATCTCGGATGTAGTATTTTCCAACATTCCTGGCGGGTCGGCCCCTACTTCTCGGTGGGCACATTATATACGTCTATATCGCAATATAACCTAACCTAACCCAACTAGACCCTCGCTGGTAACGTTTTACAAAATCCCGGTCGTGTCGGCCCGTACTTCTCGGAGGGGACATTATATACGTCTATATCGTTATATATCCTTACCTAAGGGAACCTAACATCTCGGATGTAGTATTTTCCAACATTCCTGGCGGGTCGGCCCCTACTTCTCGGTGGGCACATTATATACGTCTATATCGCAATATAACCTAACCTAACCCAACTAGACCCTCGCTGGTAATGTTTTACAAAATCCCGGGCGTGTCGGCCCGTACTTTGCCGTGGGGACATTATATACGTCTATAACTTCATATATCCTAACCTGAGGGAACCTAACATCTCGGATGTAGTATTTTCCAACATTCCTGGCGGGCCGGCCCCTACTTCTCGGTGGGCACATTATATACGTCCATATCGTAATATAACCTAACGTAACCCATCTAGACCCTCGCTGGTAATGTTTTACAAAATTCCGGACGTGTCGGCCCGTACTTTGCCGTGGGGACATCATATACGTCTATAACTTTATATATCCTAACCTGAGGGAACCTAACATCTCGGATGTAGTATTTTCCAACATTCCTCGCGGGTCGGCCCCTACTTCTCGGTGGGCACATTATATACGTCTATATCGCAATATAACCTAACCTAACCCAACTAGACCCTCGCTGGTAATGTTTTACAAAATCCCGGTCGTGTCGGCCCGTACTTCTCGGTGGGGACATTATATAAGTCTATAACGTTATATATCCTAACCTAAGGGAACCTAACTTCTCGGATGTAGTATTTTCCAACATTCCTGGCGTGTCGGCCCCTACATCTCGGTGGGTACACTATATACGTCTATATCGCAATATAACCTAACCTAACCCATCTAGACCCTCGCTGGTAATGTTTTACAAAATCCCGGTCGTGTCGGCCCGTACTTCTCGGTGGGGACATTATATACGTCTATAACGTTATATATCCTAACCCAAGGGAACCTAACATCTCGGATGTAGTATTTTCCAACATTCCTGGCGGGTCGGCCCCTACTTCTCGGTGGGCACATTATATACGTCTATATCGAAATATAACCTAACCTAACCCAACTAGACCCTCGCTGGTAATGTTTTACAAAATCCCGGGCGTGTCGGCCCGTACTTTGCCGAGGGGGCATTATATACGTCTACAACTTCATATATCCTAACCTGAGGGAACCTAACATCTCGGATGTAGTATTTTCCAACATTCCTGGCGGGCCGGCCCCTACTTCTCGGTGGGCACATTATACACGTCCATATCGTAATATAACCTAACGTAACCCATCTAGACCCTCGCTGGTAATGTTTTACAAAATTCCGGACGTGTCGGCCCGTACTTTGCCGTGGGGACATTATATACGTCTATAACGTTTTATATCCTAACCTAAGGGAACCTAACATCTCGGATGTAGTATTTTCCAACATTTCTGGCGGGTCGGCCCCTACTTCTCGGTGGGCACATTATATACGTCTATAACGTAATATAACCTAACCTAACCCACCTAGACCCTTGCTGGTAATGTTTCACAGAATCCCGGTCGTGTCGGCTCGTACTTCTCGGAGGGGACATTATATACGTCTATATCGTTATATATCCTTACCTAAGGGAACATAACATCTCGGATGTAGTATTTTCCAACATTCCTCGCGGGCCGGCCCCTACTTCTCGGTGGGCACATTATATACGTCTATATCGCAATATAACCTAACCTAACCCATATAGACCCTCGCTGGTGATGTTTTAAAAAATCCCGGTCGTGTCTGCCCGTACTTCTCGGTGGGGACATTATATACGTCTATAACGTTATATATCCTAACCCAAGGGAACCTAACATCTCGGATGTAGTATTTTCCAACATTCCTGGCGGGTCGGCCCCTACTTCTCGGTGGGCACATTATATACGTCTATATCGCAATATAACCTAACCTAACCCAACTAGACCCTCGCTGGTAATGTTTTACAAAATCCCGGTCGTGTCTGCCCGTACTTCTCGGTGGGGACATTATATACGTCTATAACTTCATATATCCTAACCTGAGGGAACCTAACATCTCGGATGTAGTATTTTCCAACATTCCTGGCGGGCCGGCCCCTACTTCTCGGTGGGCACATTATACACGTCCATATCGTAATATAACCTAACGTAACCCATCTAGACCCTCGCTGGTAATGTTTTACAAAATTCCGGACGTGTCGGCCCGTACTTTGCCGTGGGGACATCATATACGTCTATAACTTTATATATCCTAACCTGAGGGAACCTAACATCTCGGATGTAGTATTTTCCAACATTCCTGGCGGGTCGGCCCCTATTTCTCGGTGGGCACATTATATACGTCTATATCGCAATATAACCTAACCTAACCCAACTAGACCCTCGCTGGTAATGTTTTACAAAATCCCGGTCGTGTCGGCCCGTACTTCTCGGTGGGGACATTATATAAGTCTATAACGTTATATATCCTAACCTAAGGGAACCTAACTTCTCGGATGTAGTATTTTCCAACATTCCTGGCGTGTCGGCCCCTACATCTCGGTGGGCACACTATATACGTCTATATCGCAATATAACCTAACCTAACCCATCTAGACCCTCGCTGGTAATGTTTTACAAAATCCCGGTCGTGTCGGCCCGTACTTCTCGGTGGGGACATTATATACGTCTATACCGTTATATATCCTAACCCAAGGGAACCTAACATCTCGGATGTAGTATTTTCCAACATTCCTGGCGGGTCGGCCCCTACTTCTCGGTGGGCACATTATATACGTCTATATCGTAATATAACCTAACCTAACCCATCTAGACCCTCGCTGGTAATGTTTTACAAAATTCCGGTCGTGTCGGCCCGTACTTTGCCGTGGGGACATTATATACGTCTATAACGTTTTATATCCTAACCTAAGGGAACATAACATCTCAGATGTAGTATTTTCCAACATTCCTGGCGGGCCGGCCCCTACTTCTCGGTGGGCACATTATATACGTCCATATCGTAATATAACCTAACCTAACCCATCTAGACCCTCGCTGGTAATGTTTTACAAAATTCCGGTCGTGTCGGCCCGTACTTTGCCGTGGGGCATTATATACGTCTATAACGTTTTATATCCTAACCGAAGGGAACCTAACATCTCGGATGTAGTATTTTCCAACATTTCTGGCGGGTCGGCCCCTACTTCTCGGTGGGCACATTATGTACGTCTATATCGTAATATAACCTAACCTAACCCATCTAGACCCTCACTGGTAATGTTTTACAAAATCCCGGTCGTGTCGGCCCGTACTTTGCCGTGGGGACATTATATACGTCTATAACGTTTTATATCCTAACCTAAGGGAACCTAACATCTCGGATGTAGTATTTTCCAACATTTCTGGCGGGTCGGCCCCTACTTCTCGGTGGGCACATTATATACGTCTATAACGTAATATAACCTAACCTAACCCACCTAGACCCTTGCTGGTAATGTTTCACAGAATCCCGGTCGTGTCGGCTCGTACTTCTCGGAGGGGACATTATATACGTCTATATCGTTATATATCCTTACCTAAGGGAACATAACATCTCGGATGTAGTATTTTCCAACATTCCTCGCGGGCCGGCCCCTACTTCTCGGTGGGCACATTATATACGTCTATATCGCAATATAACCTAACCTAACCCATATAGACCCTCGCTGGTGATGTTTTAAAAAATCCCGGTCGTGTCTGCCCGTACTTCTCGGTGGGGACATTATATACGTCTATAACGTTATATATCCTAACCCAAGGGAACCTAACATCTCGGATGTAGTATTTTCCAACATTCCTGGCGGGTCGGCCCCTACTTCTCGGTGGGCACATTATATACGTCTATATCGCAATATAACCTAACCTAACCCAACTAGACCCTCGCTGGTAATGTTTTACAAAATCCCGGTCGTGTCTGCCCGTACTTCTCGGTGGGGACATTATATACGTCTATAACGTTATATATCCTAACCCAAGGGAACCTAACATCTCGGATGTAGTATTTTCCAACATTCCTGGCGTGTCGGACCCTACTTCACGGTGGGCACATTATATACGGCCATATCGTAATATAACCTAACCTAACCCATCTAGACCCTCGCTGGTGATGTTTTACAAAATCCTGGTCGTGTCTGCACGTACTTCTCGGTGGGGACATTATATACGTCTATAACGTTATATATCCTTACCCAAGGGAACCTAACATCTCGGATGTAGTACTTTCCAACATTCCTGGCGGGTCGGCCCCTACTTCTCGGTGGGCACATTATATACGTCTATATCGTAATATAACCTAACCTAACCCATCTAGACCCTCGCTGGTAATGTTTTACAAAATTCCGGTCGTGTCGACCCGTACTTCTCGGTGAGGTCATTGTATACGTCTATAACGTTATATATCCTAACCTAAGGGAACCTAACATCTCGGATGTAGTATTTCACAACATTCCTGGCGGGTCGGCGCCAATTCTCGGTGGGATCATTATATACGTCTATAACGTAATATAACCTAACCTAACACATCTAGCCCCTAGCTGGGAATGTTTTACAGAATCCCGGTCGTGTCTGCCCGTACGTCTCGGTGGGGACATTATATACGTCTATAACGTTATATATCCTAACCCAAGGGAACCTAACATCTCGGATGTAGTATTTTCCAACATTCCTGGCGGGTCGGCCCCTACTTTTCGGTGGGCACATTATATACGTCTATATCGAAATATAACCTAACCTAACCCAACTAGACCCTCGCTGGTAATGTTTTACAAAATCCCGGGCGTGTCGGCCCGTACTTTGCCGTGGGGACATTATATACGTCTATAACTTCATATATCCTAACCTGAGGGAACCTAACATCTCGGATGTAGTATTTTCCAACATTCCTGGCGGGCCGGCCCCTACTTCTCGGTGGGCACATTATATACGTCTATATCGCAATATAGCCTAACCTAACCCAACTAGACCCTCGCTGGTAATGTTTTACAAAATTCCGGTCGTGTCGGCCCGTACTTTGCCGTGGGGACATCATATACGTCTATAACTTTATATATCCTAACCTGAGGGAACCTAACATCTCGGATGTAGTATTTTCCAACATTCCTGGCGGGTCGGCCCCTACTTCTCGGTGGGCACATTATATACGTCTATATCGCAATATAACCTAACCTAACCCAACTAGACCCTCGCTGGTAATGTTTTACAAAATCCCGGTCGTGTCGGCCCGTACTTCTCGGTGGGGACATTATATAAGTCTATAACGTTATATATCCTAACCTAAGGGAACCTAACTTCTCGGATGTAGTATTTTCCAACATTTCTGGCGTGTCGGCCCCTACATCTCGGTGGGCACACTATATACGTCTATATCGCAATATAACCTAACCTAACCCATCTAGACCCTCGCTGGTAATGTTTTACAAAATCCCGGTCGTGTCGGCCCGTACTTCTCGGTGGGGACATTATATACGTCTATATCGTTATATATCCTAACCTAAGGAAACCTAACATCTCGGATGTAGTGTTTTCCAACATTCCTGGCGGGTCGGCCCCTACTTCTCAGTGGGCACATTATGTACGTCTATATCGCAATATAACCTAACCTAACCCACCTAGACCCTTGCTGGTAATGTTTCACAGAATCCCGGTCGTGTCGGCTCGTACTTCTCGGAGGGGACATTATATACGTCTATATCGTTATATATCCTTACCTAAGGGAACATAACATCTCGGATGTAGTATTTTCCAACATTCCTCGCGGGTCGGCCCCTACTTCTCGGTGGGCACATTATATACGTCTATATCGCAATATAACCTAACCTAACCCAACTAGACCCTCGCTGGTAATGTTTTACAAAATCCCGGTCGTGTCTGCCCGTACTTCTCGGTGGAGACATTATATACGTCTATAACGTTATATATCCTAACCCTAGGGAACCAAACGTCTCGGATGTAGTATTTTCCAACATTCCTGGCGTGTCGGACCCTACTTCACGGTGGGCACATTATATACGGCCATATCGTAATATAACCTAACCTAACCCATCTAGACCCTCGCTGGTGATGTTTTACAAAATCCCGGTCGTGTCTGCACGTACTTCTCGGTGGGGACATTATATACGTCTATAACGTTATATATCCTAACCCAAGGGAACCTAACATCTCGGATGTAGTATTTTCCAACATTCCTGGCGGGTCGGCCCCTACTTCTCGGTGGGCACATTATATACGTCTATATCGTAATATAACCTAACCTAACCCATCTAGACCCTCGCTGGTAATGTTTTACAAAATTCCGGTCGTGTCGGCCCGTACTTTGCCGTGGGGACATTATATACGTCTATAACGTTTTATATCCTAACCTATGGGAACATAACATCTCAGATGTAGTATTTTCCAACATTCCTGGCGGGCCGGCCCCTACTTCTCGGTGGGCACATTATATACGTCCATATCGTAATATACCCTAACCTAACCCATCTAGACCCTCGCTGGTAATGTTTTACAAAGTTCCGGTCGTGTCGGCCCGTACTTTGCCGTGGGGCATTATATACGTCTATAACGTTTTATATCCTAACCTAAGGGAACCTAACATCTCGGATGTAGTATTTTCCAACATTTCTGGCGGATCGGCCCCTACTTCTCGGTGGGCACATTATGTACGTCTATATCGTAATATAACCTAACCTAACCCATCTAGACCCTCACTGGTAATGTTTTACAAAATCCCGGTCGTGTCGACCCGTACTTCTCGGTGATCACATTGTATACGTCTATAACGTTATATATCCTAACCTAACGGAACCTAACATCTCGGATGTAGTATTTCACAACATTCCTGGCGGGTCGGCGCCAATTCTCGGTGGGATCATTATATACGTCTATAACGTAATATAACCTAACCTAACACATCTAGCCCCTAGCTGGGAATGTTTTACAGAATCCCGGTCGTGTCTGCCCGTACGTCTCGGTGGGGACATTATATACGTCTATAACCTTATATATCCTAACCCAAGGGAACCTAACATCTCGGATGTAGTATTTTCTAACATTCCTGGCGGGTCGGCCCCTACTTCTCGGTGGGCACATTATATACGTCTATATCGCAATATAACCTAACCTAACCCAACTAGACCCTCGCTGGTAATGTTTTACAAAATTCCGGTCGTGTCGGCCCGTACTTTCCCGTGGGGACATTATATACGTCTATAACGTTTTATATCCTAACCTAAGGGAACCTAACATCTCGGATGTAGTATTTTCCAACATTTCTGGCGGGTCGGCCCCTACTTCTCGGTGGGCACATTATATACGTCTATAACGTAATATAACCTAACCTAACCCAACTAGACCCTCGCTGGTAATGTTTTACAAAATCCCGGTCGTGTCTGCCCGTACTTCTCGGTGGGGACATTATATACGTCTATAACGTTATATATCCTAACCCAAGTGAACCTAACATCTCGGATGTAGTATTTTCCAACATTCCTGGCGGGTCGGCCCCTACTTCTCGGTGGGCACATTATATACGTCTATATCGTAATATAACCTAACCTAACCCATCTAGACCCTCGCTGGTAATGTTTTACAAAATTCCTGTCGTGTCGGCCCGTACTTTGCCGTGGGGACATTATATACGTCTATAACGTTTTATATCCTAACCTAAGGGAACATAACATCCCAGATGTAGTATTTTCCAACATTCCTGGCGGGCCGGCCCCTACTTCTCGGTGGGCACATTATATACGTCTATATCGCAATATAACCTAACCTAACCCATATAGAACCTCGCTGGTGATGTTTTAAAAAATCCCGGTCGTGTCTGCCCGTACTTCTCGGTGGGGACATTATATACGTCTATAACGTTATATATCCTAACCCAAGGGAACCTAACATCTCGGATGTAGTATTTTCCAACATTCCTGGCGGGTCGGCCCCTACTTCTCGGTGGGCACATTATATACGTCTATATCGCAATATAACCTAACCTAACCCAACTAGACCCTCGCTGGTAATGTTTTACAAAATCCCGGTCGTGTCTGCCCGTACTTCTCGGTGGGGACATTATATACGTCTATAACGTTATATATCCTAACCCAAGGGAACCTAACATCTCGGATGTAGTATTTTCCAACATTCCTGGCGGGTCGGCCCCTACTTCTCGGTGGGCACATTATATACGTCTATATCGTAATATAACCTAACCTAACCCATCTAGACCCTCACTGGTAATGTTTTACAAAATTCCGGTCGTGTCGGCCCGTACTTTGCCGTGGGGACATTATATACGTCTATAACGTTTTATATCCTAACCTAAGGGAACATAACATCTCAGATGTAGTATTTTCCAACATTCCTGGCGGGCCGGCCCCTACTTCTCGGTGGGCACATTATATACGTCCATATCTTAATATAACCTAACCTAACCCATCTAGACCCTCGCTGGTAATGTTTTACAAAATTCCGGTCGTGTCGGCCCGTACTTTGCCGTGGGGCATTATATACGTCTATAACGTTTTATATCCTAACCTAAGGGAACCTAACATCTCGAATGTAGTATTTTCCAACATTTCTGGCGGGTCGGCCCCTACTTCTCGGTGGGCACATTATATACGTCTATAACGTAATATAACCTAACCTAACCCACCTAGACCCTTGCTGGTAATGTTTCACAGAATCCCGGTCGTGTCGTCTCGTACTTCTCGGAGGGGACATTATATACGTCTATATCGTTATATATCCTTACCTAAGGGAACATAACATCTCGGATGTAGTGTTTTCCAACATTCCTCGCGGGCCGGCCCCTACTTCTCGGTGGGCACATTATATACGTCTATATCGCAATATAACCTAACCTAACCCATATAGACCCTCGCTGGTGATGTTTTAAAAAATCCCGGTCGTGTCTGCCCGTACTTCTCGGTGGGGACATTATATACGTCTATAACGTTATATATCCTAACCCAAGGGAACCTAACATCTCGGATGTAGTATTTTCCAACATTCCTGGCGGGTCGGCCCCTACTTCTTGGTGGGCACATTATATACATCTATATCGCAATATAACCTAACCTAACCCAACTAGACCCTCGCTGGTAATGTTTTACAAAATTCCGGTCGTGTCGGCCCGTACTTTGCCGTGGGGCATTATATACGTCTATAACGTTTTATATCCTAACCTAAGGGAACCTAACATCTCGAATGTAGTATTTTCCAACATTTCTGGCGGGTCGGCCCCTACTTCTCGGTGGCACATTATGTACGTCTATATCGTAATATAACCTAACCTAACCCATCTAGACCCTCACTGGTAATGTTTTACAAAATCCCGGTCGTGTCGACCCGTACTTCTCGGTGATCACATTGTATACGTCTATAACGTTATATATCCTAACCTAACGGAACCTAACATCTCGGATGTAGTATTTCACAACATTCCTGGCGGGTCGGCGCCAATTCTCGGTGGGATCATTATATACGTCTATAACGTAATATAACCTAACCTAACACATCTAGCCCCTAGCTGGGAATGTTTTACAGAATCCCGGTCGTGTCTGCCCGTACGTCTCGGTGGGGACATTATATACGTCTATAACCTTATATATCCTAACCCAAGGGAACCTAACATCTCGGATGTAGTATTTTCTAACATTCCTGGCGGGTCGGCCCCTACTTCTCGGTGGGCACATTATATACGTCTATATCGCAATATAACCTAACCTAACCCAACTAGACCCTCGCTGGTAATGTTTTACAAAATTCCGGTCGTGTCGGCCCGTACTTTCCCGTGGGGACATTATATACGTCTATAACGTTTTATATCCTAACCTAAGGGAACCTAACATCTCGGATGTTGTATTTTCCAACATTTCTGGCGGATCGGCCCCTACTTCTCGGTGGGCACATTATATACGTCTATAACGTAATATAACCTAACCTAACCCACCTAGACCCTCGCTGGTAATGTTTTACAAAATCCCGGTCGTGTCTGCCCGTACTTTGCCGTGGGGACATTATATACGTCTATAACTTCATATATCCTAACCTGAGGGAACCTAACATCTCGGATGTAGTATTTTCCAACATTCCTGGCGGGCCGGCCCCTACTTCTCGGTGGGCACATTATATACGTCCATATCGTAATATAACCTAACGAAACCCATCTAGACCCTCGCTGGTAATGTTTTACAAAATTCCGGTCGTGTCGGCCCGTACTTTGCCGTGGGGACATCATATACGTCTATAACTTTATATATCCTAACCTGAGGGAACCTAACATCTCGGATGTAGTATTTTCCAACATTCCTGGCGGGTCGGCCCCTACTTCTCGGTGGGCACATTATATACGTCTATATCGCAATATAACCTAACCTAACCCATATAGACCCTCGCTGGTGATGTTTTAAAAAATCCCGGTCGTGTCTGCCCGTACTTCTCGGTGGGGACATTATATACGTCTATAACGTTATATATCCTAACCCAAGGGAACCTAACATCTCGGATGTAGTATTTTCCAACATTCCTGGCGGGTCGGCCCCTACTTCTCGGTGGGCACATTATATACGTCTATATCGCAATATAACCTAACCTAACCCAACTAGACCCTCGCTGGTAATGTTTTACAAAATGCCGGTCGTGTCTGCCCGTACTTCTCGGTGGGGACATTATATACGTCTATAACGTTATATATCCTAACCCAAGGGAACCTAACATCTCGGATGTAGTATTTTCCAACATTCCTGGCGGGTCGGCCCCTACTTCTCGGTGGGCACATTATATACGTCTATATCGTAATATAACCTAACCTAACCCATCTAGACCCTCACTGGTAATGTTTTACAAAATTCCGGTCGTGTCGACCCGTACTTCTCGGTGAGGACATTGTATACGTCTATAACGTTATATATCCTAACCTAAGGGAACCTAACATCTCGGATGTAGTATTTCACAACATTCCTGGCGGGTCGGCGCCAATTCTCGGTGGGATCATTATATACGTCTATGACGTAATATAACCTAACCTAACACATCTAGCCCCTAGCTGGGAATGTTTTACAGAATCCCGGTCGTGTCTGCCCGTACGTCTCGGTGGGGACATTATATACGTCTATAACGTTATATATCCTAACCCAAGGGAACCTAACATCTCGGATGTAGTATTTTCCAACATTCCTGGCGGGTCGGCCCCTACTTCTCGGTGGGCACATTATATACGTCTATATCGCAATATAACCTAACCTAACCCAACTAGACCCTCGCTGGTAATGTTTTACAAAATCCCGGGCGTGTCGGCCCGTACTTTGCCGTGGGGACATTATATACGTCTATAACTTCATATATCCTAACCTGAGGGAACCTAACATCTCGGATGTAGTATTTTCCAACATTCCTGGCGGGCCGGCCCCTACTTCTCGGTGGGCACATTATATACGTCCATATCGTAATATAACCTAACGAAACCCATCTAGACCCTCGCTGGTAATGTTTTACAAAATTCCGGTCGTGTCGGCCCGTACTTTGCCGTGGGGACATCATATACGTCTATAACTTTATATATCCTAACCTGAGGGAACCTAACATCTCGGATGTAGTATTTTCCAACATTCCTGGCGGGTCGGCCCCTACTTCTCGGTGGGCACATTATATACGTCTATATCGCAATATAACCTAACCTAACCCAACTAGACCCTCGCTGGTAATGTATTACAAAATCCCGGTCGTGTCGGCCCGTACTTCTCGGTGGGGACATTATATACGTCTATATCGTTATATATCCTAACCTAAGGAAACCTAACATCTCGGATGTAGTATTTTCCAACATTCCTGGCGGGCCGGCCACTACTTTTCGGTGGGCACATTATATACGTCCATATCGTAATATAACCTAACCTAACCCATCTAGACCCTCGCTGGTAATGTTTTACAAAATCGCGGTCTTGTCTGCCCGTACTTCTCGGTGGGGACATTATATACGTCTATAACGTTATATATCCTAACCCAAGGGAACCTAACATCTCGAATGTAGTATTTTCCAACATTCCTGGCGGGTCGGCCCCTACTTCTCGGTGGGCACATTATATACGTCCATATCGTAATATAACCTAACCTAACCCATCTAGACCCTCGCTGTTAATGTTTTACAAAATCCCGGTCGTGTCTGCCCGTACTTCTCGGTGGGGACATTATATACGTCTATAACGTTATATATCCTAACCCAAGGGAACCTAACACCTCGGATGTAGTATTTTCCAACATTTCTGGCGGGTCGGCCCCTACTTCTCGGTGGGAACATTATATACGTCTATAACGTAATATAACCTAACCTAACCCACCTAGACCCTTGCTGGTAATGTTTCACAGAATCCCGGTCGTGTCGGCTCGTACTTCTCGGTGGGGACATTATATACGTCTATAACGTTATATATCCTAACCCAAGGGAACCTAATATCTCGGATGTAGTATTTTCCAACATTCCTGGCGGGTCGGCCCCTACTTCTCAGTGGGCACATTATGTACGTCTATATCGCAATATAACCTAACCTAACCCAACTAGACCCTCGCTGGTAATGTTTTACGAAATCCCGGTCGTGTCGGCCCGTACTTATCGGTGGGGACATTATTTACGTCTATAACGTTATATATCCTAACCCAAGGGAACCTAACATCTCGGATGTAGTATTTTCCAACATTCCTGGCGGGTCGGCCCCTACTTCTCGGTGGGCACATTATATACGTCCATATCGTAATATAAGCTAACCTAACCCATCTAGACCCTCGCTGGTAATATTTTACAAAATTCCGGTCGTGTCGGCCCGTACTTTGCCGTGGGGACATTATATTCGTCTATAACTTTATATATCCTAACCTGAGGGAACCTAGCATCCCGGATGTAGTATTTTCCAACATTCCTGGCGGGTCGGCCCCCACTTCTCGGTGGACACATTATATACGTCTATATCGTAATATAACCTAACCTAAACCACCTAGACCCTTGCTGGTAATGTTTCACAGAATCCCGGTCGTGTCGGCTCGTACTTCTCGGAGGGGACATTATATACGTCTATATCGTTATATATCCTTACCTAAGGGAACATAACATCTCGGATGTAGTATTTTCCAACATTCCTCGCGGGCCGGCCCCTACTTCTCGGTGGGCACATTATATACGTCTATATCGCAATATAACCTAACCTAACCCATATAGACCCTCGCTGGTGATGTTTTAAAAAATCCCGGTCGTGTCTGACCGTACTTCTCGATGGGGACATTATATACGTCTATAACGTTATATATCCTAACCCAAGGGAACCTAACATCTCGAATGTAGTATTTTCCAACATTTCTGGCGGGTCGGCCCCTACTTCTCGGTGGGCACATTATGTACGTCTGTATCGTAATATAACCTAACCTAACCCATCTAGACCCTCACTGGTAATGTTTTACAAAATCCCGGTCGTGTCGACCCGTACTTCTCGGTGATCACATTGTATACGTCTATAACGTTATATATCCTAACCTAACGGAACCTAACATCTCGGATGTAGTATTTCACAACATTCCTGGCGGGTCGGCGCCAATTCTCGGTGGGATCATTATATACGTCTATAACGTAATATAACCTAACCTAACACATCTAGCCCCTAGCTGGGAATGTTTTACAGAATCCCGGTCGTGTCTGCCCGTACGTCTCGGTGGGGACATTATATACGTCTATAACCTTATATATCCTAACCCAAGGGAACCTAACATCTCGGATGTAGTATTTTCTAACATTCCTGGCGGGTCGGCCCCTACTTCTCGGTGGGCACATTATATACGTCTATATCGCAATATAACCTAACCTAACCCAACTAGACCCTCGCTGGTAATGTTTTACAAAATTCCGGTCGTGTCGGCCCGTACTTTCCCGTGGGGACATTATATACGTCTATAACGTTTTATATCCTAACCTAAGGGAACCTAACATCTCGGATGTAGTATTTTCCAACATTTCTGGCGGGTCGGCCCCTACTTCTCGGTGGGCACATTATATACGTCTATAACGTAATATAACCTAACCTAACCCACCTAGACCCTTGCTGGTAATGTTTCACAGAATCCCGGTCGTGTCGGCTCGTACTTCTCGGAGGGGACATTATATACGTCTATATCGTTATATATCCTTACCTAAGGGAACATAACATCTCGGATGTAGTGTTTTCCAACATTCCTCGCGGGCCGGCCCCTACTTCTCGGTGGGCACATTATATACGTCTATATCGCAATATAACCTAACCTAACCCATATAGACCCTCGCTGGTGATGTTTTAAAAAATCCCGGTCGTGTCTGCCCGTACTTCTCGGTGGGGACATTATATACGTCTATAACGTTATATATCCTAACCCAAGGGAACCTAACATCTCGGATGTAGTATTTTCCAACATTCCTGGCGGGTCGGCCCCTACTTCTTGGTGGGCACATTATATACATCTATATCGCAATATAACCTAACCTAACCCAACTAGACCCTCGCTGGTAATGTTTTACAAAATCCCGGTCGTGTCTGCCCGTACTTCTCGGTGGGGACATTATATACGTCTATAACGTTATATATCCTAACCCAAGGGAACCTAACATCTCGGATGTAGTATTTTCCAACATTCCTGGCGGGTCGGCCCCTACTTCTCGGTGGGCACATTATATACGTCTATATCGCAATATAACCTAACCTAACCCATATAGACCCTCGCTGGTGATGTTTTAAAAAATCCCGGTCGTGTCTGCCCGTACTTCTCGGTGGGGACATTATATACGTCTATAACGTTATATATCCTAACCCAAGGGAACCTAACATCTCGGATGTAGTATTTTCCAACATTCCTGGCGGGTCGGCCCCTACTTCTCGGTGGGCACATTATATACGTCTATATCGCAATATAACCTAACCTAACCCAACTAGACCCTCGCTGGTAATGTTTTACAAAATCCCGGTCGTGTCTGCCCGTACTTCTCGGTGGGGACATTATATACGTCTATAACGTTATATATCCTAACCCAAGGGAACCTAACATCTCGGATGTAGTATTTTCCAACATTCCTGGCGGGTCGGCCCCTACTTCTCGGTGGGCACATTATATACGTCTATATCGTAATATAACCTAACCTAACCCATCTAGACCCTCACTGGTAATGTTTTACAAAATTCCGGTCGTGTCGACCCGTACTTCTCGGTGAGGACATTGTATACGTCTATAACGTTATATATCCTAACCTAAGGGAACCTAACATCTCGGATGTAGTATTTCACAACATTCCTGGCGGGTCGGCGCCAATTCTCGGTGGGATCATTATATACGTCTATGACGTAATATAACCTAACCTAACACATCTAGCCCCTAGCTGGGAATGTTTTACAGAATCCCGGTCGTGTCTGCCCGTACGTCTCGGTGGGGACATTATATACGTCTATAACGTTATATATCCTAACCCAAGGGAACCTAACATCTCGGATGTAGTATTTTCCAACATTCCTGGCGGGTCGGCCCCTACTTCTCGGTGGGCACATTATATACGTCTATATCGCAATATAACCTAACCTAACCCAACTAGACCCTCGCTGGTAATGTTTTACAAAATCCCGGGCGTGTCGGCCCGTACTTTGCCGTGGGGACATTATATACGTCTATAACTTCATATATCCTAACCTGAGGGAACCTAACATCTCGGATGTAGTATTTTCCAACATTCCTGGCGGGCCGGCCCCTACTTCTCGGTGGGCACATTATATACGTCCATATCGTAATATAACCTAACGAAACCCATCTAGACCCTCGCTGGTAATGTTTTACAAAATTCCGGTCGTGTCGGCCCGTACTTTGCCGTGGGGACATCATATACGTCTATAACTTTATATATCCTAACCTGAGGGAACCTAACATCTCGGATGTAGTATTTTCCAACATTCCTGGCGGGTCGGCCCCTACTTCTCGGTGGGCACATTATATACGTCTATATCGCAATATAACCTAACCTAACCCAACTAGACCCTCGCTGGTAATGTATTACAAAATCCCGGTCGTGTCGGCCCGTACTTCTCGGTGGGGACATTATATACGTCTATATCGTTATATATCCTAACCTAAGGAAACCTAACATCTCGGATGTAGTATTTTCCAACATTCCTGGCGGGCCGGCCACTACTTTTCGGTGGGCACATTATATACGTCCATATCGTAATATAACCTAACCTAACCCATCTAGACCCTCGCTGGTAATGTTTTACAAAATCGCGGTCGTGTCTGCCCGTACTTCTCGGTGGGGACATTATATACGTCTATAACGTTATATATCCTAACCCAAGGGAACCTAACATCTCGAATGTAGTATTTTCCAACATTCCTGGCGGGTCGGCCCCTACTCCTCGGTGGGCACATTATATACGTCCATATCGTAATATAACCTAACCTAACCCATCTAGACCCTCGCTGGTAATGTTTTACAAAATCCCGGTCGTGTCTGCCCGTACTTCTCGGTGGGGACATTATATACGTCTATAACGTTATATATCCTAACCCAAGGGAACCTAACACCTCGGATGTAGTATTTTCCAACATTTCTGGCGGGTCGGCCCCTACTTCTCGGTGGGAAGATTATATACGTCTATAACGTAATATAACCTAACCTAACCCACCTAGACCCTTGCTGGTAATGTTTCACAGAATCCCGGTCGTGTCGGCTCGTACTTCTCGGTGGGGACATTATATACGTCTATAACGTTATATATCCTAACCCAAGGGAACCTAATATCTCGGATGTAGTATTTTCCAACATTCCTGGCGGGTCGGCCCCTACTTCTCAGTGGGCACATTATGTACGTCTATATCGCAATATAACCTAACCTAACCCAACTAGACCCTCGCTGGTAATGTTTTACGAAATCCCGGTCGTGTCGGCCCGTACTTATCGGTGGGGACATTATTTACGTCTATAACGTTATATATCCTAACCCAAGGGAACCTAACATCTCGGATGTAGTATTTTCCAACATTCCTGGCGGGTCGGCCCCTACTTCTCGGTGGGCACATTATAAACGTCTATATCGTAATATAACCTAACCTAACCCATCTAGACCCTCGCTGGTAATGTTTTACAAAATCCCGGTGGTGTCGGCCCGTACTTCTCGGTGGGGACATTATATATGTCTATAACGTTATATATCCTAACCTAAGGGAACCTAACTTCTCGGATGTAGTATTTTCCAACATTCCTGGCGGATCGGCCCCTACTTCTCGGTGGGCACATTATATACGTCCATATCGTAATATAAGCTAACCTAACCCATCTAGACCCTCGCTGGTAATATTTTACAAAATTCCGGTCGTGTCGGCCCGTACTTTGCCGTGGGGACATTATATTCGTCTATAAATTTATATATCCTAACCTGAGGGAACCTAGCATCCCGGATGTAGTATTTTCCAACATTCCTGGCGGGTCGGCCCCCACTTCTCGGTGGACACATTATATACGTCTATATCGTAATATAACCTAACCTAAACCACCTAGACCCTTGCTGGTAATGTTTCACAGAATCCCGGTCGTGTCGGCTCGTACTTCTCGGAGGGGACATTATATACGTCTATATCGTTATATATCCTTACCTAAGGGAACATAACATCTCGGATGTAGTATTTTCCAACATTCCTCGCGGGCCGGCCCCTACTTCTCGGTGGGCACATTATATACGTCTATATCGCAATATAACCTAACCTAACCCATATAGACCCTCGCTGGTGATGGTTTAAAAAATCCCGGTCGTGTCTGCCCGTACTTCTCGATGGGGACATTATATACGTCTATAACGTTATATATCCTAACCCAAGGGAACCTAACATCTCGGATGTAGTATTTTCCAACATTCCTGGCGGGTCGGCCCCTACTTCTCGGTGGGCACATTATATACGTCTATATCGCAATATAACCTAACCTAACCCAACTAGACCCTCGCTGATAACGTTTTACAAAATCCCGGTCGTGTCTGCCCGTACTTCTCGGTGGGGACATTATATACGTCTATAACGTTATATATCCTAACCCAAGGGAACCTAACATCTCGGATGTAGTATTTTCCAACATTCCTGGCGGGTCGGCCCCTATTTCTCGGTGGGCACATTATATACGTCTATATCGTAATATAACCTAACCTAACCCATCTAGACCCTCACTGGTAATGTTTTACAAAATTCCGGTCATGTCGACCCGTACTTCTCGGTGAGGACATTGTATACGTCTATAACGTTATATATCCTAACCTAAGGGAACCTAACATCTCGGATGTAGTATTTCACAACATTCCTGGCGGGTCGGCGCCAATTCTCGGTGGGATCATTATATACGTCTATAACGTAATATAACCTAACCTAACACATCTAGCCCCTAGCTGGGAATGTTTTACAGAATCCCGGTCGTGTCTGCCCGTACGTCTCGGTGGGGACATTATATACGTCTATAACGTTATATATCCTAACCTGAGGGAACCTAACATCTCGGATGTAGTATTTTCCAACATTCCTGGCGGGTCGGCCCCCACTTCTCGGTGGACACATTATATACGTCTATATCGTAATATAACCTAACCTAACCCACCTAAACCCTTGCTGGTAATGTTTCACAGAATCCCGGTCGTGTCGGCTCGTACTTCTCGGAGGGGACATTATATACGTCTATATCGTTATATATCCTTACCTAAGGGAACATAACATCTCGGATGTAGTATTTTCCAACATTCCTCGCGGGCCGGCCCCTACTTCTCGGTGGGCACATTATATACGTCTATATCGCAATATAACCTAACCTAACCCATATAGACCCTCGCTGGTGATGTTTTAAAAAATCCCGGTCGTGTCTGCCCGTACTTCTCGGTGGGGACATTATATACGTCTATAACGTTATATATCCTAACCCAAGGGAACCTAACATCTCGGATGTAGTATTTTCCAACATTCCTGGCGGGTCGGTCCCTACTTCTCGGTGGGCACATTATATACGTCTATATCGCAATATAACCTAACCTAACCCAACTAGACCCTCGCTGGTAATGTTTTACAAAATCCCGGTCGTGTCTGCCCGTACTTCTCGGTGGGGACATTATATACGTCTATAACGTTATATATCCTAACCCAAGGGAACCTAACATCTCGGATGTAGTATTTTCCAACATTCCTGGCGGGTCGGCCCCTACTTCTCGGTGGGCACATTATATACGTCTATATCGTAATATAACCTAACCTAACCCATCTAGACCCTCACTGGTAATGTTTTACAAAATTCCGGTCGTGTCGACCCGTACTTCTCGGTGAGGACATTGTATACGTCTATAACGTTATATATCCTAACCTAAGGGAACCTAACATCTCGGATGTAGTATTTCACAACATTCCTGGCGGGTCGGCGCCAATTCTCGGTGGGATCATTATATACGTCTATGACGTAATATAACCTAACCTAACACATCTAGCCCCTAGCTGGGAATGTTTTACAGAATCCCGGTCGTGTCTGCCCGTACTTCTCGGTGGGGACATTATATACGTCTATAACGTTATATATCCTAACCCAAGGGAACCTAACATCTCGAATGTAGTATTTTCCAACATTCCTGGCGGGTCGGCCCCTACTTCTCGGTGGGCACATTATATACGTCCATATCGTAATATAACCTAACCTAACCCATCTAGACCCTCGCTGGTAATGTTTTACAAAATCCCGGTCGTGTCTGCCCGTACTTCTCGGTGGGGACATTATATACGTCTATAACGTTATATATCCTAACCCAAGGGAACCTAACACCTCGGATGTAGTATTTTCCAACATTTCTGGCGGGTCGGCCCCTACTTCTCGGTGGGAACATTATATACGTCTATAACGTAATATAACCTAACCTAACCCACCTAGACCCTTGCTGGTAATGTTTCACAGAATCCCGGTCGTATCGGCTCGTACTTCTCGGTGGGGACATTATATACGTCTATAACGTTATATATCCTAACCCAAGGGAACCTAATATCTCGGATGTAGTATTTTCCAACATTCCTGGCGGGTCGGCCCCTACTTCTCAGTGGGCACATTATGTACGTCTATATCGCAATATAACCTAACCTAACCCAACTAGACCCTCGCTGGTAATGTTTTACGAAATCCCGGTCGTGTCGGCCCGTACTTATCGGTGGGGACATTATTTACGTCTATAACGTTATATATCCTAACCCAAGGGAACCTAACATCTCGGATGTAGTATTTTCCAACATTCCTGGCGGGTCGGCCCCTACTTCTCGGTGGGCACATTATAAACGTCTATATCGTAATATAACCTAACCCAACCCATCTAGACCCTCGCTGGTAATGTTTTACAAAATCCCGGTGGTGTCGGCCCGTACTTCTCGGTGGGGACATTATATATGTCTATAACGTTATATATCCTAACCTAAGGGAACCTAACTTCTCGGATGTAGTATTTTCCAACATTCCTGGCGGGTCGGCCCCTACTTCTCGGTGGGCACATTATATACGTCCATATCGTAATATAAGCTAACCTAACCCATCTAGACCCTCGCTGGTAATATTTTACAAAATTCCGGTCGTGTCGGCCCGTACTTTGCCGTGGGGACATTATATTCGTCTATAACTTTATATATCCTAACCTGAGGGAACCTAGCATCCCGGATGTAGTATTTTCCAACATTCCTGGCGGGTCGGCCCCCACTTCTCGGTGGACACATTATATACGTCTATATCGTAATATAACCTAACCTAAACCACCTAGACCCTTGCTGGTAATGTTTCACAGAATCCCGGTCGTGTCGGCTCGTACTTCTCGGAGGGGACATTATATACGTCTATATCGTTATATATCCTTACCTAAGGGAACATAACATCTCGGATGTAGTATTTTCCAACATTCCTCGCGGGCCGGCCCCTACTTCTCGGTGGGCACATTATATACGTCTATATCGCAATATAACCTAACCTAACCCATATAGACCCTCGCTGGTGATGGTTTAAAAAATCCCGGTCGTGTCTGCCCGTACTTCTCGATGGGGACATTATATACGTCTATAACGTTATATATCCTAACCCAAGGGAACCTAACATCTCGGATGTAGTATTTTCCAACATTCCTGGCGGGTCGGCCCCTACTTCTCGGTGGGCACATTATATACGTCTATATCGCAATATAACCTAACCTAACGCAACTAGACCCTCGCTGATAACGTTTTACAAAATCCCGGTCGTGTCTGCCCGTACTTCTCGGTGGGGACATTATATACGTCTATAACGTTATATATCCTAACCCAAGGGAACCTAACATCTCGGATGTAGTATTTTCCAACATTCCTGGCGGGTCGGCCCCTACTTCTCGGTGGGCACATTATATACGTCTATATCGCAATATAACCTAACCTAACGCAACTAGACCCTCGCTGATAACGTTTTACAAAATCCCGGTCGTGTCTGCCCGTACTTCTCGGTGGGGACATTATATACGTCTATAACGTTATATATCCTAACCCAAGGGAACCTAACATCTCGGATGTAGTATTTTCCAACATTCCTGGCGGGTCGGCCCCTATTTCTCGGTGGGCACATTATATACGTCTATATCGTAATATAACCTAACCTAACCCACCTAGACCCTTGCTGGTAATGTTTCACAGAATCCCGGTCGTGTCGGCTCGTACTTCTCGGAGGGGACATTATATACGTCTATATCGTTATATATCCTTACCTAAGGGAACATAACATCTCGGATGTAGTATTTTCCAACATTCCTCGCGGGCCGGCCCCTACTTCTCGGTGGGCACATTATATACGTCTATATCGCAATATAACCTAACCTAACCCATATAGACCCTCGCTGGTGATGTTTTAAAAAATCCCGGTCGTGTCTGCCCGTACTTTGCCGTGGGGACATTATATACGTCTATAACGTTATATATCCTAACCCAAGGGAACCTAACATCTCGGATGTAGTATTTTCCAACATTCCTGGCGGGTCGGCGCCAATTCTCGGTGGGATCATTATATACGTCTATAACGTAATATAACCTAACCTAACACATCTAGCCCCTAGCTGGGAATGTTTTACAGAATCCCGGTCGTGTCTGCCCGTACGTCTCGGTGGGGACATTATATACGTCTATAACGTTATATATCCTAACCCAAGGGAACCTAATATCTCGGATGTAGTATTTTCCAACATTCCTGGCGGGTCGGGACCTACTTCTCGGTGGGCACATTATATACGTCTGTATCGCAATATAACCTAACCTAACCCAACTAGACCCTCACTGGTAATGTTTTACAAAATCCCGGGCGTGTCGGCCCGTACTTTGCCGTGGGGACATTATATACGTCTATAACTTCATATATCCTAACCTGAGGGAACCTAACATCTCGGATGTAGTATTTTCCAACATTCCTGGCGGGCCGGCACCTACTTCTCGGTGGGCACATTATATACGTCCATATCATAATATAACCTAACGTAACCCATCTAGACCCTCGCTGGTAATGTTTTACAAAATTCCGGTCGTGTCGGCCCGTACTTTGCCGTGGGGACATCATATACGTCTATAACTTTATATATCCTAACCTGAGGGAACCTAACATCTCGGATGTAGTATTTTCCAACATTCCTGGCGGGTCGGCCCCTACTTCTCGGTGGGCACATTATATACGTCTATATCGCAATATAACCTAACCTAACCCAACTAGACACTCGCTGGTAATGTTTTACAAATTCCCGGTCGTGTCGGCTCGTACTTCTCGGTGGGGACATTATATACGTCTATAACGTTATATATCCTAACCCAAGGGAACCTAACATCTCGGATGTAGTATTTTCCAACATTCCTGGCGGGTCGGCCCCTACTTCTCAGTGGGCACATTATGTACGTCTATATCGCAATATAACCTAACCTAACCCAACTAGATCCTCGCTGGTAATGTTTTACGAAATCCCGGTCGTGTCGGCCCGTACTTCTCGGTGGGGACATTATTTACGTCTATAACGTTATATATCCTAACCCAAGGGAACCTAACATCTCGGATGTAGTATTTTCCAACGTTCCTGGCGGGTCGGCCCCTACTTCTCGGTGGGCACATTATATACGTCTATATCGTAATATAACCTAACCTAACCCACCTAGACCCTTACTGGTAATGTTTCACAGAATCCCGGTCGTGTCGGCTCGTACTTCTCGGAGGGGACAGTATATACGTCTATATCGTTATATATCCTTACCTAAGGGAACCTAACATCTCGGATGTAGTATTTTCCAACATTCCTCGCGGGCCGGCCCCTACTTCTCGGTGGGCACATTATATACGTCTATATCGCAATATAACCTAACCTAACCCATATAGACCCTCGCTGGTGATGTTCTAAAAAATCCCGGTCGTGTCTGCCCGTACTTCTCGGTGGGGACATTATATACGTCTATAACGTTATATATCCTAACCCAAGGGAACCTAACATCTCGGATGTATTATTTTCCAACATTCCTGGCGGGTCGGCCCCTACTTCTCGGTGGGCACATTATATACGTCTATATCGCAATATAACCTAAGCTAACCCAACTAGACCCTCGCTGGTAATGTTTTACAAAATCCCGGTCGTGTCTGCCCGTACTTCTCGGTGGGGACATTATATACGTCTATAACGTTATATATCCTAACCCAAGGGAACCTAACATCTCGGATGTAGTATTTTCCAACATTCCTGGCGGGTCGGCCCCTACTTCTCGGTGGGCACATTATATACGTCTATATCGCAATATAACCTAACCTAACCCAACTAGACACTCGCTGGTAATGTTTTACAAATTCCCGGTCGTGTCGGCTCGTACTTCTCGGTGGGGACATTATATACGTCTATAACGTTATATATCCTAACCCAAGGGAACCTAACATCTCGGATGTAGTATTTTCCAACATTCCTGGCGGGTCGGCCCCTACTTCTCAGTGGGCACATTATGTACGTCTATATCGCAATATAACCTAACCTAACCCAACTAGACCCTCGCTGGTAATGTTTTACGAAATCCCGGTCGTGTCGGCCCGTACTTCTCGGTGGGGACATTATTTACGTCTATAACGTTATATATCCTAACCCAAGGGAACCTAACATCTCGGATGTAGTATTTTCCAACGTTCCTGGCGGGTCGGCCCCTACTTCTCGGTGGGCACATTATAAACGTCTATATCGTAATATAACCTAACCTAACCCATCTAGACCCTCGCTGGTAATGTTTTACAAAATCCCGGTGGTGTCGGCCCGTACTTCTCGGTGGGGACATTATATATGTCTATAGCGTTATATATCCTAACCTAAGGGAACCTAACTTCTCGGATGTAGTATTTTCCAACATTCCTGGCGGGTCGGCCCCTACTTCTCGGTGGGCACATTATATACGTCCATATCGTAATATAAGCTAACCTAACCCATCTAGACCCTCGCTGGTAATATTTTACAAAATTCCGGTCGTGTCGGCCCGTACTTTGCCGTGGGGACATTATATACGTCTATAACTTTATATATCCTAACCTGAGGGAACCTAACATCTCGAATGTAGTATTTTCCAACATTCCTGGCGGGTCGGCCCCCACTTCTCGGTGGACACATTATATACGTCTATATCGTAATATAACCTAACCTAACCCACCTAGACCCTTACTGGTAATGTTTCACAGAATCCCGGTCGTGTCGGCTCGTACTTCTCGGAGGGGACAGTATATACGTCTATATCGTTATATATCCTTACCTAAGGGAACCTAACATCTCGGATGTAGTATTTTCCAACATTCCTCGCGGGCCGGCCCCTACTTCTCGGTGGGCACATTATATACGTCTATATCGCAATATAACCTAACCTAACCCATATAGACCCTCGCTGGTGATGTTCTAAAAAATCCCGGTCGTGTCTGCCCGTACTTCTCGGTGGGGACATTATATACGTCTATAACGTTATATATCCTAACCCAAGGGAACCTAACATCTCGGATGTATTATTTTCCAACATTCCTGGCGGGTCGGCCCCTACTTCTCGGTGGGCACATTATATACGTCTATATCGCAATATAACCTAAGCTAACCCAACTAGACCCTCGCTGGTAATGTTTTACAAAATCCCGGTCGTGTCTGCCCGTACTTCTCGGTGGGGACATTATATACGTCTATAACGTTATATATCCTAACCCAAGGGAACCTAACATCTCGGATGTAGTATTTTCCAACATTCCTGGCGGGTCGGCCCCTACTTCTCGGTGGGCACATTATATACGTCTATATCGCAATATAACCTAACCTAACCCAACTAGACCCTCACTGGTAATGTTTTACAAAATCCCGGGCGTGTCGGCCCGTACTTTGCCGTGGGGACATTATATACGTCTATAACTTCATATATCCTAACCTGAGGGCACCTAACATCTCGGATGTAGTATTTTCCAACATTCCTGGCGGGCCGGCCCCTACTTCTCGGTGGGCACATTATATACGTCCATATCGTAATATAACCTAACGAAACCCATCTAGACCCTCGCTGGTAATGTTTTACAAAATTCCGGTCGTGTCGGCCCGTACTTTGCCGTGGGGACATCATATACGTCTATAACTTTATATATCCTAACCTGAGGGAACCTAACATCTCGGATGTAGTATTTTCCAACATTCCTGGCGGGTCGGCCCCTACTTCTCGGTGGGCACATTATATACGTCTATATCGCAATATAACCTAACCTAACCCAACTAGACACTCGCTGGTAATGTTTTACAAATTCCCGGTCGTGTCGGCCCGTACTTCTCGGTGGGGACATTATATAAGTCTATAACGTTATATATCCTAACCTAAGGGAACCTAACTTCTCGGATGTAGTATTTTCCAACATTCCTGGCGTGTCGGCCCCTACATCTCGGTGGGCACACTATATACGTCTATATCGCAATATAACCTAACCTAACCCATCTAGACCCTCGCTGGTAATGTTTTACAAAATCCCGGTCGTCTCGGCCCGTACTTCTCGGTGGGGACATTATATAAGTCTATAACGTTATATATCCTAACCTAACGGAATCTAACTTCTCGGATGTAGTATTTTCCATCATTCCTGGCGTGTTGGCCCCTACATCTCGGTGGGCACACTATATACGTCTATATCGCAATATAACCTAACCTAACCCATCTAGACCCTCGCTGGTAATGTTTTACAAAATCCCGGTCGTGTCGGCCCGTACTTCTCGGTGGGGACATTATATACGTCTATATCGTTATATATCCTAACCTAAGGAAACCTAACATCTCGGATGTAGTATTTTCCAACATTCCTGGCGGGCCGGCCACTACTTCTCGGTGGGCACATTATATACGTCCATATCGTAATATAACCTAACCTAACCCATCTAGACCCTCGCTGGTAATGTTTTACAAAATCGCGGTCGTGTCTGCCCGTACTTCTCGGTGGGGACATTATATACGTCTATAACGTTTTATATCCTAACCCAAGGGAACCTAACATCTCGGATGTAGTATTTTCCAACATTCCTGGCGGGTCGGCCCCTACTTCTCAGTGGGCACATTATGTACGTCTATATCGCAATATAACCTAACCTAACCCAACTAGACCCTCGCTGGTAATGTTTTACGAAATCCCGGTCGTGTCGGCCCGTACTTCTCGGTGGGGACATTATTTACGTCTATAACGTTATATATCCTAACCCAAGGGAACCTAACATCTCGGATGTAGTATTTTCCAACATTCCTGGCGGGCCGGCCCCTACTTCTCGGTGGGCACATTATATACGTCCATATCGTAATATAACCTAACGAAACCCATCTAGACCCTCGCTGGTAATGTTTTACAAAATTCCGGTCGTGTCGGCCCGTACTTTGCCGTGGGGACATCATATACGTCTATAACGTTATATATCCTAACCTAAGGGAACCTAACTTCTCGGATGTAGTATTTTCCAACATTCCTGGCGGGTCGGCCCCTACTTCTCGGTGGGCACATTATATACGTCCATATCGTAATATAAGCTAACCTAACCCATCTAGACCCTCGCTGGTAATATTTTACAAAATTCCGGTCGTGTCGGCCCGTACTTTGCCGTGGGGACATTATATACGTCTATAACTTTATATATCCTAACCTGAGGGAACCTAACATCTCGGATGTAGTATTTTCCAACATTCCTGGCGGGTCGGCCCCTACTTCTCAGTGGGCACATTATATACGTCTATATCGCAATATAACCTAACCTAACCCAACTAGACACTCGCTGGTAATGTTTTACAAATTCCCGGTCGTGTCGGCCCGTACTTCTCGGTGGGGACATTATATAAGTCTATAACGTTATATATCCTAACCTAAGGGAACCTAACTTCTCGGATGTAGTATTTTCCAACCTTCCTGGCGTGTCGGCCCCTACATCTCGGTGGGCACACTATATACGTCTATATCGCAATATAACCTAACCTAACCCATCTAGACCCTCGCTGGTAATGTTTTACAAAATCCCGGTCGTCTCGGCCCGTACTTCTCGGTGGGGACATTATATAAGTCTATAACGTTATATATCCTAACCTAACGGAATCTAACTTCTCGGATGTAGTATTTTCCATCATTCCTGGCGTGTTGGCCCCTACATCTCGGTGGGCACACTATATACGTCTATATCGCAATATAACCTAACCTAACCCATCTAGACCCTCGCTGGTAATGTTTTACAAAATCCCGGTCGTGTCGGCCCGTACTTCTCGGTGGGGACATTATATACGTCTATATCGTTATATATCCTAACCTAAGGAAACCTAACATCTCGGATGTAGTATTTTCCAACATTCCTGGCGGGCCGGCCACTACTTCTCGGTGGGCACATTATATACGTCCATATCGTACTATAACCTAACCTAACCCATCTAGACCCTCGCTGGTAATGTTTTACAAAATCGCGGTCGTGTCTGCCCGTACTTCTCGGTGGGGACATTATATACGTCTATAACGTTATATATCCTAACCCAAGGGAACCTAACATCTCGGATGTAGTATTTTCCAACATTCCTGGCGGGTCGGCCCCTACTTCTCGGTGGGCACATTATATACGTCCATATCGTAATATAACCTAACCTAACCCATCTAGACCCTCGCTGGTAATGTTTTACAAAATCCCGGTCGTGTCTGCCCGTACTTCTCGGTGGGGACATTATATACGTCTATGACGTTATATATCCTAACCCAAGGGAACCTAACATCTCGGATGTAGTATTTTCCAACATTTCTGGCGGGTCGGCCCCTACTTCTCGGTGGGAACATTATATACGTCTATAACGTAATATAACCTAACCTAACCCACCTAGACCCTTGCTGGTAATGTTTCACAGAATCCCGGTCGTGTCGGCTCGTACTTCTCGGTGGGGACATTATATACGTCTATAACGTTATATATCCTAACCCAAGAGAACCTAACATCTCGGGTGTAGTATTTTCCAACATTCCTGGCGGGTCGGCCCCTACTTCTCAGTGGGCACATTATGTACGTCTATATCGCAATATAACCTAACCTAACCCAACTAGACCCTCGCTGGTAATGTTTTACGAAATCCCGGTCGTGTCGGCCCGTACTTCTCGGTGGGGACATTATTTACGTCTATAACGTTATATATCCTAACCCAAGGGAACCTAACATCTCGGATGTAGTATTTTCCAACATTCCTGGCGGGTCGGCCCCTACTTCTCGGTGGGCACATTATAAACGTCTATATCGTAATATAACCTAACCTAACCCATCTAGACCCTCGCTGGTAATGTTTTACAAAATCCCGGTGGTGTCGGCCCGTACTTCTCGGTGGGGACATTATATATGTCTATAACGTTATATATCCTAACCTAAGGCAACCTAACTTCTCGGATGTAGTATTTTCCAACATTCCTGGCGGGTCGGCCCCTACTTCTCGGTGGGCACATTATATACGTCCATATCGTAATATAACCGCACCTAACCCATCTAGACCCTCGCTGGTAATGTTTTACAAAATTCCGGTCGTGTCGGCCCGTACTTTGCCGTGGGGACATTATATACGTCTATAACGTTATATATCCTAACCCAAGGGAACCTAACATCTCGGATGTAGTATTTTCCAACATTTCTGGCGGGTCGGCCCCAACTTCTCGGTGGGAACTTTATATATGTCTATAACGTAATATAACCTAACCTAACCCACCTAGACCCTCGCTGGTAATGTTTCACAGAATCCCGTTCATGTCTTCCCGTACGTCTCAGTGCGTACATTATATACGTCTATAAACTTATATATCCTAACCTAAGGGAACCTAGCTTCTCGGATGTAGTATTTTCCAACATTCCTGGCGGGTCGGCCCCTACTTATCGGTGGGAACATTATATACGTCTATAACGTAATATAACCTAACCTAACCCACCTAGACCCTCGCTGGTAATGTTTCACAGAATCCCGTTTATGTCCTCCCGTACGTCTCGGTGGGGACATTATTTACGTCTATAACGTTATATATATTAACCCAAGGGAACCTAACATCTCGGATGTAGTATTTTCCAACATTCCTGGCGGGCCGGCCCCTACTTCACGGTGGGCACATTATATACGTCCATATCGTAATATAACCTAACCTAACCCATCTAGACCCTCGCTGGTAATGTTTTACAAAATTCCGGTCGTGTCGGCCCGTACTTTGCCGTGGGGACATTATATATGTCTATATCGTTTTATATCCTAACCTAAGGGAACCTAACATTTCGGATGTAGTATTTTCCAACATTTCTGGCGGGTCGGCCCCTACTTCTCGGTGGGAAGTTTATATACGTCTATAACGTAATATAAACTAACCTAACCCACCTAGACCCTCGCTGGTAATGTTCCACAGAATCCCGTTCATATCTTCCCGTACGTCTCGGTGCGTCCATTATATACGTCTATAACGTTATATATCCTAACCCAAGGGAACCTAACATCTCGGATGTAGTATTTTCCAACATTCCTGGCGGGTCGGCCCCTACTTCTCGGTGGTTACATTATATACGTCTATATCGGAATATAACCTAACCTAACCCACCTAGACCCTCGCTGGTAATGTTTTACAAATTCCCGGTCGTGTCGGCTCGTACTTCTCGGTGGGGACATTATATACGTCTATAACGTTATATATCCTAACCCAAGGGAACCTAACATCTCGGATGTAGTATTTTCCAACATTCCTGGCGGGTCGGCCCCTACTTCTCAGTGGGCACATTATGTACGTCTATATCGCAATATAACCTAACCTAACCCAACTAGACCCTCGCTGGTAATGTTTTACGAAATCCCGGTCGTGTCGGCCCGTACTTCTCGGTGGGGACATTATTTACGTCTATAACGTTATATATCCTAACCCAAGGGAACCTAACATCTCGGATGTAGTATTTTCCAACGTTCCTGGCGGGTCGGCCCCTACTTCTCGGTGGGCACATTATAAACGTCTATATCGTAATATAACCTAACCTAACCCATCTAGACCCTCGCTGGTAATGTTTTACAAAATCCCGGTGGTGTCGGCCCGTACTTCTCGGTGGGGACATTATATATGTCTATAACGTTATATATCCTAACCTAAGGGAACCTAACTTCTCGGATGTAGTATTTTCCAACATTCCTGGCGGGTCGGCCCCTACTTCTCGGTGGGCACATTATATACGTCCATATCGTAATATAAGCTAACCTAACCCATCTAGACCCTCGCTGGTAATATTTTACAAAATTCCGGTCGTGTCGGCCCGTACTTTGCCGTGGGGACATTATATACGTCTATAACTTTATATATCCTAACCTGAGGGAACCTAACATCTCGAATGTAGTATTTTCCAACATTCCTGGCGGGTCGGCCCCCACTTCTCGGTGGACACATTATATACGTCTATATCGTAATATAACCTAACCTAACCCACCTAGACCCTTACTGGTAATGTTTCACAGAATCCCGGTCGTGTCGGCTCGTACTTCTCGGAGGGGACAGTATATACGTCTATATCGTTATATATCCTTACCTAAGGGAACCTAACATCTCGGATGTAGTATTTTCCAACATTCCTCGCGGGCCGGCCCCTACTTCTCGGTGGGCACATTATATACGTCTATATCGCAATATAACCTAACCTAACCCATATAGACCCTCGCTGGTGATGTTCTAAAAAATCCCGGTCGTGTCTGCCCGTACTTCTCGGTGGGGACATTATATACGTCTATAACGTTATATATCCTAACCCAAGGGAACCTAACATCTCGGATGTATTATTTTCCAACATTCCTGGCGGGTCGGCCCCTACTTCTCGGTGGGCACATTATATACGTCTATATCGCAATATAACCTAAGCTAACCCAACTAGACCCTCGCTGGTAATGTTTTACAAAATCCCGGTCGTGTCTGCCCGTACTTCTCGGTGGGGACATTATATACGTCTATAACGTTATATATCCTAACCCAAGGGAACCTAACATCTCGGATGTAGTATTTTCCAACATTCCTGGCGGGTCGGCCCCTACTTCTCGGTGGGCACATTATATACGTCTATATCGCAATATAACCTAACCTAACCCAACTAGACCCTCACTGGTAATGTTTTACAAAATCCCGGGCGTGTCGGCCCGTACTTTGCCGTGGGGACATTATATACGTCTATAACTTCATATATCCTAACCTGAGGGCACCTAACATCTCGGATGTAGTATTTTCCAACATTCCTGGCGGGCCGGCCCCTACTTCTCGGTGGGCACATTATATACGTCCATATCGTAATATAACCTAACGAAACCCATCTAGACCCTCGCTGGTAATGTTTTACAAAATTCCGGTCGTGTCGGCCCGTACTTTGCCGTGGGGACATCATATACGTCTATAACTTTATATATCCTAACCTGAGGGAACCTAACATCTCGGATGTAGTATTTTCCAACATTCCTGGCGGGTCGGCCCCTACTTCTCGGTGGGCACATTATATACGTCTATATCGCAATATAACCTAACCTAACCCAACTAGACACTCGCTGGTAATGTTTTACAAATTCCCGGTCGTGTCGGCCCGTACTTCTCGGTGGGGACATTATATAAGTCTATAACGTTATATATCCTAACCTAAGGGAACCTAACTTCTCGGATGTAGTATTTTCCAACATTCCTGGCGTGTCGGCCCCTACATCTCGGTGGGCACACTATATACGTCTATATCGCAATATAACCTAACCTAACCCATCTAGACCCTCGCTGGTAATGTTTTACAAAATCCCGGTCGTCTCGGCCCGTACTTCTCGGTGGGGACATTATATAAGTCTATAACGTTATATATCCTAACCTAACGGAATCTAACTTCTCGGATGTAGTATTTTCCATCATTCCTGGCGTGTTGGCCCCTACATCTCGGTGGGCACACTATATACGTCTATATCGCAATATAACCTAACCTAACCCATCTAGACCCTCGCTGGTAATGTTTTACAAAATCCCGGTCGTGTCGGCCCGTACTTCTCGGTGGGGACATTATATACGTCTATATCGTTATATATCCTAACCTAAGGAAACCTAACATCTCGGATGTAGTATTTTCCAACATTCCTGGCGGGCCGGCCACTACTTCTCGGTGGGCACATTATATACGTCCATATCGTAATATAACCTAACCTAACCCATCTAGACCCTCGCTGGTAATGTTTTACAAAATCGCGGTCGTGTCTGCCCGTACTTCTCGGTGGGGACATTATATACGTCTATAACGTTTTATATCCTAACCCAAGGGAACCTAACATCTCGGATGTAGTATTTTCCAACATTCCTGGCGGGTCGGCCCCTACTTCTCAGTGGGCACATTATGTACGTCTATATCGCAATATAACCTAACCTAACCCAACTAGACCCTCGCTGGTAATGTTTTACGAAATCCCGGTCGTGTCGGCCCGTACTTCTCGGTGGGGACATTATTTACGTCTATAACGTTATATATCCTAACCCAAGGGAACCTAACATCTCGGATGTAGTATTTTCCAACATTCCTGGCGGGCCGGCCCCTACTTCTCGGTGGGCACATTATATACGTCCATATCGTAATATAACCTAACGAAACCCATCTAGACCCTCGCTGGTAATGTTTTACAAAATTCCGGTCGTGTCGGCCCGTACTTTGCCGTGGGGACATCATATACGTCTATAACGTTATATATCCTAACCTAAGGGAACCTAACTTCTCGGATGTAGTATTTTCCAACATTCCTGGCGGGTCGGCCCCTACTTCTCGGTGGGCACATTATATACGTCCATATCGTAATATACGCTAACCTAACCCATCTAGACCCTCGCTGGTAATATTTTACAAAATTCCGGTCGTGTCGGCCCGTACTTTGCCGTGGGGACATTATATACGTCTATAACTTTATATATCCTAACCTGAGGGAACCTAACATCTCGAATGTAGTATTTTCCAACATTCCTGGCGGGTCGGCCCCCACTTCTCGGTGGACACATTATATACGTCTATATCGTAATATAACCTAACCTAACCCACCTAGACCCTTACTGGTAATGTTTCACAGAATCCCGGTCGTGTCGGCTCGTACTTCTCGGAGGGGACAGTATATACGTCTATATCGTTATATATCCTTACCTAAGGGAACCTAACATCTCGGATGTAGTATTTTCCAACATTCCTCGCGGGCCGGCCCCTACTTCTCGGTGGGCACATTATATACGTCTATATCGCAATATAACCTAACCTAACCCATATAGACCCTCGCTGGTAATGTTTTACAAAATTCCGGTCGTGTCGGCCCGTACTTTGCCCTGGGGACATCATATACGTCTATAACTTTATATATCCTAACCTGAGGGAACCTAACATCTCGGATGTAGTATTTTCCAACATTCCTGGCGGGTCGGCCCCTACTTCTCAGTGGGCACATTATATACGTCTATATCGCAATATAACCTAACCTAACCCAACTAGACACTCGCTGGTAATGTTTTACAAATTCCCGGTCGTGTCGGCCCGTACTTCTCGGTGGGGACATTATATAAGTCTATAACGTTATATATCCTAACCTAAGGGAACCTAACTTCTCGGATGTAGTATTTTCCAACATTCCTGGCGTGTCGGCCCCTACATCTCGGTGGGCACACTATATACGTCTATATCGCAATATAACCTAACCTAACCCATCTAGACCCTCGCTGGTAATGTTTTACAAAATCCCGGTCGTCTCGGCCCGTACTTCTCGGTGGGGACATTATATAAGTCTATAACGTTATATATCCTAACCTAACGGAATCTAACTTCTCGGATGTAGTATTTTCCATCATTCCTGGCGTGTTGGCCCCTACATCTCGGTGGGCACACTATATACGTCTATATCGCAATATAACCTAACCTAACCCATCTAGACCCTCGCTGGTAATGTTTTACAAAATCCCGGTCGTGTCGGCCCGTACTTCTCGGTGGGGACATTATATACGTCTATATCGTTATATATCCTAACCTAAGGAAACCTAACATCTCGGATGTAGTATTTTCCAACATTCCTGGCGGGCCGGCCACTACTTCTCGGTGGGCACATTATATACGTCCATATCGTACTATAACCTAACCTAACCCATCTAGACCCTCGCTGGTAATGTTTTACAAAATCGCGGTCGTGTCTGCCCGTACTTCTCGGTGGGGACATTATATACGTCTATAACGTTATATATCCTAACCCAAGGGAACCTAACATCTCGGATGTAGTATTTTCCAACATTCCTGGCGGGTCGGCCCCTACTTCTCGGTGGGCACATTATATACGTCCATATCGTAATATAACCTAACCTAACCCATCTAGACCCTCGCTGGTAATGTTTTACAAAATCCCGGTCGTGTCTGCCCGTACTTCTCGGTGGGGACATTATATACGTCTATGACGTTATATATCCTAACCCAAGGGAACCTAACATCTCGGATGTAGTATTTTCCAACATTTCTGGCGGGTCGGCCCCTACTTCTCGGTGGGAACATTATATACGTCTATAACGTAATATAACCTAACCTAACCCACCTAGACCCTTGCTGGTAATGTTTCACAGAATCCCGGTCGTGTCGGCTCGTACTTCTCGGTGGGGACATTATATACGTCTATAACGTTATATATCCTAACCCAAGGGAACCTAACATCTCGGGTGTAGTATTTTCCAACATTCCTGGCGGGTCGGCCCCTACTTCTCAGTGGGCACATTATGTACGTCTATATCGCAATATAACCTAACCTAACCCAACTAGACCCTCGCTGGTAATGTTTTACGAAATCCCGGTCGTGTCGGCCCGTACTTCTCGGTGGGGACATTATTTACGTCTATAACGTTATATATCCTAACCCAAGGGAACCTAACATCTCGGATGTAGTATTTTCCAACATTCCTGGCGGGTCGGCCCCTACTTCTCGGTGGGCACATTATAAACGTCTATATCGTAATATAACCTAACCTAACCCATCTAGACCCTCGCTGGTAATGTTTTACAAAATCCCGGTGGTGTCGGCCCGTACTTCTCGGTGGGGACATTATATATGTCTATAACGTTATATATCCTAACCTAAGGGAACCTAACTTCTCGGATGTAGTATTTTCCAACATTCCTGGCGGGTCGGCCCCTACTTCTCGGTGGGCACATTATATACGTCCATATCGTAATATAACCGCACCTAACCCATCTAGACCCTCGCTGGTAATGTTTTACAAAATTCCGGTCGTGTCGGCCCGTACTTTGCCGTGGGGACATTATATACGTCTATAACGTTATATATCCTAACCCAAGGGAACCTAACATCTCGGATGTAGTATTTTCCAACATTTCTGGCGGGTCGGCCCCAACTTCTCGGTGGGAACTTTATATATGTCTATAACGTAATATAACCTAACCTAACCCACCTAGACCCTCGCTGGTAATGTTTCACAGAATCCCGTTCATGTCTTCCCGTACGTCTCAGTGCGTACATTATATACGTCTATAAACTTATATATCCTAACCTAAGGGAACCTAGCTTCTCGGATGTAGTATTTTCCAACATTCCTGGCGGGTCGGCCCCTACTTATCGGTGGGAACATTATATACGTCTATAACGTAATATAACCTAACCTAACCCACCTAGACCCTCGCTGGTAATGTTTCACAGAATCCCGTTTATGTCCTCCCGTACGTCTCGGTGGGGACATTATTTACGTCTATAACGTTATATATATTAACCCAAGGGAACCTAACATCTCGGATGTAGTATTTTCCAACATTCCTGGCGGGCCGGCCCCTACTTCACGGTGGGCACATTATATACGTCCATATCGTAATATAACCTAACCTAACCCATCTAGACCCTCGCTGGTAATGTTTTACAAAATTCCGGTCGTGTCGGCCCGTACTTTGCCGTGGGGACATTATATATGTCTATATCGTTTTATATCCTAACCTAAGGGAACCTAACATTTCGGATGTAGTATTTTCCAACATTTCTGGCGGGTCGGCCCCTACTTCTCGGTGGGAAGTTTATATACGTCTATAACGTAATATAAACTAACCTAACCCACCTAGACCCTCGCTGGTAATGTTCCACAGAATCCCGTTCATATCTTCCCGTACGTCTCGGTGCGTCCATTATATACGTCTATAACGTTATATATCCTAACCCAAGGGAACCTAACATCTCGGATGTAGTATTTTCCAACATTCCTGGCGGGTCGGCCCCTACTTCTCGGTGGTTACATTATATACGTCTATATCGGAATATAACCTAACCTAACCCATCTAGACCGTCGCTGGTAATGTTTTACAAAATTCCGGTCGTGTCGGCCCGTACTTTGCCGTGGGGACATTATATATGTCTATATCGTTTTATATCCTAACCTAAGGGAACCTACATTTCGGATGTAGTATTTTCCAACATTTCTGGCGGGTCGGCGCCTACTTCTCGGTGGGAACATTATATACGTCTATAACGTAATATAACCTAACCTCACCCACCTAGACCCTCGCTGGTAACGTTTCACAGAATCCCGTTCATGTCTTCCCGTACGTCTCGGTGCGTACATTATATACGTCTATAAACTTATATATCCTAACCTAAGGGAACCTAGCTTCTCGGATGTAGTATTTTCCAACATTCCTGGCGGGTCGGCCCCTACTTCTCGGTGGGCACATTATATACGTCTATAACGTAATATAACCTAACCTAACCCACCTAGACCCTCGCTGGTAATGTTTCACAGAATCCCGTTTATGTCTTCCCGTACGTCTCGGTGCGTACATTATATACGTCTATAAATTTATATATCCTAACCTAAGGGAACCTAACATCTCGGATGTAGTATTTTCCAACATTCCTGGCGGGTCGGCCCCTACTTCTCTGTGGGCACATTATATACGTCTATATCGTAATATAACCTAACCTAACCCATCTAGACCGTCGCTGGTAATGTTTTACAAAATCCCGGTCGTGTCGAACCGTACTTCTCGGTGGGGACATTATATACGTCTATAACGTTATATATGCTAACCTGAGGGAACCTAACATCTCGGATGTAGTATTTTCCAACATTCCTGGCGGGTCGGCCCCTACTTCCCAGTGGGCACATTATGTACGTCTATATCGTAATATAACCTAACCTAACCCACCTAGACCCTCGCTGGTAATGTTTTACAAAATCCCGGTCGTGTCGGCCCGTACTTCTCGGTGGGGACATTATTTACGTCTATAACGTTATATATCCTAACCCAAGGGAACCTAACATCTCGGATGTAGTATTTTCCAATATTCCTGGCGGGACGGCCCCTACTTCTCGGTGGGCACATTATATACGTCCATATCGTAATATAACCTAACCTAACCCATCTAGACCCTCGCTGGTAATGTTTTACAAAATTCCGGTCATGTCGGCCCGTACTTTGCCGTGGGGACATTATATATGTCTATATCGTTTTATATCCTAACCTAAGGGAACCTAACATCTCGGATGTAGTATTTTCCAACATTTCTGGCGGGTCGGCCCCTACTTCTCGGTGGGAACATTATATACGTCTATAACGTAATATAACCTAACCTAACCCACCTAGACCCTCGCTGGTAATGTTTCACAGAATCCCGTTCATGTCTTCCCGTACGTCTCGGTGCGTACATTATATACGTCTATAAACTTATATATCCTAACCTAAGGGATCCTAGCATCTCGGATATAGTATTTTCCAACATTCCTGGCGGTTCGGCCCCTACTTCTCGGTGGGCACATTATAGACGTTTATATCGCAATATAACCTACCCTAACCCATCTAGACCCTCGCTGGTAATGTTTTACAAAATCCCGGTCGTGTCGGCCCGTACTTCTCGGTGGGGACATTATATACGTCTATATCGTTATATATCCTAACCTAAGGGAACCTAACATCTCGGATGTAGTATTTTCCAACATTCCTGGCGGGCCGGCCCCTACTTCTCGGTGGGCACATTATATACGTCTATATCGTAATATAACCTAACCTAACACATCTAGACCCTCGGTGGTAATGTTTCACAGAATCCCGTTCATGTCTTCCCGTACGTCTCGGTGCGGATATTATATACGTCTATAAATTTATATATCCTAACCTAAGGGAACCTAACATCTCGGATGTATTATTTTCCAACATTCCTGGCGGGTCGGCCCCTACTTCTCGGTGGGTACATTATATACGTCTATATCGTAATATAACCTAACCTAACCCATCTAGACCCTCGCTGGTAATGTTTTACAAAATCCCGGTCGTGTCGGCCCGTACTTCTCGGAGGGGACATTATATAAGTCTATAACGTTATATATCCTAACCTAAGGGATCCTAACTTCTCGGATATAGTACTTCCCAACATTCCTGGCGGGTCGGCCCCTACTTCTCGGTGGGCACATTA
This sequence comes from Xylocopa violacea, assembly GCA_963969225.1. Taxonomy (NCBI): domain Eukaryota; kingdom Metazoa; phylum Arthropoda; class Insecta; order Hymenoptera; family Apidae; genus Xylocopa; species Xylocopa violacea. The sequence goes on from CAXAJV010000481.1 coordinate 1,863,371, forward strand.
TATACGTCCATATCGTAATATAACCTAACCTAACCCATCTAGACCCTCGCTGGTAATGTTTTACAAAATCCCGGTCTTATCGGCCCGTACTTCTCGGTGGGGACATTATATACGTCTATAACGTTATATATCCTAACCCAAGGGAACCTAACATCGCGGATGTAGTATTTTCCAACATTCCTGGCGGGTCGGCCCCTACTTCTCGGTGGGCAAATTATAAACGTCTATATCGTAATATAACCTAACCTAACCCATCTAGACCCTCGCTGGTAATGTTTCACAGAATCGCGTTCATGTCTTCCCGTACGTCTCGGTGCGGATATTATATACGTCTATAAATTTATATATCCTAACCTAAGCGTACCTAACATCTCGGATGTAGTATTTTCCAACATTTCTGGCGGGTCGGCCCCTACTTCTCGGTGGGAACTTTATATACGTCTATAACGTAATATAACCTAACCTAACCCACCTAGACCCTCGCTGGTAATGTTTCACAGAATCCCGTTCATGTCTTCCCGTACGTCTCGGTGCGTCCATTATATACGTCTATAACGTTATATATCCTAACCCAAGGGAACCTAACATCTCGGATGTAGTATTTTCCAACATTCCTGGCGGGTCGGCCCCTACTTCTCGGTGGGCACATTAGATACGTTTATATCGGAATATAACCTAACCTAACCCATCTAGACCGTCGCTGGTAATGTTTTACAAAATCCCGTTTATGTCTTCCCGTACGTCTCGGTGCGTACATTATATACGTCTATAAATTTATATATCCTAACCTAAGGGAACCTAACATCTCGGATGTAGTATTTTCCAACATTCCTGGCGGGTCGGCCCCTACTTCTCGGTGGGCACATTATATACGTCCATATCGTAATATAACCTAACCTAACCCATCTAGACCCTCGCTGGTAATGTTTTACAAAATCCCGGTCGTGTCTGCCCGTACTTCTCGGTGGGGACATTATATACGTCTATAACGTTATATATCCTAACCTAAGGGATGCTAACTTCTCGGATATAGTATTTTCCAACATTCCTGGCTGGTCGGCCCCTACTTCTCGGTGGGCACATTATATACGTCTATATCGTAATATAACCTAACCTAACCCATCTAGACCGTCGCTGGTAATGTTTTACAAAATCCCGGTCTTGTCGCCCGTACTTCTCGGTGGGGACATTATTTACGTCTATAACGTTATACATCCTAACCCAAGGGAACCTAACATCTCGGATGTAGTATTTTCCAACATTCCTGGCGGGTAGGCCCCTACTTCTCGGTGGGCACATTATATACGTCTATATCGCAATATAACCTAACCTAACCCATCTAGACTCTCGCTGGTGATGTTTTACAAAATCCCGGTCGTGTCTGCCCGTACTTCTCGGTGCGGACATTTTATACGTCTATAACGTTATATATCCTAACCCAAGGGAACCTAACATCTCGGATGTAGTATTTTCCAACATTTCTGGCGGGTCGGCCCCAACTTCTCGGTGGGAACTTTATATATGTCTATAACGTAATATAACCTAACCTAACCCACCTAGACCCTCGCTGGTAATGTTTCACAGAATCCCGTTCATGTCTTCCCGTACGTCTCGGTGCGTACATTATATACGTCTATAAACTTATATATCCTAACCTAAGGGAACCTAGCTTCTCGGATGTAGTATTTTCCAACATTCCTGGCGGGTCGGCCCCTACTTATCGGTGGGAACATTATATACGTCTATAACGTAATATAACCTAACCTAACCCACCTAGACCCTCGCTGGTAATGTTTCACAGAATCCCGTTTATGTCCTCCCGTACGTCTCGGTGGGGACATTATTTACGTCTATAACGTTATATATATTAACCCAAGGGAACCTAACATCTCGGATGTAGTATTTTCCATCATTCCTGGCGGGCCGGCCCCTACTTCACGGTGGGCACATTATATACGTCCATATCGTAATATAACCTAACCTAACCCATCTAGACCCTCGCTGGTAATGTTTTACAAAATTCCGGTCGTGTCGGCCCGTACTTTGCCGTGGGGACATTATATATGTCTATATCGTTTTATATCCTAACCTAAGGGAACCTAACATTTCGGATGTAGTATTTTCCAACATTTCTGGCGGGTCGGCGCCTACTTCTCGGTGGGAACATTATATACGTCTATAACGTAATATAACCTAACCTAACCCACCTAGACCCTCGCTGGTAATGTTTCACAGAATCCCGTTCATGTCTTCCCGTACGTCTCGGTGCGTACATTATATACGTCTATAAACTTATATATCCTAACCTAAGGGAACCTAGCTTCTCGGATGTAGTATTTTCCAACATTCCTGGCGGGTCGGCCCCTACTTCTCGGTGGGCACATTATATACGTCTATAACGTAATATAACCTAACCTAACCCACCTAGACCCTCGCTGGTAATGTTTCACAGAATCCCGTTTATGTCTTCCCGTACGTCTCGGTGCGTACATTATATACGTCTATAAATTTATATATCCTAACCTAAGGGAACCTAACATCTCGGATGTAGTATTTTCCAACATTCCTGGCGGGTCGGCCCCTACTTCTCTGTGGGCACATTATATACGTCTATATCGTAATATAACCTAACCTAACCCATCTAGACCGTCGCTGGTAATGTTTTACAAAATCCCGGTCGTGTCGAACCGTACTTCTCGGTGGGGACATTATATACGTCTATAACGTTATATATGCTTACCTGAGGGAACCTAACATCTCGGATGTAGTATTTTCCAACATTCCTGGCGGGTCGGCCCCTACTTCCCAGTGGGCACATTATGTACGTCTATATCGTAATATAACCTAACCTAACCCACCTAGACCCTCGCTGGTAATGTTTTACAAAATCCCGGTCGTGTCGGCCCGTACTTCTCGGTGGGGACATTATTTACGTCTATAACGTTATATATCCTAACCCAAGGGAACCTAACATCTCGGATGTAGTATTTTCCAACATTCCTGGCGGGCCGGCCCCTACTTCTCGGTGGGCACATTATATACGTCCATATCGTAATATAACCTAACCTAACCCATCTAGACCCTCCCTGGTAATGTTTTACAAAATTCCGGTCATGTCGGCCCGTACTTTGCCGTGGGGACATTATATATGTCTATATCGTTTTATATCCTTACCTAAGGGAACCTAACATCTCGGATGTAGTATTTTCCAACATTTCTGGCGGGTCGGCCCCTACTTCTCGGTGGGAACATTATATACGTCTATAACGTAATATAACCTAACCTAACCCACCTAGACCCTCGCTGGTAATGTTTCACAGAATCCCGTTCATGTCTTCCCGTACGTCTCGGTGCGTACATTAAATACGTCTATAAACTTGTATATCCTAACCTAAGGGAACCTAGCATCTCGGATGTAGTATTTTCCAAAATTCCTGGCGGGTCGGCCCCTACTTCTCGGTGGGCACATTATATACGTCTATATCGTAATATAACCTAACCTAACCCATCTAGACCCTCACTGGTAATGTTTTACAAAATCCCGGTAGTGTCGGCCCGTACTTCTCGGTGGGGACATTATATACTTCTATAACGTTATATATCCTAACCTAAGGGAACCTAACATCTCGGATGTAGAATTTCCAACATTCCTGGCGTGTCGGACCCTACTTCACGGTGGGGACATTATATACGGCCATATCGTAATATAACCTAACCTAACCCATCTAGACCCTCGCTGGTGATGTTTTACAAAATCCCGGTCGTGTCTGCACGTACTTCTCGGTGGGGACATTATATACGTCTATAACGTTATATATCCTAACCCAAGGGAACCTAACATCTCGGATGTAGTATTTTCCAACATTCCTGGCGGGTCGGCCCCTACTTCTCAGTGGGCACATTATATACGTCTATATCGTAATATAACCTAACCTAACCCACCTAGACCCTCGCTGGTAATGTTTTACAAAATCCCGGTCGTGTCGGCCCGTACTTCTCGGTGCGTACATTATATACGTCCATAAACTTATATATCCTAACCTAAGGGAACCTAGCTTCTCGGATGTAGTATTTTCCAACATTCCTGGCGGGTCGGCCCCTACTTCTCGGTGGGCACATTATATACGTCTATAACGTAATATAACCTAACCTAACCCACCTAGACCCTCGCTGGTAATGTTTCACAGAATCCCGTTTATGTCTTTCCGTACGTCTCGGTGCGTACATTATATACGTCTATAAATTTATATATCCTAACCTAAGGGAACCTAACATCTCGGATGTAGTATTTTCCAACATTCCTGGCGGGTCGGCCCCTACTTCTCTGTGGGCACATTATATACGTCTATATCGTAATATAACCTAACCTAACCCATCTAGACCGTCGCTGGTAATGTTTTACAAAATCCCGGTCGTGTCGAACCGTACTTCTCGGTGGGGACATTATATACGTCTATAACGTTATATATGCTAACCTGAGGGAACCTAACATCTCGGATGTAGTATTTTCCAACATTCCTGGCGGGTCGGCCCCTACTTCCCAGTGGGCACATTATGTACGTCTATATCGTAATATAACCTAACCTAACCCACCTAGACCCTCGCTGGTAATGTTTTACAAAATCCCGGTCGTGTCGGCCCGTACTTCTCGGTGGGGACATTATTTACGTCTATAACGTTATATATCCTAACCCAAGGGAACCTAACATCTCGGATGTAGTATTTTCCAACATTCCTGGCGGGACGGCCCCTACTTCTCGGTGGGCACATTATATACGTCCATATCGTAATATAACCTAACCTAACCCATCTAGACCCTCGCTGGTAATGTTTTACAAAATTCCGGTCATGTCGGCCCGTACTTTGCCGTGGGGACATTATATATGTCTATATCGTTTTATATCCTAACCTAAGGGAACCTAACATCTCGGATGTAGTATTTTCCAACATTTCTGGCGGGTCGGCCCCTACTTCTCGGTGGGAACATTATATACGTCTATAACGTAATATAACCTAACCTAACCCACCTAGACCCTCGCTGGTAATGTTTCACAGAATCCCGTTCATGTCTTCCCGTACGTCTCGGTGCGTACATTATATACGTCTATAAACATATATATCCTAACCTAAGGGATCCTAGCATCTCGGATGTAGTATTTTCCAACATTCCTGGCGGGTCGGCCCCTACTTCTCGGTGGGCACATTATATACGTCTATATCGTAATATAACCTAACCTAACCCATCTAGACCCTCACTGGTAATGTTTTACAAAATCCCGGTAGTGTCGGCCCGTACTTCTCGGTGGGGACATTATATACGTCTATAACGTTATATATCCTAACCTAAGGGAACCTAACATCTCGGATGTCGTATTTTCCAACATTCCTGGCGTGTCGGACCCTACTTCACGGTGGGCACATTATATACGGCCATATCGTAATATAACCTAACCTAACCCATCTAGACCCTCGCTGGTGATGTTTTACAAAATCCCGGTCGTGTCTGCACGTACTTCTCGGTGGGGACATTATATACGTCTATATCGTTTTATATCCTAACCTAAGGGAACCTAACATCTCGGATGTAGTATTTTCCAACATTTCTGGCGGGTCGGCCCCTACTTCTCGGTGGGAACTTTATATTCGTCTATAACGTAATATAAACTAACCTAACCCACCTAGACCCTCGCTGGTAATGTGTCACAGAATCCCGTTCATGTCTTCCCGTACGTCTCGGTGCGTCCATTATATACGTCTATAACGTTATATATCCCAACCCAAGGGAACCTAACATCTCGGATGTAGTATTTTCCAACATTCCTGGCGGGTCGGCCCCTACTTCTCGGTGGGCACATTAGATACGTTTATATCGGAATATAACCTAACCTAACCCATCTAGACCGTCGCTGGTAATGTTTTACAAAATCCCGTTTATGTCTTCCCGTACGTCTCGGTGCGTACATTATATACGTCTATAAATTTATATATCCTAACCTAAGGGAACCTAACATCTCGGATGTAGTATTTTCCAACATTCCTGGCGGGTCGGCCCCTACTTCTCGGTGGGCACATTATATACGTCCATATCGTAATATAACCTAACCTAACCCATCTAGACCCTCGCTGGTAATGTTTTACAAAATCCCGGTCGTGTCTGCCCGTACTTCTCGGTGGGGACATTATATACGTCTATAACGTTATATATCCTAACCTAAGGGATGCTAACTTCTCGGATATAGTATTTTCCAACATTCCTGGCTGGTCGGCCCCTACTTCTCGGTGGGCACATTATATACGTCTATATCGTAATATAACCTAACCTAACCCATCCAGACCGTCGCTGGTAATGTTTTACAAAATCCCGGTCTTGTCGCCCGTACTTCTCGGTGGGGACATTATTTACGTCTATAACGTTATACATCCTAACCCAAGGGAACCTAACATCTCGGATGTAGTATTTTCCAACATTCCTGGCGGGTAGGCCCCTACTTCTCGGTGGGCACATTATATACGTCTATATCGCAATATAACCTAACCTAACCCATCTAGACTCTCGCTGGTGATGTTTTACAAAATCCCGGTCGTGTCTGCCCGTACTTCTCGGTGCGGACATTTTATACGTCTATAACGTTATATATCCTAACCCAAGGGAACCTAACATCTCGGATGTAGTATTTTCCAACATTTCTGGCGGGTCGGCCCCTACTTCTCGGTGGGAACTTTATATACGTCTATAACGTAATATAAACTAACCTAACCCACCTAGACCCTCGCTGGTAATGTTCCACAGAATCCCGTTCATATCTTCCCGTACGTCTCGGTGCGTCCATTATATACGTCTATAACGTTATATATCCTAACCCAAGGGAACCTAACATTTCGGATGTAGTATTTTCCAACGTTCCTGGCGGGTCGGCCCCTACTTCTCGGTGGGCACATTATATACGTCTATATCGGAATATAACCTAACCTAACCCATCTAGACCGTCGCTGGTAATGTTTTACAAAATCCCGTTTATGTCTTCCCGTACGTCTCGGTGCGTACATTATATACGTCTATAAATTTATATATCCTAACCTAAGGGAACCTTACATCTCGGATGTAGTATTTTCCAACATTCCTGGCGGGTCGGCCCCTACTTCTCGGTGGGCACATTATATACGTCCATATCGTAATATAACCGCACCTAACCCATCTAGACCCTCGCTGGTAATGTTTTACAAAATTCCGGTCGTGTCGGCCCGTACTTTGCCGTGGGGACATTATATACGTCTATAACGTTATATATCCTAACCCAAGGGAACCTAACATCTCGGATGTAGTATTTTCCAACATTTCTGGCGGGTCGGCACCTACTTCTCGGTGGGAACATTATATACGTCTATAACGTAATATAACCTAACCTAACCCACATAGACCCTCCCTGGTAATGTGTCACAGAATCCCATTCATGTCTTCCCGTACGTCTCGGTTGCGTACATTATATACGTCTTTAAACTTATATATCCTAACCTAAGGGAACCTAGCTTCTCGGATGTAGTATTTTCCAAAATTCCTGGCGGGTCGGCCCCTACTTCTCGGTGGGCACATTATATACGTCTATATCGTAATATAACCTAACCTAACCCATCTAGACCGGCGCTGGTAATGTTTTACAAAATCCCGGTCGTGTCGAACCGTACTTCTCGGTGGGGACATTATATACGTCTATAACGTTATATATGCTAACCTAAGGGAACCTAACATCTCGGATGTAGTATTTTCCAACATTCCTGGCGGGCCGGCCCCTACTTCTCGGTGGGCACATTATATACGTCCATATCGTAATATAACCTAACCTAACCCATCTAGACCCTCGCTGGTAATGTTTTACAAAATTCCGGTCGTGTCGGCCCGTACTTCTCGGTGGGGACATTATATACGTCTATAACGTTATATATCCTAACCTAAGGGAACCTAACTTCTCGGATGTAGTATTTTCCAACATTCCTGGCGGGTCGGCCCCTACTTCTCGGTGGGCACATTATATACGTCTATATCGTAATATAACCTAACCTAACCCATCTAGACCCTCACTGGTAATGTTTTACAAAATCCCGGTAGTGTCGGCCCGTACTTCTCGGTGGGGACATTATATACTTCTATAACGTTATATATCCTAACCTAAGGGAACCTAACATCTCGGATGTAGAATTTCCAACATTCCTGGCGTGTCGGACCCTACTTCACGGTGGGGACATTATATACGTCCATATCGTAATATAACCTAACCTAACCCATCTAGACCCTCGCTGGTAATGTTTTACAAAATCCCGGTCGTGTCGGCCCGTACTTCTCGGTGGGGACATTATTTACGTCTATAACGTTATATATCCTAACCCAAGGGAACCTAACATCTCGGATGTAGTATTTTCCAACATTCCTGGCGGGCCGGCCCCTACTTCTCGGTGGGCACATTATATACGTCCATATCGTAATATAACCTAACCTAACCCATCTAGACCCTCCCTGGTAATGTTTTACAAAATTCCGGTCATGTCGGCCCGTACTTTGCCGTGGGGACATTATATATGTCTATATCGTTTTATATCCTAACCTAAGGGAACCTAACATCTCGGATGTAGTATTTTCCAACATTTCTGGCGGGTCGGCCCCTACTTCTCGGTGGGAACATTATATACGTCTATAACGTAATATAACCTAACCTAACCCACCTAGACCCTCGCTGGTAATGTTTCACAGAATCCCGTTCATGTCTTCCCGTACGTCTCGGTGCGTACATTAAATACGTCTATAAACTTGTATATCCTAACCTAAGGGAACCTAGCATCTCGGATGTAGTATTTTCCAACATTCCTGGCGGGTTGGCCCCTACTTCTCGGTGGGCACATTATATACGTCTATATCGTAATATAACCTAACCTAACCCATCTAGACCCTCACTGGTAATGTTCTACAAAATCCCGGTAGTGTCGGCCCGTACTTCTCGGTGGGGACATTATATACGTCTATAACGTTATATATCCTAACCTAAGGGAACCTAACATCTCGGATGTAGTATTTTCCAACATTCCTGGCGTGTCGGACCCTACTTCACGGTGGGCACATTATATACGGCCATATCGTAATATAACCTAACCTAACCCATCTAGACCCTCGCTGGTGATGTTTTACAAAATCCCGGTCGTGTCTGCACGTACTTCTCGGTGGGGACATTATATACGTCTATAACGTTATATATCCTAACCCAAGGGAACCTAACATCTCGGATGTAGTATTTTCCAACATTCCTGGCGGGTCGGCCCCTACTTCTCAGTGGGCACATTATATACGTCTATATCGTAATATAACCTAACCTAACCCACCTAGACCCTCGCTGGTAATGTTTTACAAAATCCCGGTCGTGTCGGCCCGTACTTCTCGGTGCGTACATTATATACGTCCATAAACTTATATATCCTAACCTAAGGGAACCTAGCTTCTCGGATGTAGTATTTTCCAACATTCCTGGCGGGTCGGCCCCTACTTCTCGGTGGGCACATTATATACGTCTATAACGTAATATAACCTAACCTAACCCACCTAGACCCTCGCTGGTAATGTTTCACAGAATCCCGTTTATGTCTTTCCGTACGTCTCGGTGCGTACATTATATACGTCTATAAATTTATATATCCTAACCTAAGGGAACCTAACATCTCGGATGTAGTATTTTCCAACATTCCTGGCGGGTCGGCCCCTACTTCTCTGTGGGCACATTATATACGTCTATATCGTAATATAACCTAACCTAACCCATCTAGACCGTCGCTGGTAATGTTTTACAAAATCCCGGTCGTGTCGAACCGTACTTCTCGGTGGGGACATTATATACGTCTATAACGTTATATATGCTAACCTGAGGGAACCTAACATCTCGGATGTAGTATTTTCCAACATTCCTGGCGGGTCGGCCCCTACTTCCCAGTGGGCACATTATGTACGTCTATATCGTAATATAACCTAACCTAACCCACCTAGACCCTCGCTGGTAATGTTTTACAAAATCCCGGTCGTGTCGGCCCGTACTTCTCGGTGGGGACATTATTTACGTCTATAACGTTATATATCCTAACCCAAGGGAACCTAACATCTCGGATGTAGTATTTTCCAACATTCCTGGCGGGACGGCCCCTACTTCTCGGTGGGCACATTATATACGTCCATATCGTAATATAACCTAACCTAACCCATCTAGACCCTCGCTGGTAATGTTTTACAAAATTCCGGTCATGTCGGCCCGTACTTTGCCGTGGGGACATTATATATGTCTATATCGTTTTATATCCTAACCTAAGGGAACCTAACATCTCGGATGTAGTATTTTCCAACATTTCTGGCGGGTCGGCCCCTACTTCTCGGTGGGAACATTATATACGTCTATAACGTAATATAACCTAACCTAACCCACCTAGACCCTCGCTGGTAATGTTTCACAGAATCCCGTTCATGTCTTCCCGTACGTCTCGGTGCGTACATTATATACGTCTATAAACATATATATCCTAACCTAAGGGATCCTAGCATCTCGGATGTAGTATTTTCCAACATTCCTGGCGGGTCGGCCCCTACTTCTCGGTGGGCACATTATATACGTCTATATCGTAATATAACCTAACCTAACCCATCTAGACCCTCACTGGTAATGTTTTACAAAATCCCGGTAGTGTCGGCCCGTACTTCTCGGTGGGGACATTATATACGTCTATAACGTTATATATCCTAACCTAAGGGAACCTAACATCTCGGATGTCGTATTTTCCAACATTCCTGGCGTGTCGGACCCTACTTCACGGTGGGCACATTATATACGGCCATATCGTAATATAACCTAACCTAACCCATCTAGACCCTCGCTGGTGATGTTTTACAAAATCCCGGTCGTGTCTGCACGTACTTCTCGGTGGGGACATTATATACGTCTATATCGTTTTATATCCTAACCTAAGGGAACCTAACATCTCGGATGTAGTATTTTCCAACATTTCTGGCGGGTCGGCCCCTACTTCTCGGTGGGAACTTTATATTCGTCTATAACGTAATATAAACTAACCTAACCCACCTAGACCCTCGCTGGTAATGTGTCACAGAATCCCGTTCATGTCTTCCCGTACGTCTCGGTGCGTCCATTATATACGTCTATAACGTTATATATCCCAACCCAAGGGAACCTAACATCTCGGATGTAGTATTTTCCAACATTCCTGGCGGGTCGGCCCCTACTTCTCGGTGGGCACATTAGATACGTTTATATCGGAATATAACCTAACCTAACCCATCTAGACCGTCGCTGGTAATGTTTTACAAAATCCCGTTTATGTCTTCCCGTACGTCTCGGTGCGTACATTATATACGTCTATAAATTTATATATCCTAACCTAAGGGAACCTAACATCTCGGATGTAGTATTTTCCAACATTCCTGGCGGGTCGGCCCCTACTTCTCGGTGGGCACATTATATACGTCCATATCGTAATATAACCTAACCTAACCCATCTAGACCCTCGCTGGTAATGTTTTACAAAATCCCGGTCGTGTCTGCCCGTACTTCTCGGTGGGGACATTATATACGTCTATAACGTTATATATCCTAACCTAAGGGATGCTAACTTCTCGGATATAGTATTTTCCAACATTCCTGGCTGGTCGGCCCCTACTTCTCGGTGGGCACATTATATACGTCTATATCGTAATATAACCTAACCTAACCCATCTAGACCGTCGCTGGTAATGTTTTACAAAATCCCGGTCTTGTCGCCCGTACTTCTCGGTGGGGACATTATTTACGTCTATAACGTTATACATCCTAACCCAAGGGAACCTAACATCTCGGATGTAGTATTTTCCAACATTCCTGGCGGGTAGGCCCCTACTTCTCGGTGGGCACATTATATACGTCTATATCGCAATATAACCTAACCTAACCCATCTAGACTCTCGCTGGTGATGTTTTACAAAATCCCGGTCGTGTCTGCCCGTACTTCTCGGTGCGGACATTTTATACGTCTATAACGTTATATATCCTAACCCAAGGGAACCTAACATCTCGGATGTAGTATTTTCCAACATTTCTGGCGGGTCGGCCCCTACTTCTCGGTGGGAACTTTATATACGTCTATAACGTAATATAAACTAACCTAACCCACCTAGACCCTCGCTGGTAATGTTCCACAGAATCCCGTTCATATCTTCCCGTACGTCTCGGTGCGTCCATTATATACGTCTATAACGTTATATATCCTAACCCAAGGGAACCTAACATTTCGGATGTAGTATTTTCCAACGTTCCTGGCGGGTCGGCCCCTACTTCTCGGTGGGCACATTATATACGTCTATATCGGAATATAACCTAACCTAACCCATCTAGACCGTCGCTGGTAATGTTTTACAAAATCCCGTTTATGTCTTCCCGTACGTCTCGGTGCGTACATTATATACGTCTATAAATTTATATATCCTAACCTAAGGGAACCTTACATCTCGGATGTAGTATTTTCCAACATTCCTGGCGGGTCGGCCCCTACTTCTCGGTGGGCACATTATATACGTCCATATCGTAATATAACCGCACCTAACCCATCTAGACCCTCGCTGGTAATGTTTTACAAAATTCCGGTCGTGTCGGCCCGTACTTTGCCGTGGGGACATTATATACGTCTATAACGTTATATATCCTAACCCAAGGGAACCTAACATCTCGGATGTAGTATTTTCCAACATTTCTGGCGGGTCGGCACCTACTTCTCGGTGGGAACATTATATACGTCTATAACGTAATATAACCTAACCTAACCCACATAGACCCTCCCTGGTAATGTGTCACAGAATCCCATTCATGTCTTCCCGTACGTCTCGGTTGCGTACATTATATACGTCTTTAAACTTATATATCCTAACCTAAGGGAACCTAGCTTCTCGGATGTAGTATTTTCCAAAATTCCTGGCGGGTCGGCCCCTACTTCTCGGTGGGCACATTATATACGTCTATATCGTAATATAACCTAACCTAACCCATCTAGACCGGCGCTGGTAATGTTTTACAAAATCCCGGTCGTGTCGAACCGTACTTCTCGGTGGGGACATTATATACGTCTATAACGTTATATATGCTAACCTAAGGGAACCTAACATCTCGGATGTAGTATTTTCCAACATTCCTGGCGGGCCGGCCCCTACTTCTCGGTGGGCACATTATATACGTCCATATCGTAATATAACCTAACCTAACCCATCTAGACCCTCGCTGGTAATGTTTTACAAAATTCCGGTCGTGTCGGCCCGTACTTCTCGGTGGGGACATTATATACGTCTATAACGTTATATATCCTAACCTAAGGGAACCTAACTTCTCGGATGTAGTATTTTCCAACATTCCTGGCGGGTCGGCCCCTACTTCTCGGTGGGCACATTATATACGTCTATATCGTAATATAACCTAACCTAACCCATCTAGACCCTCACTGGTAATGTTTTACAAAATCCCGGTAGTGTCGGCCCGTACTTCTCGGTGGGGACATTATATACTTCTATAACGTTATATATCCTAACCTAAGGGAACCTAACATCTCGGATGTAGAATTTCCAACATTCCTGGCGTGTCGGACCCTACTTCACGGTGGGGACATTATATACGTCCATATCGTAATATAACCTAACCTAACCCATCTAGACCCTCGCTGGTAATGTTTTACAAAATCCCGGTCGTGTCGGCCCGTACTTCTCGGTGGGGACATTATTTACGTCTATAACGTTATATATCCTAACCCAAGGGAACCTAACATCTCGGATGTAGTATTTTCCAACATTCCTGGCGGGCCGGCCCCTACTTCTCGGTGGGCACATTATATACGTCCATATCGTAATATAACCTAACCTAACCCATCTAGACCCTCCCTGGTAATGTTTTACAAAATTCCGGTCATGTCGGCCCGTACTTTGCCGTGGGGACATTATATATGTCTATATCGTTTTATATCCTAACCTAAGGGAACCTAACATCTCGGATGTAGTATTTTCCAACATTTCTGGCGGGTCGGCCCCTACTTCTCGGTGGGAACATTATATACGTCTATAACGTAATATAACCTAACCTAACCCACCTAGACCCTCGCTGGTAATGTTTCACAGAATCCCGTTCATGTCTTCCCGTACGTCTCGGTGCGTACATTAAATACGTCTATAAACTTGTATATCCTAACCTAAGGGAACCTAGCATCTCGGATGTAGTATTTTCCAACATTCCTGGCGGGTTGGCCCCTACTTCTCGGTGGGCACATTATATACGTCTATATCGTAATATAACCTAACCTAACCCATCTAGACCCTCACTGGTAATGTTCTACAAAATCCCGGTAGTGTCGGCCCGTACTTCTCGGTGGGGACATTATATACGTCTATAACGTTATATATCCTAACCTAAGGGAACCTAACATCTCGGATGTAGTATTTTCCAACATTCCTGGCGTGTCGGACCCTACTTCACGGTGGGCACATTATATACGGCCATATCGTAATATAACCTAACCTAACCCATCTAGACCCTCGCTGGTGATGTTTTACAAAATCCCGGTCGTGTCTGCACGTACTTCTCGGTGGGGACATTATATACGTCTATATCGTTTTATATCCTAACCTAAGGGAACCTAACATCTCGGATGTAGTATTTTCCAACATTTCTGGCGGGTCGGCCCCTACTTCTCGGTGGGAACATTATATACGTCTATAACGTAATATAACCTAACCTAACCCACATAGACCCTCCCTGGTAATGTGTCACAGAATCCCATTCATGTCTTCCCGTACGTCTCGGTTGCGTACATTATATACGTCTTTAAACTTATATATCCTAACCTAAGGGAACCTAGCTTCTCGGATGTAGTATTTTCCAAAATTCCTGGCGGGTCGGCCCCTACTTCTCGGTGGGCACATTATATACGTCTATATCGTAATATAACCTAACCTAACCCATCTAGACCGGCGCTGGTAATGTTTTACAAAATCCCGGTCGTGTCGAACCGTACTTCTCGGTGGGGACATTATATACGTCTATAACGTTATATATGCTAACCTAAGGGAACCTAACATCTCGGATGTAGTATTTTCCAACATTCCTGGCGGGCCGGCCCCTACTTCTCGGTGGGCACATTATATACGTCTATATCGCAATATAACCTAACCTAACCCATCTAGACTCTCGCTGGTGATGTTTTACAAAATCCCGGTCGTGTCTGCCCGTACTTCTCGGTGCGGACATTTTATACGTCTATAACGTTATATATCCTAACCCAAGGGAACCTAACATCTCGGATGTAGTATTTTCCAACATTTCTGGCGGGTCGGCCCCTACTTCTCGGTGGGAACTTTATATACGTCTATAACGTAATATAAACTAACCTAACCCACCTAGACCCTCGCTGGTAATGTTCCACAGAATCCCGTTCATATCTTCCCGTACGTCTCGGTGCGTCCATTATATACGTCTATAACGTTATATATCCTAACCCAAGGGAACCTAACATCTCGGATGTAGTATTTTCCAACGTTCCTGGCGGGTCGGCCCCTACTTCTCGGTGGGCACATTATATACGTCTATATCGGAATATAACCTAACCTAACCCATCTAGACCGTCGCTGGTAATGTTTTACAAAATCCCGTTTATGTCTTCCCGTACGTCTCGGTGCGTACATTATATACGTCTATAAATTTATATATCCTAACCTAAGGGAACCTTACATCTCGGATGTAGTATTTTCCAACATTCCTGGCGGGTCGGCCCCTACTTCTCGGTGGGCACATTATATACGTCCATATCGTAATATAACCGCACCTAACCCATCTAGACCCTCGCTGGTAATGTTTTACAAAATTCCGGTCGTGTCGGCCCGTACTTTGCCGTGGGGACATTATATACGTCTATAACCTTATATATCCTAACCCAAGGGAACCTAACATCTCGGATGTAGTATTTTCCAACATTTCTGGCGGGTCGGCACCTACTTCTCGGTGGGAACATTATATACGTCTATAACGTAATATAACCTAACCTAACCCACATAGACCCTCCCTGGTAATGTGTCACAGAATCCCATTCATGTCTTCCCGTACGTCTCGGTTGCGTACATTATATACGTCTTTAAACTTATATATCCTAACCTAAGGGAACCTAGCTTCTCGGATGTAGTATTTTCCAAAATTCCTGGCGGGTCGGCCCCTACTTCTCGGTGGGCACATTATATACGTCTATATCGTAATATAACCTAACCTAACCCATCTAGACCGGCGCTGGCAATGTTTTACAAAATCCCGGTCGTGTCGAACCGTACTTCTCGGTGGGGACATTATATACGTCTATAACGTTATATATGCTAACCTAAGGGAACCTAACATCTCGGATGTAGTATTTTCCAACATTCCTGGCGGGCCGGCCCCTACTTCTCGGTGGGCACATTATATACGTCCATATCGTAATATAACCTAACCTAACCCATCTAGACCCTCGCTGGTAATGTTTTACAAAATTCCGGTCGTGTCGGCCCGTACTTCTCGGTGGGGACATTATATACGTCTATAACGTTATATATCCTAACCTAAGGGAACCTAACTTCTCGGATGTAGTATTTTCCAACATTCCTGGCGGGTCGGCCCCTACTTCTCGGTGGGCACATTATATACGTCTATATCGTAATATAACCTAACCTAACCCATCTAGACCCTCACTGGTAATGTTTTACAAAATCCCGGTAGTGTCGGCCCGTACTTCTCGGTGGGGACATTATATACTTCTATAACGTTATATATCCTAACCTAAGGGAACCTAACATCTCGGATGTAGAATTTCCAACATTCCTGGCGTGTCGGACCCTACTTCACGGTGGGGACATTATATACGGCCATATCGTAATATAACCTAACCTAACCCATCTAGACCCTCGCTGGTGATGTTTTACAAAATCCCGGTCGTGTCTGCACGTACTTCTCGGTGGGGACATTATATACGTCTATAACGTTATATATCCTAACCCAAGGGAACCTAACATATCGGATGTAGTATTTTCCAACATTCCTGGCGGGTCGGCCCCTACTTCTCAGTGGGCACATTATATACGTCTATATCGTAATATAACCTAACCTAACCCACCTAGACCCTCGCTGGTAATGTTTTACAAAATCCCGGTCGTGTCGGCCCGTACTTCTCGGTGGGGACATTATTTACGTCTATAACGTTATATATCCTAACCCAAGGGAACCTAACATCTCGGATGTAGTATTTTCCAACATTCCTGGCGGGCCGGCCCCTACTTCTCGGTGGGCACATTATATATGTCCATATCGTAATATAACCTAACCTAACCCATCTAGACCCTCCCTGGTAATGTTTTACAAAATTCCGGTCATGTCGGCCCGTACTTTGCCTTGGGGACATTATATATGTCTATATCGTTTTATATCCTAACCTAAGGGAACCTAACATCTCGGATGTAGTATTTTCCAACATTTCTGGCGGGTCGGCCCCTACTTCTCGGTGGGAACATTATATACGTCTATAACGTAATATAACCTAACCTAACCCACCTAGACCCTCGCTGGTAATGTTTCACAGAATCCCGTTCATGTCTTCCCGTACGTCTCGGTGCGTACATTAAATACGTCTATAAACTTGTATATCCTAACCTAAGGGAACCTAGCATCTCGGATGTAGTATTTTCCAACATTCCTGGCGGGTTGGCCCCTACTTCTCGGTGGGCACATTATATACGTCTATATCGTAATATAACCTAACCTAACCCATCTAGACCCTCACTGGTAATGTTCTACAAAATCCCGGTAGTGTCGGCCCGTACTTCTCGGTGGGGACATTATATACGTCTATAACGTTATATATCCTAACCTAAGGGAACCTAACATCTCGGATGTAGTATTTTCCAACATTCCTGGCGTGTCGGACCCTACTTCACGGTGGGCACATTATATACGGCCATATCGTAATATAACCTAACCTAACCCATCTAGACCCTCGCTGGTGATGTTTTACAAAATCCCGGTCGTGTCTGCACGTACTTCTCGGTGGGGACATTATATACGTCTATATCGTTTTATATCCTAACCTAAGGGAACCTAACATCTCGGATGTAGTATTTTCCAACATTTCTGGCGGGTCGGCCCCTACTTCTCGGTGGGAACATTATATACGTCTATAACGTAATATAACCTAACCTAACCCACATAGACCCTCCCTGGTAATGTGTCACAGAATCCCATTCATGTCTTCCCGTACGTCTCGGTTGCGTACATTATATACGTCTTTAAACTTATATATCCTAACCTAAGGGAACCTAGCTTCTCGGATGTAGTACTTTCCAAAATTCCTGGCGGGTCGGCCCCTACTTCTCGGTGGGCACATTATATACGTCTATATCGTAATATAACCTAACCTAACCCATCTAGACCGGCGCTGGTAATGTTTTACAAAATCCCGGTCGTGTCGAACCGTACTTCTCGGTGGGGACATTATATACGTCTATAACGTTATATATGCTAACCTAAGGGAACCTAACATCTCGGATGTAGTATTTTCCAACATTCCTGGCGGGCCGGCCCCTACTTCTCGGTGGGCACATTATATACGTCCATATCGTAATATAACCTAACCTAACCCATCTAGACCCTCACTGGAAATGTTTTACAAAATCCCGGTAGTGTCGGCCCGTACTTCTCGGTGGGGACATTATATACTTCTCTAACGTTATATATCCTAACCTAAGGGAACCTAACATCTCGGATGTAGAATTTCCAACATTCCTGGCGTGTCGGAC
Organism: Xylocopa violacea; assembly: GCA_963969225.1. Lineage (NCBI taxonomy): Eukaryota > Metazoa > Arthropoda > Insecta > Hymenoptera > Apidae > Xylocopa > Xylocopa violacea. The sequence continues at coordinate 1,882,224 of CAXAJV010000481.1, forward strand.
CCTACTTCACGGTGGGGACATTATATACGGCCATATCGTAATATAACCTAACCTAACCCATCTAGACCCTCGCTGGTGATGTTTTACAAAATCCCGGTCGTGTCTGCACGTACTTCTCGGTGGGGACATTATATACGTCTATAACGTTATATATCCTAACCCAAGGGAACCTAACATCTCGGATGTAGTATTTTCCAACATTCCTGGCGGGTCGGCCCCTACTTCTCAGTGGGCACATTATATACGTCTATATCGTAATATAACCTAACCTAACCCACCTAGACCCTCGCTGGTAATGTTTTACAAAATCCCGGTCGTGTCGGCCCGTACTTCTCGGTGCGTACATTATATACGTCCATAAACTTATATATCCTAACCTAAGGGAACCTAGCTTCTCGGATGTAGTATTTTCCAACATTCCTGGCGGGTCGGCCCCTACTTCTCGGTGGGCACATTATATACGTCTATATCGTAATATAACCTAACCTAACCCATCCAGACCCTCACTGGTAATGTTTTACAAAATCCCGGTAGTGTCGGCCCGTACTTCTCGGTGGGGACATTATATACGTCTATAACGTTATATATCCTAACCCAAGGGAACCTAACATCTCGGATGTAGTATTTTCCAACATTCCTGGCGGGTCGGCCCCTACTTCTCAGTGGGCACATTATATACGTCTATATCGTAATATAACCTAACCTAAAACACCTAGACCCTCGCTGGTAATGTTTTACAAAATCCCGGTCGTGTCGGCCGGAACTTCTCGGTGGGGACATTATATACGTCTATATTGTTATATATCCTAACCTAAGGGAAACTAACATCTCGGATGTAGTATTTTCCAACATTCCTGGCTGGCCGGCCCCTACTTCTCGGTGGGCACATTATATACGTCCATATCGTAATATAACCTAACCTAACCCATCTAGACCCTCGCTGGTAATGTTTCACAGAATCCCGTTTATGTCTTCCCGTACGTCTCGGTGCGTACATTATATACGTCTATAAATTTATATATCCTAACCTAAGGGAACCTAACATCTCGGATGTAGTATTTTCCAACATTCCTGGCGGGTCGGCCCCTACTTCTCGGTGGGCACATTATATACGTCTATATCGTAATATAACCTAACCTAACCCATCTAGACCCTCACTGGTAATGTTTTACAAAATCCCGGTAGTGTCGACCCGTACTTCTCGGTGGGGACATTATATACTTCTATAACGTTATATATCCTAACCTAAGGGAACCTAACATCTCGGATGTAGAATTTCCAACATTCCTGGCGTGTCGGACCCTACTTCACGGTGGGGACATTATATACGGCCATATCGTAATATAACCTAACCTAACCCATCTAGACCCTCGCTGGTGATGTTTTACAAAATCCCGGTCGTGTCTGCACGTACTTCTCGGTGGGGACATTATATACGTCTATAACGTTATATATCCTAACCCAAGGGAACCTAACATCTCGGATGTAGTATTTTCCAACATTCCTGGCGGGTCGGCCCCTACTTCTCAGTGGGCACATTATATACGTCTATATCGTAATATAACCTAACCTAACCCACCTAGACCCTCGCTGGTAATGTTTTACAAAATCCCGGTCGTGTCGGCCCGTACTTCTCGGTGGGGACATTATTTACGTCTATAACGTTATATATCCTAACCCAAGGGAACCTAACATCTCGGATGTAGTATTTTCCAACATTCCTGGCGGGCCGGCCCCTACTTCTCGGTGGGCACATTATATAAGTCCATATCGTAATATAACCTAACCTAACCCATCTAGACCCTCCCTGGTAATGTTTTACAAAATTCCGGTCATGTCGGCCCGTACTTTGCCGTGGGGACATTATATATGTCTATATCGTTTTATATCCTAACCTAAGGGAACCTAAGATCTCGGATGTAGTATTTTCCAACATTTCTGGCGGGTCGGCCCCTACTTCTCGGTGGGAACATTATATACGTCTATAACGTAATATAACCTAACCTAACCCACCTAGACCCTCGCTGGTAATGTTTCACAGAATCCCGTTCATGTCTTCCCGTACGTCTCGGTGCGTACATTAAATACGTCTATAAACTTGTATATCCTAACCTAAGGGAACCTAGCATCTCGGATGTAGTATTTTCCAACATTCCTGGCGGGTTGGCCCCTACTTCTCGGTGGGCACATTATATACGTCTATATCGTAATATAACCTAACCTAACCCATCTAGACCCTCACTGGTAATGTTTTACAAAATCCCGGTAGTGTCGGCCCGTACTTCTCGGTGGGGACATTATATACGTCTATAACGTTATATATCCTAACCTAAGGGAACCTAACATCTCGGATGTAGTATTTTCCAACATTCCTGGCGTGTCGGACCCTACTTCACGGTGGGCACATTATATACGGCCATATCGTAATATAACCTAACCTAACCCATCTAGACCCTCGCTGGTGATGTTTTACAAAATCCCGGTCGTGTCTGCACGTACTTCTCGGTGGGGACATTATATACGTCTATATCGTTTTATATCCTAACCTAAGGGAACCTAACATCTCGGATGTAGTATTTTCCAACATTTCTGGCGGGTCGGCCCCTACTTCTCGGTGGGAACATTATATACGTCTATAACGTAATATAACCTAACCTAACCCACATAGACCCTCCCTGGTAATGTGTCACAGAATCCCATTCATGTCTTCCCGTACGTCTCGGTTGCGTACATTATATACGTCTTTAAACTTATATATCCTAACCTAAGGGAACCTAGCTTCTCGGATGTAGTATTTTCCAAAATTCCTGGCGGGTCGGCCCCTACTTCTCGGTGGGCACATTATATACGTCCATATCGTAATATAACCTAACCTAACCCATCTAGACCCTCGCTGGTAATGTTTTACAAAATTCCGGTCGTGTCGGCCCGTACTTCTCGGTGGGGACATTATATACGTCTATAACGTTATATATCCTAACCTAAGGGAACCTAACTTCTCGGATGTAGTATTTTCCAACATTCCTGGCGGGTCGGCCCCTACTTCTCGGTGGGCACATTATATACGTCTATATCGTAATATAACCTAACCTAACCCATCTAGACCCTCACTGGTAATGTTTTACAAAATCCCGGTAGTGTCGGCCCGTACTTCTCGGTGGGGACATTATATACTTCTATAACGTTATATATCCTAACCTAAGGGAACCTAACATCTCGGATGTAGAATTTCCAACATTCCTGGCGTGTCGGACCCTACTTCACGGTGGGGACATTATATACGGCCATATCGTAATATAACCTAACCTAACCCATCTAGACCCTCGCTGGTGATGTTTTACAAAATCCCGGTCGTGTCTGCACGTACTTCTCGGTGGGGACATTATATACGTCTATAACGTTATATATCCTAACCCAAGGGAACCTAACATCTCGGATGTAGTATTTTCCAACATTCCTGGCGGGTCGGCCCCTACTTCTCAGTGGGCACATTATATACGCCTATATCGTAATATAACCTAACCTAACCCACCTAGACCCTCGCTGGTAATGTTTTACAAAATCCCGGTCGTGTCGGCCCGTACTTCTCGGTGCGTACATTATATACGTCCATAAACTTATATATCCTAACCTAAGGGAACCTAGCTTCTCGGATGTAGTATTTTCCAACATTCCTGGCGGGTCGGCCCCTACTTCTCGGTGGGCACATTATATACGTCTATATCGTAATATAACCTAACCTAACCCATCCAGACCCTCACTGGTAATGTTTTACAAAATCCCGGTAGTGTCGGCCCGTACTTCTCGGTGGGGACATTATATACGTCTATAACGTTATATATCCTAACCCAAGGGAACCTAACATCTCGGATGTAGTATTTTCCAACATTCCTGGCGGGTCGGCCCCTACTTCTCAGTGGGCACATTATATACGTCTATATCGTAATATAACCTAACCTAAAACACCTAGACCCTCGCTGGTAATGTTTTACAAAATCCCGGTCGTGTCGGCCGGAACTTCTCGGTGGGGACATTATATACGTCTATATTGTTATATATCCTAACCTAAGGGAACCTAACATCTCGGATGTAGTATTTTCCAACATTCCTGGCTGGCCGGCCCCTACTTCTCGGTGGGCACATTATATACGTCCATATCGTAATATAACCTAACCTAACCCATCTAGACCCTCGCTGGTAATGTTTCACAGAATCCCGTTTATGTCTTCCCGTACGTCTCGGTGCGTACATTATATACGTCTATAAATTTATATATCCTAACCTAAGGGAACCTAACATCTCGGATGTAGTATTTTCCAACATTCCTGGCGGGTCGGCCCCTACTTCTCGGTGGGCACATTATATACGTCTATATCGTAATATAACCTAACCTAACCCATCTAGACCGTCGCTGGTAATGTTTTACAAAATCCCGGTCGTGTCGAACCGTACTTCTCGGTGGGGACATTATATACGTCTATAACGTTATATATGCTAACCTAAGGGAACATAACATCTCGGATGTAGTATTTTCCAACATTCCTGGCTGGCCGGCCCCTACTTCTCGGTGGGCACATTATGTACGTCTATATCGTAATATAACCTAACCTAACCCACCTAGACCCTCGCTGGTAATGTTTTACAAAATCACGGTCGTGTCGGCCCGTACTTCTCGGTGGGGACATTATTTAAGTCTATAGCGTTATATATCCTAACCCAAGGGAACCTAACATCTCGGATGTAGTATTTTCCAACATTCCTGGCGGGTCGGCCCCTACTTCTCGGTGGGCACATTATATACGTCTATATCGTAATATAACCTAACCTAACCCATCTAGACCGTCGCTGGTAATGTTTTACAAAATCCCGGTCGTGTCGAACCATACTTCTCGGTGGGGACATTATATACGTCTATAACGTTATATATGCTAACCTAAGGGAACCTAACATCTCGGATGTAGTATTTTCCAACATTCCTGGCGGGTCGGCCCCTACTTCCCAGTGGGCACATTATGTACGTCTATATCGTAATATAACCTAACCTAACCCACCTAGACCCTCGCTGGTAATGTCTCACAGAATCCCGTTCATGTCTTCCCGTACGTCTCGGTGCGTACATTATATACGTCTATAACGTTATATATCCTAACCTAAGGGAACCTAACTTCTCGGATGTAGTATTTTCCAACATTCCTGGCGGGTCGGCCCCTACTTCTCGGTGGGCACATTATATACGTCTATATCGCAATATAACCTAACCTAACCCATCTAGACCCTCGCTGGTAATGTTTTACAAAATCCCGGTCGTGTCGGCCGGAACTTCTCGGTGGGGACATTATATACGTCTATATTGTTATATATCCTAACCTAAGGGAACCTAACATCTCGGATGTAGTATTTTCCAACATTCCTGGCTGGCCGGCCCCTACTTCTCGGTGGGCACATTATATACGTCCATATCGTAATATAACCTAACCTAACCCATCTAGACCCTCGCTGGTAATGTTTTACAAAATTCCGGTCGTGTCGGACCGTACTATGCCGTGGGGACATTATATATGTCTATATCGTTTTATATCCTAACCTAAGGGAACCTAACATCTCGGATGTAGTATTTTCCAACATTCCTGGCGGGTCGGCCCCTACTTCTCAGTGGGCACATTATATACGTCTATATCGTAATATAACCTAGCCTAACCCACCTAGACCCTCGCTGGTAATGTTTTACAAAATCCCGGTCGTGTCGGCCCGTACATCTCGATGCGTACATTATATACGTCTATAAACTTATATATCCTAACCTAAGGGAACCTAGCTTCTTGGATGTAGTATTTTCCAACATTCCTGGCGGGTCGGCCCCTACTTCTCGGTGGGCACATTATATACGTCTATATCGTAATATAACCTAACCTAACCCATCTAGACCCTCACTGGTAATGTTTTACAAAATCCCGGTAGTGTCGGCCCGTACTTCTCGGTGGGGACATTATATACTTCTATAACGTTATATATCCTAACCTAAGGGAACCTGACATCTCGGATGTAGTATTTTCCAACATTCCTGGCGTGTCGGACCCTACTTCACGGTGGGCACATTATATACGGCCATATCGTAATATAACCTAACCTAACCCATCTAGACCCTCGCTGGTGATGTTTTACAAAGTCCCGGTCGTGTCTGCACGTACTTCCCGGTGGGGACATTATATACGTCTATAACGTTTTATATCCTAACCCAAGGGAACCTAACATCTCGGATGTAGTATTTTCCAACATTCCTGGCGGGTCGGCCCCTACTTCTCAGTGGGCACATTATATACGTCTATATCGTAATATAACCTAACCTAACCCACCTAGACCCTCGCTGGTAATGTTTTACAAAATCCCGATCGTGTCGGCCCGTCCTTCTCGGTGCGTACATTACATACGTCCATAAACTTATATATCCTAACCTAAGGGAACCTAGCTTCTCGGATGTAGTATTTTCCAACATTCCTGGCGGGTCGGCCCCTACTTCTCGGTGGGCACATTATATACGTCTATATCGTAATATAACCTAACCTAACCCATCTAGACCGTCGCTGGTAATGTTTTACAAAATCCCGGTCGTGTCGAACCATACTTCTCGGTGGGGACATTATATACGTCTATAACGTTATATATGCTAACCTAAGGGAACATAACATCTCGGATGTAGTATTTTCCAACATTCCTGGCTGGTCGGCCCCTACTTCCCAGTGGGCACATTATGTACGTCTATATCGTAATATAACCTAACCTAACCCACCTAGACCCTCGCTGGTAATGTCTCACAGAATCCCGTTCATGTCTTCCCGTACGTCTCGGTGCGTACATTATATACGTCTATAACGTTATATATCCTAACCTAAGGGAACCTAACTTCTCGGATGTAGTATTTTCCAACATTCCTGGCGGGTCGGCCCCTACTTCTCGGTGGGCACATTATATACGTCTATATCGCAATATAACCTAACCTAACCCATCTAGACCCTCGCTGGTAATGTTTTACAAAATCCCGGTCGTGTCGGCCGGAACTTCTCGGTGGGGACATTATATACGTCTATATTGTTATATATCCTAACCTAAGGGAACCTAACATCTCGGATGTAGTATTTTCCAACATTCCTGGCTGGCCGGCCCCTACTTCTCGGTGGGCACATTATATACGTCCATATCGTAATATAACCTAACCTAACCCATCTAGACCCTCGCTGGTAATGTTTTACAAAATTCCGGTCGTGTCGGACCGTACTATGCCGTGGGGACATTATATATGTCTATATCGTTTTATATCCTAACCTAAGGGAACCTAACATCTCGGATGTAGTATTTTCCAACATTCCTGGCGGGTCGGCCCCTACTTCTCAGTGGGCACATTATATACGTCTATATCGTAATATAACCTAGCCTAACCCACCTAGACCCTCGCTGGTAATGTTTTACAAAATCCCGGTCGTGTCGGCCCGTACATCTCGATGCGTACATTATATACGTCTATAAACTTATATATCCTAACCTAAGGGAACCTAGCTTCTTGGATGTAGTATTTTCCAACATTCCTGGCGGGTCGGCCCCTACTTCTCGGTGGGCACATTATATACGTCTATATCGTAATATAACCTAACCTAACCCATCTAGACCCTCACTTGTAATGTTTTACAAAATCCCGGTAGTGTCGGCCCGTACTTCTCGGTGGGGACATTATATACTTCTATAACGTTATATATCCTAACCTAAGGGAACCTGACATCTCGGATGTAGTATTTTCCAACATTCCTGGCGTGTCGGACCCTACTTCACGGTGGGCACATTATATACGGCCATATCGTAATATAACCTAACCTAACCCATCTAGACCCTCGCTGGTGATGTTTTACAAAGTCCCGGTCGTGTCTGCACGTACTTCCCGGTGGGGACATTATATACGTCTATAACGTTTTATATCCTAACCCAAGGGAACCTAACATCTCGGATGTAGTATTTTCCAACATTCCTGGCGGGTCGGCCCCTACTTCTCAGTGGGCACATTATATACGTCTATATCGTAATATAACCTAACCTAACCGACCTAGACCCTCGCTGGTAATGTTTTACAAAATCCCGATCGTGTCGGCCCGTCCTTCTCGGTGCGTACATTATATACGTCCATAAACTTATATATCCTAACCTAAGGGAACCTAGCTTCTCGGATGTAGTATTTTCCAACATTCCTGGCGGGTCGGCCCCTACTTCTCGGTGGGCACATTATATACGTCTATATCGTAATATAACCTAACCTAACCCATCTAGACCGTCGCTGGTAATGTTTTACAAAATCCCGGTCGTGTCGAACCGTACTTCTCGGTGGGGACATTATATACGTCTATAACGTTATATATGCTAACCTAAGGGAACATAACATCTCGGATGTAGTATTTTCCAACATTCCTGGCTGGCCGGCCCCTACTTCTCGTTGGGCACATTATGTACGTCTATATCGTAATATAACCTAACCTAACCCACCTAGACCCTCGCTGGTAATGTTTTACAAAATCACGGTCGTGTCGGCCCGTACTTCTCGGTGGGGACATTATTTAAGTCTATAACGTTATATATCCTAACCCAAGGGAACCTAACATCTCGGATGTAGTATTTTCCAACATTCCTGGCGGGTCGGCCCCTACTTCTCGGTGGGCACATTATATACGTCTATATCGTAATATAACCTAACCTAACCCATCTAGACCGTCGCTGGTAATGTTTTACAAAATCCCGGTCGTGTCGAACCGTACTTCTCGGTGGGGACATTATATACGTCTATAACGTTATATATGCTAACCTAAGGGAACCTAACATCTCGGATGTAGTATTTTCCAACATTCCTGGCGGGTCGACCCCTACTTCCCAGTGGGCACATTATGTACGTCTATATCGTAATATAACCTAACCTAACCCACCTAGACCCTCGCTGGTAATGTTTTACAAAATCCCGGTAGTGTCGGCCCGTACTTCTCGGTGGGGACATTATATACTTCTATAACGTTATATATCCTAACCTAAGGGAACCTAACATCTCGGATGTAGTATTTTCCAACATTCCTGGCGTGTCGGACCCTACTTCACGGTGGGCACATTATATACGGCCATATCGTAATATAACCTAACCTAACCCATCTAGACCCTCGCTGGTAATGTTTTACAAAATCCCGGTCGTGTCGGCCGGAACTTCTCGGTGGGGACATTATATACGTCTATATTGTTATATATCCTAACCTAAGGGAACCTAACATCTCGGATGTAGTATTTTCTAACATTCCTGGCTGGCCGGCCCCTACTTCTCGGTGGGCACATTATATACGTCTATATCGTAATATAACCTAACCTAACCCACCTAGACCCTCGCTGGTAATGTTTTACAAAATCCCGGTCGTGTCGGCCCGTCCTTCTCGGTGCGTACATTATATACGTCCATAAACTTATATATCCTAACCTAAGGGAACCTAGCTTCTCGGATGTAGTATTTTCCAACATTCCTGGCGGGTCGGCCCCTACTTCTCGGTGGGCACATTATATACGTCTATATCGTAATATAACCTAACCTAACCCATCTAGACCCTCACTGGTAATGTTTTACAAAATCCCGGTCGTGTCGAACCGTACTTCTCGGTGGGGACATTATATACGTCTATAACGTTATATATGCTAACCTAAGGGAACCTAACATCTCGGATGTAGTATTTTCCAACATTCCTGGCGGGTCGGCCCCTACTTCCCAGTGGGCACGTTATGTACGTCTATATCGTAATATAACCTAACCTAACCCACCTAGACCCTCGCTGGTAATGTTTTACAAAATCCCGGTCGTGTCGGTCCGTACTTCTCGGTGGGGACATTATTTACGTCTATAACGTTATATATCCTAACCCAAGGGAACCTAACATCTCGGATGTAGTATTTTCCAACATTCCTGGCGGGCCGGCCCCTACTTCTCGGTGGGCACATTATATACGTCCATATCGTAATATAACCTAACCTAACCCATCTAGACCCTCGCTGGTAATGTTTTACAAAATTCCGGTCATGTCGGCCCGTACTTTGCCGTGGGGACATTATATATGTCTATATCGTTTTATATCCTAACCTAAGGGAACCTAACATCTCGGATGTAGTATTTTCCAACATTTCTGGCGGGTCGGCCCCTACTTCTCGGTGGGAACATTATATACGTCTATAACGTAATATAACCTAACCTAACCCACCTAGACCCTCGCTGGTAATGTCTCACAGAATCCCGTTCATGTCTTCCCGTACGTCTCGGTGCGTACATTATATACGTCTATAAACTTATATATCCTAAGCTAAGGGAACCTAGCTTCTTGGATGTAGTATTTTCCAACATTCCTGGCGGGTCGGCCCCTACTTCTCGGTGGGCACAGTATATACGTCTATATCGTAATATAACCTAACCTAACCCATCTAGACCCTCACTGGTAATGTTTTACAAAATCCCGGTAGTGTCGGCCCGTACTTCTCGGTGGGGACATTATATACTTCTATAACGTTATATATCCTAACCTAAGGGAACCTAACATCTCGGATGTAGTATTTTCCATCATTCCTGGCGTGTCGGACCCTACTTCACGGTGGGCACATTATATACGGCCATATCGTAATATAACCTAACCTAACCCATCTAGACCCTCGCTGGTGATGTTTTACAAAATCCCGGTCGTGTCTGCACGTACTTCTCGGTGGGGACATTATATACGTCTATAACGTTATATATCCTAACTCAAGGGAACCTAACATCTCGGATGTAGTATTTTCCAACATTCCTGGCGGGTCGGCCCCTACTTCTCAGTGGGCACATTATATACGTCTATATCGTAATATAACCTAACCTAACCCACCTAGACCCTCGCTGGTAATGTTTTACAAAATCCCGGTCGTGTCGGCCCGTACTTCTCGGTGCGTACATTATATACGTCCATAAACTTATATATCCTAACCTAAGGGAACCTAGCTTCTCGGATGTAGTATTTTCCAACATTCCTGGCGGGTCGGCCCCTACTTCTCGGTGGGCACATTATATACGTCTATATCGTAATATAACCTAACCTAACCCATCTAGACCCTCACTGGTAATGTTTTACAAAATCCCGGTAGTGTCGGCCTGTACTTCTCGGTGGGGACATTATATACGTCTATAACGTTATATACCCTAACCTAAGGGAACCTAACTTCTCGGATGTAGTATTTTCCAACATTCCTGGCGGGTCGGCCCCTACTTCTCGGTGGGCACATTATATACGTCTATATCGCAATATAACCTAACCTAACCCATCTAGACCCTCGCTGGTAATGTTTTACCAAATCCCGGTCGTGTCGGCTGGAACATCTCGGTGGGGACATTATATACGTCTATATTGTTATATATCCTAACCTAAGGGAACCTAACATCTCGGATGTAGTATTTTCCAACATTCCTGGCTGGCCGGCCCCTACTTCTCGGTGGGCACATTATATACGTCCATATCGTAATATAACCTAACCTAACCCATCTAGACCCTCGCTGGTAATGTTTCACAGAATCCCGTTTATGTCTTCCCGTACGTCTCGGTGCGTACATTATATACGTCTATGAATTTATATATCCTAACCTAAGGGAACCTAACATCTCGGATGTAGTATTTTCCAACATTCCTGGCGGGTCGGCCCCTACTTCTCGGTGGGCACATTATATACGTCTATATCGTAATATAACCTAACCTAACCCATCTAGACCGTCGCTGGTAATGTTTTACAAAATCCCGGTCGTGTCGAACCGTACTTCTCGGTGGGGACATTATATACGTCTATAACGTTATATATGCTAACCTAAGGGAACATAACATCTCGGATGTAGTATTTTCCAACATTCCTGGCGGGTCGGCCCCTACTTCCCAGTGGGCACATTATGTACGTCTATATCGTAATATAACCTAACCTAACCCACCTAGACCCTCGCTGGTAATGTTTTACAAAATCACGGTCGTGTCGGCCCGTACTTCTCGGTGGGGACATTATTTAAGTCTATAACGTTATATATCCTAACCCAAGGGAACCTAACATCTCGGATGTAGTATTTCCCAACATTCCTGGCGGGTCGGCCCCTACTTCTCGGTGGGCACATTATATACGTCTATATCGCAATATAACCTAACCTAACCCATCTAGACCCTCGCTGGTAATGTTTTACCAAATCCCGGTCGTGTCGGCCGGAACTTCTCGGTGGGGACATTATATACGTCTATATTGTTATATATCCTAACCTAAGGGAACCTAACATCACGGATGTAGTATTTTCCAACATTCCTGGCTGGCCAGCCCCTACTTCTCGGTGGGCACATTATATACGTCCATATCGTAATATAACCTAACCTAACCCATCTAGACCCTCGCTGGTAATGTTTCACAGAATCCCGTTTATGTCTTCCCGTACGTCTCGGTGCGTACATTATATACGTCTATGAATTTATATATCCTAACCTAAGGGAACCTAACATCTCGGATGTAGTATTTTCCAACATTCCTGGCGGGTCGGCCCCTACTTCTCGGTGGGCACATTATATACGTCTATATCGTAATATAACCTAACCTAACCCATCTAGACCGTCGCTGGTAATGTTTTACAAAATCCCGGTCGTGTCGAACCGTACTTCTCGGTGGGGACATTATATACGTCTATAACGTTATATATGCTAACCTAAGGGAACATAACATCTCGGATGTAGTATTTTCCAACATTCCTGGCGGGTCGGCCCCTACTTCCCAGTGGGCACATTATGTACGTCTATATCGTAATATAACCTAACCTAACCCACCTAGACCCTCGCTGGTAATGTTTTACAAAATCACGGTCGTGTCGGCCCGTACTTCTCGGTGGGGACATTATTTAAGTCTCTAACGTTATATATCCTAACCTAAGGGAACCTAACATCTCGGATGTAGTATTTTCCAACATTCCTGGCTTGTCGGACCCTACCTCACGGTGGGCACATTATATACGGCCATATCGTAATATAACCTAACCTAACCCATCTAGACCCTCGCTGGTGATGTTTTACAAAATCCCGGTCGTGTCGGTCCGTACTTCTCGGTGGGGACATTATTTACGTCTATAACGTTATATATCCTAACCCAAGGGAACCTAACATCTCGGATGTAGTATTTTCCAACATTCCTGGCGGGCCGGCCCCTACTTCTCGGTGGGCACATTATATACGTCCATATCGTAATATAACCTAACCTAACCCATCTAGACCCTCGCTGGTAATGTTTTACAAAATTCCGGTCATGTCGGCCCGTACTTTGCCGTGGGGACATTATATATGTCTATATCGTTTTATATCCTAACCTAAGGGAACCTAACATCTCGGATGTAGTATTTTCCAACATTTCTGGCGGGTCGGCCCCTACTTCTCGGTGGGAACATTATATACGTCTATAACGTAATATAACCTAACCTAACCCACCTAGACCCTCGCTGGTAATGTCTCACAGAATCCCGTTCATGTCTTCCCGTACGTCTCGGTGCGTACATTATATACGTCTATAAACTTATATATCCTAAGCTAAGGGAACCTAGCTTCTTGGATGTAGTATTTTCCAACATTCCTGGCGGGTCGGCCCCTACTTCTCGGTGGGCACAGTATATACGTCTATATCGTAATATAACCTAACCTAACCCATCTAGACCCTCACTGGTAATGTTTTACAAAATCCCGGTAGTGTCGGCCCGTACTTCTCGGTGGGGACATTATATACTTCTATAACGTTATATATCCTAACCTAAGGGAACCTAACATCTCGGATGTAGTATTTTCCATCATTCCTGGCGTGTCGGACCCTACTTCACGGTGGGCACATTATATACGGCCATATCGTAATATAACCTAACCTAACCCATCTAGACCCTCGCTGGTGATGTTTTACAAAATCCCGGTCGTGTCTGCACGTACTTCTCGGTGGGGACATTATATACGTCTATAACGTTATATATCCTAACTCAAGGGAACCTAACATCTCGGATGTAGTATTTTCCAACATTCCTGGCGGGTCGGCCCCTACTTCTCAGTGGGCACATTATATACGTCTATATCGTAATATAACCTAACCTAACCCACCTAGACCCTCGCTGGTAATGTTTTACAAAATCCCGGTCGTGTCGGCCCGTACTTCTCGGTGCGTACATTATATACGTCCATAAACTTATATATCCTAACCTAAGGGAACCTAGCTTCTCGGATGTAGTATTTTCCAACATTCCTGGCGGGTCGGCCCCTACTTCTCGGTGGGCACATTATATACGTCTATATCGTAATATAACCTAACCTAACCCATCTAGACCCTCACTGGTAATGTTTTACAAAATCCCGGTAGTGTCGGCCTGTACTTCTCGGTGGGGACATTATATACGTCTATAACGTTATATACCCTAACCTAAGGGAACCTAACTTCTCGGATGTAGTATTTTCCAACATTCCTGGCGGGTCGGCCCCTACTTCTCGGTGGGCACATTATATACGTCTATATCGCAATATAACCTAACCTAACCCATCTAGACCCTCGCTGGTAATGTTTTACCAAATCCCGGTCGTGTCGGCTGGAACATCTCGGTGGGGACATTATATACGTCTATATTGTTATATATCCTAACCTAAGGGAACCTAACATCTCGGATGTAGTATTTTCCAACATTCCTGGCTGGCCGGCCCCTACTTCTCGGTGGGCACATTATATACGTCCATATCGTAATATAACCTAACCTAACCCATCTAGACCCTCGCTGGTAATGTTTCACAGAATCCCGTTTATGTCTTCCCGTACGTCTCGGTGCGTACATTATATACGTCTATGAATTTATATATCCTAACCTAAGGGAACCTAACATCTCGGATGTAGTATTTTCCAACATTCCTGGCGGGTCGGCCCCTACTTCTCGGTGGGCACATTATATACGTCTATATCGTAATATAACCTAACCTAACCCATCTAGACCGTCGCTGGTAATGTTTTACAAAATCCCGGTCGTGTCGAACCGTACTTCTCGGTGGGGACATTATATACGTCTATAACGTTATATATGCTAACCTAAGGGAACATAACATCTCGGATGTAGTATTTTCCAACATTCCTGGCGGGTCGGCCCCTACTTCCCAGTGGGCACATTATGTACGTCTATATCGTAATATAACCTAACCTAACCCACCTAGACCCTCGCTGGTAATGTTTTACAAAATCACGGTCGTGTCGGCCCGTACTTCTCGGTGGGGACATTATTTAAGTCTATAACGTTATATATCCTAACCCAAGGGAACCTAACATCTCGGATGTAGTATTTCCCAACATTCCTGGCGGGTCGGCCCCTACTTCTCGGTGGGCACATTATATACGTCTATATCGCAATATAACCTAACCTAACCCATCTAGACCCTCGCTGGTAATGTTTTACCAAATCCCGGTCGTGTCGGCCGGAACTTCTCGGTGGGGACATTATATACGTCTATATTGTTATATATCCTAACCTAAGGGAACCTAACATCACGGATGTAGTATTTTCCAACATTCCTGGCTGGCCAGCCCCTACTTCTCGGTGGGCACATTATATACGTCCATATCGTAATATAACCTAACCTAACCCATCTAGACCCTCGCTGGTAATGTTTCACAGAATCCCGTTTATGTCTTCCCGTACGTCTCGGTGCGTACATTATATACGTCTATGAATTTATATATCCTAACCTAAGGGAACCTAACATCTCGGATGTAGTATTTTCCAACATTCCTGGCGGGTCGGCCCCTACTTCTCGGTGGGCACATTATATACGTCTATATCGTAATATAACCTAACCTAACCCATCTAGACCGTCGCTGGTAATGTTTTACAAAATCCCGGTCGTGTCGAACCGTACTTCTCGGTGGGGACATTATATACGTCTATAACGTTATATATGCTAACCTAAGGGAACATAACATCTCGGATGTAGTATTTTCCAACATTCCTGGCGGGTCGGCCCCTACTTCCCAGTGGGCACATTATGTACGTCTATATCGTAATATAACCTAACCTAACCCACCTAGACCCTCGCTGGTAATGTTTTACAAAATCACGGTCGTGTCGGCCCGTACTTCTCGGTGGGGACATTATTTAAGTCTCTAACGTTATATATCCTAACCTAAGGGAACCTAACATCTCGGATGTAGTATTTTCCAACATTCCTGGCTTGTCGGACCCTACCTCACGGTGGGCACATTATATACGGCCATATCGTAATATAACCTAACCTAACCCATCTAGACCCTCGCTGGTGATGTTTTACAAAATCCCGGTCGTGTCGGTCCGTACTTCTCGGTGGGGACATTATTTACGTCTATAACGTTATATATCCTAACCCAAGGGAACCTAACATCTCGGATGTAGTATTTTCCAACATTCCTGGCGGGCCGGCCCCTACTTCTCGGTGGGCACATTATATACGTCCATATCGTAATATAACCTAACCTAACCCATCTAGACCCTCGCTGGTAATGTTTTACAAAATTCCGGTCATGTCGGCCCGTACTTTGCCGTGGGGACATTATATATGTCTATATCGTTTTATATCCTAACCTAAGGGAACCTAACATCTCGGATGTAGTATTTTCCAACATTTCTGGCGGGTCGGCCCCTACTTCTCGGTGGGAACATTATATACGTCTATAACGTAATATAACCTAACCTAACCCACCTAGACCCTCGCTGGTAATGTCTCACAGAATCCCGTTCATGTCTTCCCGTACGTCTCGGTGCGTACATTATATACGTCTATAAACTTATATATCCTAAGCTAAGGGAACCTAGCTTCTTGGATGTAGTATTTTCCAACATTCCTGGCGGGTCGGCCCCTACTTCTCGGTGGGCACAGTATATACGTCTATATCGTAATATAACCTAACCTAACCCATCTAGACCCTCACTGGTAATGTTTTACAAAATCCCGGTAGTGTCGGCCCGTACTTCTCGGTGGGGACATTATATACTTCTATAACGTTATATATCCTAACCTAAGGGAACCTAACATCTCGGATGTAGTATTTTCCATCATTCCTGGCGTGTCGGACCCTACTTCACGGTGGGCACATTATATACGGCCATATCGTAATATAACCTAACCTAACCCATCTAGACCCTCGCTGGTGATGTTTTACAAAATCCCGGTCGTGTCTGCACGTACTTCTCGGTGGGGACATTATATACGTCTATAACGTTATATATCCTAACTCAAGGGAACCTAACATCTCGGATGTAGTATTTTCCAACATTCCTGGCGGGTCGGCCCCTACTTCTCAGTGGGCACATTATATACGTCTATATCGTAATATAACCTAACCTAACCCACCTAGACCCTCGCTGGTAATGTTTTACAAAATCCCGGTCGTGTCGGCCCGTACTTCTCGGTGCGTACATTATATACGTCCATAAACTTATATATCCTAACCTAAGGGAACCTAGCTTCTCGGATGTAGTATTTTCCAACATTCCTGGCGGGTCGGCCCCTACTTCTCGGTGGGCACATTATATACGTCTATATCGTAATATAACCTAACCTAACCCATCTAGACCCTCACTGGTAATGTTTTACAAAATCCCGGTAGTGTCGGCCTGTACTTCTCGGTGGGGACATTATATACGTCTATAACGTTATATACCCTAACCTAAGGGAACCTAACTTCTCGGATGTAGTATTTTCCAACATTCCTGGCGGGTCGGCCCCTACTTCTCGGTGGGCACATTATATACGTCTATATCGCAATATAACCTAACCTAACCCATCTAGACCCTCGCTGGTAATGTTTTACCAAATCCCGGTCGTGTCGGCTGGAACATCTCGGTGGGGACATTATATACGTCTATATTGTTATATATCCTAACCTAAGGGAACCTAACATCTCGGATGTAGTATTTTCCAACATTCCTGGCTGGCCGGCCCCTACTTCTCGGTGGGCACATTATATACGTCCATATCGTAATATAACCTAACCTAACCCATCTAGACCCTCGCTGGTAATGTTTCACAGAATCCCGTTTATGTCTTCCCGTACGTCTCGGTGCGTACATTATATACGTCTATGAATTTATATATCCTAACCTAAGGGAACCTAACATCTCGGATGTAGTATTTTCCAACATTCCTGGCGGGTCGGCCCCTACTTCTCGGTGGGCACATTATATACGTCTATATCGTAATATAACCTAACCTAACCCATCTAGACCGTCGCTGGTAATGTTTTACAAAATCCCGGTCGTGTCGAACCGTACTTCTCGGTGGGGACATTATATACGTCTATAACGTTATATATGCTAACCTAAGGGAACATAACATCTCGGATGTAGTATTTTCCAACATTCCTGGCGGGTCGGCCCCTACTTCCCAGTGGGCACATTATGTACGTCTATATCGTAATATAACCTAACCTAACCCACCTAGACCCTCGCTGGTAATGTTTTACAAAATCACGGTCGTGTCGGCCCGTACTTCTCGGTGGGGACATTATTTAAGTCTATAACGTTATATATCCTAACCCAAGGGAACCTAACATCTCGGATGTAGTATTTCCCAACATTCCTGGCGGGTCGGCCCCTACTTCTCGGTGGGCACATTATATACGTCTATATCGCAATATAACCTAACCTAACCCATCTAGACCCTCGCTGGTAATGTTTTACCAAATCCCGGTCGTGTCGGCCGGAACTTCTCGGTGGGGACATTATATACGTCTATATTGTTATATATCCTAACCTAAGGGAACCTAACATCACGGATGTAGTATTTTCCAACATTCCTGGCTGGCCGGCCCCTACTTCTCGGTGGGCACATTATATACGTCCATATCGTAATATAACCTAACCTAACCCATCTAGACCCTCGCTGGTAATGTTTCACAGAATCCCGTTTATGTCTTCCCGTACGTCTCGGTGCGTACATTATATACGTCTATGAATTTATATATCCTAACCTAAGGGAACCTAACATCTCGGATGTAGTATTTTCCAACATTCCTGGCGGGTCGGCCCCTACTTCTCGGTGGGCACATTATATACGTCTATATCGTAATATAACCTAACCTAACCCATCTAGACCGTCGCTGGTAATGTTTTACAAAATCCCGGTCGTGTCGAACCGTACTTCTCGGTGGGGACATTATATACGTCTATAACGTTATATATGCTAACCTAAGGGAACATAACATCTCGGATGTAGTATTTTCCAACATTCCTGGCGGGTCGGCCCCTACTTCCCAGTGGGCACATTATGTACGTCTATATCGTAATATAACCTAACCTAACCCACCTAGACCCTCGCTGGTAATGTTTTACAAAATCACGGTCGTGTCGGCCCGTACTTCTCGGTGGGGACATTATTTAAGTCTCTAACGTTATATATCCTAACCTAAGGGAACCTAACATCTCGGATGTAGTATTTTCCAACATTCCTGGCTTGTCGGACCCTACCTCACGGTGGGCACATTATATACGGCCATATCGTAATATAACCTAACCTAACCCATCTAGACCCTCGCTGGTGATGTTTTACAAAATCCCGGTCGTGTCTGCACGTACTTCTCGGTGGGGACATTATATACGTCTATAACGTTATATATCCTAACCCAAGGGAACCTAACATCTCGGATGTAGTATTTTCCAACATTCCTGGCTGGCCGGCCCCTACTTCTCGGTGGGCACATTATATACGTCCATATCGTAATATAACCTAACCTAACCCATCTAGACCCTCGCTGGTAATGTTTCACAGAATCCCGTTTATGTCTTCCCGTACGTCTCGGTGCGTACATTATATACGTCTATGAATTTATATATCCTAACCTAAGGGAACCTAACATCTCGGATGTAGTATTTTCCAACATTCCTGGCGGGTCGGCCCCTACTTCTCGGTGGGCACATTATATACGTCTATATCGTAATATAACCTAACCTAACCCATCTAGACCGTCGCTGGTAATGTTTTACAAAATCCCGGTCGTGTCGAACCGTACTTCTCGGTGGGGACATTATATACGTCTATAACGTTATATATGCTAACCTAAGGGAACATAACATCTCGGATGTAGTATTTTCCAACATGCCTGGCGGGTCGGCCCCTACTTCCCAGTGGGCACATTATGTACGTCTATATCGTAATATAACCTAAGCTAACCCACCTAGACCCTCGCTGGTAATGTTTTACAAAATCACGGTCGTGTCGGCCCGTACTTCTCGGTGGGGACATTATTTAAGTCTATAACGTTATATATCCTAACCCAAGGGAACCTAACATCTCGGATGTAGTATTTCCCAACATTCCTGGCGGGTCGGCCCCTACTTCTCGGTGGGCACATTATATACGTCTATATCGCAATATAACCTAACCTAACCCATCTAGACCCTCGCTGGTAATGTTTTACCAAATCCCGGTCGTGTCGGCCGGAACTTCTCGGTGGGGACATTATATACGTCTATATTGTTATATATCCTAACCTAAGGGAACCTAACATCACGGATGTAGTATTTTCCAACATTCCTGGCTGGCCGGCCCCTACTTCTCGGTGGGCACATTATATACGTCCATATCGTAATATAACCTAACCTAACCCATCTAGACCCTCGCTGGTAATGTTTCACAGAATCCCGTTTATGTCTTCCCGTACGTCTCGGTGCGTACATTATATACGTCTATGAATTTATATATCCTAACCTAAGGGAACCTAACATCTCGGATGTAGTATTTTCCAACATTCCTGGCGGGTCGGCCCCTACTTCTCGGTGGGCACATTATATACGTCTATATCGTAATATAACCTAACCTAACCCATCTAGACCGTCGCTGGTAATGTTTTACAAAATCCCGGTCGTGTCGAACCGTACTTCTCGGTGGGGACATTATATACGTCTATAACGTTATATATGCTAACCTAAGGGAACATAACATCTCGGATGTAGTATTTTCCAACATTCCTGGCGGGTCGGCCCCTACTTCCCAGTGGGCACATTATGTACGTCTATATCGTAATATAACCTAACCTAACCCACCTAGACCCTCGCTGGAAATGTTTTACAAAATCACGGTCGTGTCGGCCCGTACTTCTCGGTGGGGACATTATTTAAGTCTCTAACGTTATATATCCTAACCTAAGGGAACCTAACATCTCGGATGTAGTATTTTCCAACATTCCTGGCGTGTCGGACCCTACCTCACGGTGGGCACATTATATACGGCCATATCGTAATATAACCTAACCTAACCCATCTAGACCCTCGCTGGTGATGTTTTACAAAATCCCGGTCGTGTCTGCACGTACTTCTCGGTGGGGACATTATATACGTCTATAACGTTATATATCCTAACCCAAGGGAACCTAACATCTCGGATGTAGTATTTTCCAACATTCCTGGCGGGTCGGCCCCTACTTCTCAGTGGGCACATTATATACGTCTATATCGTAATATAACCTAACCTAACCCACCTAGACCCTCGCTGGTAATGTTTTACAAAATCCCGGTCGTGTCGGCCCGTCCTTCTCGGTGCGTACATTATATACGTCCATAAACTTATATATCCTAACCTAAGGGAACCTAGCTTCTCGGATGTAGTATTTTCCAACATTCCTGGCGGGTCGGCCCCTACTTCTCGGTGGGCACATTATATACGTCTATATCGTAATATAACCTAACCTAACCCATCTAGACCCTCACTGGTAATGTTTTACAAAATCCCGGTAGTGTCGGCCCGTACTTCTCGGTGGGGACATTATATACGTCTATAACGTTATATATCCTAACCTAAGGGAACCTAACTTCTCGGATGTAGTATTTTCCAACATTCCTGGCGGGTCGGCCCCTACTTCTCGGTGGGCACATTATATACGTCTATATCGCAATATAACCTAACCTAACCCATCTAGACCCTCGCTGGTAATGTTTTACAAAATCCCGGTCGTGTCGGCCGGAACTTCTCGGTGGGGACATTATATACGTCTATATTGTTATATATCCTAACCTAAGGGAACCTAACATCTCGGATGTAGTATTTTCTAACATTCCTGGCTGGCCGGCCCCTACTTCTCGGTGGGCACATTATATACGTCCATATCGTAATATAACCTAACCTAACCCATCTAGACCCTCACTGGTAATGTTTTACAAAATCCCGGTAGTGTCGGCCCGTACTTCTCGGTGGGGACATTATATACTTCTATAACGTTATATATCCTAACCTAAGGGAACCTAGCATCTCGGATGTAGTATTTTCCATCATTCCTGGCGTGTCGGACCCTACTTCACGGTGGGCACATTATATACGGCCATATCGTAATATAACCTAACCTAACCCATCTAGACCCTCGCTGGTGATGTTTTACAAAATCCCGGTCGTGTCTGCACGTACTTCTCGGTGGGGACATTATATACGTCTATAACGTTATATATCCTAACTCAAGGGAACCTAACATCTCGGATGTAGTATTTTCCAACATTCCTGGCGGGTCGGCCCCTACTTCTCAGTGGGCACATTATATACGTCTATATCGTAATATAACCTAACCTAACCCACCTAGACCCTCGCTGGTAATGTTTTACGAAATCCCGGTCGTGTCGGCCCGTACTTCTCGGTGCGTACATTATATACGTCCATAAACTTATATATCCTAACCTAAGGGAACCTAGCTTCTCGGATGTAGTATTTTCCAACATTCCTGGCGGGTCGGCCCCTACTTCTCGGTGGGCACATTATATACGTCTATATCGTAATATAACCTAACCTAACCCATCTAGACCCTCACTGGTAATGTTTTACAAAATCCCGGTAGTGTCGGCCGGTACTTCTCGGTGGGGACATTATATACGTCTATAACGTTATATACCCTAACCTAAGGGAACCTAACTTCTCGGATGTAGTATTTTCCAACATTCCTGGCGGGTCGGCCCCTACTTCTCGGTGGGCACATTATATACGTCTATATCGCAATATAACCTAACCTAACCCATCTAGACCCTCGCTGGTAATGTTTTACCAAATCCCGGTCGTGTCGGCTGGAACTTCTCGGTGGGGACATTATATACGTCTATATTGTTATATATCCTAACCTAAGGGAACCTAACATCTCGGATGTAGTATTTTCCAACATTCCTGGCTGGCCGGCCCCTACTTCTCGGTGGGCACATTATATACGTCCATATCGTAATATAACCTAACCTAACCCATCTAGACCCTCGCTGGTAATGTTTCACAGAATCCCGTTTATGTCTTCCCGTACTTCTCGGTGCGTACATTATATACGTCTATGAATTTATATATCCTAACCTAAGGGAACCTAACATCTCGGATGTAGTATTTTCCAACATTCCTGGCGGGTCGGCCCCTACTTCTCGGTGGGCACATTATATACGTCTATATCGTAATATAACCTAACCTAACCCATCTAGACCGTCGCTGGTAATGTTTTACAAAATCCCGGTCGTGTCGAACCGTACTTCTCGGTGGGGACATTATATACGTCTATAACGTTATATATGCTAACCTAAGGGAACATAACATCTCGGATGTAGTATTTTCCAACATTCCTGGCGGGTCGGCCCCTACTTCCCAGTGGGCACATTATGTACGTCTATATCGTAATATAACCTAACCTAACCCACCTAGACCCTCGCTGGTAATGTTTTACAAAATCCCGGTCGTGTCGAACCGTACTTCTCGGTGGGGACATTATTTAAGTCTATAACGTTATATATCCTAACCCAAGGGAACCTAACATCTCGGATGTAGTATTTTCCAACATTCCTGGCGGGTCGGCCCCTACTTCTCGGTGGGCACATTATATACGTCTATATCGCAATATAACCTAACCTAACCCATCTAGACCCTCGCTGGTAATGTTTTACCAAATCCCGGTCGTGTCGGCCGGAACTTCTCGGTGGGGACATTATATACGTCTATATTGTTATATATCCTAACCTAAGGGAACCTAACATCTCGGATGTAGTATTTTCCAACATTCCTGGCTGGCCGGCCCCTACTTCTCGGTGGGCACATTATATACGTCCATATCGTAATATAACCTAACCTAACCCATCTAGACCCTCGCTGGTAATGTTTCACAGAATCCCGTTTATGTCTTCCCGTACGTCTCGGTGCGTACATTATATACGTCTATGAATTTATATATCCTAACCTAAGGGAACCTAACATCTCGGATGTAGTATTTTCCAACATTCCTGGCGGGTCGGCCCCTACTTCTCGGTGGGCACATTATATACGTCTATATCGTAATATAACCTAACCTAACCCATCTAGACCGTCGCTGGTAATGTTTTACAAAATCCCGGTCGTGTCGAACCGTACTTCTCGGTGGGGACATTATATACGTCTATAACGTTATATATGCTAACCTAAGGGAACCTAACATCTCGGATGTAGTATTTTCCAACATTCCTGGCGTGTCGGACCCTACCTCACGGTGGGCACATTATATACGGCCATATCGTAATATAACCTAACCTAACCCATCTAGACCCTCGCTGGTGATGTTTTACAAAATCCCGGTCGTGTCTGCACGTACTTCTCGGTGGGGACATTATATACGTCTATAACGTTATATATCCTAACCCAAGGGAACCTAACATCTCGGATGTAGTATTTTCCAACATTCCTGGCGGGTCGGCCCCTACTTCTCAGTGGGCACATTATATACGTCTATATCGTAATATAACCTAACCTAACCCACCTAGACCCTCGCTGGTGATGTTTTACAAAATCCCGGTCGTGTCGGCCCGTCCTTCTCGGTGCGTACATTATATACGTCCATAAACTTATATATCCTAACCTAAGGGAACCTAGCTTCTCGGATGTAGTATTTTCCAACATTCCTGGCGGGTCGGCCCCTACTTCTCGGTGGGCACATTATATACGTCTATATCGTAATATAACCTAACCTAACCCATCTAGACCCTCACTGGTAATGTTTTACAAAATCCCGGTAGTGTCGGCCCGTACTTCTCGGTGGGGACATTATATACGTCTATAACGTTATATATCCTAACCTAAGGGAACCTAACTTCTCGGATGTAGTATTTTCCAACATTCCTGGCGGGTCGGCCCCTACTTCTCGGTGGGCACATTATATACGTCTATATCGCAATATAACCTAACCTAACCCATCTAGACCCTCGCTGGTAATGTTTTACAAAATCCCGGTCGTGTCGGCCGGAACTTCTCGGTGGGGACATTATATACGTCTATATTGTTATATATCCTAACCTAAGGGAACCTAACATCTCGGATGTAGTATTTTCTAACATTCCTGGCTGGCCGGCCCCTACTTCTCGGTGGGCACATTATATACGTCCATATCGTAATATAACCTAACCTAACCCATCTAGACCCTCGCTGGTAATGTTTCACAGAATCCCGTTTATGTCCTCCCGTACGTCTCGGTGCGTACATTATATACGTCTATAAATTTATATATCCTAACCTAAGGGAACCTAGCATCTCGGATGTAGTATTTTCCAACATTCCTGGAGGGTCGGCCCCTACTTCTCGGTGGGCACATTATATACGTCTATATCGTAATATAACCTAACCTAACCCATCTAGACCGTCGCTGGTAATGTTTTACAAAATCCCGGTCGTGTCGGCTCGTACTTCTCGGTGGGGACATTATTTACGTCTATAACGTTATATATCCTAACCCAAGGGAACCTAGCTTCTCGGATGTAGTATTTTCCAACATTCCTGGCGGGTCGGCCCCTACTTCTCGGTGGGCACATTATATACGTCTATATCGTAATATAACCTAACCTAACCCATCTAGACCGTCGCGGGTAATGTTTTACAAAATCCCGGTCGTGTCGAACCGTACTTCTCGGTGGGGACATTATATACGTCTATAACGTTATATATGCTAACCTAAGGGAACCTAACATCTCGGATGTAGTATTTTCCAACATTCCTGGCGGGTCGGCCCCTACTTCCCAGTGGGCACATTATGTACGTCTATATCGTAATATAACCTAACCTAACCCACCTAGACCCTCGCTGGTAATGTTTTACAAAATCCCGGTCGTGTCGGTCCGTACTTCTCGGTGGGGACATTATTTACGTCTATAACGTTATATATCCTAACCCAAGGGAACCTAACATCTCGGATGTAGTATTTTCCAACAATCCTGGCGGGCCGGCCCCTACTTCTCGGTGGGCACATTATATACGTCCATATCGTAATATAACCTAACCTAACCCATCTAGACCCTCGCTGGTAATGTTTTACAAAATTCCGGTCATGTCGGCCCGTACTTTGCCGTGGGGACATTATATATGTCTATATCGTTTTATATCCTAACCTAAGGGAACCTAACATCTCGGATGTAGTATTTTCCAACATTTCTGGCGGGTCGGCCCCTACTTCTCGGTGGGAACATTATATACGTCTATAACGTAATATAACCTAACCTAACCCACCTAGACCCTCGCTGGTAATGTCTCACAGAATCGCGTTCATGTCTTCCCGTACGTCTCGGTGCGTACATTATATACGTCTATAAACTTATATATCCTAAGCTAAGGGAACCTAGCTTCTTGGATGTAGTATTTTCCAACATTCCTGGCGGGTCGGCCCATACTTCTCGGTGGGCACAGTATATACGTCTATATCGTAATATAACCTAACCTAACCCATCTAGACCCTCACTGGTAATGTTTTACAAAATCCCGGTAGTGTCGGCCCGTACTTCTCGGTGGGGACATTATATACTTCTATAACGTTATATATCCTAACCTAAGGGAACCTAGCATCTCGGATGTAGTATTTTCCATCATTCCTGGCGTGTCGGACCCTACTTCACGGTGGGCACATTATATACGGCCATATCGTAATATAACCTAACCTAACCCATCTAGACCCTCGCTGGTGATGTTTTACAAAATCCCGGTCGTGTCTGCACGTACTTCTCGGTGGGGACATTATATACGTCTATAACGTTATATATCCTAACTCAAGGGAACCTAACATCTCGGATGTAGTATTTTCCAACATTCCTGGCGGGTCGGCCCCTACTTCTCAGTGGGCACATTATATACGTCTATATCGTAATATAACCTAACCTAACCCACCTAGACCCTCGCTGGTAATGTTTTACAAAATCCCGGTCGTGTCGGCCCGTACTTCTCGGTGCGTACATTATATACGTCCATAAACTTATATATCCTAACCTAAGGGAACCTAGCTTCTCGGATGTAGTATTTTCCAACATTCCTGGCGGGTCGGCCCCTACTTCTCGGTGGGCACATTATATACGTCTATATCGTAATATAACCTAACCTAACCCATCTAGACCCTCACTGGTAATGTTTTACAAAATCCCGGTAGTGTCGGCCGGTACTTCTCGGTGGGGACATTATATACGTCTATAACGTTATATACCCTAACCTAAGGGAACCTAACTTCTCGGATGTAGTATTTTCCAACATTCCTGGCGGGTCGGCCCCTACTTCTCGGTGGGCACATTATATACGTCTATATCGCAATATAACCTAACCTAACCCATCTAGACCCTCGCTGGTAATGTTTTACCAAATCCCGGTCGTGTCGGCTGGAACTTCTCGGTGGGGACATTATATACGTCTATATTGTTATATATCCTAACCTAAGGGAACCTAACATCTCGGATGTAGTATTTTCCAACATTCCTGGCTGGCCGGCCCCTACTTCTCGGTGGGCACATTATATACGTCCATATCGTAATATAACCTAACCTAACCCATCTAGACCCTCGCTGGTAATGTTTCACAGAATCCCGTTTATGTCTTCCCGTACGTCTCGGTGCGTACATTATATACGTCTATGAATTTATATATCCTAACCTAAGGGAACCTAACATCTCGGATGTAGTATTTTCCAACATTCCTGGCGGGTCGGCCCCTACTTCTCGGTGGGCACATTATATACGTCTATATCGTAATATAACCTAACCTAACCCATCTAGACCGTCGCTGGTAATGTTTTACAAAATCCCGGTCGTGTCGAACCGTACTTCTCGGTGGGGACATTATATACGTCTATAACGTTATATATGCTAACCTAAGGGAACATAACATCTCGGATGTAGTATTTTCCAACATTCCTGGCGGGTCGGCCCCTACTTCCCAGTGGGCACATTATGTACGTCTATATCGTAATATAACCTAACCTAACCCACCTAGACCCTCGCTGGTAATGTTTTACAAAATCACGGTCGTGTCGGCCCGTACTTCTCGGTGGGGACATTATTTAAGTCTATAACGTTATATATCCTAACCCAAGGGAACCTAACATCTCGGATGTAGTATTTCCCAACATTCCTGGCGGGTCGGCCCCTACTTCTCGGTGGGCACATTATATACGTCTATATCGCAATATAACCTAACCTAACCCATCTAGACCCTCGCTGGTAATGTTTTACCAAATCCCGGTCGTGTCGGCCGGAACTTCTCGGTGGGGACATTATATACGTCTATATTGTTATATATCCTAACCTAAGGGAACCTAACATCTCGGATGTAGTATTTTCCAACATTCCTGGCTGGCCGGCCCCTACTTCTCGGTGGGCACATTATATACGTCCATATCGTAATATAACCTAACCTAACCCATCTAGACCCTCGCTGGTAATGTTTCACAGAATCCCGTTTATGTCTTCCCGTACGTCTCGGTGCGTACATTATATACGTCTATGAATTTATATATCCTAACCTAAGGGAACCTAACATCTCGGATGTAGTATTTTCCAACATTCCTGGCGGGTCGGCCCCTACTTCTCGGTGGGCACATTATATACGTCTATATCGTAATATAACCTAACCTAACCCATCTAGACCGTCGCTGGTAATGTTTTACAAAATCCCGGTCGTGTCGAACCGTACTTCTCGGTGGGGACATTATATACGTCTATAACGTTATATATGCTAACCTAAGGGAACATAACATCTCGGATGTAGTATTTTCCAACATTCCTGGCGGGTCGGCCCCTACTTCCCAGTGGGCACATTATGTACGTCTATATCGTAATATAACCTAACCTAACCCACCTAGACCCTCGCTGGTAATGTTTTACAAAATCACGGTCGTGTCGGCCCGTACTATGCCGTGGGGACATTATATATGTCTATATCGTTTTATATCCTAACCTAAGGGAACCTAACATCTCGGATGTAGTATTTTCCAACATTCCTGGCGGGTCGGCCCCTACTTCTCAGTGGGCACATTATATACGTCTATATCGTAATATAACCTAGCCTAACCCACCTAGACCCTCGCTGGTAATGTTTTACAAAATCCCGGTCGTGTCGGCCCGTACTTCTCGGTGCGTACATTATATACGTCTATAAACTTATATATCCTAACCTAAGGGAACCTAGCTTCTTGGATGTAGTATTTTCCAACATTCCTGGCGGGTCGGCCCCTACTTCTCGGTGGGCACATTATATACGTCTATATCGTAATATAACCTAACCTAACCCATCTAGACCCTCACTGGTAATGTTTTACGAAATCCCGGTAGTGTCGGCCCGTACTTCTCGGTGGGGACATTATATACTTCTATAACGTTATATATCCTAACCTAAGGGAACCTAACATCTCGGATGTAGTATTTTCCAACATTCCTGGCGTGTCGGACCCTACTTCACGGTGGGCACATTATATACGGCCATATCGTAATATAACCTAACCTAACCCATCTAGACCCTCGCTGGTGATGTTTCACAAAATCCCGGTCGTGTCTGCACGTACTTCTCGGTGGGGACATTATATACGTCTATAACGTTATATATCCTAACCCAAGGGAACCTAACATCTCGGATGTAGTATTTTCCAACATTCCTGGCGGGTCGGCCCCTACTTCTCAGTGGGCACATTATATACGTCTATATCGTAATATAACCTAACCTAACCCACCTAGACCCTCGCTGGTAATGTTTTACAAAATCCCGGTCGTGTCGGCCCGTCCTTCTCGGTGCGTACATTATATACGTCCATAAACTTATATATCCTAACCTAAGGGAACCTAGCTTCTCGGATGTAGTATTTTCCAACATTCCTGGCGGGTCGGCCCCTACTTCTCGGTGGGCACATTATATACGTCTATATCGTAATATAACCTAACCTAACCCATCTAGACCCTCACTGGTAATGTTTTACAAAATCCCGGTAGTGTCGGCCCGTACTTCTCGGTGGGGACATTATATACGTCTATAACGTTATATATCCTAACCTAAGGGAACCTAACTTCTCGGATGTAGTATTTTCCAACATTCCTGGCGGGTCGGCCCCTACTTCTCGGTGGGCACATTATATACGTCTATATCGCAATATAACCTAACCTAACCCATCTAGACCCTCGCTGGTAATGTTTTACAAAATCCCGGTCGTGTCGGCCGGAACTTCTCGGTGGGGACATTATATACGTCTATATTGTTATATATCCTAACCTAAGGGAACCTAACATCTCGGATGTAGTATTTTCCAACATTCCTGGCTGGCCGGCCCCTACTTCTCGTTGGGCACATTATATACGTCCATATCGTAATATAACCTAACCTAACCCATCTAGACCCTCACTGGTAATGTTTTACGAAATCCCGGTAGTGTCGGCCCGTACTTCTCGGTGGGGACATTATATACTTCTATAACGTTATATATCCTAACCTAAGGGAACCTAACATCTCGGATGTAGTATTTTCCAACATTCCTGGCGTGTCGGACCCTACTTCACGGTGGGCACATTATATACGGCCATATCGTAATATAACCTAACCTAACCCATCTAGACCCTCGCTGGTGATGTTTCACAAAATCCCGGTCGTGTCTGCACGTACTTCTCGGTGGGGACATTATATACGTCTATAACGTTATATATCCTAACCCAAGGGAACCTAACATCTCGGATGTAGTATTTTCCAACATTCCTGGCGGGTCGGCCCCTACTTCTCAGTGGGCACATTATATACGTCTATATCGTAATATAACCTAACCTAACCCACCTAGACCCTCGCTGGTAATGTTTTACAAAATCCCGGTCGTGTCGGCCCGTCCTTCTCGGTGCGTACATTATATACGTCCATAAACTTATATATCCTAACCTAAGGGAACCTAGCTTCTCGGATGTAGTATTTTCCAACATTCCTGGCGGGTCGGCCCCTACTTCTCGGTGGGCACATTATATACGTCTATATCGTAATATAACCTAACCTAACCCATCTAGACCCTCACTGGTAATGTTTTACAAAATCCCGGTAGTGTCGGCCCGTACTTCTCGGTGGGGACATTATATACGTCTATAACGTTATATATCCTAACCTAAGGGAACCTAACTTCTCGGATGTAGTATTTTCCAACATTCCTGGCGGGTCGGCCCCTACTTCTCGGTGGGCACATTATATACGTCTATATCGCAATATAACCTAACCTAACCCATCTAGACCCTCGCTGGTAATGTTTTACAAAATCCCGGTCGTGTCGGCCGGAACTTCTCGGTGGGGACATTATATACGTCTATATTGTTATATATCCTAACCTAAGGGAACCTAACATCTCGGATGTAGTATTTTCCAACATTCCTGGCTGGCCGGCCCCTACTTCTCGTTGGGCACATTATATACGTCCATATCGTAATATAACCTAACCTAACCCATCTAGACCCTCGCTGGTAATGTTTCACAGAATCCCGTTTATGTCTTCCCGTACGTCTCGGTGCGTACATTATATACGTCTATAAATTTATATATCCTAACCTAAGGGAACCTAGCATCTCGGATGTAGTATTTTCCAACATTCCTGGCGGGTCGGCCCCTACTTCTCGGTGGGCACATTATATACGTCTATATCGTAATATAACCTAACCTAACCCATCTAGACCGTCGCTGGTAATGTTTTACAAAATCCCGGTCGTGTCGAACCGTACTTCTCGGTGGGGACATTATATACGTCTATAACGTTATATATGCTAACCTAAGGGAACATAACATCTCGGATGTAGTATTTTCCAACATTCCTGGCTGGCCGGCCCCTACTTCTCGGTGGGCACATTATATACGTCCATATCGTAATATAACCTAACCTAACCCACCTAGACCCTCGCTGGTAATGTTTTACAAAATCACGGTCGTGTCGGCCCGTACTTCTCGGTGGGGACATTATTTAAGTCTATAACGTTATATATCCTAACCCAAGGGAACCTAACATCTCGGATGTAGTATTTTCCAACATTCCTGGCGGGTCGGCCCCTACTTCTCGGTGGGCACATTATATACGTCTATATCGTAATATAACCTAACCTAACCCATCTAGACCGTCGCTGGTAATGTTTTACAAAATCCCGGTCGTGTCGAACCGTACTTCTCGGTGGGGACATTATATACGTCTATAACGTTATATATGCTAACCTAAGGGAACCTAACATCTCGGATGTAGTATTTTCCAACATTCCTGGCGGGTCGGCCCCTACTTCCCAGTGGGCACATTATGTACGTCTATATCGTAATATAACCTAACCTAACCCACCTAGACCCTCGCTGGTAATGTTTTACAAAATCCCGGTCGTGTCGGCTCGTACTTCTCGGTGGGGACATTATTTACGTCTATAACGTTATATATCCTAACCCAAGGGAACCTAACATCTCGGATGTAGTATTTTCCAACATTTCTGGCGGGCCGGCCCCTACTTCTCGGTGGGCACATTATATACGTCCATATCGTAATATAACCTAACCTAACCCATCTAGACCCTCGCTGGTAATGTTTTACAAAATTCCGGTCGTGTCGGACCGTACTTTGCCGTGGGGACATTATATATGTCTATATCGTTTTATATCCTAACCTAAGGGAACCTAACATCTCGGATGTAGTATTTTCCAACATTTCTGGCGGGACGGCGCCTACTTCTCGGTGGGAACATTATATGCGTCTATAACGTAATATAACCTAACCTAACCCACCTAGACCCTCGCTGGTAATGTTTTACAAAATCCCGGTCGTGTCGGCCCGTACTTCTCGGTGCGTACATTATATACGTCCATAAACTTATATATCCTAACCTAAGGGAACCTAGCTTCTCGGATGTAGTATTTTCCAACATTCCTGGCGGGTCGGCCCCTACTTCTCGGTGGGCACATTATATACGTCTATATCGTAATATAACCTAACCTAACCCATCTAGACCCTCACTGGTAATGTTTTACAAAATCCCGGTAGTGTCGGCCCGTACTTCTCGGTGGGGACATTATATACGTCTATAACGTTATATATCCTAACCTAAGGGAACCTAACTTCTCGGATGTAGTATTTTCCAACATTCCTGGCGGGTCGGCCCCTACTTCTCGGTGGGCACATTATATACGTCTATATCGCAATATAACCTAACCTAACCCATCTAGACCCTCGCTGGTAATGTTTTACAAAATCCCGGTAGTGTCGGCCGGTACTTCTCGGTGGGGACATTATATACGTCTATAACGTTATATACCCTAACCTAAGGGAACCTAACTTCTCGGATGTAGTATTTTCCAACATTCCTGGCGGGTCGGCCCCTACTTCTCGGTGGGCACATTATATACGTCTATATCGTAATATAACCTAACCTAACCCATCTAGACCCTCACTGGTAATGTTTTACAAAATCCCGGTAGTGTCGGCCGGTACTTCTCGGTGGGGACATTATATACGTCTATAACGTTATATACCCTAACCTAAGGGAACCTAACTTCTCGGATGTAGTATTTTCCAACATTCCTGGCGGGTCGGCCCCTACTTCTCGGTGGGCACATTATATACGTCTATATCGCAATATAACCTAACCTAACCCATCTAGACCCTCGCTGGTAATGTTTTACCAAATCCCGGTCGTGTCGGCTGGAACTTCTCGGTGGGGACATTATATACGTCTATATTGTTATATATCCTAACCTAAGGGAACCTAACATCTCGGATGTAGTATTTTCCAACATTCCTGGCTGGCCGGCCCCTACTTCTCGGTGGGCACATTATATACGTCCATATCGTAATATAACCTAACCTAACCCATCTAGACCCTCGCTGGTAATGTTTCACAGAATCCCGTTTATGTCTTCCCGTACTTCTCGGTGCGTACATTATATACGTCTATGAATTTATATATCCTAACCTAAGGGAACCTAACATCTCGGATGTAGTATTTTCCAACATTCCTGGCGGGTCGGCCCCTACTTCTCGGTGGGCACATTATATACGTCTATATCGTAATATAACCTAACCTAACCCATCTAGACCGTCGCTGGTAATGTTTTACAAAATCCCGGTCGTGTCGAACCGTACTTCTCGGTGGGGACATTATATACGTCTATAACGTTATATATGCTAACCTAAGGGAACATAACATCTCGGATGTAGTATTTTCCAACATTCCTGGCGGGTCGGCCCCTACTTCCCAGTGGGCACATTATGTACGTCTATATCGTAATATAACCTAACCTAACCCACCTAGACCCTCGCTGGTAATGTTTTACAAAATCCCGGTCGTGTCGAACCGTACTTCTCGGTGGGGACATTATTTAAGTCTATAACGTTATATATCCTAACCCAAGGGAACCTAACATCTCGGATGTAGTATTTTCCAACATTCCTGGCGGGTCGGCCCCTACTTCTCGGTGGGCACATTATATACGTCTATATCGCAATATAACCTAACCTAACCCATCTAGACCCTCGCTGGTAATGTTTTACCAAATCCCGGTCGTGTCGGCCGGAACTTCTCGGTGGGGACATTATATACGTCTATATTGTTATATATCCTAACCTAAGGGAACCTAACATCTCGGATGTAGTATTTTCCAACATTCCTGGCTGGCCGGCCCCTACTTCTCGGTGGGCACATTATATACGTCCATATCGTAATATAACCTAACCTAACCCATCTAGACCCTCGCTGGTAATGTTTCACAGAATCCCGTTTATGTCTTCCCGTACGTCTCGGTGCGTACATTATATACGTCTATGAATTTATATATCCTAACCTAAGGGAACCTAACATCTCGGATGTAGTATTTTCCAACATTCCTGGCGGGTCGGCCCCTACTTCTCGGTGGGCACATTATATACGTCTATATCGTAATATAACCTAACCTAACCCATCTAGACCGTCGCTGGTAATGTTTTACAAAATCCCGGTCGTGTCGAACCGTACTTCTCGGTGGGGACATTATATACGTCTATAACGTTATATATGCTAACCTAAGGGAACCTAACATCTCGGATGTAGTATTTTCCAACATTCCTGGCGTGTCGGACCCTACCTCACGGTGGGCACATTATATACGGCCATATCGTAATATAACCTAACCTAACCCATCTAGACCCTCGCTGGTGATGTTTTACAAAATCCCGGTCGTGTCTGCACGTACTTCTCGGTGGGGACATTATATACGTCTATAACGTTATATATCCTAACCCAAGGGAACCTAACATCTCGGATGTAGTATTTTCCAACATTCCTGGCGGGTCGGCCCCTACTTCTCAGTGGGCACATTATATACGTCTATATCGTAATATAACCTAACCTAACCCACCTAGACCCTCGCTGGTGATGTTTTACAAAATCCCGGTCGTGTCGGCCCGTCCTTCTCGGTGCGTACATTATATACGTCCATAAACTTATATATCCTAACCTAAGGGAACCTAGCTTCTCGGATGTAGTATTTTCCAACATTCCTGGCGGGTCGGCCCCTACTTCTCGGTGGGCACATTATATACGTCTATATCGTAATATAACCTAACCTAACCCATCTAGACCCTCACTGGTAATGTTTTACAAAATCCCGGTAGTGTCGGCCCGTACTTCTCGGTGGGGACATTATATACGTCTATAACGTTATATATCCTAACCTAAGGGAACCTAACTTCTCGGATGTAGTATTTTCCAACATTCCTGGCGGGTCGGCCCCTACTTCTCGGTGGGCACATTATATACGTCTATATCGCAATATAACCTAACCTAACCCATCTAGACCCTCGCTGGTAATGTTTTACAAAATCCCGGTCGTGTCGGCCGGAACTTCTCGGTGGGGACATTATATACGTCTATATTGTTATATATCCTAACCTAAGGGAACCTAACATCTCGGATGTAGTATTTTCTAACATTCCTGGCTGGCCGGCCCCTACTTCTCGGTGGGCACATTATATACGTCCATATCGTAATATAACCTAACCTAACCCATCTAGACCCTCGCTGGTAATGTTTCACAGAATCCCGTTTATGTCCTCCCGTACGTCTCGGTGCGTACATTATATACGTCTATAAATTTATATATCCTAACCTAAGGGAACCTAGCATCTCGGATGTAGTATTTTCCAACATTCCTGGAGGGTCGGCCCCTACTTCTCGGTGGGCACATTATATACGTCTATATCGTAATATAACCTAACCTAACCCATCTAGACCGTCGCTGGTAATGTTTTACAAAATCCCGGTCGTGTCGGCTCGTACTTCTCGGTGGGGACATTATTTACGTCTATAACGTTATATATCCTAACCCAAGGGAACCTAGCTTCTCGGATGTAGTATTTTCCAACATTCCTGGCGGGTCGGCCCCTACTTCTCGGTGGGCACATTATATACGTCTATATCGTAAT
This sequence comes from Xylocopa violacea, assembly GCA_963969225.1. Lineage (NCBI taxonomy): Eukaryota > Metazoa > Arthropoda > Insecta > Hymenoptera > Apidae > Xylocopa > Xylocopa violacea. Next base: position 1,918,938 of record CAXAJV010000481.1, read on the forward strand.
ATAACCTAACCTAACCCATCTAGACCGTCGCGGGTAATGTTTTACAAAATCCCGGTCGTGTCGAACCGTACTTCTCGGTGGGGACATTATATACGTCTATAACGTTATATATGCTAACCTAAGGGAACCTAACATCTCGGATGTAGTATTTTCCAACATTCCTGGCGGGTCGGCCCCTACTTCCCAGTGGGCACATTATGTACGTCTATATCGTAATATAACCTAACCTAACCCACCTAGACCCTCGCTGGTAATGTTTTACAAAATCCCGGTCGTGTCGGTCCGTACTTCTCGGTGGGGACATTATTTACGTCTATAACGTTATATATCCTAACCCAAGGGAACCTAACATCTCGGATGTAGTATTTTCCAACAATCCTGGCGGGCCGGCCCCTACTTCTCGGTGGGCACATTATATACGTCCATATCGTAATATAACCTAACCTAACCCATCTAGACCCTCGCTGGTAATGTTTTACAAAATTCCGGTCATGTCGGCCCGTACTTTGCCGTGGGGACATTATATATGTCTATATCGTTTTATATCCTAACCTAAGGGAACCTAACATCTCGGATGTAGTATTTTCCAACATTTCTGGCGGGTCGGCCCCTACTTCTCGGTGGGAACATTATATACGTCTATAACGTAATATAACCTAACCTAACCCACCTAGACCCTCGCTGGTAATGTCTCACAGAATCGCGTTCATGTCTTCCCGTACGTCTCGGTGCGTACATTATATACGTCTATAAACTTATATATCCTAAGCTAAGGGAACCTAGCTTCTTGGATGTAGTATTTTCCAACATTCCTGGCGGGTCGGCCCATACTTCTCGGTGGGCACAGTATATACGTCTATATCGTAATATAACCTAACCTAACCCATCTAGACCCTCACTGGTAATGTTTTACAAAATCCCGGTAGTGTCGGCCCGTACTTCTCGGTGGGGACATTATATACTTCTATAACGTTATATATCCTAACCTAAGGGAACCTAGCATCTCGGATGTAGTATTTTCCATCATTCCTGGCGTGTCGGACCCTACTTCACGGTGGGCACATTATATACGGCCATATCGTAATATAACCTAACCTAACCCATCTAGACCCTCGCTGGTGATGTTTTACAAAATCCCGGTCGTGTCTGCACGTACTTCTCGGTGGGGACATTATATACGTCTATAACGTTATATATCCTAACTCAAGGGAACCTAACATCTCGGATGTAGTATTTTCCAACATTCCTGGCGGGTCGGCCCCTACTTCTCAGTGGGCACATTATATACGTCTATATCGTAATATAACCTAACCTAACCCACCTAGACCCTCGCTGGTAATGTTTTACAAAATCCCGGTCGTGTCGGCCCGTACTTCTCGGTGCGTACATTATATACGTCCATAAACTTATATATCCTAACCTAAGGGAACCTAGCTTCTCGGATGTAGTATTTTCCAACATTCCTGGCGGGTCGGCCCCTACTTCTCGGTGGGCACATTATATACGTCTATATCGTAATATAACCTAACCTAACCCATCTAGACCCTCACTGGTAATGTTTTACAAAATCCCGGTAGTGTCGGCCGGTACTTCTCGGTGGGGACATTATATACGTCTATAACGTTATATACCCTAACCTAAGGGAACCTAACTTCTCGGATGTAGTATTTTCCAACATTCCTGGCGGGTCGGCCCCTACTTCTCGGTGGGCACATTATATACGTCTATATCGCAATATAACCTAACCTAACCCATCTAGACCCTCGCTGGTAATGTTTTACCAAATCCCGGTCGTGTCGGCTGGAACTTCTCGGTGGGGACATTATATACGTCTATATTGTTATATATCCTAACCTAAGGGAACCTAACATCTCGGATGTAGTATTTTCCAACATTCCTGGCTGGCCGGCCCCTACTTCTCGGTGGGCACATTATATACGTCCATATCGTAATATAACCTAACCTAACCCATCTAGACCCTCGCTGGTAATGTTTCACAGAATCCCGTTTATGTCTTCCCGTACGTCTCGGTGCGTACATTATATACGTCTATGAATTTATATATCCTAACCTAAGGGAACCTAACATCTCGGATGTAGTATTTTCCAACATTCCTGGCGGGTCGGCCCCTACTTCTCGGTGGGCACATTATATACGTCTATATCGTAATATAACCTAACCTAACCCATCTAGACCGTCGCTGGTAATGTTTTACAAAATCCCGGTCGTGTCGAACCGTACTTCTCGGTGGGGACATTATATACGTCTATAACGTTATATATGCTAACCTAAGGGAACATAACATCTCGGATGTAGTATTTTCCAACATTCCTGGCGGGTCGGCCCCTACTTCCCAGTGGGCACATTATGTACGTCTATATCGTAATATAACCTAACCTAACCCACCTAGACCCTCGCTGGTAATGTTTTACAAAATCACGGTCGTGTCGGCCCGTACTTCTCGGTGGGGACATTATTTAAGTCTATAACGTTATATATCCTAACCCAAGGGAACCTAACATCTCGGATGTAGTATTTCCCAACATTCCTGGCGGGTCGGCCCCTACTTCTCGGTGGGCACATTATATACGTCTATATCGCAATATAACCTAACCTAACCCATCTAGACCCTCGCTGGTAATGTTTTACCAAATCCCGGTCGTGTCGGCCGGAACTTCTCGGTGGGGACATTATATACGTCTATATTGTTATATATCCTAACCTAAGGGAACCTAACATCTCGGATGTAGTATTTTCCAACATTCCTGGCTGGCCGGCCCCTACTTCTCGGTGGGCACATTATATACGTCCATATCGTAATATAACCTAACCTAACCCATCTAGACCCTCGCTGGTAATGTTTCACAGAATCCCGTTTATGTCTTCCCGTACGTCTCGGTGCGTACATTATATACGTCTATGAATTTATATATCCTAACCTAAGGGAACCTAACATCTCGGATGTAGTATTTTCCAACATTCCTGGCGGGTCGGCCCCTACTTCTCGGTGGGCACATTATATACGTCTATATCGTAATATAACCTAACCTAACCCATCTAGACCGTCGCTGGTAATGTTTTACAAAATCCCGGTCGTGTCGAACCGTACTTCTCGGTGGGGACATTATATACGTCTATAACGTTATATATGCTAACCTAAGGGAACATAACATCTCGGATGTAGTATTTTCCAACATTCCTGGCGGGTCGGCCCCTACTTCCCAGTGGGCACATTATGTACGTCTATATCGTAATATAACCTAACCTAACCCACCTAGACCCTCGCTGGTAATGTTTTACAAAATCACGGTCGTGTCGGCCCGTACTTCTCGGTGGGGACATTATTTAAGTCTCTAACGTTATATATCCTAACCCAAGGGAACCTAACATCTCGGATGTAGTATTTCCCAACATTCCTGGCGGGCCGGCCCCTACTTCTCGGTGGGCACATTATATACGTCCATATCGTAATATAACCTAACCTAACCCATCTAGACCCTCGCTGGTAATGTTTTACAAAATTCCGGTCGTGTCGGCCCGTACTATGCCGTGGGGACATTATATATGTCTATATCGTTTTATATCCTAACCTAAGGGAACCTAACATCTCGGATGTAGTATTTTCCAACATTCCTGGCGGGTCGGCCCCTACTTCTCAGTGGGCACATTATATACGTCTATATCGTAATATATCCTAGCCTAACCCACCTAGACCCTCGCTGGTAATGTTTTACAAAATCCCGGTCGTGTCGGCCCGTACTTCTCGGTGCGTACATTATATACGTCTATAAACTTATATATCCTAACCTAAGGGAACCTAGCTTCTTGGATGTAGTATTTTCCAACATTCCTGGCGGGTCGGCCCCTACTTCTCGGTGGGCACATTATATACGTCTATATCGTAATATAACCTAACCTAACCCATCTAGACCCTCACTGGTAATGTTTTACGAAATCCCGGTAGTGTCGGCCCGTACTTCTCGGTGGGGACATTATATACTTCTATAACGTTATATATCCTAACCTAAGGGAACCTAACATCTCGGATGTAGTATTTTCCAACATTCCTGGCGTGTCGGACCCTACTTCACGGTGGGCACATTATATACGGCCATATCGTAATATAACCTAACCTAACCCATCTAGACCCTCGCTGGTGATGTTTCACAAAATCCCGGTCGTGTCTGCACGTACTTCTCGGTGGGGACATTATATACGTCTATAACGTTATATATCCTAACCCAAGGGAACCTAACATCTCGGATGTAGTATTTTCCAACATTCCTGGCGGGTCGGCCCCTACTTCTCAGTGGGCACATTATATACGTCTATATCGTAATATAACCTAACCTAACCCACCTAGACCCTCGCTGGTAATGTTTTACAAAATCCCGGTCGTGTCGGCCCGTCCTTCTCGGTGCGTACATTATATACGTCCATAAACTTATATATCCTAACCTAAGGGAACCTAGCTTCTCGGATGTAGTATTTTCCAACATTCCTGGCGGGTCGGCCCCTACTTCTCGGTGGGCACATTATATACGTCTATATCGTAATATAACCTAACCTAACCCATCTAGACCCTCACTGGTAATGTTTTACAAAATCCCGGTAGTGTCGGCCCGTACTTCTCGGTGGGGACATTATATACGTCTATAACGTTATATATCCTAACCTAAGGGAACCTAACTTCTCGGATGTAGTATTTTCCAACATTCCTGGCGGGTCGGCCCCTACTTCTCGGTGGGCACATTATATACGTCTATATCGCAATATAACCTAACCTAACCCATCTAGACCCTCGCTGGTAATGTTTTACAAAATCCCGGTCGTGTCGGCCGGAACTTCTCGGTGGGGACATTATATACGTCTATATTGTTATATATCCTAACCTAAGGGAACCTAACATCTCGGATGTAGTATTTTCCAACATTCCTGGCTGGCCGGCCCCTACTTCTCGTTGGGCACATTATATACGTCCATATCGTAATATAACCTAACCTAACCCATCTAGACCCTCACTGGTAATGTTTTACGAAATCCCGGTAGTGTCGGCCCGTACTTCTCGGTGGGGACATTATATACGTCTATAACGTTATATATCCTAACCTAAGGGAACCTAACATCTCGGATGTAGTATTTTCCAACATTCCTGGCGGGTCGGCCCCTACTTCCCAGTGGGCACATTATGTACGTCTATATCGCAATATAACCTAACCTAACCCATCTAGACCCTCGCTGGTAATGTTTTACAAAATCCCGGTCGTGTCGGCTCGTACTTCTCGGTGGGGACATTATTTACGTCTATAACGTTATATATCCTAACCCAAGGGAACCTAACATCTCGGATGTAGTATTTTCCAACATTTCTGGCGGGCCGGCCCCTACTTCTCGGTGGGCACATTATATACGTCCATATCGTAATATAACCTAACCTAACCCATCTAGACCCTCGCTGGTAATGTTTTACAAAATTCCGGTCGTGTCGGACCGTACTTTGCCGTGGGGACATTATATATGTCTATATCGTTTTATATCCTAACCTAAGGGAACCTAACATCTCGGATGTAGTATTTTCCAACATTTCTGGCGGGACGGCGCCTACTTCTCGGTGGGAACATTATATGCGTCTATAACGTAATATAACCTAACCTAACCCACCTAGACCCTCGCTGGTAATGTTTTACAAAATCCCGGTCGTGTCGGCCCGTACTTCTCGGTGCGTACATTATATACGTCCATAAACTTATATATCCTAACCTAAGGGAACCTAGCTTCTCGGATGTAGTATTTTCCAACATTCCTGGCGGGTCGGCCCCTACTTCTCGGTGGGCACATTATATACGTCTATATCGTAATATAACCTAACCTAACCCATCTAGACCCTCACTGGTAATGTTTTACAAAATCCCGGTAGTGTCGGCCCGTACTTCTCGGTGGGGACATTATATACGTCTATAACGTTATATATCCTAACCTAAGGGAACCTAACTTCTCGGATGTAGTATTTTCCAACATTCCTGGCGGGTCGGCCCCTACTTCTCGGTGGGCACATTATATACGTCTATATCGCAATATAACCTAACCTAACCCATCTAGACCCTCGCTGGTAATGTTTTACAAAATCCCGGTCGTGTCGGCCGGAACTTCTCGGTGGGGACATTATATACGTCTATATTGTTATATATCCTAACCTAAGGGAACCTAACATCTCGGATGTAGTATTTTCCAACATTCCTGGCTGGCCGGCCCCTACTTCTCGGTGGGCACATTATATACGTCCATATCGTAATATAACCTAACCTAACCCACCTAGACCCTCGCTGGTAATGTTTTACAAAATCCCGGTCGTGTCGGCCCGTCCTTCTCGGTGCGTACATTATATACGTCCATAAACTTATATATCCTAACCTAAGGGAACCTAGCTTCTCGGATGTAGTATTTTCCAACATTCCTGGCGGGTCGGCCCCTACTTCTCGGTGGGCACATTATATACGTCTATATCGTAATATAACCTAACCTAACCCATCTAGACCCTCACTGGTAATGTTTTACAAAATCCCGGTAGTGTCGGCCCGTACTTCTCGGTGGGGACATTATATACGTCTATAACGTTATATATCCTAACCTAAGGGAACCTAACTTCTCGGATGTAGTATTTTCCAACATTCCTGGCGGGTCGGCCCCTACTTCTCGGTGGGCACATTATATACGTCTATATCGCAATATAACCTAACCTAACCCATCTAGACCCTCGCTGGTAATGTTTTACAAAATCCCGGTCGTGTCGGCCGGAACTTCTCGGTGGGGACATTATATACGTCTATATTGTTATATATCCTAACCTAAGGGAACCTAACATCTCGGATGTAGTATTTTCCAACATTCCTGGCTGGCCGGCCCCTACTTCTCGTTGGGCACATTATATACGTCCATATCGTAATATAACCTAACCTAACCCATCTAGACCGTCGCTGGTAATGTTTTACAAAATCCCGGTCGTGTCGAACCGTACTTCTTGGTGGGGACATTATATACGTCTATAACGTTATATATGCTAACCTAAGGGAACATAACATCTCGGATGTAGTATTTTCCAACATTCCTGGCTGGCCGGCCCCTACTTCTCGGTGGGCACATTATGTACGTCTATATCGTAATATAACCTAACCTAACCCACCTAGACCCTCGCTGGTAATGTTTTACAAAATCACGGTCGTGTTGGCCCGTACTTTTCGGTGGGGACATTAGTTAATTCTATAACGTTATATATCCTAACCCAAGGGAACCTAACATCTCGGATGTAGTATTTTCCAACATTCCTGGCGGGTCGGCCCCTACTTCTCGGTGGGCACATTATATACGTCTATATCGTAATATAACCTAACCTAACCCATCTAGACCGTCGCTGGTAATGTTTTACAAAATCCCGGTCGTGTCGAACCGTACTTCTCGGTGGGGATATTATATACGTCTATAACGTTATATATGCTAACCTAAGGGAACCTAACATCTCGGATGTAGTATTTTCCAACATTCCTGGCGGGTCGGCCCCTACTTCCCAGTGGGCACATTATGTACGTCTATATCGTAATATAACCTAACCTACCCCACCTAGACCCTCGCTGGTAATGTTTTACAAAATCCCGGTCGTGTCGGCTCGTACTTCTCGGTGGGGACATTATTTACGTCTATAACGTTATATATCCTAACCCAAGGGAACCTAACATCTCGGATGTAGTATTTTCCAACATTTCTGGCGGGCCGGCCCCTACTTCTCGGTGGGCACATTATATACGTCCATATCGTAATATAACCTAACCTAACCCATCTAGACCCTCGCTGGTAATGTTTTACAAAATTCCGGTCGTGTCGGACCGTACTTTGCCGTGGGGACATTATATATGTCTATATCGTTTTATATCCTAACCTAAGGGAACCTAACATCTCGGTTGTAGTATTTTCCAACATTTCTGGCGGGTCGGCGCCTACTTCTCGGTGGGAACATTATATGCGTCTATAACGTAATATAACCTAACCTAACCCACCTAGACCCTCGCTGGCAATGTTTCACAGAATCCCGTTCATGTCTTCCCGTACGTCTCGGTGCGTACATTATATACATCTATAAACTTATATATCCTAACCTAAGGGAACCTAGCTTCTCAGATGTAGTATTTTCCAACATTCCTGGCGGGTCGGCCCCTACTTCTCGGTGGGCACATTATATACGTCTATATCGTAATATAACCTAACCTAACCCATCTAGACCCTCACTGGTAATGTTTTACAAAATCCCGGTAGTGTCGGCCCGTACTTCTCGGTGGGGACATTATATACGTCTATAACGTTATATATCCTAACCTAAGGGAACCTAACTTCTCGGATGTAGTATTTTCCAACATTCCTGGCGGGTCGGCCCCTACTTCTCGGTGGGCACATTATATACGTCTATATCGCAATATAACCTAACCTAACCCATCTAGACCCTCGCTGGTAATGTTTTACAAAATCCCGGTCGTGTCGGCCGGAACTTCTCGGTGGGGACATTATATACGTCTATATTGTTATATATCCTAACCTAAGGGAACCTAACATCTCGGATGTAGTATTTTCCAACATTCCTGGCTGGCCGGCCCCTACTTCTCGTTGGGCACATTATATACGTCCATATCGTAATATAACCTAACCTAACCCATCTAGACCCTCGCTGGTAATGTTTCACAGAATCCCGTTTATGTCTTCCCGTACGTCTCGGTGCGTACATTATATACGTCTATAAATTTATATATCCTAACCTAAGGGAACCTAGCATCTCGGATGTAGTATTTTCCAACATTCCTGGCGGGTCGGCCCCTACTTCTCGGTGGGCACATTATATACGTCTATATCGTAATATAACCTAACCTAACCCATCTAGACCGTCGCTGGTAATGTTTTACAAAATCCCGGTCGTGTCGAACCGTACTTCTCGGTGGAGACATTATATACGTCTATAACGTTATATATGCTAACCTAAGGGAACATAACATCTCGGATGTAGTATTTTCCAACATTCCTGGCTGGCCGGCCCCTACTTCTCGGTGGGCACATTATGTACGTCTATATCGTAATATAACCTAACCTAACCCACCTAGACCCTCGCTGGTAACGTTTTACAAAATCCCGGTCGTGTCGGCTCGTACTTCTCGGTGGGGACATTATTTACGTCTATAACGTTATATATCCTAACCCAAGGGAACCTAACATCTCGGATGTAGTATTTTCCAACATTTCTGGCGGGCCGGCCCCTACTTCTCGGTGGGCACATTATATACGTCCATATCGTAATATAACCTAACCTAACCCATCTAGACCCTCGCTGGTAATGTTTTACAAAATTCCGGTCGTGTCGGACCGTACTTTGCCGTGGGGACATTATATATGTCTATATCGTTTTATATCCTAACCTAAGGGAACCTAACATCTCGGATGTAGTATTTTCCAACATTTCTGGCGGGTCGGCGCCTACTTCTCGGTGGGAACATTATATGCGTCTATAACGTAATATAACCTAACCTAACCCACCTAGACCCTCGCTGGTAATGTTTTACAAAATCCCGGTCGTGTCGGCCCGTACTTCTCGGTGCGTACATTATATACGTCCATAAACTTATATATCCTAACCTAAGGGAACCTAGCTTCTCGGATGTAGTATTTTCCAACATTCCTGGCGGGTCGGCCCCTACTTCTCGGTGGGCACATTATATACGTCTATATCGTAATATAACCTAACCTAACCCATCTAGACCCTCACTGGTAATGTTTTACAAAATCCCGGTAGTGTCGGCCCGTACTTCTCGGTGGGGACATTATATACGTCTATAACGTTATATATCCTAACCTAAGGGAACCTAACTTCTCGGATGTAGTATTTTCCAACATTCCTGGCGGGTCGGCCCCTACTTCTCGGTGGGCACATTATATACGTCTATATCGCAATATAACCTAACCTAACCCATCTAGACCCTCGCTGGTAATGTTTTACAAAATCCCGGTCGTGTCGGCCGGAACTTCTCGGTGGGGACATTATATACGTCTATATTGTTATATATCCTAACCTAAGGGAACCTAACATCTCGGATGTAGTATTTTCCAACATTCCTGGCTGGCCGGCCCCTACTTCTCGGTGGGCACATTATATACGTCCATATCGTAATATAACCTAACCTAACCCATCTAGACCCTCGCTGGTAATGTTTCACAGAATCCCGTTTATGTCTACCCGTACGTCTCGGTGCGTACATTATATACGTCTATAAATTTATATATCCTAACCTAAGGGAACCTAACATCTCGGATGTAGTATTTTCCAACATTCCTGGCGGGTCGGCCCCTACTTCTCGGTGGGCACATTATATACGTCTATATCGTAATATAACCTAACCTAACCCATCTAGACCCTCCCTGGTAATGTTTTACAAAATCCCGGTAGTGTCGGCCCGTACTTCTCGGTGGGGACATTATATACTTCTATAACGTTATATATCCTAACCTAAGGGAACCTAACATCTCGGATGTAGTATTTTCCAACATTCCTGGCGTGTCGGACCCTACTTCACGGTGGGCACATTATATACGGCCATATCGTAATATAACCTAACCTAACCCATCTAGACCCTCGCTGGTGATGTTTTACAAAATCCCGGTCGTGTCTGCACGTACTTCTCGGTGGGGACATTATATACGTCTATAACGTTATATATCCTAACCCAAGGGAACCTAACATCTCGGATGTAGTATTTTCCAACATTCCTGGCGGGTCGGCCCCTACTTCTCGGTGGGCACATTATATACGTCTATATCGTAATATAACCTAACCTAACCCATCTAGACCCTCACTTGTAATGTTTTACAAAATCCCGGTAGTGTCGGCCCGTACTTCTCGGTGGGGACATTATATACGTCTATAACGTTATATATCCTAACCTAAGGGAACCTAACTTCTCGGATGTAGTATTTTCCAACATTCCTGGCGGGTCGGCCCCTACTTCTCGGTGGGCACATTATATACGTCTATATCGTAATATAACCTAACCTAACCCATCTAGACCGTCGCTGGTAATGTTTTACAAAATCCCGGTCGTGCCGAACCGTACTTCTCGGTGGGGACATTATATACGTCTATAACGTTATATATGCTAACCTAAGGGAACCTAACATCTCGGATGTAGTATTTTCCAACATTCCTGGCGGGTCGGCCCCTACTTCCCAGTGGGCACATTATGTACGTCTATATCGTAATATAACCTAACCTAACCCACCTAGACCCTCGCTGGTAATGTTTTACAAAATCCCGGTCGTGTCGGCTCGTACTTCTCGGTGGGGACATTATTTACGTCTATAACGTTATATATCCTAACCCAAGGGAACCTAACATCTCGGATGTAATATTTTCCAACATTTCTGGCGGGCCGGCCCCTACTTCTCGGTGGGCACATTATATACGTCCATATCGTAATATAACCTAACCTAACCCATCTAGACCCTCGCTGGTAATGTTTTACAAAATTCCGGTCGTGTCGGACCATACTTTGCCGTGGGGACATTATATATGTCTATATCGTTTTATATCCTAACCTAAGGGAACCTAACATCTCGGATGTAGTATTTTCCAACATTTCTGGCGGGTCGGCGCCTACTTCTCGGTGAGAACATTATATACGTCTATAACGTAATATAACCTAACCTAACCCACCTAGACCCTCGCTGGTAATGTTTCACAGAATCCCGTTCATGTCTTCCCGTACGTCTCGGTGCGTACATTATATACGTCTATAAACTTATATATCCTAACCTAAGGGAACCTAGCTTCTCGGATGTAGTATTTTCCAACATTCCTGGCGGGTCGGCCCCTACTTCTCGGTGGGCACATTATATACGTCCATATCGTAATATAACCTAACCTAACCCATCTAGACCCTCGCTGGTAATGTTTTACAAAATTCCGGTCATGTCGGCCCGTACTTTGCCGTGGGGACATTATATATGTCTATATCGTTTTATATCCTAACCTAAGGGAACCTAACATCTCGGATGTAGTATTTTCCAACATTTCTGGCGGGTCGGCCCCTACTTCTCGGTGGGAACATTATATACGTCTATATCGCAATATAACCTAACCTAACCCATCTAGACCCTCGCTGGTAATGTTTTACAAAATCCCGGTCGTGTCGAACCGTACTTCTCGGTGGGGACATTATATACGTCTATAACGTTATATATGCTAACCTAAGGGAACCTAACATCTCGGATGTAGTATTTTCCAACATTCCTGGCGGGTCGGCCCCTACTTCCCAGTGGGCACATTATGTACGTCTATATCGTAATATAACCTAACCTAACCCACCTAGACCCTCGCTGGTAATGTTTTACAAAATCCCGGTCGTGTCGGCCCGTACTTCTCGGTGCGTACATTATATACGTCCATAAACTTATATATCCTAACCTAAGGGAACCTAGCTTCTCGGATGTAGTATTTTCCAACATTCCTGGCGGGTCGGCCCCTACTTCTCGGTGGGCACATTATATACGTCTATATCGTAATATAACCTAACCTAACCCATCTAGACCCTCACTGGTAATGTTTTACAAAATCCCGGTAGTGTCGGCCCGTACTTCTCGGTGGGGACATTATATACGTCTATAACGTTATATATCCTAACCTAAGGGAACCTAACTTCTCGGATGTAGTATTTTCCAACATTCCTGGCGGGTCGGCACCTACTTCTCGGTGGGCACATTATATACGTCTATATCGTAATATAACCTAACCTAACCCATCTAGACCGTCGCTGGTAATGTTTTACAAAATCCCGGTCGTGTCGAACCGTACTTCTCGGTGGGGACATTATATACGTCTATAACGTTATATATGCTAACCTAAGGGAACCTAACATCTCGGATGTAGTATTTTCCAACATTCCTGGCGGGTCGGCCCCTACTTCTCGGTGGGCACATTATATACGTCTATATCGTAATATAACCTAACCTAACCCATCTAGACCGTCGCTGGTAATGTTTTACAAAATCCCGGTCGTGTCGAACCGTACTTCTCGGTGGGGACATTATATACGTCTATAACGTTATATATGCTAACCTAAGGGAACCTAACATCTCGGATGTAGTATTTTCCAACATTCCTGGCGGGTCGGCCCCTACTTCCCAGTGGGCACATTATGTACGTCTATATCGTAAAATAACCTAACCTAACCCACCTAGACCCTCGCTGGTAATGTTTTACAAAATCCCGGTCGTGTCGGCTCGTACTTCTCGGTGGGGACATTATTTACGTCTATAACGTTATATATCCTAACCCAAGGGAACCTAACATCTCGGATGTAGTATTTTCCAACATTTCTGGCGGGTCGGCGCCTACTTCTCGGTGGGAACATTATCTGCGTCTATAACGTAATATAACCTAACCTAACCCACCTAGACCCTCGCTGGTAATGTTTCACAGAATCCCGTTCATGTCTTCCCGTACGTCTCGGTGCGTACATTATATACGTCTATAAACTTATATATCCTAACCTAAGGGAACCTAGCTTCTCGGATGTAGTATTTTCCAACATTCCTGGCGGGTCGGCCCCTACTTCTCGGTGGGCACATTATATACGTCTATATGGTAATATAACCTAACCTAACCCATCTAGACCGTCGCGGGTAATGTTTTACAAAATCCCGGTCGTGTCGAACCGTACTTCTCGGTGGGGACATTATATACGTCTATAACGTTATATATGCTAACCTAAGGGAACCTAACATCTCGGATGTAGTCTTTTACAACATTCCTGGCGTATCGGCCCCTACTTCTCGGTGGGAACATTATATAGGTCTATAACGTAATATAAGCTAACCAAACACATCTAGCCCCTCGCTGGTAATGTTTTACAGAATCCAGTTCGTGTCGTCCCGTACGTCTCGGTTGGGATATTATATACGTCTATAGCGTTATATGTAGTAAGGTAAGGCAACCTAACTCATCGGATGTAGTATTTTCCAACATTCCTGGTGGGTCGGCCCCTACATCTCGGTGGCAACATTATATACGTCTATAACGTAATATAGCCTAACCAAACACATCTAGCCCCTCGCTGTTTATGTTTTACAGAATCCCGTTCCTGTCGCCCCGTACGTCTCGGTTGGGACATTATAATCGTCTACAGCGATATATATCCTAACGTAAGGTAGGCTAACATTTCGGATGTAGTATTTTACAACATTCCTGGCGGGTCGGCCCCTACTTCCCAGTGGGCACATTATGTACGTCTATAACGTAATATAACCTAACCTAACCCACCTAGACCCTCGCTGGTAATGTCTCACAGAATCCCGTTCATGTCTTCCCGTACGTCTCGGTGGGGACATTATATACGTCTATAAACTTATATATCCTAAGCTAAGGCAACCTAGCTTCTTGGATGTAGTATTTTCCAACATTCCTGGCGGGTCGGCCCCTACTTCTCGGTGGGCACATTATATACGGCCATATCGTAATATAACCTAACCTAACCCATCTAGACCCTCGCTGGTGATGTTTTACAAAATCCCGGTCGTGTCTGCACGTACTTCTCGGTGGGGACATTATATACGTCTATAACGTTATATATCCTAACCCAAGGGAACCTAACATCTCGGATGTAGTATTTTCCAACATTCCTGGCGGGCCGGCCCCTACTTCTCAGTGGGCACATTATATACGTCTATATCGTAATATAACCTAACCTAACCCACCTAGACCCTCGCTGGTAATGTTTTACAAAATCCCGGTCGTGTCGGCCCGTACTTCTCGGTGCGTACATTATATACGTCCATAAACTTATATATCCTAACCTAAGGGAACCTAGCTTCTCGGATGTAGTATTTTCCAACATTCCTGGCGGGTCGGCCCCTACTTCTCGGTGGGCACATTATATACGTCTATATCGTAATATAACCTAACCTAACCCATCTAGACCCTCACTGGTAATGTTTTACAAAATCCCGGTAGTGTCGGCCCGTACTTCTCGGTGGGGACATTATATACGTCTATAACGTTATATATCCTAACCTAAGGGAACCTAACTTCTCGGATGTAGTATTTTCCAACATTCCTGGCGGGTCGGCCCCTACTTCTCGGTGGGCACATTATATACGTCTATATCGCAATATAACCTAACCTAACCCATCTAGACCCTCGCTGGTAATGTTTTACAAAATTCCGGTCGTGTCGGACCATACTTTGCCGTGGGGACATTATATATGTCTATATCGTTTTATATCCTAACCTAAGGGAACCTAACATCTCGGATGTAGTATTTTCCAACATTTCTGGCGGGTCGGCGCCTACTTCTCGGTGGGCACATTATATACGTCTATATCGTAATATAACCTAACCTAACCCATCTAGACCCTCACTGGTAATGTTTTACAAAATCCCGGTAGTGTCGGCCCGTACTTCTCGGTGGGGACATTATATACGTCTATAACGTTGTATATCCTAACCTAAGGGAACCTAACTTCTCGGATGTAGTATTTTCCAACATTCCTGGCGGGTCGGCCCCTACTTCTCGGTGGGCACATTATATACGTCTATATCGTAATATAACCTAACCTAACCCATCTAGACCGTCGCTGGTAATGTTTTACAAAATCCCGGTCGTGTCGAACCGTACTTCTCGGTGGGGACATTATATACGTCTATAACGTTATATATGCTAACCTAAGGGAACCTAACATCTCGGATGTAGTATTTTCCAACATTCCTGGCGGGTCGGCCCCTACTTCCCAGTGGGCACATTATGTACGTCTATATCGTAATATAACCTAACCTAACCCACCTAGACCCTCGCTGGTAATGTTTTACAAAATCCCGGTCGTGTCGGCTCCTACTTCTCGGTGGGGACATTATTTACGTCTATAACGTTATATATCCTAACCCAAGGGAACCTAACATCTCGGATGTAGTATTTTCCAACATTTCTGGCGGGCCGGCCCCTACTTCTCGGTGGGCACATTATATACGTCCATATCGTAATATAACCTAACCTAACCCATCTAGACCCTCGCTGGTAATGTTTTACAAAATCCCGGTCGTGTCGGCCCGTACTTCTCGGTGCGTACATTATATACGTCCATAAACTTATATATCCTAACCTAAGGGAACCTAGCTTCTCGGATGTAGTATTTTCCAACATTCCTGGCGGGTCGGCCCCTACTTCTCGGTGGGCACATTATATACGTCTATATCGTAATATAACCTAACCTAACCCATCTAGACCCTCACTGGTAATGTTTTACAAAATCCCGGTAGTGTCGGCCCGTACTTCTCGGTGGGGACATTATATACGTCTATAACGTTATATATCCTAACCTAAGGGAACCTTACTTCTCGGATGTAGTATTTTCCAACATTCCTGGCGGGTCGGCCCCTACTTCTCGGTGGGCACATTATATACGTCTATATCGCAATATAACCTAACCTAACCCATCTAGACCATCACTGGTAATGTTTTACAAAATCCCGGTCGTGTCGGCCGGAACTTCTCGGTGGGGACATTATATACGTCTATATTGTTATATATCCTAACCTAAGGGAACCTAACATCTCGGATGTAGTATTTTCCAACATTCCTGGCGTGTCGGACCCTACTTCACGGTGGGCACATTATATACGGCCATATCGTAATATAACCTAACCTAACCCATCTAGACCCTCGCTGGTGATGTTTTACAAAATCCCGGTCGTGTCTGCACGTACTTCTCGGTGGGGACATTATATACGTCTATAACGTTATATATCCTAACCCAAGGGAACCTAACATCTCGGATGTAGTGTTTTCCAACATTCCTGGCGGGTCGGCCCCTACTTCTCAGTGGGCACATTATATACGTCTATATCGTAATATAACCTAACCTAACCCACCTAGACCCTCGCTGGTAATGTTTTACAAAATCCCGGTCGTGTCGGCCCGTACTTCTCTGTGCGTACATTATATACGTCCATAAACTTATATATCCTAACCTAAGGGAACCTAGCTTCTCGGATGTAGTATTTTCCAACATTCCTGGCGGGTCGGCCGCTACTTCTCGGTGGGCACATTATATACGTCTATATCGTAATATAACCTAACCTAACCCATCTAGACCCTCACTAGTAATGTTTTACAAAATCCCGGTAGTGTCGGCCCGTACTTCTCCGTGGGGACATTATATACGTCTATAACGTTATATATCCTAACCTAAGGGAACCTAACTTCTCGGATGTAGTATTTTCCAACATTCCTGGCGGGTCGGCCCCTACTTCTCGGTGGGCACATTATATAGGTCTATAACGTAATATAAGCTAACCAAACACATCTAGCCCCTCGCTGGTAATGTTTTACAGAATCCAGTTCGTGTCGTCCCGTACGTCTCGGTTGGGATATTATATACGTCTATAGCGTTATATGTAGTAAGGTAAGGCAACCTAACTCATCGGATGTAGTATTTTCCAACATTCCTGGTGGGTCGGCCCCTACATCTCGGTGGCAACATTATATACGTCTATAACGTAATATAGCCTAACCAAACACATCTAGCCCCTCGCTGTTTATGTTTTACAGAATCCCGTTCCTGTCGCCCCGTACGTCTCGGTTGGGACATTATAATCGTCTACAGCGATATATATCCTAACGTAAGGTAGGCTAACATTTCGGATGTAGTATTTTACAACATTCCTGGCGGGTCGGCCCCTACTTCCCAGTGGGCACATTATGTACGTCTATAACGTAATATAACCTAACCTAACCCACCTAGACCCTCGCTGGTAATGTCTCACAGAATCCCGTTCATGTCTTCCCGTACGTCTCGGTGGGGACATTATATACGTCTATAAACTTATATATCCTAAGCTAAGGCAACCTAGCTTCTTGGATGTAGTATTTTCCAACATTCCTGGCGGGTCGGCCCCTACTTCTCGGTGGGCACATTATATACGGCCATATCGTAATATAACCTAACCTAACCCATCTAGACCCTCGCTGGTGATGTTTTACAAAATCCCGGTCGTGTCTGCACGTACTTCTCGGTGGGGACATTATATACGTCTATAACGTTATATATCCTAACCCAAGGGAACCTAACATCTCGGATGTAGTATTTTCCAACATTCCTGGCGGGCCGGCCCCTACTTCTCAGTGGGCACATTATATACGTCTATATCGTAATATAACCTAACCTAACCCACCTAGACCCTCGCTGGTAATGTTTTACAAAATCCCGGTCGTGTCGGCCCGTACTTCTCGGTGCGTACATTATATACGTCCATAAACTTATATATCCTAACCTAAGGGAACCTAGCTTCTCGGATGTAGTATTTTCCAACATTCCTGGCGGGTCGGCCCCTACTTCTCGGTGGGCACATTATATACGTCTATATCGTAATATAACCTAACCTAACCCATCTAGACCCTCACTGGTAATGTTTTACAAAATCCCGGTAGTGTCGGCCCGTACTTCTCGGTGGGGACATTATATACGTCTATAACGTTATATATCCTAACCTAAGGGAACCTAACTTCTCGGATGTAGTATTTTCCAACATTCCTGGCGGGTCGGCCCCTACTTCTCGGTGGGCACATTATATACGTCTATATCGCAATATAACCTAACCTAACCCATCTAGACCCTCGCTGGTAATGTTTTACAAAATTCCGGTCGTGTCGGACCATACTTTGCCGTGGGGACATTATATATGTCTATATCGTTTTATATCCTAACCTAAGGGAACCTAACATCTCGGATGTAGTATTTTCCAACATTTCTGGCGGGTCGGCGCCTACTTCTCGGTGGGCACATTATATACGTCTATATCGTAATATAACCTAACCTAACCCATCTAGACCCTCACTGGTAATGTTTTACAAAATCCCGGTAGTGTCGGCCCGTACTTCTCGGTGGGGACATTATATACGTCTATAACGTTGTATATCCTAACCTAAGGGAACCTAACTTCTCGGATGTAGTATTTTCCAACATTCCTGGCGGGTCGGCCCCTACTTCTCGGTGGGCACATTATATACGTCTATATCGTAATATAACCTAACCTAACCCATCTAGACCGTCGCTGGTAATGTTTTACAAAATCCCGGTCGTGTCGAACCGTACTTCTCGGTGGGGACATTATATACGTCTATAACGTTATATATGCTAACCTAAGGGAACCTAACATCTCGGATGTAGTATTTTCCAACATTCCTGGCGGGTCGGCCCCTACTTCCCAGTGGGCACATTATGTACGTCTATATCGTAATATAACCTAACCTAACCCACCTAGACCCTCGCTGGTAATGTTTTACAAAATCCCGGTCGTGTCGGCTCCTACTTCTCGGTGGGGACATTATTTACGTCTATAACGTTATATATCCTAACCCAAGGGAACCTAACATCTCGGATGTAGTATTTTCCAACATTTCTGGCGGGCCGGCCCCTACTTCTCGGTGGGCACATTATATACGTCCATATCGTAATATAACCTAACCTAACCCATCTAGACCCTCGCTGGTAATGTTTTACAAAATCCCGGTCGTGTCGGCCCGTACTTCTCGGTGCGTACATTATATACGTCCATAAACTTATATATCCTAACCTAAGGGAACCTAGCTTCTCGGATGTAGTATTTTCCAACATTCCTGGCGGGTCGGCCCCTACTTCTCGGTGGGCACATTATATACGTCTATATCGTAATATAACCTAACCTAACCCATCTAGACCCTCACTGGTAATGTTTTACAAAATCCCGGTAGTGTCGGCCCGTACTTCTCGGTGGGGACATTATATACGTCTATAACGTTATATATCCTAACCTAAGGGAACCTTACTTCTCGGATGTAGTATTTTCCAACATTCCTGGCGGGTCGGCCCCTACTTCTCGGTGGGCACATTATATACGTCTATATCGCAATATAACCTAACCTAACCCATCTAGACCATCACTGGTAATGTTTTACAAAATCCCGGTCGTGTCGGCCGGAACTTCTCGGTGGGGACATTATATACGTCTATATTGTTATATATCCTAACCTAAGGGAACCTAACATCTCGGATGTAGTATTTTCCAACATTCCTGGCGTGTCGGACCCTACTTCACGGTGGGCACATTATATACGGCCATATCGTAATATAACCTAACCTAACCCATCTAGACCCTCGCTGGTGATGTTTTACAAAATCCCGGTCGTGTCTGCACGTACTTCTCGGTGGGGACATTATATACGTCTATAACGTTATATATCCTAACCCAAGGGAACCTAACATCTCGGATGTAGTGTTTTCCAACATTCCTGGCGGGTCGGCCCCTACTTCTCAGTGGGCACATTATATACGTCTATATCGTAATATAACCTAACCTAACCCACCTAGACCCTCGCTGGTAATGTTTTACAAAATCCCGGTCGTGTCGGCCCGTACTTCTCTGTGCGTACATTATATACGTCCATAAACTTATATATCCTAACCTAAGGGAACCTAGCTTCTCGGATGTAGTATTTTCCAACATTCCTGGCGGGTCGGCCGCTACTTCTCGGTGGGCACATTATATACGTCTATATCGTAATATAACCTAACCTAACCCATCTAGACCCTCACTAGTAATGTTTTACAAAATCCCGGTAGTGTCGGCCCGTACTTCTCCGTGGGGACATTATATACGTCTATAACGTTATATATCCTAACCTAAGGGAACCTAACTTCTCGGATGTAGTATTTTCCAACATTCCTGGCGGGTCGGCCCCTACTTCTCGGTGGGCACATTATATACGTCTATATCGTAATATAACCTAACCTAACCCATCTAGACCGTCGCTGGTAATGTTTTACAAAATCCCGGTCGTGTCGAACCGTACTTCTCGGTGGGGACATTATATACGTCTATAACGTTATATATCCTAACCTAAGGGAACCTAACATCTCGGATGTAGTATTTTCCAACATTCCTGGCGGGTCGGCCCCTACTTCCCAGTGGGCACATTATGTACGTCTATATCGTAATATAACCTAACCTAACCCACCTAGACCCTCGCTGGTAATGTTTTACAAAATCCCGGTCGTGTCGGCTCGTACTTCTCGGTGGGGACATTATTTACGTCTATAACGTTATATATCCTAACCCAAGGGAACCTAACATCTCGGATGTAGTATTTTCCAACATTTCTGGCGGGCCGGCCCCTACTTCTCGGTGGGCACATTATATACGTCCATATCGTAATATAACCTAACCTAACCCATCTAGACCCTCGCTGGTAATGTTTTACAAAATTCCGGTCGTGTCGGACCATACTTTGCCGTGGGGACATTATATATGTCTATATCGTTTTATATCCTAACCTAAGGGAACCTAACATCTCGGATGTAGTATTTTCCAACATTTCTGGCGGGTCGGCGCCTACTTCTCGGTGGGCACATTATATACGTCTATATCGTAATATAACCTAACCTAACCCATCTAGACCCTCACTGGTAATGTTTTACAAAATCCCGGTAGTGTCGGCCCGTACTTCTCGGTGGGGACATTATATACGTCTATAACGTTATATATCCTAACCTAAGGGAACCTAACTTCTCGGATGTAGTATTTTCCAACATTCCTGGCGGGTCGGCCCCTACTTCTCGGTGGGCACATTATATACGTCTATATCGTAATATAACCTAACCTAACCCATGTAGACCGTCGCTGGTAATGTTTTACAAAATCCCGGTCGTGTCGAACCGTACTTCTCGGTGGGGACATTATATACGTCTATAACGTTATATATGCTAACCTAAGGGAACCTAACATCTCGGATGTAGTATTTTCCAACATTCCTGGCGGGTCGGCCCCTACTTCCCAGTGGGCACATTATGTACGTCTATATCGTAATATAACCTAACCTAACCCACCTAGACCCTCGCTGGTAATATTTACAAAATCCCGGTCGTGTCGGCTCGTACTTCTCGGTGGGGACATTATTTACGTCTATAACGTTATATATCCTAACCCAAGGGAACCTAACATCTCGGATGTAGTATTTTCCAACATTTCTGGCGGGCCGGCCCCTACTTCTCGTTGGGCACATTATATACGTCTATATCGTAATATAACCTAACCTAACCCATCTAGACCGTCGCTGGTAATGTTTTACAAAATCCCGGTCGTGTCGAACCGTACTTCTCGGTGGGGACATTATATACGTCTATAACGTTATATATGCTAACCTAAGGGAACCTAACATCTCGGATGTAGTATTTTCCAACATTCCTGGCGGGTCGGCCCCTACTTCCCAGTGGGCACATTATGTACGTCTATATCGTAATATAACCTAACCTAACCCACCTAGACCCTCGCTGGTAATGTTTTACAAAATCCCGGTCGTGTCGGCTCCTACTTCTCGGTGGGGACATTATTTACGTCTATAACGTTATATATCCTAACCCAAGGGAACCTAACATCTCGGATGTAGCATTTTCCAACATTTCTGGCGGGCCGGCCCCTACTTCTCGGTGGGCACATTATATACGTCCATATCGTAATATAACCTAACCTAACCCATCTAGACCCTCGCTGGTAATGTTTTACAAAATCCCGGTCGTGTCGGCCCGTACTTCTCGGTGCGTACATTATATACGTCCATAAACTTATATATCCTAACCTAAGGGAACCTAGCTTCTCGGATGTAGTATTTTCCAACATTCCTGGCGGGTCGGCCCCTACTTCTCGGTGGGCACATTATATACGTCTATATCGTAATATAACCTAACCTAACCCATCTAGACCCTCACTGGTAATGTTTTACAAAATCCCGGTAGTGTCGGCCCGTACTTCTCGGTGGGGACATTATATACGTCTATAACGTTATATATCCTAACCTAAGGGAACCTTACTTCTCGGATGTAGTATTTTCCAACATTCCTGGCGGGTCGGCCCCTACTTCTCGGTGGGCACATTATATACGTCTATATCGCAATATAACCTAACCTAACCCATCTAGACCATCACTGGTAATGTTTTACAAAATCCCGGTCGTGTCGGCCGGAACTTCTCGGTGGGGACATTATATACGTCTATATTGTTATATATCCTAACCTAAGGGAACCTAACATCTCGGATGTAGTATTTTCCAACATTCCTGGCGTGTCGGACCCTACTTCACGGTGGGCACATTATATACGGCCATATCGTAATATAACCTAACCTAACCCATCTAGACCCTCGCTGGTGATGTTTTACAAAATCCCGGTCGTGTCTGCACGTACTTCTCGGTGGGGACATTATATACGTCTATAACGTTATATATCCTAACCCAAGGGAACCTAACATCTCGGATGTAGTGTTTTCCAACATTCCTGGCGGGTCGGCCCCTACTTCTCAGTGGGCACATTATATACGTCTATATCGTAATATAACCTAACCTAACCCACCTAGACCCTCGCTGGTAATGTTTTACAAAATCCCGGTCGTGTCGGCCCGTACTTCTCTGTGCGTACATTATATACGTCCATAAACTTATATATCCTAACCTAAGGGAACCTAGCTTCTCGGATGTAGTATTTTCCAACATTCCTGGCGGGTCGGCCGCTACTTCTCGGTGGGCACATTATATACGTCTATATCGTAATATAACCTAACCTAACCCATCTAGACCCTCACTAGTAATGTTTTACAAAATCCCGGTAGTGTCGGCCCGTACTTCTCCGTGGGGACATTATATACGTCTATAACGTTATATATCCTAACCTAAGGGAACCTAACTTCTCGGATGTAGTATTTTCCAACATTCCTGGCGGGTCGGCCCCTACTTCTCGGTGGGCACATTATATACGTCTATATCGTAATATAACCTAACCTAACCCATCTAGACCGTCGCTGGTAATGTTTTACAAAATCCCGGTCGTGTCGAACCGTACTTCTCGGTGGGGACATTATATACGTCTATAACGTTATATATCCTAACCTAAGGGAACCTAACATCTCGGATGTAGTATTTTCCAACATTCCTGGCGGGTCGGCCCCTACTTCCCAGTGGGCACATTATGTACGTCTATATCGTAATATAACCTAACCTAACCCACCTAGACCCTCGCTGGTAATGTTTTACAAAATCCCGGTCGTGTCGGCTCGTACTTCTCGGTGGGGACATTATTTACGTCTATAACGTTATATATCCTAACCCAAGGGAACCTAACATCTCGGATGTAGTATTTTCCAACATTTCTGGCGGGCCGGCCCCTACTTCTCGGTGGGCACATTATATACGTCCATATCGTAATATAACCTAACCTAACCCATCTAGACCCTCGCTGGTAATGTTTTACAAAATTCCGGTCGTGTCGGACCATACTTTGCCGTGGGGACATTATATATGTCTATATCGTTTTATATCCTAACCTAAGGGAACCTAACATCTCGGATGTAGTATTTTCCAACATTTCTGGCGGGTCGGCGCCTACTTCTCGGTGGGCACATTATATACGTCTATATCGTAATATAACCTAACCTAACCCATCTAGACCCTCACTGGTAATGTTTTACAAAATCCCGGTAGTGTCGGCCCGTACTTCTCGGTGGGGACATTATATACGTCTATAACGTTATATATCCTAACCTAAGGGAACCTAACTTCTCGGATGTAGTATTTTCCAACATTCCTGGCGGGTCGGCCCCTACTTCTCGGTGGGCACATTATATACGTCTATATCGTAATATAACCTAACCTAACCCATCTAGACCGTCGCTGGTAATGTTTTACAAAATCCCGGTCGTGTCGAACCGTACTTCTCGGTGGGGACATTATATACGTCTATAACGTTATATATGCTAACCTAAGGGAACCTAACATCTCGGATGTAGTATTTTCCAACATTCCTGGCGGGTCGGCCCCTACTTCCCAGTGGGCACATTATGTACGTCTATATCGTAATATAACCTAACCTAACCCACCTAGACCCTCGCTGGTAATATTTACAAAATCCCGGTCGTGTCGGCTCGTACTTCTCGGTGGGGACATTATTTACGTCTATAACGTTATATATCCTAACCCAAGGGAACCTAACATCTCGGATGTAGTATTTTCCAACATTTCTGGCGGGCCGGCCCCTACTTCTCGTTGGGCACATTATATACGTCCATATCGTAATATAACCTAACCTAACCCATCTAGACCCTCGCTGGTAATGTTTTACAAAATTCCGGTCGTGTCGGACCATACTTTGCCGTGGGGACATTATATATGTCTATATCGTTTTATACCTAACCTAAGGGAACCTAACATCTCGGATGTAGTATTTTCCAACATTTCTGGCGGGTCGGCGCCTACTTCTCGGTGGGAACATTATATACGTCTATAACGTAATATAACCTAACCTAACCCACCTAGACCCTCGCTGGTAATGTTTCACAGAATCCCGTTCATGTCTCCCCGTACGTCTCGGTGCGTACATTATATACGTCTATAAACTTATATATCCTAACCTAAGGGAACCTAGCTTCTCGGATGTAGTATTTTCCAACATTCCTGGCGGGTCGGCCCCTGCTTCTCGGTGGGAACATTATATACGTCTATATCGCAATATAACCTAACCTAACCCATCTAGACCGTCGCTGGTAATGTTTTACGAAATCCCGGTCGTGTCGAACCGTACTTCTCGGTGGGGACATTATATACGTCTATAACGTTATATATGCTAACCTAAGGGAACCTAACATCTCGGATGTAGTATTTTCCAACATTTCTGGCGGACCGGCCCCTACTTCTCGGTGGGCACATTATATACGTCCATATCGTAATATAACCTAACCTAACCCATCCAGACCCTCGCTGGTGATGTTTTACAAAATCCCGGTCGTGTCTGCACGTACTTCTCGGTGGGGACATTTTATACGTCTATAACGTTATATATCCTAACCCAAGGGAACCTAACATCTCGGATGTAGTATTTTCCAACATTCCTGGCGGGTCGGCCCCTACTTCTCAGTGGGCACATTATATACGTCTATATCGTAATATAACCTAACCTAACCCACCTAGACCCTCGCTGGTAATGTTTTACAAAATCCCGGTCGTGTCGGCCCGTACTTCTCGGTGCGTACATTATATACGTCCATAAACTTATATATCCTAACCTAAGGGAACCTAGCTTCTCGGATGTAGTATTTACCAACACTCCTGGCGGGTCGGCCCCTACTTCTCGGTGGGCACATTATATACGTCTATATCGTAATATAACCTAACCTAACCCATCTAGACCCTCGCTGGTAATGTTTTACAAAATCCCGGTCGTGTCGGCCGGAACTTCTCGGTGGGGACATTATATACGTCTATATTGTTATATATCCTAACCTAAGGGAACCTAACATCTCGGATGTAGTATTTTCCAACATTCCTGGCTGGCCGGCCCCTACTTCTCGGTGGGCACATTATATACGTCCATATCGTAATATAACCTAACCTAACCCATCTAGACCCTCGCTGGTAATGTTTCACAGAATCCCGTTTATGTCTTCCCGTACGTCTCGGTGCGTACATTATATACGTCTATAAATTTATATATCCTAACCTAAGGGAACCTAACATCTCGGATGTAGTATTTTCCAACATTCCTGGCGGGTCGGCCCCTACTTCTCCGTGGGCACATTATATACGTCTATATCGTAATATAACCTAACCTAACCCATCTAGACCCTCACTGGTAATGTTTTACAAAATCCCGGTAGTGTCGGCCCGTACTTCTCGGTGGGGACATTATATACTTCTATAACGTTATATATCCTAACCTAAGAGAACCTAACATCTCGGATGTAGTATTTTCCAACATTCCTGGCGTGTCGGACCCTACTTCACGGTGGGCACATTATATACGGCCATATCGTAATATAACCTAACCTAACCCATCTAGACCCTCGCTGGTGATGTTTTACAAAATCCCGGTCGTGTCTGCACGTACTTCTCGGTGGGGACATTATATACGTCTATAACGTTATATATCCTAACCCAAGGGAACCTAACATCTCGGATGTAGTATTTTCCAACATTCCTGGCGGGTCGGCCCCTACTTCTCAGTGGGCAAATTATATACGTCTATATCGTAATATAACCTAACCTAACCCACTTAGACCCTCGCTGGTAATGTTTTACAAAATCCCGGTCGTGTCGGCCCGTACTTCTCTGTGCGTACATTATATACGTCCATAAACTTATATATCCTAACCTAAGGGAACCTAGCTTCTCGGATGTAGTATTTTCCAACATTCCTGGCGGGTCGGCCCCTACTTCTCGGTGGGCACATTATATACGTCTATATCGTAATATAACCTAACCTAACCCATCTAGACCCTCACTGGTAATGTTTTACAAAATCCCGGTAGTGTCGGCCCGTACTTCTCGGTGGGGACATTATATACGTCTATAACGTTATATATCCTAACCTAAGGGAACCTAACTTCTCGGATGTAGTATTTTCCAACATTCCTGGCGGGTCGGCCCCTACTTCTCGGTGGGCACATTATATACGTCTATATCGTAATATAACCTAACCTAACCCATCTAGACCCTCACTGGTAATGTTTTACAAAATCCCGGTAGTGTCGGCCCGTACTTCTCGGTGGGGACATTATATACGTCTATAACGTTATATATCCTAACCTAAGGGAACCTAACTTCTCGGATGTAGTATTTTCCAACATTCCTGGCGGGTCGGCCCCTACTTCCCGGTGGGCACATTATATACGTCTATATCGTAATATAACCTAACCTAACCCATCTAGACCGTCGCTGGTAATGTTTTACAAAATCCCGGTCGTGTCGAACCGTACTTCTCGGTGGGGACATTATATACGTCTATAACGTTATATATGCTAACCTAAGGGAACCTAACATCTCGGATGTAGTATTTTCCAACATTCCTGGCGGGTCGGCCCCTACTTCCCAGTGGGCACATTATGTACGTCTATATCGTAATATAACCTAACCTAACCCACCTAGACCCTCGCTGGTAATGTTTTACAAAATCCCGGTCGTGTCGGCTCGTACTTCTCGGTGGGGACATTATTTACGTCTATAACGTTATATATCCTAACCTAAGGGAACCTAGCTTCTCGGATGTAGTATTTTCCAACATTCCTGGCGGGTCGGCCCCTACTTCTCGGTGGGCACATTATATACGTCCATATCGTAATATAACCTAACCTAACCCATCTAGACCCTCGCTGGTAATGTTTTACAAAATTCCGGTCATGTCGGCCCGTACTTTGCCGTGGGGACATTATATATGTCTATATCGTTTTATATCCTAACCTAAGGGAACCTAACATCTCGGATGTAGTATTTTCCAACATTTCTG
Source organism: Xylocopa violacea (assembly GCA_963969225.1). Classification (NCBI taxonomy): domain Eukaryota; kingdom Metazoa; phylum Arthropoda; class Insecta; order Hymenoptera; family Apidae; genus Xylocopa; species Xylocopa violacea. The sequence goes on from CAXAJV010000481.1 coordinate 1,947,309, forward strand.
GCGGGTCGGCCCCTACTTCTCGGTGGGAACATTATATACGTCTATATCGCAATATAACCTAACCTAACCCATCTAGACCCTCGCTGGTAATGTTTTACAAAATCCCGGTCGTGTCGAACCGTACTTCTCGGTGGGGACATTATATACGTCTATAACGTTATATATGCTAACCTAAGGGAACCTAACATCTCGGATGTAGTATTTTCCAACATTCCTGGCGGGTCGGCCCCTACTTCCCAGTGGGCACATTATGTACGTCTATATCGTAATATAACCTAACCTAACCCACCTAGACCCTCGCTGGTAATGTTTTACAAAATCCCGGTCGTGTCGGCTCGTACTTCTCGGTGGGGACATTATTTACGTCTATAACGTTATATATCCTAACCCAAGGGAACCTAACATCTCGGATGTAGTATTTTCCAACATTTCTGGCGGGCCGGCCCCTACTTCTCGGTGGGCACATTATATGCGTCTATAACGTAATATAAGCTAACCAAACACATCTAGCCCCTCGCTGGTAATGTTTTACAGAATCCAGTTCGTGTCGTCCCGTACGTCTCGGTTGGGATATTATATACGTCTATAGCGTTATATGTAGTAAGGTAAGGCAACCTAACTCATCGGATGTAGTATTTTCCAACATTCCTGGTGGGTCGGCCCCTACATCTCGGTGGCAACATTATATACGTCTATAACGTAATATAGCCTAACCAAACACATCTAGCCCCTCGCTGTTTATGTTTTACAGAATCCCGTTCCTGTCGCCCCGTACGTCTCGGTTGGGACATTATAATCGTCTACAGCGATATATATCCTAACGTAAGGTAGGCTAACATTTCGGATGTAGTATTTTACAACATTCCTGGCGGGTCGGCCCCTACTTCCCAGTGGGCACATTATGTACGTCTATAACGTAATATAACCTAACCTAACCCACCTAGATCCTCGCTGGTAATGTCTCACAGAATCCCGTTCATGTCTTCCCGTACGTCTCGGTGCGTACATTATATACGTCTATAAACTTATATATCCTAAGCTAAGGGAACCTAGCTTCTTGGATGTAGTATTTTCCAACATTCCTGGCGGGTCGGCCCCTACTTCTCGGTGGGCACATTATATACGTCTATATCGTAATATAACCTAACCTAACCCATCTAGACCCTCACTGGTAATGTTTTATAAAATCCCGGTAGTGTCGGCCCGTACTTCTCGGTGGGGACATTATATACTTCTATAACGTTATATATCCTAACCTAAGGGAACCTAACATCTCGGATGTAGTATTTTCCAACATTCCTGGCGTGTCGGACCCTACTTCACGGTGGGCACATTATATACGGCCATATCGTAATATAACCTAACCTAACCCATCTAGACCCTCGCTGGTGATGTTTTACAAAATCCCGGTCGTGTCTGCACGTACTTCTCGGTGGGGACATTATATACGTCTATAACGTTATATATCCTAACCCAAGGGAACCTAACATCTCGGATGTAGTATTTTCCAACATTCCTGGCGGGTCGGCCCCTACTTCTCAGTGGGCACATTATATACGTCTATATCGTAATATAACCTAACCTAACCCACCTAGACCCTCGCTGGTAATGTTTTACAAAATCCCGGTCGTGTCGGCCCGTACTTCCCGGTGCGTACATTATATACGTCCATAAACTTATATATCCTAACCTAAGGGAACCTAGCTTCTCGGATGTAGTATTTACCAACATTCCTGGCGGGTCGGCCCCTACTTCTCGGTGGGCACATTATATACGTCTATATCGTAATATAACCTAACCTAACCCATCTAGACCCTCGCTGGTAATGTTTTACAAAATCCCGGTCGTGTCGGCCGGAACTTCTCGGTGGGGACATTATATACGTCTATATTGTTATATATCCTAACCTAAGGGAACCTAACATCTCGGATGTAGTATTTTCCAACATTCCTGGCTGGCCGGCCCCTACTTCTCGGTGGGCACATTATATACGTCCATATCGTAATATAACCTAACCTAACCCACCTAGACCCTCGCTGGTAATGTCTCACAGAATCCCGTTCATGTCTTCCCGTACGTCTCGGTGCGTACATTATATACGTCTATAAACTTATATATCCTAAGCTAAGGGAACCTAGCTTCTTGGATGTAGTATTTTCCAACATTCCTGGCGGGTCGGCCCCTACTTCTCGGTGGGCACATTATATACGTCTATATCGTAATATAACCTAACCTAACCCACCTAGACCCTCGCTGGTAATGTTTTACAAAATCCCGGTAGTGTCGGCCCGTACTTCTCGGTGCGTACATTATATACGTCCATAAACTTATATATCCTAACCTAAGGGAACCTAGCTTCTCGGATGTAGTATTTTCCAACATTCCTGGCGGGTCGGCCCCTACTTCTCGGTGGGCACATTATATACGTCTATATCGTAATATAACCTAACCTAACCCATCTAGACCCTCACTGGTAATGTTTTACAAAATCCCGGTCGTGTCTGCGCGTACTTCTCGGTGGGGACATTATATACGTCTATAACGTTATATATCCTAACCCAAGGGAACCTAACATCTCGGATGTAGTATTTTCCAACATTCCTGGCGGGTCGGCCCCTACTTCCCAGTGGGCACATTATATACGTCTATATCGTAATATAACCTAACCTAACCCACCTAGACCCTCGCTGGTAATGTTTTACAAAATCCCGGTCGTGTCGGCCCGTACTTCTCGGTGGGGACATTATTTACGTCTATAACGTTATATATCCTAACCCAAGGGAACCTAACATCTCGGATGTAGTATTTTCCAACATTCCTGGCGGGCCGGCCCCTACTTCTCGGTGGGCACATTATATACGTCCATATCGTAATATAACCTAACCTAACCCATCTAGACCCTCGCTGGTAATGTTTTACAAAATTCCGGTCGTGTCGGCCCGTACTTTGCCGTGGGGACATTATATATGTCTATATCGTTTTATATCCTAACCTAAGGGAACCTAACATCTCGGATGTAGTATTTTCCAACATTTCTGGCGGGTCGGCCCCTACTTCTCGGTGGGAACATTATATACGTCTATAACGTAATATAACCTAACCTAACCCATCTAGACCCTCACTGGTAATGTTTTACAAAATCCCGGTAGTGTCGGCCCGTACTTCTCGGTGGGGACATTATATACGTCTATAACGTTATATATCCTAACCTAAGGGAACCTAACATCTCGGATGTAGTATTTTCCAACATTCCTGGCGTGTCGGACCCTACTTCACGGTGGGCACATTATATACGGCCATATCGTAATATAACCTAACCTAACCCATCTAGACCCTCGCTGGTGATGTTTTACAAAATCCCGGTCGTGTCTGCACGTACTTCTCGGTGGGGACATTATATACGTCTATAACGTTATATATCCTAACCCAAGGGAACCTAACATCTCGGATGTAGTATTTTCCAACATTCCTGGCGGGTCGCCCCTACTTCTCAGTGGGCACATTATATACGTCTATAACGTAATATAACCTAACCTAACCCACCTAGACCCTCGCTGGTAATGTTTCACAGAATCCCGTTCATGTCTTCCCGTACGTCTCGGTGCGTACATTATATACGTCTATAAACTTATATATCCTAACCTAAGGGAACCTAGCTTCTCGGATGTAGTATTTTCCAACATTCCTGGCGGGTCGGCCCCTACTTCTCGGTGGGCACATTATATACGTCTATAACGTAATATAACCTAACCTAACCCACCTAGACCCTCGCTGGTAATGTTTCACAGAATCCCGTTTATGTCTTCCCGTAAGTCTCGGTGCGTATATTATATACGTCTATAAATTTATATATCCTAACCTAAGGGAACCTAACATCTCGGATGTAGTATTTTCCAACATTCCTGGCTGGTCGGCCCCTACTTCTCGGTGGGCACATTATATACGTCTGTAACGTAATATAACCTAACCTAACCCATCTAGACCCTCGCTGGTAATGTTTTACAAAATCCCGGTCGTGTCGGCCCGTACTTCCACGTGGGGACATTATATACGTCTATATCGTTATATATCCTAACCTAAGGCAACCTAACATCTCGGATGTAGTATTTTCCAACATTCCTGGCGGGGCGGCCCCTACTTCTCGGTGGGAACATTATTTACGTCTATAACGTAATATAACCTAACCTAACCCATCTCGAACCTCGCTGGTAATGTTTTACAAAATGCCGGTCGTGTCGGCCCGTACTTCTCCGTGGGGACATTATATACGTCTATATCGTTATATATCCTAACCTATGGCAACCTAACATCTCGGATGTAGTATTTCACAACATTCCTGGCTGGTCGGCCCCTACTTCTCGGTGGGCACATTATATACGTCTATATCGTAATATAACCTAACCTAACCCATCTAGACCGTCGCTGGTAATGTTTTACAAAATCCCGGTCGTGTCGAACCGTACTTCTCGGTGGGGACATTATATACGTCTATAACGTTATATATGCTAACCTAAGGGAACCTAACATCTCGGATGTAGTATTTTCCAACATTCCTGGCGGGTCGGCCCCTACTTCCCAGTGGGCACATTATATACGTCTATATCGTAATATAACCTAACCTAACCCACCTAGACCCTCGCTGGTAATGTTTTACAAAATCCCGGTCCTGTCTGCACGTACTTCTCGGTGGGGACATTATATACGTCTATAACGTTATATATCCTAACCCAAGGGAACCTAACATCTCGGATGTAGTATTTTCCAACATTCCTGGCGGGCCGGCCCCTACTTCTCGGTGGGCACATTATATACGTCCATATCGTAATATAACCTAACCTAACCCATCTAGACCCTCGCTGGTAATGTTTTACAAAATTCCGGTCGTGTCGGCCCGTACTTTGCCGTGGGGACATTATATACGTCTATAAACTTATATATCCTAACCTAAGGGAACCTAGCTTCTCGGATGTAGTATTTTCCAACATTCCTGGCGGGTCGGCCCCTACTTCTCGGTGGGCACATTATATACGTCTATATCGTAATATAACCTAACCTAACCCATCTAGACCCTCACTGGTAATGTTTTACAAAATCCCGGTCCTGTCTGCACGTACTTCTCGGTGGGGACATTATATACGTCTATAACGTTATATATCCTAACCCAAGGGAACCTAACATCTCGGATGTAGTATTTTCCAACATTCCTGGCGGGTCGGCCCCTACTTCCCAGTGGGCACATTATATACGTCTATATCGTAATATAACCTAACCTAACCCACCTAGACCCTCGCTGGTAATGTTTTACAAAATCCCGGTCGTGTCGGCCCGTACTTCTCGGTGCGTACATTATATACGTCCATAAACTTATATATCCTAACCTAAGGGAACCTAGCTTCTCGGATGTAGTATTTTCCAACATTCCTGGCGGGTCGGCCCCTACTTCTCGGTGGGCACATTATATACGTCTATATCGTAATATAACCTAACCTAACCCATCTAGACCCTCGCTGGTAATGTTTCACAGAATCCCGTTTATGTCTTCCCGTACGTCTCGGTGCGTACATTATATACGTCTATAAATTTATATATCCTAACCTAAGGGAACCTAACATCTCGGATGTAGTATTTTCCAACATTCCTGGCGGGTCGGCCCCTACTTCTCGGTGGGCACATTATATACGTCTATATCGTAATATAACCTAACCTAACCCATCTAGACCCTCACTGGTAATGTTTTACAAAATCCCGGTCGTGTTGAACCGTACTTCTCGGTGGGGACATTATATACGTCTATAACGTTATATATGCTAACCTAAGGGAACATAACATCTCGGATGTAGTATTTTCCAACATTCCTGGCGGGTCGGCCCCTACTTCCCAGTGGGCACATTATGTACGTCTATATCGTAATATAACCTAACCTAACCCACCTAGACCCTCGCTGGTAATGTTTTACAAAATCACGGTCGTGTCGGCCCGTACTTCTCGGTGGGGACATTATTTACGTCTATAACGTTATATATCCTAACCCAAGGGAACCTAACATCTCGGATGTAGTATTTTCCAACATTCCTGGCGGGTCGGCCCCTACTTCTCAGTGGGCACATTATATACGTCTATATCGTAATATAACCTAACCTAACCCACCTAGACCCTCGCTGGTAATGTTTTACAAAATCCCGGTCGTGTCGGCCCGTACTTCTCGGTGCGTACATTATATACGTCTATAAACTTATATATCCTAACCTAAGGGAACCTAGCTTCTCGGATGTAGTATTTTCCAACATTCCTGGCGGGTCGGCCCCTACTTCTCGGTGGGCACATTATATACGTCTATATCGTAATATAACCTAACCTAACCCATCTAGACCCTCACTGGTAATGTTTTACAAAATCCCGGTCCTGTCTGCACGTACTTCTCGGTGGGGACATTATATACGTCTATAACGTTATATATCCTAACCCAAGGGAACCTAACATCTCGGATGTAGTATTTTCCAACATTCCTGGCGGGTCGGCCCCTACTTCCCAGTGGGCACATTATATACGTCTATATCGTAATATAACCTAACCTAACCCACCTAGACCCTCGCTGGTAATGTTTTACAAAATCCCGGTCGTGTCGGCCCGTACTTCTCGGTGGGGACATTCTTTACGTGTATAACGTTATATATCCTAACCCAAGGGAACCTAATATCTCGGATGTAGTATTTTCCAACATTCCTGGCGGGCCGGCCCCTACTTCTCGGTGGGCACATTATATACGTCCATATCGTAATATAACCTAACCTAACCCATCTAGACCCTCGCTGGTAATGTTTTACAAAATTCCGGTCGTGTCGGCCCGTACTTTGCCGTGGGGACATTATATATGTCTATATCGTTTTATATCCTAACCTAAGGGAACCTAACATCTCGGATGTAGTATTTTCCAACATTCCTGGCTGGCCGGCCCCTACTTCTCGGTGGGCACATTATATACGTCCATATCGTAATATAACCTAACCTAACCCACCTAGACCCTCGCTGGTAATGTCTCACAGAATCCCGTTCATGTCTTCCCGTACGTCTCGGTGCGTACATTATATACGTCTATAAACTTATATATCCTAAGCTAAGGGAACCTAGCTTCTTGGATGTAGTATTTTCCAACATTCCTGGCGGGTCGGCCCCTACTTCTCGGTGGGCACATTATATACGTCTATATCGTAATATAACCTAACCTAACCCACCTAGACCCTCGCTGGTAATGTTTTACAAAATCCCGGTAGTGTCGGCCCGTACTTCTCGGTGCGTACATTATATACGTCCATAAACTTATATATCCTAACCTAAGGGAACCTAGCTTCTCGGATGTAGTATTTTCCAACATTCCTGGCGGGTCGGCCCCTACTTCTCGGTGGGCACATTATATACGTCTATATCGTAATATAACCTAACCTAACCCATCTAGACCCTCACTGGTAATGTTTTACAAAATCCCGGTCGTGTCTGCACGTACTTCTCGGTGGGGACATTATATACGTCTATAACGTTATATATCCTAACCCAAGGGAACCTAACATCTCGGATGTAGTATTTTCCAACATTCCTGGCGGGTCGGCCCCTACTTCCCAGTGGGCACATTATATACGTCTATATCGTAATATAACCTAACCTAACCCACCTAGACCCTCGCTGGTAATGTTTTACAAAATCCCGGTCGTGTCGGCCCGTACTTCTCGGTGGGGACATTATTTACGTCTATAACGTTATATATCCTAACCCAAGGGAACCTAACATCTCGGATGTAGTATTTTCCAACATTCCTGGCGGGCCGGCCCCTACTTCTCGGTGGGCACATTATATACGTCCATATCGTAATATAACCTAACCAAACCCATCTAGACCCTCGCTGGTAATGTTTTACAAAATTCCGGTCGTGTCGGCCCGTACTTTGCCGTGGGGACATTATATATGTCTATATCGTTTTATATCCTAACCTAAGGGAACCTAACATCTCAGATGTAGTATTTTCCAACATTTCTGGCGGGTCGGCCCCTACTTCTCGGTGGGAACATTATATACGTCTATAACGTAATATAACCTAACCTAACCCATCTAGACCCTCACTGGTAATGTTTTACAAAATCCCGGTAGTGTCGGCCCGTACTTCTCGGTGGGGACATTATATACGTCTATAACGTTATATATCCTAACCTAAGGGAACCTAACATCTCGGATGTAGTATTTTCCAACATTCCTGGCGTGTCGGACCCTACTTCACGGTGGGCACATTATATACGGCCATATCGTAATATAACCTAACCTAACCCATCTAGACCCTCGCTGGTGATGTTTTACAAAATCCCGGTCGTGTCTGCACGTACTTCTCGGTGGGGACATTATATACGTCTATAACGTTATATATCCTAACCCAAGGGAACCTAACATCTCGGATGTAGTATTTTCCAACATTCCTGGCGGGTCGCCCCTACTTCTCAGTGGGCACATTATATACGTCTATAACGTAATATAACCTAACCTAACCCACCTAGACCCTCGCTGGTAATGTTTCACAGAATCCCGTTCATGTCTTCCCGTACGTCTCGGTGCGTACATTATATACGTCTATAAACTTATATATCCTAACCTAAGGGAACCTAGCTTCTCGGATGTAGTATTTTCCAACATTCCTGGCGGGTCGGCCCCTACTTCTCGGTGGGCACATTATATACGTCTATAACGTAATATAACCTAACCTAACCCACCTAGACCCTCGCTGGTAATGTTTCACAGAATCCCGTTTATGTCTTCCCGTAAGTCTCGGTGCGTACATTATATACGTCTATAAATTTATATATCCTAACCTAAGGGAACCTAACATCTCGGATGTAGTATTTTCCAACATTCCTGGCTGGTCGGCCCCTACTTCTCGGTGGGCACATTATATACGTCTGTAACGTAATATAACCTAACCTAACCCATCTAGACCCTCGCTGGTAATGTTTTACAAAATCCCGGTCGTGTCGGCCCGTACTTCCACGTGGGGACATTATATACGTCTATATCGTTATATATCCTAACCTAAGGCAACCTAACATCTCGGATGTAGTATTTTCCAACATTCCTGGCGGGGCGGCCCCTACTTCTCGGTGGGAACATTATTTACGTCTATAACGTAATATAACCTAACCTAACCCATCTCGAACCTCGCTGGTAATGTTTTACAAAATGCCGGTCGTGTCGGCCCGTACTTCTCCGTGGGGACATTATATACGTCTATATCGTTATATATCCTAACCTATGGCAACCTAACATCTCGGATGTAGTATTTCACAACATTCCTGGCTGGTCGGCCCCTACTTCTCGGTGGGCACATTATATACGTCTATATCGTAATATAACCTAACCTAACCCACCTAGACCCTCGCTGGTAATGTTTTACAAAATCCCGGTCGTGTCGGCCCGTACTTCTCGGTGGGGACATTCTTTACGTGTATAACGTTATATATCCTAACCCAAGGGAACCTAACATCTCGGATGTAGTATTTTCCAACATTCCTGGCGGGCCGGCCCCTACTTCTCGGTGGGCACATTATATACGTCCATATCGTAATATAACCTAACCTAACCCATCTAGACCCTCGCTGGTAATGTTTTACAAAATTCCGGTCGTGTCGGCCCGTACTTTGCCGTGGGGACATTATATATGTCTATATCGTTTTATATCCTAACCTAAGGGAACCTAACATCTCGGATGTAGTATTTTCCAACATTCCTGGCTGGCCGGCCCCTACTTCTCGGTGGGCACATTATATACGTCCATATCGTAATATAACCTAACCTAACCCACCTAGACCCTCGCTGGTAATGTCTCACAGAATCCTGTTCATGTCTTCCCGTACGTCTCGGTGCGTACATTATATACGTCTATAAACTTATATATCCTAAGCTAAGGGAACCTAGCTTCTTGGATGTAGTATTTTCCAACATTCCTGGCGGGTCGGCCCCTACTTCTCGGTGGGCACATTATATACGTCTATATCGTAATATAACCTAACCTAACCCACCTAGACCCTCGCAGGTAATGTTTTACAAAATCCCGGTAGTGTCGGCCCGTACTTCTCGGTGCGTACATTATATACGTCCATAAACTTATATATCCTAACCTAAGGGAACCTAGCTTCTCGGATGTAGTATTTTCCAACATTCCTGGCGGGTCGGCCCCTACTTCTCGGTGGGCACATTATATACGTCTATATCGTAATATAACCTAACCTAACCCATCTAGACCCTCACTGGTAATGTTTTACAAAATCCCGGTCGTGTCTGCACGTACTTCTCGGTGGGGACATTATATACGTCTATAACGTTATATATCCTAACCCAAGGGAACCTAACATCTCGGATGTAGTATTTTCCAACATTCCTGGCGGGTCGGCCCCTACTTCCCAGTGGGCACATTATATACGTCTATATCGTAATATAACCTAACCTAACCCACCTAGACCCTCGCTGGTAATGTTTTACAAAATCCCGGTCGTGTCGGCCCGTACTTCTCGGTGGGGACATTATTTACGTCTATAACGTTATATATCCTAACCCAAGGGAACCTAACATCTCGGATGTAGTATTTTCCAACATTCCTGGCGGGCCGGCCCCTACTTCTCGGTGGGCACATTATATACGTCCATATCGTAATATAACCTAACCAAACCCATCTAGACCCTCGCTGGTAATGTTTTACAAAATTCCGGTCGTGTCGGCCCGTACTTTGCCGTGGGGACATTATATATGTCTATATCGTTTTATATCCTAACCTAAGGGAACCTAACATCTCAGATGTAGTATTTTCCAACATTTCTGGCGGGTCGGCCCCTACTTCTCGGTGGGAACATTATATACGTCTATAACGTAATATAACCTAACCTAACCCATCTAGACCCTCACTGGTAATGTTTTACAAAATCCCGGTAGTGTCGGCCCGTACTTCTCGGTGGGGACATTATATACGTCTATAACGTTATATATCCTAACCTAAGGGAACCTAACATCTCGGATGTAGTATTTTCCAACATTTCTGGCGGGTCGGCCCCTACTTCTCGGTGGGAACATTATATACGTCTATAACGTAATGTAACCTAACCTAACCCATCTAGACCCTCACTGGTAATGTTTTACAAAATCCCGGTAGTGTCGGCCCGTACTTCTCGGTGGGGACATTATATACGTCTATAACGTTATATATCCTAACCTAAGGGAACCTAACATCTCGGATGTAGTAATTTCCAACATTCCTGGCGTGTCGGACCCTACTTCACGGTGGGCACATTATATACGGCCATATCGTAATATAACCTAACCTAACCCATCTAGACCCTCGCTGGTGATGTTTTACAAAATCCCGGTCGTGTCTGCACGTACTTCTCGGTGGGGACATTATATACGTCTATAACGTTATATATCCTAACCCAAGGGAACCTAACATCTCGGATGTAGTATTTTCCAACATTCCTGGCGGGTCGGCCCCTACATCTCAGTGGGCACATTATATACGTCTATATCGTAATATAACCTAACCTAACCCACCTAGACCCTCGCTGGTAATGTTTTACAAAATCCCGGTCGTGTCGGCCCGTACTTCTCGGTGCGTACATTATATACGTCTATAAACTTATATATCCTAACCTAAGGGAACCTAGCTTCTCGGATGTAGTATTTTCCAACATTCCTGGCGGGTCGGCCCCTACTTCTCGGTGGGCACATTATATACGTCTATATCGTAATATAACCTAACCTAACCCATCTAGACCCTCACTGGTAATGTTTTACAAAATCCCGGTCCTGTCTGCACGTACTTCTCGGTGGGGACATTATATACGTCTATAACGTTATATATCCTAACCCAAGGGAACCTAACATCTCGGATGTAGTATTTTCCAACATTCCTGGCGGGCCGGCCCCTACTTCTCGGTGGGCACATTATATACGTCCATATCGTAATATAACCTAACCTAACCCATCTAGACCCTCGCTGGTAATGTTTTACAAAATTCCGGTCGTGTCGGCCCGTACTTTGCCGTGGGGACATTATATACGTCTATAAACTTATATATCCTAACCTAAGGGAACCTAGCTTCTCGGATGTAGTATTTTCCAACATTCCTGGCGGGTCGGCCCCTACTTCTCAGTGGGCACATTATATACGTCTATATCGTAATATAACCTAACCTAACCCACCTAGACCCTCGCTGGTAATGTTTTACAAAATCCCGGTCGTGTCGGCCCGTACTTCTCGGTGCGTACATTATATACGTCCATAAACTTATATATCCTAACCTAAGGGAACCTAGCTTCTCGGATGTAGTATTTTCCAACATTCCTGGCGGGTCGGCCCCTACTTCTCGGTGGGCACATTATATACGTCTATATCGTAATATAACCTAACCTAACCCATCTAGACCCTCGCTGGTAATGTTTCACAGAATCCCGTTTATGTCTTCCCGTACGTCTCGGTGCGTACATTATATACGTCTATAAATTTATATATCCTAACCTAAGGGAACCTAACATCTCGGATGTAGTATTCTCCAACATTCCTGGCGGGTCGGCCCCTACTTCTCGGTGGGCACATTATATACGTCTATATCGTAATATAACCTAACCTAACCCATCTAGACCCTCACTGGTAATGTTTTACAAAATCCCGGTCGTGTTGAACCGTACTTCTCGGTGGGGACATTATATACGTCTATAACGTTATATATGCTAACCTAAGGGAACATAACATCTCGGATGTAGTATTTTCCAACATTCCTGGCGGGTCGGCCCCTACTTCCCAGTGGGCACATTATGTACGTCTATATCGTAATATAACCTAACCTAACCCACCTAGACCCTCGCTGGTAATGTTTTACAAAATCACGGTCGTGTCGGCCCGTACTTCTCGGTGGGGACATTATTTACGTCTATAACGTTATATATCCTAACCCAAGGGAACCTAACATCTCGGATGTAGTATTTTCCAACATTCCTGGCGGGTCGGCCCCTACTTCTCAGTGGGCACATTATATACGTCTATATCGTAATATAACCTAACCTAACCCACCTAGACCCTCGCTGGTAATGTTTTACAAAATCCCGGTCGTGTCGGCCCGTACTTCTCGGTGCGTACATTATATACGTCTATAAACTTATATATCCTAACCTAAGGGAACCTAGCTTCTCGGATGTAGTATTTTCCAACATTCCTGGCGGGTCGGCCCCTACTTCTCGGTGGGCACATTATATACGTCTATATCGTAATATAACCTAACCTAACCCATCTAGACCCTCACTGGTAATGTTTTACAAAATCCCGGTCCTGTCTGCACGTACTTCTCGGTGGGGACATTATATACGTCTATAACGTTATATATCCTAACCCAAGGGAACCTAACATCTCGGATGTAGTATTTTCCAACATTCCTGGCGGGTCGGCCCCTACTTCCCAGTGGGCACATTATATACGTCTATATCGTAATATAACCTAACCTAACCCACCTAGACCCTCGCTGGTAATGTTTTACAAAATCCCGGTCGTGTCGGCCCGTACTTCTCGGTGGGGACATTCTTTACGTGTATAACGTTATATATCCTAACCCAAGGGAACCTAACATCTCGGATGTAGTATTTTCCAACATTCCTGGCGGGCCGGCCCCTACTTCTCGGTGGGCACATTATATACGTCCATATCGTAATATAACCTAACCTAACCCATCTAGACCCTCGCTGGTAATGTTTTACAAAATTCCGGTCGTGTCGGCCCGTACTTTGCCGTGGGGACATTATATATGTCTATATCGTTTTATATCCTAACCTAAGGGAACCTAACATCTCGGATGTAGTATTTTCCAACATTCCTGGCTGGCCGGCCCCTACTTCTCGGTGGGCACATTATATACGTCCATATCGTAATATAACCTAACCTAACCCACCTAGACCCTCGCTGGTAATGTCTCACAGAATCCCGTTCATGTCTTCCCGTACGTCTCGGTGCGTACATTATATACGTCTATAAACTTATATATCCTAAGCTAAGGGAACCTAGCTTCTTGGATGTAGTATTTTCCAACATTCCTGGCGGGTCGGCCCCTACTTCTCGGTGGGCACATTATATACGTCTATATCGTAATATAACCTAACCTAACCCACCTAGACCCTCGCTGGTAATGTTTTACAAAATCCCGGTAGTGTCGGCCCGTACTTCTCGGTGCGTACATTATATACGTCCATAAACTTATATATCCTAACCTAAGGGAACCTAGCTTCTCGGATGTAGTATTTTCCAACATTCCTGGCGGGTCGGCCCCTACTTCTCGGTGGGCACATTATATACGTCTATATCGTAATATAACCTAACCTAACCCATCTAGACCCTCACTGGTAATGTTTTACAAAATCCCGGTCGTGTCTGCACGTACTTCTCGGTGGGGACATTATATACGTCTATAACGTTATATATCCTAACCCAAGGGAACCTAACATCTCGGATGTAGTATTTTCCAACATTCCTGGCGGGTCGGCCCCTACTTCCCAGTGGGCACATTATATACGTCTATATCGTAATATAACCTAACCTAACCCACCTAGACCCTCGCTGGTAATGTTTTACAAAATCCCGGTCGTGTCGGCCCGTACTTCTCGGTGGGGACATTATTTACGTCTATAACGTTATATATCCTAACCCAAGGGAACCTAACATCTCGGATGTAGTATTTTCCAACATTCCTGGCGGGCCGGCCCCTACTTCTCGGTGGGCACATTATATACGTCCATATCGTAATATAACCTAACCAAACCCATCTAGACCCTCGCTGGTAATGTTTTACAAAATTCCGGTCGTGTCGGCCCGTACTTTGCCGTGGGGACATTATATATGTCTATATCGTTTTATATCCTAACCTAAGGGAACCTAACATCTCAGATGTAGTATTTTCCAACATTTCTGGCGGGTCGGCCCCTACTTCTCGGTGGGAACATTATATACGTCTATAACGTAATATAACCTAACCTAACCCATCTAGACCCTCACTGGTAATGTTTTACAAAATCCCGGTAGTGTCGGCCCGTACTTCTCGGTGGGGACATTATATACGTCTATAACGTTATATATCCTAACCTAAGGGAACCTAACATCTCGGATGTAGTATTTTCCAACATTCCTGGCGTGTCGGACCCTACTTCACGGTGGGCACATTATATACGGCCATATCGTAATATAACCTAACCTAACCCATCTAGACCCTCGCTGGTGATGTTTTACAAAATCCCGGTCGTGTCTGCACGTACTTCTCGGTGGGGACATTATATACGTCTATAACGTTATATATCCTAACCCAACGGAACCTAACATCTCGGATGTAGTATTTTCCAACATTCCTGGCGGGTCGCCCCTACTTCTCAGTGGGCACATTATATACGTCTATAACGTAATATAACCTAACCTAACCCACCTAGACCCTCGCTGGTAATGTTTCACAGAATCCCGTTCATGTCTTCCCGGACGTCTCGGTGCGTACATTATATACGTCTATAAACTTATATATCCTAACCTAAGGGAACCTAGCTTCTCGGATGTAGTATTTTCCAACATTCCTGGCGGGTCGGCCCCTACTTCTCGGTGGGCACATTATATACGTCTATAACGTAATATAACCTAACCTAACCCACCTAGACCCTCGCTGGTAATGTTTCACAGAATCACGTTTATGTCTTCCCGTAAGTCTCGGTGCGTACATTATATACGTCTATAAATTTATATATCCTAACCTAAGGGAACCTAACATCTCGGATGTAGTATTTTCCAACATTCCTGGCTGGTCGGCCCCTACTTCTCGGTGGGCACATTATATACGTCTGTAACGTAATATAACCTAACCTAACCCATCTAGACCCTCGCTGGTAATGTTTTACAAAATCCCGGTCGTGTCGGCCCGTACTTCCACGTGGGGACATTATATACGTCTATATCGTTATATATCCTAACCTAAGGCAACCTAACATCTCGGATGTAGTATTTTCCAACATTCCTGGCGGGGCGGCCCCTACTTCTCGGTGGGAACATTATTTACGTCTATAACGTAATATAACCTAACCTAACCCATCTCGAACCTCGCTGGTAATGTTTTACAAAATGCCGGTCGTGTCGGCCCGTACTTCTCCGTGGGGACATTATATACGTCTATATCGTTATATATCCTAACCTATGGCAACCTAACATCTCGGATGTAGTATTTCACAACATTCCTGGCTGGTCGGCCCCTACTTCTCGGTGGGCACATTATATACGTCTATATCGTAATATAACCTAACCTAACCCATCTAGACCGTCGCTGGTAATGTTTTACAAAATCCCGGTCGTGTCGAACCGTACTTCTCTGTGGGGACATTATATACGTCTATAACGTTATATATGCTAACCTAAGGGAACCTAACATCTCGGATGTAGTATTTTCCAACATTCCTGGCGGGTCGGCCCCTACTTCCCAGTGGGCACATTATATACGTCTATATCGTAATATAACCTAACCTAACCCACCTAGACCCTCGCTGGTAATGTTTTACAAAATCCCGGTCGTGTCGGCCCGTACTTCTCGGTGCGTACATTATATACGTCTATAAACTTATATATCCTAACCTAAGGGAACCTAGCTTCTCGGATGTAGTATTTTCCAACATTCCTGGCGGGTCGGCCCCTACTTCTCGGTGGGCACATTATATACATCTATATCGTAATATAACCTAACCTAACCCATCTATACCCTCACTGGTAATGTTTTACAAAATCCCGGTCCTGTCTGCACGTACTTCTCGGTGGGGAAATTATATACGTCTATAACGTTATATATCCTAACCCAAGGGAACCTAACATCTCGGATGTAGTATTTTCCAACATTTCTGGCGGGTCGGCCCCTACTTCTCGGTGGGAACATTATATACGTCTATAACGTAATGTAACCTAACCTAACCCATCTAGACCCTCACTGGTAATGTTTTACAAAATCCCGGTAGTGTCGGCCCGTACTTCTCGGTGGGGACATTATATACGTCTATAACGTTATATATCCTAACCTAAGGGAAACTAACATCTCGGATGTAGTATTTTCCAACATTCCTGGCGTGTCGGACCCTACTTCACGGTGGGCACATTATATACGGCCATATCGTAATATAACCTAACCTAACCCATCTAGACCCTCGCTGGTGATGTTTTACAAAATCCCGGTCGTGTCTGCACGTACTTCTCGGTGGGGACATTATATACGTCTATAACGTTATATATCCTAACCCAAGGGAACCTAACATCTCGGATGTAGTATTTTCCAACATTCCTGGCGGGTCGGCCCCTACATCTCAGTGGGCACATTATATACGTCTATATCGTAATATAACCTAACCTAACCCACCTAGACCCTCGCTGGTAATGTTTTACAAAATCCCGGTCGTGTCGGCCCGTACTTCTCGGTGCGTACATTATATACGTCTATAAACTTATATATCCTAACCTAAGGGAACCTAGCTTCTCGGATGTAGTATTTTCCAACATTCCTGGCGGGTCGGCCCCTACTTCTCGGTGGGCACATTATATACGTCTATATCGTAATATAACCTAACCTAACCCATCTAGACCCTCACTGGTAATGTTTTACAAAATCCCGGTCCTGTCTGCACGTACTTCTCGGTGGGGACATTATATACGTCTATAACGTTATATATCCTAACCCAAGGGAACCTAACATCTCGGATGTAGTATTTTCCAACATTCCTGGCGGGCCGGCCCCTACTTCTCGGTGGGCACATTATATACGTCCATATCGTAATATAACCTAACCTAACCCATCTAGACCCTCGCTGGTAATGTTTTACAAAATTCCGGTCGTGTCGGCCCGTACTTTGCCGTGGGGACATTATATACGTCTATAAACTTATATATCCTAACCTAAGGGAACCTAGCTTCTCGGATGTAGTATTTTCCAACATTCCTGGCGGGTCGGCCCCTACTTCTCAGTGGGCACATTATATACGTCTATATCGTAATATAACCTAACCTAACCCACCTAGACCCTCGCTGGTAATGTTTTACAAAATCCCGGTCGTGTCGGCCCGTACTTCTCGGTGCGTACATTATATACGTCTATAAACTTATATATCCTAACCTAAGGGAACCTAGCTTCTCGGATGTAGTATTTTCCAACATTCCTGGCGGGTCGGCCCCTACTTCTCGGTGGGCACATTATATACGTCTATATCGTAATATAACCTAACCTAACCCATCTAGACCCTCACTGGTAATGTTTTACAAAATCCCGGTCCTGTCTGCACGTACTTCTCGGTGGGGACATTATATACGTCTATAACGTTATATATCCTAACCCAAGGGAACCTAACATCTCGGATGTAGTATTTTCCAACATTCCTGGCGGGTCGGCCCCTACTTCTCAGTGGGCACATTATATACGTCTATATCGTAATATAACCTAACCTAACCCACCTAGACCCTCGCTGGTAATGTTTTACAAAATCCCGGTCGTGTCGGCCCGTACTTCTCGGTGCGTACATTATATACGTCTATAAAATTATATATCCTAACCTAAGGGAACCTAGCTTCTCGGATGTAGTATTTTCCAACATTCCTGGCGGGTCGGCCCCTACTTCTCGGTGGGCACATTATATACGTCTATATCGTAATATAACCTAACCTAACCCATCTAGACCCTCACTGGTAATGTTTTACAAAATCCCGGTCCTGTCTGCACGTACTTCTCGGTGGGGACATTATATACGTCTATAACGTTATATATCCTAACCCAAGGGAACCTAACATCTCGGATGTAGTATTTTCCAACATTCCTGGCGGGTCGGCCCCTACTTCCCAGTGGGCACATTATATACGTCTATATCGTAATATAACCTAACCTAACCCACCTAGACCCTCGCTGGTAATGTTTTACAAAATCCCGGTCGTGTCGGCCCGTACTTCTCGGTGGGGACATTCTTTACGTGTATAACGTTATATATCCTAACCCAAGGGAACCTAACATCTCGGATGTAGTATTTTCCAACATTCCTGGCGGGCCGGCCCCTACTTCTCGGTGGGCACATTATATACGGCCATATCGTAATATAACCTAACCTAACCCATCTAGACCCTCGCTGGTAATGTTTTACAAAATTCCGGTCGTGTCGGCCCGTACTTTGCCGTGGGGACATTATATATGTCTATATCGTTTTATATCCTAACCTAAGGGAACCTAACATCTCGGATGTAGTATTTTCCAACATTTCTGGCGGGTCGGCCCCTACTTCTCGGTGGGAACATTATATACGTCTATAACGTAATATAACCTAACCTAACCCATCTAGACCCTCACTGGTAATGTTTTACAAAATCCCTGTAGTGTCGGCCCGTACTTCTCGGTGGGGACATTATATACATCTATAACGTTATATATCCTAACCTGAGGGAACCTAACATCTCGGATGTAGTATTTTCCAACATTCCTGGCGTGTCGGACCCTACTTCACGGTGGGCACATTATATACGGCCATATCGTAATATAACCTAACCTAACCCATCTAGACCCTCGCTGGTGATGTTTTACAAAATCCCGGTCGTGTCTGCACGTACTTCTCGGTGGGGACATTATATACGTCTATAACGTTATATATCCTAACCCAAGGGAACCTAACATCTCGGATGTAGTATTTTCCAACATTCCTGGCGGGTCGGCCCCTACTTCTCAGTGGGCACATTATATACGTCTATATCGTAATATAACCTAACCTAACCCACCTAGACCCTCGCTGGTAATGTTTTACAAAATCCCGGTCGTGTCGGCCCGTACTTCTCGGTGCGTACATTATATACGTCTATAAACTTATATATCCTAACCTAAGGGAACCTAGCTTCTCGGATGTAGTATTTTCCAACATTCCTGTCGGGTCGGCCCCTACTTCTCGGTGGGCACATTATATACGTCTATATCGTAATATAACCTAACCTAACCCATCTAGACCCTCACTGGTAATGTTTTACAAAATCCCGGTAGTGTCGGCCCGTACTTCTCGGTGGGGCATTATATACGTCTATAACGTTATATATCCTAACCTAAGGGAACCTAACTTCTCGGATGTAGTATTTTCCAACATTCCTGGCGGGTCGGCCCCTACTTCTCGGTGGGCACATTATATACGTCTATATCGCAATATAACCTAACCTAACCCATCTAGACCCTCGCTGGTAATGTTTTACAAAATCCCGGTCGTGTCGGCCGGAACTTCTCGGTGGGGACATTATATACGTCCATATTGTTATATATCCTAACCTAAGGGAACCTAACTTCTCGGATGTAGTATTTTCCAACATTCCTGGCTGGCCGGCCCCTACTTCTCGGTGGGCACATTATATACGTCCATATCGTAATATAACCTAACCTAACCCATCTAGACCCTCGCTGGTAATGTTTCACAGAATCCCGTTTATGTCTTCCCGTACGTCTCGGTGCGTACATTATATACGTCTATAAATTTATATATCCTAACCTAAGGGAACCTAACATCTCGGATGTAGTATTTTCCAACATTCCTGGCGGGTCGGCCCCTACTTCTCGGTGGGCACATTATATACGTCTATATCGTAATATAACCTAACCTAACCCATCTAGACCGTCGCTGGTAATGTTTTACAAAATCCCGGTCGTGTCGAACCGTACTTCTCGGTGGGGACATTATATACGTCTATAACGTTATATATGCTAACCTAAGGGAACATAACATCTCGGATGTAGTATTTTCCAACATTCCTGGCGGGTCGGCCCCTACTTCCCAGTGGGCACATTATGTACGTCTATATCGTAATATAACCTAACCTAACCCACCTAGACCCTCGCTGGTAATGTTTTACAAAATCACGGTCGTGTCGGCCCGTACTTCTCGGTGGGAACATTATTTACGTCTATAACGTTATATATCCTAACCCAAGGGAACCTAACATCTCGGATGTAGTATTTTCCAACATTCCTGGCGGGTCGGCCCCTACTTCTCAGTGGGCACATTATATACGTCTATATCGTAATATAACCTAACCTAACCCACCTAGACCCTCGCTGGTAATGTTTTACAAAATCCCGGTCGTGTCGGCCCGTACTTCTCGGTGCGTACATTATATACGTCTATAAACTTATATATCCTAACCTAAGGGAACCTAGCTTCTCGGATGTAGTATTTTCCAACATTCCTGTCGGGTCGGCCCCTACTTCTCGGTGGGCACATTATATACGTCTATATCGTAATATAACCTAACCTAACCCATCTAGACCCTCACTGGTAATGTTTTACAAAATCCCGGTAGTGTCGGCCCGTACTTCTCGGTGGGGACATTATATACGTCTACAACGTTATAAAACCTAACCTAAGGGAACCTAACTTCTCGGATGTAGTATTTTCCAACATTCCTGGCGGGTCGGCCCCTACTTCTCGGTGGGCACATTATATACGTCTATATCGCAATATAACCTAACCTAACCCATCTAGACCCTCGCTGGTAATGTTTTACAAAATCCCGGTCGTGTCGGCCGGAACTTCTCGGTGGGGACATTATATACGTCTATATTGTTATATATCCTAACCTAAGGGAACCTAACATCTCGGATGTAGTATTTTCCAACATTCCTGGCTGGCCGGCCCCTACTTCTCGGTGGGCACATTATATACGTCCATATCGTAATATAACCTAACCTAACCCATCTAGACCCTCGCTGGTAATGTTTCACAGAATCCCGTTTATGTCTTCCCGTACGTCTCGGTGCGTACATTATATACGTCTATAAATTTATATATCCTAACCTAAGGGAACCTAACATCTCGGATGTAGTATTTTCCAACATTCCTGGCGGGTCGGCCCCTACTTCCCAGTGGGCACATTATGTACGTCTATATCGTAATATAACCTAACCTAACCCACCTAGACCCTCGCTGGTAATGTTTTACAAAATCACGGTCGTGTCGGCCCGTACTTCTCGGTGGGGACATTATTTACGTCTATAACGTTATATATCCTAACCCAAGGGAACCTAACATCTCGGATGTAGTATTTTCCAACATTCCTGGCGGGCCGGCCCCTACTTCTCGGTGGTCACATTATATACGTCCATATCGTAATATAACCTAACCTAACCCATCTAGACCCTCGCTGGTAATGTTTTACAAAATTCCGGTCGTGTCGGCCCGTACTATGCCGTGGGGACATTATATATGTCTATATCGTTTTATATCCTAACCTAAGGGAACCTAACATCTCGGATGTAGTATTTTCCAACATTTCTGGCGGGTCGGCCCCTACTTCTCGGTGGGAACATTATATACGTCTATAACGTAATATAACCTAACCTAACCCATCTAGACCCTCGCTGGTTATGTTTTACAAAATTCCGGTCGTGTCGGCCCGTACTTTGCCGTGGGGACATTATATATGTCTATATCGTTTTATATCCTAACCTAAGGGAACCTAACATCTCGGATGTAGTATTTTCCAACATTTCTGGCGGGTCGGCCCCTACTTCTCGGTGGGAACATTATATACGTCTATAACGTAATATAACCTAACCTAACCCACCTAGACCCTCGCTGGTAATGTTTCACAGAATCCCGTTTATGTCTTCCCGTACGTCTCGGTGCGTACATTATATACGTCTATAAATTTATATATCCTAACCTAAGGGAACCTAACATCTCGGATGTAGTATTTTCCAACATTCCTGGCGGGTCGGCCCCTACTTCTCGGTGGGCACTTTATATACGTCTATATGGTAATATAACCTAACCTAACCCATCTAGGCCGTCGCGGGTAATGTTTTACAAAATCCCGGTCGTGTCGAACCGTACTTCTCGGTGGGGACATTATATACGTCTATAACGTTATATATGCTACCCTAAGGGAACCTAACATCTCGGATGTAGTATTTTCCAACATTCCTGGCGGGTCGGCCCCTACTTCCCAGTGGGCACATTATGTACGTCTATATCGTAATATAACCTAACCTAACCCACCTAGACCCTCGCTGGTAATGTTTTACAAAATCCCGGTCGTGGCGGCCCGTACTTCTCGGTGGGGACATTATTTACGTCTATAACGTTATATATCCTAACCCAAGGGAACCTAACATCTCGGATGTAGTATTTTCCAACATTCCTGGCGGGCCGGCCCCTACTTCTCGGTGGGCACATTATATACGTCCATATCGTAATATAACCTAACCTAACCCATCTAGACCCTCGCTGGTAATGTTTTACAAAATTCCGGTCATGTCGGCCCGTACTTTGCCGTGGGGACATTATATATGTCTATATCGTTTTATATCCTAACCTAAGGGAACCTAACATCTCGGATGTAGTATTTTCCAACATTTCTGGCGGGTCGGCCCCTACTTCTCGGTGGGAACATTATATACGTCTATAACGTAATATAACCTAACCTAACCCATCTAGACCCTCACTGGTAATGTTTTACAAAATCCCGGTAGTGTCGGCCCGTACTTCTCGGTGGGGACATTATATACGTCTATAACGTTATATATCCTAACCTAAGGGAACCTAACATCTCGGATGTAGTGTTTTCCAACATTCCTGGCGTGTCTGACCCTACTTCACGGTGGGCACATTATATACGGCCATATCGTAATATAACCTAACCTAACCCATCTAGACCCTCGCTGGTGATGTTTTACAAAATCCCGGTCATGTCTGCACGTACTTCTCGGTGGGGACATTATATACGTCTATAACGTTATATATCCTAACCCAAGGGAACCTAACATCTCGGATGTAGTATTTTCCAACATTCCTGGCGGGTCGGCCCCTACTTCTCAGTGGGCACATTGTATACGTCTATATCGTAATATAACCTAACCTAACCCACCTAGACCCTCGCTGGTAATGTTTTACAAAATCCCGGTCGTGTCGGCCCGTACTTCTCGGTGCGTACATTATATACGTCTATAAACTTATATATCCTAACCTAAGGGAACCTAGCTTCTCGGATGTAGTATTTTCCAACATTCCTGGCGGGTCGGCCCCTACTTCTCGGTGGGCACATTATATACGTCTATATCGTAATATAACCTAACCTAACCCATCTAGACCCTCACTGGTAATGTTTTACAAAATCCCGGTAGTGTCGGCCCGTACTTCTCGGTGGGGACATTATATACGTCTATAACGTTATATATCCTAACCTACGGGAACCTAACTTCTCGGATGTAGTATTTTCCAACATTCCTGGCGGGTCAGCCCCTACTTCTCGGTGGGCACATTATATACGTCTATATCGCAATATAACCTAACCTAACCCATCTGGACCCTCGCTGGTAATGTTTTACAAAATCCCGGTCGTGTCGGCCGGAACTTCTCGGTGGGGACATTATATACGTCTATATTGTTATATATCCTAACCTAAGGGAACCTAACATCTCGGATGTAGTATTTTCCAACATTCCTGGCTGGCCGGCCCCTACTTCTCGGTGGGCACATTATATACGGCCATATCGTAATATAACCTAACCTAACCCATCTAGACCCTCGCTGGTGATGTTTTACAAAATCCCGGTCGTGTCTGCACGTACCTCTCGGTGGGGACATTATATACGTCTATAACGTTATATATCCTAACCCAAGGGAACCTAACATCACGGATGTAGTATTTTCCAACATTCCTGGCGGGTCGGCCCCTACTTCTCGGTGGGCACATTATATACGTCTATATCGTAATATAACCTAACCTAACCCATCTAGACCCTCACTGGTAATGTTTTACAAAATCCCGGTAGTGTCGGCCCGTACTTCTCGGTGGGGCATTATATACGTCTATAACGTTATATATCCTAACCTAAGGGAACCTAACTTCTCGGATGTAGTATTTTCCAACATTCCTGGCGGGTCGGCCCCTACTTCTCGGTGGGCACATTATATACGTCTATATCGCAATATAACCTAACCTAACCCATCTAGACCCTCGCTGGTAATGTTTTACAAAATCCCGGTCGTGTCGGCCGGAACTTCTCGGTGGGGACATTATATACGTCTATATTGTTATATATCCTAACCTAAGGGAACCTAACATCTCGGATGTAGTATTTTCCATCATTCCTGGCTGGCCGGCCCCTACTTCTCGGTGGGCACATTATATACGTCCATATCGTAATATAACCTAACCTAACCCATCTAGACCCTCGCTGGTAATGTTTCACAGAATCCCGTTTATGTCTTCCCGTACGTCTCGGTGCGTACATTATATACGTCTATAAATTTATATATCCTAACCTAAGGGAACCTAACATCTCGGATGTAGTATTTTCCAACATTCCTGGCGGGTCGGCCCCTACTTCTCGGTGGGCACATTATATACGTCTATATCGTAATATAACCTAACCTAACCCATCTAGACCGTCGCTGGTAATGTTTTACAAAATCCCGGTCGTGTCGAACCGTACATCTCGGTGGGGACATTATATACGTCTATAACGTTATATATGCTAACCTAAGGGAACATAACATCTCGGATGTAGTATTTTCCAACATTCCTGGCGGGTCGGCCCCTACTTCCCAGTGGGCACATTATGTACGTCTATATCGTAATATAACCTAACCTAACCCACCTAGACCCTCGCTGGTAATGTTTTACAAAATCACGGTCGTGTCGGCCCGTACTTCTCGGTGGGGACATTATTTACGTCTATAACGTTATATATCCTAACCCAAGGGAACCTAACATCTCGGATGTAGTATTTTCCAACATTCCTGGCGGGCCGGCCCCTACTTCTCGGTGGTCACATTATATACGTCCATATCGTAATATACCCTAACCTAACCCATCTAGACCCTCGCTGGTAATGTTTTACAAAATTCCGGTCGTGTCGGCCCGTACTATGCCGTGGGGACATTATATATGTCTATATCGTTTTATATCCTAACCTAAGGGAACCTAACATCTCGGATGTAGTATTTTCCAACATTTCTGGCGGGTCGGCCCCTACTTCTCGGTGGGAACATTATATACGTCTATAACGTAATATAACCTAACCTAACCCATCTAGACCCTCGCTGGTTATGTTTTACAAAATTCCGGTCGTGTCGGCCCGTACTTTGCCGTGGGGACATTATATATGTCTATATCGTTTTATATCCTAACCTAAGGGAACCTAACATCTCGGATGTAGTATTTTCCAACATTTCTGGCGGGTCGGCCCCTACTTCTCGGTGGGAACATTATATACGTCTATAACGTAATATAACCTAACCTAACCCACCTAGACCCTCGCTGGTAATGTTTCACAGAATCCCGTTTATGTCTTCCCGTACGTCTCGGTGCGTACATTATATACGTCTATAAATTTATATATCCTAACCTAAGGGAACCTAACATCTCGGATGTAGTATTTTCCAACATTCCTGGCGGGTCGGCCCCTACTTCTCGGTGGGCACTTTATATACGTCTATATGGTAATATAACCTAACCTAACCCATCTAGGCCGTCGCGGGTAATGTTTTACAAAATCCCGGTCGTGTCGAACCGTACTTCTCGGTGGGGACATTATATACGTCTATAACGTTATATATGCTACCCTAAGGGAACCTAACATCTCGGATGTAGTATGTTCCAACATTCCTGGCGGGTCGGCCCCTACTTCCCAGTGGGCACATTATGTACGTCTATATCGTAATATAACCTAACCTAACCCACCTAGACCCTCGCTGGTAATGTTTTACAAAATCCCGGTCGTGGCGGCCCGTACTTCTCGGTGGGGACATTATTTACGTCTATAACGTTATATATCCTAACCCAAGGGAACCTAACATCTCGGATGTAGTATTTTCCAACATTCCTGGCGGGCCGGCCCCTACTTCTCGGTGGGCACATTATATACGTCCATATCGTAATATAACCTAACCTAACCCATCTAGACCCTCGCTGGTAATGTTTTACAAAATTCCGGTCATGTCGGCCCGTACTTTGCCGTGGGGACATTATATATGTCTATATCGTTTTATATCCTAACCTAAGGGAACCTAACATCTCGGATGTAGTATTTTCCAACATTTCTGGCGGGTCGGCCCCTACTTCTCGGTGGGAACATTATATACGTCTATAACGTAATATAACCTAACCTAACCCATCTAGACCCTCACTGGTAATGTTTTACAAAATCCCGGTAGTGTCGGCCCGTACTTCTCGGTGGGGACATTATATACGTCTATAACGTTATATATCCTAACCTAAGGGAACCTAACATCTCGGATGTAGTATTTTCCAACATTCCTGGCGTGTCTGACCCTACTTCACGGTGGGCACATTATATACGGCCATATCGTAATATAACCTAACCTAACCCATCTAGACCCTCGCTGGTAATGTTTTACAAAATTCCGGTCGTGTCGGCCCGTACTTTGCCGTGGGGACATTATATACGTCTATAAACTTATATATCCTAACCTAAGGGAACCTAGCTTCTCGGATGTAGTATTTTCCAACATTCCTGGCGGGTCGGCCCCTACTTCTCGGTGGGCACATTATATACGTCCATATCGTAATATAACCTAACCTAACCCATCTAGACCCTCGCTGGTAATGTTTTACAAAATTCCGGTCGTGTCGGCCCGTACTTTGCCGTGGGGACATTATATACGTCTATAAACTTATATATCCTAACCTAAGGGAACCTAGCTTCTCGGATGTAGTATTTTCCAACATTCCTGGCGGGTCGGCCCCTACTTCTCGGTGGGCACATTATATACGTCTATATCGTAATATAACCTAACCTAACCCATCTAGACCCTCACTGGTAATGTTTTACAAAATCCCGGTCCTGTCTGCACGTACTTCTCGGTGGGGACATTATATACGTCTATAACGTTATATATCCTAACCCAAGGGAACCTAACATCTCGGATGTAGTATTTTCCAACATTCCTGGCGGGTCGGCCCCTACTTCCCAGTGGGCACATTATATACGTCTATATCGTAATATAACCTAACCTAACCCACCTAGACCCTCGCTGGTAATGTTTTACAAAATCCCGGTCGTGTCGGCCCGTACTTCTCGGTGCGTACATTATATACGTCCATAAACTTATATATCCTAACCTAAGGGAACCTAGCTTCTCGGATGTAGTATTTTCCAACATTCCTGGCGGGTCGGCCCCTACTTCTCGGTGGGCACATTATATACGTCTATATCGTAATATAACCTAACCTAACCCATCTAGACCCTCGCTGGTAATGTTTCACAGAATCCCGTTTATGTCTTCCCGTACGTCTCGGTGCGTACATTATATACGTCTATAAATTTATATATCCTAACCTAAGGGAACCTAACATCTCGGATGTAGTATTTTCCAACATTCCTGGCGGGTCGGCCCCTACTTCTCGGTGGGCACATTATATACGTCTATATCGTAATATAACCTAACCTAACCCATCTAGACCCTCACTGGTAATGTTTTACAAAATCCCGGTCGTGTTGAACCGTACTTCTCGGTGGGGACATTATATACGTCTATAACGTTATATATGCTAACCTAAGGGAACATAACATCTCGGATGTAGTATTTTCCAACATTCCTGGCGGGTCGGCCCCTACTTCCCAGTGGGCACATTATGTACGTCTATATCGTAATATAACCTAACCTAACCCATCTAGACCCTCGCTGGTAATGTTTTACAAAATCACGGTCGTGTCGGCCCGTACTTCTCGGTGGGGACATTATTTACGTCTATAACGTTATATATCCTAACCCAAGGGAACCTAACATCTCGGATGTAGTATTTTCCAACATTCCTGGCGGGTCGGCCCCTACTTCTCAGTGGGCACATTATATACGTCTATATCGTAATATAACCTAACCTAACCCACCTAGACCCTCGCTGGTAATGTTTTACAAAATCCCGGTCGTGTCGGCCCGTACTTCTCGGTGCGTACATTATATACGTCTATAAAATTATATATCCTAACCTAAGGGAACCTAGCTTCTCGGATGTAGTATTTTCCAACATTCCTGGCGGGTCGGCCCCTACTTCTCGGTGGGCACATTATATACGTCTATATCGTAATATAACCTAACCTAACCCATCTAGACCCTCACTGGTAATGTTTTACAAAATCCCGGTCCTGTCTGCACGTACTTCTCGGTGGGGCATTATATACGTCTATAACGTTATATATCCTAACCTAAGGGAACCTAACTTCTCGGATGTAGTATTTTCCAACATTCCTGGCGGGTCGGCCCCTACTTCTCGGTGGGCACATTATATACGTCTATATCGCAATATAACCTAACCTAACCCATCTAGACCCTCGCTGGTAATGTTTTACAAAATCCCGGTCGTGTCGGCCGGAACTTCTCGGTGGGGACATTATATTCGTCCATATTGTTATATATCCTAACCTAAGGGAACCTAACTTCTCGGATGTAGTATTTTCCAACATTCCTGGCTGGCCGGCCCCTACTTCTCGGTGGGCACATTATATACGTCCATATCGTAATATAACCTAACCTAACCCATCTAGACCCTCGCTGGTAATGTTTCACAGAATCCCGTTTATGTCTTCCCGTACGTCTCGGTGCGTACATTATATACGTCTATAAATTTATATATCCTAACCTAAGGGAACCTAACATCTCGGATGTAGTATTTTCCAACATTCCTGGCGGGTCGGCCCCTACTTCTCGGTGGGCACATTATATACGTCTATATCGTAATATAACCTAACCTAACCCATCTAGACCGTCGCTGGTAATGTTTTACAAAATCCCGGTCGTGTCGAACCGTACTTCTCGGTGGGGACATTATATACGTCTATAACGTTATATATGCTAACATAAGGGAACATAACATCTCGGATGTAGTATTTTCCAACATTCCTGGCGGGTCGGCCCCTACTTCCCAGTGGGCACATTATGTACGTCTATATCGTAATATAACCTAACCTAACCCACCTAGACCCTCGCTGGTAATGTTTTACAAAATCACGGTCGTGTCGGCCCGTACTTCTCGGTGGGAACATTATTTACGTCTATAACGTTATATATCCTAACCCAAGGGAACCTAACATCTCGGATGTAGTATTTTCCAACATTCCTGGCGGGTCGGCCCCTACTTCTCAGTGGGCACATTATATACGTCTATATCGTAATATAACCTAACCTAACCCACCTAGACCCTCGCTGGTAATGTTTTACAAAATCCCGGTCGTGTCGGCCCGTACTTCTCGGTGCGTACATTATATACGTCTATAAACTTATATATCCTAACCTAAGGGAACCTAGCTTCTCGGATGTAGTATTTTCCAACATTCCTGTCGGGTCGGCCCCTACTTCTCGGTGGGCACATTATATACGTCTATATCGTAATATAACCTAACCTAACCCATCTAGACCCTCACTGGTAATGTTTTACAAAATCCCGGTAGTGTCGGCCCGTACTTCTCGGTGGGGACATTATATACGTCTACAACGTTATATATCCTAACCTAAGGGAACCTAACTTCTCGGATGTAGTATTTTCCAACATTCCTGGCGGGTCGGCCCCTACTTCTCGGTGGGCACATTATATACGTCTATATCGCAATATAACCTAACCTAACCCATCTAGACCCTCGCTGGTAATGTTTTACAAAATCCCGGTCGTGTCGGCCGGAACTTCTCGGTGGGGACATTATATACGTCTATATTGTTATATATCCTAACCTAAGGGAACCTAACATCTCGGATGTAGTATTTTCCAACATTCCTGGCTGGCCGGCCCCTACTTCTCGGTGGGCACATTATATACGTCCATATCGTAATATAACCTAACCTAACCCATCTAGACCCTCGCTGGTAATGTTTCACAGAATCCCGTTTATGTCTTCCCGTACGTCTCGGTGCGTACATTATATACGTCTATAAATTTATATATCCTAACCTAAGGGAACCTAACATCTCGGATGTAGTATTTTCCAACATTCCTGGCGGGTCGGCCCCTACTTCCCAGTGGGCACATTATGTACGTCTATATCGTAATATAACCTAACCTAACCCACCTAGACCCTCGCTGGTAATGTTTTACAAAATCACGGTCGTGTCGGCCCGTACTTCTCGGTGGGGACATTATTTACGTCTATAACGTTATATATCCTAACCCAAGGGAACCTAACATCTCGGATGTAGTATTTTCCAACATTCCTGGCGGGCCGGCCCCTACTTCTCGGTGGTCACATTATATACGTCCATATCGTAATATAACCTAACATAACCCATCTAGACCCTCGCTGGTAATGTTTTACAAAATTCCGGTCGTGTCGGCCCGTACTATGCCGTGGGGACATTATATATGTCTATATCGTTTTATATCCTAACCTAAGGGAACCTAACATCTCGGATGTAGTATTTTCCAACATTTCTGGCGGGTCGGCCCCTACTTCTCGGTGGGAACATTATATACGTCTATAACGTAATATAACCTAACCTAACCCATCTAGACCCTCGCTGGTTATGTTTTACAAAATTCCGGTCGTGTCGGCCCGTACTTTGCCGTGGGGACATTATATATGTCTATATCGTTTTATATCCTAACCTAAGGGAACCTAACATCTCGGATGTAGTATTTTCCAACATTTCTGGCGGGTCGGCCCCTACTTCTCGGTGGGAACATTATATACGTCTATAACGTAATATAACCTAACCTAACCCACCTAGACCCTCGCTGGTAATGTTTCACAGAATCCCGTTTATGTCTTCCCGTACGTCTCGGTGCGTACATTATATACGTCTATAAATTTATATATCCTAACCTAAGGGAACCTAACATCTCGGATGTAGTATTTTCCAACATTCCTGGCGGGTCGGCCCCTACTTCTCGGTGGGCACTTTATATACGTCTATATGGTAATATAACCTAACCTAACCCATCTAGGCCGTCGCGGGTAATGTTTTACAAAATCCCGGTCGTGTCGAACCGTACTTCTCGGTGGGGACATTATATACGTCTATAACGTTATATATGCTACCCTAAGGGAACCTAACATCTCGGATGTAGTATTTTCCAACATTCCTGGCGGGTCGGCCCCTACTTCCCAGTGGGCACATTATGTACGTCTATATCGTAATATAACCTAACCTAACCCACCTAGACCCTCGCTGGTAATGTTTTACAAAATCCCGGTCGTGGCGGCCCGTACTTCTCGGTGGGGACATTATTTACGTCTATAACGTTATATATCCTAACCCAAGGGAACCTAACATCTCGGATGTAGTATTTTCCAACATTCCTGGCGGGCCGGCCCCTACTTCTCGGTGGGCACATTATATACGTCCATATCGTAATATAACCTAACCTAACCCATCTAGACCCTCGCTGGTAATGTTTTACAAAATTCCGGTCATGTCGGCCCGTACTTTGCCGTGGGGACATTATATATGTCTATATCGTTTTATATCCTAACCTAAGGGAACCTAACATCTCGGATGTAGTATTTTCCAACATTTCTGGCGGGTCGGCCCCTACTTCTCGGTGGGAACATTATATACGTCTATAACGTAATATAACCTAACCTAACCCATCTAGACCCTCACTGGTAATGTTTTACAAAATCCCGGTAGTGTCGGCCCGTACTTCTCGGTGGGGACATTATATACGTCTATAACGTTATATATCCTAACCTAAGGGAACCTAACATCTCGGATGTAGTATTTTCCAACATTCCTGGCGTGTCTGACCCTACTTCACGGTGGGCACATTATATACGGCCATATCGTAATATAACCTAACCTAACCCATCTAGACCCTCGCTGGTGATGTTTTACAAAATCCCGGTCATGTCTGCACGTACTTCTCGGTGGGGACATTATATACGTCTATAACGTTATATATCCTAACCCAAGGGAACCTAACATCTCGGATGTAGTATTTTCCAACATTCCTGGCGGGTCGGCCCCTACTTCTCAGTGGGCACATTGTATACGTCTATATCGTAATATAACCTAACCTAACCCACCTAGACCCTCGCTGGTAATGTTTTACAAAATCCCGGTCGTGTCGGCCCGTACTTCTCGGTGCGTACATTATATACGTCTATAAACTTATATATCCTAACCTAAGGGAACCTAGCTTCTCGGATGTAGTATTTTCCAACATTCCTGGCGGGTCGGCCCCTACTTCTCGGTGGGCACATTATATACGTCTATATCGTAATATAACCTAACCTAACCCATCTAGACCCTCACTGGTAATGTTTTACAAAATCCCGGTAGTGTCGGCCCGTACTTCTCGGTGGGGACATTATATACGTCTATAACGTTATATATCCTAACCTACGGGAACCTAACTTCTCGGATGTAGTATTTTCCAACATTCCTGGCGGGTCAGCCCCTACTTCTCGGTGGGCACATTATATACGTCTATATCGCAATATAACCTAACCTAACCCATCTGGACCCTCGCTGGTAATGTTTTACAAAATCCCGGTCGTGTCGGCCGGAACTTCTCGGTGGGGACATTATATACGTCTATATTGTTATATATCCTAACCTAAGGGAACCTAACATCTCGGATGTAGTATTTTCCAACATTCCTGGCTGGCCGGCCCCTACTTCTCGGTGGGCACATTATATACGGCCATATCGTAATATAACCTAACCTAACCCATCTAGACCCTCGCTGGTGATGTTTTACAAAATCCCGGTCGTGTCTGCACGTACCTCTCGGTGGGGACATTATATACGTCTATAACGTTATATATCCTAACCCAAGGGAACCTAACATCACGGATGTAGTATTTTCCAACATTCCTGGCGGGTCGGCCCCTACTTCTCGGAGGGCACATTATATACGTCTATATCGTAATATAACCTAACCTAACCCATCTAGACCCTCACTGGTAATGTTTTACAAAATCCCGGTAGTGTCGGCCCGTACTTCTCGGTGGGGCATTATATACGTCTATAACGTTATATATCCTAACCTAAGGGAACCTAACTTCTCGGATGTAGTATTTTCCAACATTCCTGGCGGGTCGGCCCCTACTTCTCGGTGGGCACATTATATACGTCTATATCGCAATATAACCTAACCTAACCCATCTAGACCCTCGCTGGTAATGTTTTACAAAATCCCGGTCGTGTCGGCCGGAACTTCTCGGTGGGGACATTATATACGTCTATATTGTTATATATCCTAACCTAAGGGAACCTAACATCTCGGATGTAGTATTTTCCATCATTCCTGGCTGGCCGGCCCCTACTTCTCGGTGGGCACATTATATACGTCCATATCGTAATATAACCTAACCTAACCCATCTAGACCCTCGCTGGTAATGTTTCACAGAATCCCGTTTATGTCTTCCCGTACGTCTCGGTGCGTACATTATATACGTCTATAAATTTATATATCCTAACCTAAGGGAACCTAACATCTCGGATGTAGTATTTTCCAACATTCCTGGCGGGTCGGCCCCTACTTCTCGGTGGGCACATTATATACGTCTATATCGTAATATAACCTAACCTAACCCATCTAGACCGTCGCTGGTAATGTTTTACAAAATCCCGGTCGTGTCGAACCGTACATCTCGGTGGGGACATTATATACGTCTATAACGTTATATATGCTAACCTAAGGGAACATAACATCTCGGATGTAGTATTTTCCAACATTCCTGGCGGGTCGGCCCCTACTTCCCAGTGGGCACATTATGTACGTCTATATCGTAATATAACCTAACCTAACCCACCTAGACCCTCGCTGGTAATGTTTTACAAAATCACGGTCGTGTCGGCCCGTACTTCTCGGTGGGGACATTATTTACGTCTATAACGTTATATATCCTAACCCAAGGGAACCTAACATCTCGGATGTAGTATTTTCCAACATTCCTGGCGGGTCGGCCCCTACTTCTCAGTGGGCACATTATATACGTCTATATCGTAATATAACCTAACCTAACCCACCTAGACCCTCGCTGGTAATGTTTCACAGAATCCCGTTTATGTCTTCCCGTACGTCTCGGTGCGTACATTATATACGTCTATAAATTTATATATCCTAACCTAAGGGAACCTAACATCTCGGATGTAGTATTTTCCAACATTCCTGGCGGGTCGGCCCCTACTTCCCAGTGGGCACATTATGTACGTCTATATCGTAATATAACCTAACCTAACCCACCTAGACCCTCGCTGGTAATGTTTTACAAAATCACGGTCGTGTCGGCCCGTACTTCTCGGTGGGGACATTATTTACGTCTATAACGTTATATATCCTAACCCAAGGGAACCTAGCTTCTCGGATGTAGTATTTTCCAACATTCCTGGCGGGTCGGCCCCTACTTCTCGGTGGGCACATTATATACGTCTATATCGTAATATAACCTAACCTAACCCATCTAGACCCTCACTGGTAATGTTTTACAAAATCCCGGTAGTGTCGGCCCGTACTTCTCGGTGGGGACATTATATACGTCTATAACGTTATATATCCTAACCTACGGGAACCTAACTTCTCGGATGTAGTATTTTCCAACATTCCTGGCGGGTCAGCCCCTACTTCTCGGTGGGCACATTATATACGTCTATATCGCAATATAACCTAACCTAACCCATCTGGACCCTCGCTGGTAATGTTTTACAAAATCCCGGTCGTGTCGGCCGGAACTTCTCGGTGGGGACATTATATACGTCTATATTGTTATATATCCTAACCTAAGGGAACCTAACATCTCGGATGTAGTATTTTCCAACATTCCTGGCTGGCCGGCCCCTACTTCTCGGTGGGCACATTATATACGGCCATATCGTAATATAACCTAACCTAACCCATCTAGACCCTCGCTGGTGATGTTTTACAAAATCCCGGTCGTGTCTGCACGTACCTCTCGGTGGGGACATTATATACGTCTATAACGTTATATATCCTAACCCAAGGGAACCTAACATCACGGATGTAGTATTTTCCAACATTCCTGGCGGGTCGGCCCCTACTTCTCGGTGGGCACATTATATACGTCTATATCGTAATATAACCTAACCTAACCCATCTAGACCCTCACTGGTAATGTTTTACAAAATCCCGGTAGTGTCGGCCCGTACTTCTCGGTGGGGCATTATATACGTCTATAACGTTATATATCCTAACCTAAGGGAACCTAACTTCTCGGATGTAGTATTTTCCAACATTCCTGGCGGGTCGGCCCCTACTTCTCGGTGGGCACATTATATACGTCTATATCGCAATATAACCTAACCTAACCCATCTAGACCCTCGCTGGTAATGTTTTACAAAATCCCGGTCGTGTCGGCCGGAACTTCTCGGTGGGGACATTATATACGTCTATATTGTTATATATCCTAACCTAAGGGAACCTAACATCTCGGATGTAGTATTTTCCATCATTCCTGGCTGGCCGGCCCCTACTTCTCGGTGGGCACATTATATACGTCCATATCGTAATATAACCTAACCTAACCCATCTAGACCCTCGCTGGTAATGTTTCACAGAATCCCGTTTATGTCTTCCCGTACGTCTCGGTGCGTACATTATATACGTCTATAAATTTATATATCCTAACCTAAGGGAACCTAACATCTCGGATGTAGTATTTTCCAACATTCCTGGCGGGTCGGCCCCTACTTCTCGGTGGGCACATTATATACGTCTATATCGTAATATAACCTAACCTAACCCATCTAGACCGTCGCTGGTAATGTTTTACAAAATCCCGGTCGTGTCGAACCGTACATCTCGGTGGGGACATTATATACGTCTATAACGTTATATATGCTAACCTAAGGGAACATAACATCTCGGATGTAGTATTTTCCAACATTCCTGGCGGGTCGGCCCCTACTTCCCAGTGGGCACATTATGTACGTCTATATCGTAATATAACCTAACCTAACCCACCTAGACCCTCGCTGGTAATGTTTTACAAAATCACGGTCGTGTCGGCCCGTACTTCTCGGTGGGGACATTATTTACGTCTATAACGTTATATATCCTAACCCAAGGGAACCTAACATCTCGGATGTAGTATTTTCCAACATTCCTGGCGGGTCGGCCCCTACTTCTCAGTGGGCACATTATATACGTCTATATCGTAATATAACCTAACCTAACCCACCTAGACCCTCGCTGGTAATGTTTTACAAAATCCCGGTCGTGTCGGCCCGTACGTCTCGGTGCGTACATTATATACGTCTATAAATTTATATATCCTAACCTAAGGGAACCTAACATCTCGGATGTAGTATTTTCCAACATTCCTGGCGGGTCGGCCCCTACTTCCCAGTGGGCACATTATGTACGTCTATATCGTAATACAACCTAACCTAACCCACCTAGACCCTCGCTGGTAATGTTTTACAAAATCACGGTCGTGTCGGCCCGTACTTCTCGGTGGGGACATTATTTACGTCTATAACGTTATATATCCTAACCCAAGGGAACCTAACATCTCGGATGTAGTATTTTCCAACATTCCTGGCGGGCCGGCCCCTACTTCTCGGTGGTCACATTATATACGTCCATATCGTAATATAACCTAACCTAATCCATCTAGACCCTCGCTGGTAATGTTTTACAAAATTCCGGTCGTGTCGGCCCGTACTATGCCGTGGGGACATTATATATGTCTATATCGTTTTATATCCTAACCTAAGGGAACCTAACATCTCGGATGTAGTATTTTCCAACATTTCTGGCGGGTCGGCCCCTACTTCTCGGTGGGAACATTATATACGTCTATAACGTAATATAACCTAACCTAACCCATCTAGACCCTCGCTGGTTATGTTTTACAAAATTCCGGTCGTGTCGGCCCGTACTTTGCCGTGGGGACATTATATATGTCTATATCGTTTTATATCCTAACCTAAGGGAACCTAACATCTCGGATGTAGTATTTTCCAACATTTCTGGCGGGTCGGCCCCTACTTCTCGGTGGGAACATTATATACGTCTATAACGTAATATAACCTAACCTAACCCACCTAGACCCTCGCTGGTAATGTTTCACAGAATCCCGTTTATGTCTTCCCGTACGTCTCGGTGCGTACATTATATACGTCTATAAATTTATATATCCTAACCTAAGGGAACCTAACATCTCGGATGTAGTATTTTCCAACATTCCTGGCGGGTCGGCCCCTACTTCTCGGTGGGCACTTTATATACGTCTATATGGTAATATAACCTAACCTAACCCATCTAGGCCGTCGCGGGTAATGTTTTACAAAATCCCGGTCGTGTCGAACCGTACTTCTCGGTGGGGACATTATATTCGTCTATAACGTTATATATGCTAACCTAAGGGAACCTAACATCTCGGATGTAGTATTTTCCAACATTCCTGGCGGGTCGGCCCCTACTTCCCAGTGGGCACATTATGTACGTCTATATCGTAATATAACCTAACCTAACCCACCTAGACCCTCGCTGGTAATGTTTTACAAAATCCCGGTCGTGTCGGCCCGTACTTCTCGGTGGGGACATTATTTACGTCTATAACGTTATATATCCTAACCCAAGGGAACCTAACATCTCGGATGTAGTATTTTCCAACATTCCTGGCGGGCCGGCCCCTACTTCTCGGTGGGCACATTATATACGTCCATATCGTCATATAACCTAACCTAACCCATCTAGACCCTCGCTGGTAATGTTTTACAAAATTCCGGTCATGTCGGCCCGTACTTTGCCGTGGGGACATTATATATGTCTATATCGTTTTATATCCTAACCTAAGGGAACCTAACATCTCGGATGTAGTATTTTCCAACATTTCTGGCGGGTCGGCCCCTACTTCTCGGTGGGAACATTATATACGTCTATAACGTAATATAACCTAACCTAACCCATCTAGACCCTCACTGGTAATGTTTTACAAAATCCCGGTAGTGTCGGCCCGTACTTCTCGGTGGGGACATTATATACGTCTATAACGTTATATATCCTAACCTAAGGGAACCTAACATCTCGGATGTAGTATTTTCCAACATTCCTGGCGTGTCGGACCCTACTTCACGGTGGGCACATTATATACGGCCATATCGTAATATAACCTAACCTAACCCATCTAGACCCTCGCTGGTGATGTTTTACAAAATCCCGGTCATGTCTGCACGTACTTCTCGGTGGGGACATTATATACGTCTATAACGTTTTATATCCTAACCTAAGGGAACCTAACATCTCGGATGTAGTATTTTCCAACATTTCTGGCGGGTCGGCCCCTACTTCTCGGTGGGAACATTATATACGTCTATAACGTAATATAACCTAACCTAACCCATCTAGACCCTCACTGGTAATGTTTTACAAAATCCCGGTAGTGTCGGCCCGTACTTCTCGGTGGGGACATTATATACGTCTATAACGTTATATATCCTAACCTAAGGGAACCTAACATCTCGGATGTAGTATTTTCCAACATTCCTGGCGGGTCGGCCCCTACTTCTCGGTGGGCACATTATATACGTCTATATCGTAATATAACCTAACCTAACCCATCTAGACCCTCACTGGTAATGTTTTACAAAATCCCGGTAGTGTCGGCCCGTACTTCTCGGTGGGGACATTATATACGTCTATAACGTTATATATCCTAACCTACGGGAACCTAACTTCTCGGATGTAGTATTTTCCAACATTCCTGGCGGGTCGGCCCCTACTTCTCGGTGGGCACATTATATACGTCTATATCGCAATATAACCTAACCTAACCCATCTGGACCCTCGCTGGTAATGTTTTACAAAATCCCGGTCGCGTCGGCCGGAACTTCTCGGTGGGGACATTATATACGTCTATATTGTTATATATCCTAACCTAAGGGAACCTAACATCTCGGATGTAGTATTTTCCAACATTCCTGGCTGGCCGGCCCCTACTTCTCGGTGGGCACATTATATACGTCCATATCGTAATATAACCTAACCTAACCCATCTAGACGCTCGCTGGTAATGTTTCACAGAATCCCGTTTATGTCTTCCCGTACGTCTCGGTGCGTACATTATATACGTCTATAAATTTATATATCCTAACCTAAGGGAACCTAACATCTCGGATGTAGTATTTTCCAACATTCCTGGCGGGTCGGCCCCTACTTCTCGGTGGGCACATTATATACGTCTATATCGTAATATAAGCTAACCTAACCCATCTAGACCGTCGCTGGTAATGTTTTACAAAATCGCGGTCGTGTCGAACCGTACTTCTCGGTGGGGACATTATATACGTCTATAACGTTATATATGCTAACCTAAGGGAACATAACATCTCGGATGTAGTATTTTCCAACATTCCTGGCGGCTCGGCCCTACTTCCCAGTGGGCACATTATGTACGTCTATATCGTAATATAACCTAACCTAACCCACCTAGACCCTCGCTGGTAATGTTTTACAAAATCACGGTCGTGTCGGCCCGTACTTCTCGGTGGGGACATTATTTACGTCTATAACGTTATATATCCTAACCCAAGGGAACCTAACATCTCGGATGTAGTATTTTCCAACATTCCTGGCGGGCCGGCCCCTACTTCTCGGTGGGCACATTATATACGTCCATATCGTAATATAACCTAACCTAACCCATCTAGACCCTCGCTGGTAATGTTTTACAAAATTCCGGTCATGTCGGCCCGTACTTTGCCGTGGGGACATTATATATGTCTATATCGTTTTATATCCTAACCTAAGGGAACCTAACATCTCGGATGTAGTATTTTCCAACATTTCTGGCGGGTCGGCCCCTACTTCCCAGTGGGCACATTATGTACGTCTATATCGTAATATAACCTAACCTAACCCACCTAGACCCTCGCTGGTAATGTTTTACAAAATCACGGTCGTGTCGGCCCGTACTTCTCGGTGGGGACATTATTTACGTCTATAACGTTATATATCCTAACCCAAGGGAACCTAACATCTCGGATGTAGTATTTTCCAACATTCCTGGCGGGCCGGCCCCTACTTCTCAGTGGGCACATTATATACGTCTATATCGTAATATAACCTAACCTAACCCACCTAGACCCTCGCTGGTAATGTTTTACAAAATCCCGGTCGTGTCGGCCCGTACGTCTCGGTGCGTACATTATATACGTCTATAAATTTATATATCCTAACCTAAGGGAACCTAACATCTCGGATGTAGTATTTTCCAACATTCCTGGCGGGTCGGCCCCTACTTCCCAGTGGGCACATTATGTACGTCTATATCGTAATATAACCTAACCTAACCCACCTAGACCCTCGCTGGTAATGTTTTACAAAATCACGGTCGTGTCGGCCCGTACTTCTCGGTGGGGACATTATTTACGTCTATAACGTTATATATCCTAACCCAAGGGAACCTAACATCTCGGATGTAGTATTTTCCAACATTCCTGGCGGGCCGGCCCCTACTTCTCGGTGGTCACATTATATACGTCCATATCGTAATATAACCTAACCTAATCCATCTAGACCCTCGCTGGTAATGTTTTACAAAATTCCGGTCGTGTCGGCCCGTACTATGCCGTGGGGACATTATATATGTCTATATCGTTTTATATCCTAACCTAAGGGAATCTAACATCTCGGATGTAGTATTTTCCAACATTTCTGGCGGGTCGGCCCCTACTTCTCGGTGGGAACATTATATACGTCTATAACGTAATATAACCTAACCTAACCCATCTAGACCCTCGCTGGTTATGTTTTACAAAATTCCGGTCGTGTCGGCCCGTACTTTGCCGTGGGGACATTATATATGTCTATATCGTTTTATATCCTAACCTAAGGGAACCTAACATCTCGGATGTAGTATTTTCCAACATTTCTGGCGGGTCGGCCCCTACTTCTCGGTGGGAACATTATATACGTCTATAACGTAATATAACCTAACCTAACCCACCTAGACCCTCGCTGGTAATGTTTCACAGAATCCCGTTTATGTCTTCCCGTACGTCTCGGTGCGTACATTATATACGTCTATAAATTTATATATCCTAACCTAAGGGAACCTAACATCTCGGATGTAGTATTTTCCAACATTCCTGGCGGGTCGGCCCCTACTTCTCGGTGGGCACTTTATGTACGTCTATATCGTAATATAACCTAACCTAACCCATCTAGACCCTCACTGGTAATGTTTTACAAAATCCCGGTAGTGTCGGCCCGTACTTCTCGGTGGGGACATTATATACGTCTATAACGTTATATATCCTAACCTAAGGGAACCTAACATCTCGGATGTAGTATTTTCCAACATTCCTGGCGGGTCGGCCCCTACTTCTCGGTGGGCACATTATATACGTCTATATCGTAATATAACCTAACCTAACCCATCTAGACCCTCACTGGTAATGTTTTACAAAATCCCGGTAGTGTCGGCCCGTACTTCTCGGTGGGGACATTATATACGTCTATAACGTTATATATCCTAACCTACGGGAACCTAACTTCTCGGATGTAGTATTTTCCAACATTCCTGGCGGGTCGGCCCCTACTTCTCGGTGGGCACATTATATATGTCTATATCGCAATATAACCTAACCTAACCCATCTGGACCCTCGCTGGTAATGTTTTACAAAATCCCGGTCGTGTCGGCCGGAACTTCTCGGTGGGGACATTATATACGTCTATATTTTTATATATCCTAACCTAAGGGAACCTAACATCTCGGATGTAGTATTTTCCAACATTCCTGGCTGGCCGGCCCCTACTTCTCGGTGGGCACATTATATACGTCCATATCGTAATATAACCTAACCTAACCCATCTAGACGCTCGCTGGTAATGTTTCACAGAATCCCGTTTATGTCTTCCCGTACGTCTCGGTGCGTACATTATATACGTCTATAAATTTATATATCCTAACCTAAGGGAACCTAACATCTCGGATGTAGTATTTTCCAACATTCCTGGCGGGTCGGCCCCTACTTCTCGGTGGGCACATTATATACGTCTATATCGTAATATAAGCTAACCTAACCCATCTAGACCGTCGCTGGTAATGTTTTACAAAATCCCGGTCGTGTCGAACCGTACTTCTCGGTGGGGACATTATATACGTCTATAACGTTATATATGCTAACCTAAGGGAACATAACATCTCGGATGTAGTATTTTCCAACATTCCTGGCGGATCGGCCCCTACTTCTCGGTGGGCACATTATATACGTCCATATCGTAATATAACCTAACCTAACCCATCTAGACCCTCGCTGGTAATGTTTTACAAAATTCCGGTCATGTCGGCCCGTACTTTGCCGTGGGGACATTATATATGTCTATATCGTTTTATATCCTAACCTAAGGGAACCTAACATCTCGGATGTAGTATTTTCCAACATTTCTGGCGGGTCGGCCCCTACTTCTCGGTGGGAACATTATATACGTCTATAACGTAATATAACCTAACCTAACCCATCTAGACCCTCACTGGTAATGTTTTACAAAATCCCGGTAGTGTCGGCCCGTACTTCTCGGTGGGGACATTATATACGTCTATAACGTTATATATCCTAACCTAAGGGAACCTAACATCTCGGATGTAGTATTTTCCAACATTCCTGGCGTGTCGGACCCTACTTCACGGTGGGCACATTATATACGGCCATATCGTAATATAACCTAACCTAACCCATCTAGACCCTCGCTGGTGATGTTTTACAAAATCCCGGTCATGTCTGCACGTACTTCTCGGTGGGGACATTATATACGTCTATAACGTTTTATATCCTAACCTAAGGGAACCTAACATCTCGGATGTAGTATTTTCCAACATTTCTGGCGGGTCGGCCCCTACTTCTCGGTGGGAACATTATATACGTCTATAACGTAATATAACCTAACCTAACCCATCTAGACCCTCACTGGTAATGTTTTACAAAATCCCGGTAGTGTCGGCCCGTACTTCTCGGTGGGGACATTATATACGTCTATAACGTTATATATCCTAACCTAAGGGAACCTAACATCTCGGATGTAGTATTTTCCAACATTCCTGGCGGGTCGGCCCCTACTTCTCGGTGGGCACATTATATACGTCTATATCGTAATATAACCTAACCTAACCCATCTAGACCCTCACTGGTAATGTTTTACAAAATCCCGGTAGTGTCGGCCCGTACTTCTCGGTGGGGACATTATATACGTCTATAACGTTATATATCCTAACCTACGGGAACCTAACTTCTCGGATGT
Source organism: Xylocopa violacea (assembly GCA_963969225.1). Classification (NCBI taxonomy): domain Eukaryota; kingdom Metazoa; phylum Arthropoda; class Insecta; order Hymenoptera; family Apidae; genus Xylocopa; species Xylocopa violacea. The sequence goes on from CAXAJV010000481.1 coordinate 1,991,548, forward strand.
AGTATTTTCCAACATTCCTGGCGGGTCGGCCCCTACTTCTCGGTGGGCACATTATATACGTCCATATCGTAATATAACCTAACCTAACCCATCTAGACCCTCGCTGGTAATGTTTTACAAAATTCCGGTCGTGTCGGCCCGTACTTTGCCGTGGGCACATTATATATGTCTATATCGTTTTATATCCTAACCTAAGGGAACCTAACATCTCGGATGTAGTATTTTCCAACATTTCTGGCGGGTCGGCGCCTACTTCTCGGTGGGAACATTATATACGTCTATAACGTAATATAACCTAACCTAACCCACCTAGACCCTCGCTGGTAATGTTTCACAGAATCCCGTTCATGTCTTCCCGTACGTCTCGGTGCGTACATTATATACGTCTATAAACATATATATCCTAACCTAAGGGAACCTAGCTTCTCGGATGTAGTATTTTCCAACAATCCTGGCGGGTCGGCCCCTACTTCTCGGTGGGCACATTATATACGTCTATAACGTAATATAACCTAACCTAACCCACCTAGACCCTCGCTGGTAATGTTTCACAGAATCCCGTTTATGTCTTCCCGTACGTCTCGGTGCGTACATTATATACGTCTATAAATTTATATATCCTAACCTAAGGGAACCTAACATCTCGGATGTAGTATTTTCCAACATTCCTGGCGGGTCGGCCCCTACTTCTCGGTGGGCACATTATATACGTCTATATCGTAATATAACCTAACCTAACCCATCTAGACCGTCGCTGGTAATGTTTTACAAAATCCCGGTCGTGTCGAACCGTACTTCTCGGTGGGAACATTATATACGTCTATAACGTTATATATGCTAACCTAAGGGAACCTAACGTCTCGGATGTAGTATTTTCCAACATTCCTGGCGGGTCGGCACCTACTTCCCAGTGGGCACATTATATACGTCTATATCGTAATATAACCTAACCTAACCCACCTAGACCCTCGCTGGTAATGTTTTACAAAATCCCGGTCGTGTCGGCCCGTACTTCTCGGTGGGGACATTATTTACGTCTATAACGTTATATATCCTAACCCAAGGGAACCTAACATCTCGGATGTAGTATTTTCCAACATTCCTGGCGGGCCGGCCCCTACTTCTCGGTGGGCACATTATATACGTCTATATCGTAATATAACCTAACCTAACCCATCTAGACCCTCGCTGGTAATGTTTTACAAAATTCCGGTCGTGTCGGCCCGTACTTTGCCGTGGGGACATTATATATGTCTATATCGTTTTATATCCTAACCTAAGGGAACCTAACATCTCGGATGTAGTATTTTCCAACATTTCTGGCGGGTCGGCCCCTACTTCTCGGTGGGAACATTATATCCGTCTATAACGTAATATAACCTAACCTAACCCACCTAGACCCTCGCTGGTGATGTTTTACAAAATGCCGGTCGTGTCTGCACGTACTTCACGGTGGGGACATTATATACGTCTATAACGTTATATATACTAACCCAAGGGAACCTAACATCTCGGATGTAGTATTTTCCAACATTCCTGGCGGGTCGGCCCCCACTTCTCGGTGGACACATTATATACGTCTATATCGTAATATAACCTAACCTAACCCATCTAGACCGTCGCTGGTAATGTTTTACAAAATCCCGGTCGTGTCGGCCCGTACTTCTCGGTGGGGACATTATATACGTCTATAACGTTATATATGCTAACCTAAGGGAACCTAACATCTCGGATGTAGTATTTTCCAACATTCCTGGCGGGTCGGCCCATACTCCTCAGTGGGCACATTATATACGTCTATATCGTAATATAACCTAACCTAACCCACCTAGACCCTCGCTGGTAATGTTTTACAAAATCTCGGTCGTGTCGGCCCGTACTTTGCCGTGGGGACATTATATACGTCTATAACTTTATATATCCTAACCTGAGGGAACCTAACATCTCGGATGTAGTATTTTCCAACATTTCTGGCGGGTCGGCGCCTACTGCTCGGTGGGAACATTATATACGTCTATAACGTAATATAACCTAACCTAACCCACCTAGACCCTCGCTGGTAATGTTTCACAGAATCCCGTTCATGTCTTCCCGTACGTCTCGGTGCGTACATTATATACGTCTATAAACTTATATATCCTAACCTAAGGGAACCTAGCTTCTCGGATGTAGTATTTTCCAACATTCCTGGCGGTTCGGCCCCTACTTCTCGGTGGGCACATTATATACGTCTATAACGTAATATAACCTAACCTAACCCACCTAGACCCTCGCTGGTAATGTTTCACAGAATCCCGTTTATGTCTTCCCGTACGTCTCGGTGCGTACATTATATACGTCTATAAATTTATATATCCTAACCTAAGGGAACCTAACATCTCGGATGTAGTATTTTCCAACATTCCTGGCGGGTCGGCCCCTACTTCTCGGTGGGCACATTATATACGTCTATATCGTAATATAACCTAACCTAACCCATCTAGACAGTCGCTGGTAATGTTTTACAAAATCCCGGTCGTGTCGAACCGTACTTCTCGGTGGGGACATTATATACGTCTATAACGTTATATATGCTAACCTAAGGGAACCTAACATCTCGGATGTAGTATTTTCCAACATTCCTGGCGGGTCGGCCCCTACTTCCCAGTGGGCACATTATATACGTCTATATCGTAATATAACCTAACCTAACCCACCTAGACCCTCGCTGGTAATGTTTTACAAAATCCCGGTCGTGTCGGCCCGTACTTCTCGGTGGGGACATTATTTACGTCTATAACGTTATATATCCTAACCCAAGGGAACCTAACATCTCGGATGTAGTATTTTCCAACATTCCTGGCGGGCCGGCCCCTACTTCTCGGTGGGCACATTATATACGTCTATATCGTAATATAACCTAACCTAACCCATCTAGACCCTCGCTGGTAATGTTTTACAAAATTCCGGTCGTGTCGGCCCGTACTTTGCCGTGGGGACATTATATATGTCTATATCGTTTTATATCCTAACCTAAGGGAACCTAACATCTCGGATGTAGTATTTTCCAACATTTCTGGCGGGTCGGCCCCTACTTCTCGGTGGGAACATTATATACGTCTATAACGTAATATAACCTAACCTAACCCATCTAGACCCTCGCTGGTAATGTTTTACACAATTCCGGTCGTGTCGGCCCGTACTTTGCCGTGGGGACATTACATATGTCTATATCGTTTTATATCCTAACCTAAGGGAACCTAACATCTCGGATGTAGTATTTTCCAACATTTCTGGCGGGTGGGCCCCTACTTCTCGGTGGGAACATTATATACGTCTATAACGTAATATAACCTAACCTAACCCACCTAGACCCTCGCTGGTAATGTTTCACAGAATGCCGTTTATGTCTTCCCGTACGTCTCGGTGCGTACATTATATACGTCTATAAATTTATATATCCTAACCTAAGGGAACCTAACATCTCGGATGTAGTATTTTCCAACATTCCTGGCGGGTCGGCCCCTACTTCTCGGTGGGCACATTATATACGTCTATATCGTAATATAACCTAACCTAACCCATCTAGACCGTCGCTGGTAATGTTTTACAAAATCCCGGTCGTGTCGAACCGTACTTCTCGGTGGGAACATTATATACGTCTATAACGTTATATATGCTAACCTAAGGGAACCTAACATCTCGGATGTAGTATATTCCAACATTCCTGGCGGGTCGGCACCTACTTCCCAGTGGGCACATTATATACGTCTATATCGTAATATAACCTAACCTAACCCACCTAGACCCTCGCTGGTAATGTTTTACAAAATCCCGGTCGTGTCGGCCCGTACTTCTCGGTGGGGACATTATTTACGTCTATAACGTTATATATCCTAACCCAAGGGAACCTAACATCTCGGATGTAGTATTTTCCAACATTCCTGGCGGGCCGGCCCCTACTTCTCGGTGGGCACATTATATACGTCTATATCGTAATATAACCTAACCTAACCCATCTAGACCCTCGCTGGTAATGTTTTACAAAATTCCGGTCGTGTCGGCCCGTACTTTGCCGTGGGGACATTATATATGTCTATATCGTTTTATATCCTAACCTAAGGGAACCTAACATCTCGGATGTAGTATTTTCCAACATTTCTGGCGGGTCGGCCCCTACTTCTCGGTGGGAACATTATATCCGTCTATAACGTAATATAACCTAACCTAACCCACCTAGACCCTCGCTGGTGATGTTTTACAAAATGCCGGTCGTGTCTGCACGTACTTCACGGTGGGGACATTATATACGTCTATAACGTTATATATACTAACCCAAGGGAACCTAACATCTCGGATGTAGTATTTTCCAACATTCCTGGCGGGTCGGCCCCCACTTCTCGGTGGACACATTATATACGTCTATATCGTAATATAACCTAACCTAACCCATCTAGACCGTCGCTGGTAATGTTTTACAAAATCCCGGTCGTGTCGGCCCGTACTTCTCGGTGGGGACATTATATACGTCTATAACGTTATATATGCTAACCTAAGGGAACCTAACATCTCGGATGTAGTATTTTCCAACATTCCTGGCGGGTCGGCCCCTACTCCTCAGTGGGCACATTATATACGTCTATATCGTAATATAACCTAACCTAACCCACCTAGACCCTCGCTGGTAATGTTTTACAAAATCTCGGTCGTGTCGGCCCGTACTTTGCCGTGGGGACATTATATACGTCTATAACTTTATATATCCTAACCTGAGGGAACCTAACATCTCGGATGTAGTATTTTCCAACATTTCTGGCGGGTCGGCGCCTACTTCTCGGTGGGAACATTATATACGTCTATAACGTAATATAACCTAACCTAACCCACCTAGACCCTCGCTGGTAATGTTTCACAGAATCCCGTTCATGTCTTCCCGTACGTCTCGGTGCGTACATTATATACGTCTATAAACTTATATATCCTAACCTAAGGGAACCTAGCTTCTCGGATGTAGTATTTTCCAACATTCCTGGCGGGTCGGCCCCTACTTCTCGGTGGGCACATTATATACGTCTATAACGTAATATAACCTAACCTAACCCACCTAGACCCTCGCTGGTAATGTTTCACAGAATCCCGTTTATGTCTTCCCGTACGTCTCGGTGCGTACATTATATACGTCTATAAATTTATATATCCTAACCTAAGGGAACCTAACATCTCGGATGTAGTATTTTCCAACATTCCTGGCGGGTCGGCCCCTACTTCTCGGTGGGCACATTATATACGTCTATATCGTAATATAACCTAACCTAACCCATCTAGACAGTCGCTGGTAATGTTTTACAAAATCCCGGTCGTGTCGAACCGTACTTCTCGGTGGGGACATTATATACGTCTATAACGTTATATATGCTAACCTAAGGGAACCTAACATCTCGGATGTAGTATTTTCCAACATTCCTGGCGGGTCGGCCCCTACTTCCCAGTGGGCACATTATATACGTCTATATCGTAATATAACCTAACCTAACCCACCTAGACCCTCGCTGGTAATGTTTTACAAAATCCCGGTCGTGTCGGCCCGTACTTCTCGGTGGGGACATTATTTACGTCTATAACGTTATATATCCTAACCCAAGGGAACCTAACATCTCGGATGTAGTATTTTCCAACATTCCTGGCGGGCCGGCCCCTACTTCTCGGTGGGCACATTATATACGTCTATATCGTAATATAACCTAACCTAACCCATCTAGACCCTCGCTGGTAATGTTTTACAAAATTCCGGTCGTGTCGGCCCGTACTTTGCCGTGGGGACATTATATATGTCTATATCGTTTTATATCCTAACCTAAGGGAACCTAACATCTCGGATGTAGTATTTTCCAACATTTCTGGCGGGTCGGCCCCTACTTCTCGGTGGGAACATTATATACGTCTATAACGTAATATAACCTAACCTAACCCATCTAGACCCTCGCTGGTAATGTTTAACACAATTCCGGTCGTGTCGGCCCGTACTTTGCCGTGGGGACATTATATATGTCTATATCGTTTTATATCCTAACCTAAGGGAACCTAACATCTCGGATGTAGTATTTTCCAACATTTCTGGCGGGTGGGCCCCTACTTCTCGGTGGGAACATTATATACGTCTATAACGTAATATAACCTAACCTAACCCACCTAGACCCTCGCTGGTAATGTTTCACAGAATCCCGTTTATGTCTTCCCGTACGTCTCGGTGCGTACATTATATACGTCTATAAATTTATATATCCTAACCTAAGGGAACCTAACATCTCGGATGTAGTATTTTCCAACATTCCTGCCGGGTAGGCCCCGACTTCTCGGGGGACACATTATATACGTCTATATCGTAATATAACCTAACCTAACCCATCTAGACCCTCGCTGGTGATGTTTTACAAAATCCCGGTCGTGTCTGCACGTACTTCTCGGTGGGGACATTATATTCGTCTATAACGTTATATATCCTAACCCAAGGGAACCTAACATCTCGGATGTAGTATTTTCCAACATTCCTGGTGGGTCGGCCCCCACTTCTCGGTGGACACATTATATACGTCTATATCGTAATATAACCTAACCTAACCCATCTAGACCCTCGCTGGTGATGTTTTACAAAATCCCGGTCGTGTCTGCACGTACTTCTCGGTGGGGACATTATTTACGTCTATAACGTTATATATCCTAACCCAAGGGAACCTAACATCTCGGATGTAGTATTTTCCAACATTCCTGGCGGGCCGGCCCCTACTTCTCGGTGGGCACATTATATACGTCTACATCGTAATATAACCTAACCTAACCCATCTAGACCCTCGCTGGTAATGTTTTACAAAATTCCGGTCGTGTCGGCCCGTACTTTGCCGTGGGGACATTATATATGTCTATATCGTTTTATATCCTAACCTAAGGGAACCTAACATCTCGGATGTAGTATTTTCCAACATTTCTGGCGGGTCGGCCCCTACTTCTCGGTGGGAACATTATATACGTCTATAACGTAATATAACCTAACCTAACCCACCTAGACCCTCGCTGGTGATGTTTTACAAAATGCCGGTCGTGTCTGCACGTACTTCTCGGTGGGGACATTATATACGTCTATAACGTTATATATCCTAACCCAAGGGAACCTAACATCTCGGATGTAGTATTTTCCAACATTCCTGGCGGGTCGGCCCCCACTTCTCGGTGGACACATTATATACGTCTATATCGTAATATAACCTAACCTAACCCATCTAGACCGTCGCTGGTAATGTTTTACAAAATCCCGGTCGTGTCGGCCCGTACTTCTCGGTGGGGACATTATATACGTCTATAACGTTATATATGCTAACCTAAGGGAACCTAACATCTCGGATGTAGTATTTTCCAACATTCCTGGCGGGTCGGCCCCTACTTCTCAGTGGGCACATTATATACGTCTATATCGTAATATAACCTAACCTAACCCACCTAGACCCTCGCTGGTAATGTTTTACAAAATCTCGGTCGTGTCGGCCCGTACTTTGCCGTGGGGACATTATATACGTCTATAACTTTATATATCCTAACCTGATGGAACCTAACATCTCGGATGTAGTATTTTCCAACATTCCTGGCGGGTAGGCCCCCACTTCTCGGGGGACACATTATATACGTCTATATCGTAATATAACCTATCCTAACCCATCTAGACCGTCGCTGGTAATGTTTTACAAAATCCCGGTCGTGTCAACCCGTACTTCTCGGTGGGGACATTATATACGTCTATAACGTTATATATCCTAACCTAAGGGAACCTAACATGTCGGATGTAGTACTTTCCAACATTCCTGGCGGGTCGGTCCCTACTTCTCGATGGGCACATTATATACGTCTATATCGCAATATAACCTAACCTAACCCATCTAGACCCTCGCTGGTAATGTTTTACAAAATCCCGGTCGTGTCGGCTCCTACTTCTCGGTGTGGACATTATATACGTCTATAACGTTATATATCATAACCTAAGGGAACCTAACATCTCGGATGTAGTATTTTCCAACATTCCTGGCGGGCCAGCCCCTACTTCTCGGTGGGCACATTATATACGTCCATATCGTAATATAACCTAACCTAACCCATCTAGACCCTCGCTGGTGATGTTTTACAAAATCCCGGTCGTGTCTGCACGTACTTCTCGGTGGGGACATTATATACGTCTATAACGTTATATATCCTAACCCAAGGGAACCTAACATCTCGGATGTAGTATTTTCCAACATTCCTGGCGGGTCGGCCCCCACTTCTCGGTGGACACATTATATACGTCTATATCGTAATATAACCTAACCTAACCCATCTAGACCGTCGCTGGTAATGTTTTACAAAATCCCGGTCGTGTCGACCCGTACTTCTCGGTGGGGACATTATATACGTCTATAACGTTATATATCCTAACCTAAGGGAACCTAACATGTCGGATGTAGTACTTTCCAACATTCCTGGCGGGTCGGTCCCTACTTCTCGATGGGCACATTATATACGTCTATATCGCAACATAACCTAACCTAACCCATCTAGACCGTCGCTGGTAATGTTTTACAAAATCCCGGTCGTGTCGAACCGTACTTCTCGGTGGGGACATTATATACGTCTATAACGTTATATATGCTAACCTAAGGGAACCTAACATCTCGGATGTAGTATTTTCCAACATTCCTGGCGGGTCGGCCCCTACTTCTCAGTGGGCACATTATATACGTCTATATCGTAATATAACCTAACCTAACCTACCTAGACCCTCGCTGGTAATGTTTTACAAAATCCCGGTCGTGTCGGCCCGTACTTTGCCGTGGGGACATTATATACGTCTATAACTTTATATATCCTAACCTGATGGAACCTAACATCTCGGATGTAGTATTTTCCAACATTCCTGCCGGGTAGGCCCCGACTTCTCGTGGGACACATTATATACGTCTATATCGTAATATAACCTAACCTAACCCATCTAGACCCTCGCTGGTGATGTTTTACAAAATCCCGGTCGTTTCGGCCCGTACTTTGCCGTGGGGACATTATATATGTCTATATCGTTTTATATCCTAACCTAAGGGAACCTAACATCTCGGATGTAGTATTTTCCAACCTTTCTGACGGGTGGGCCCCTACTTCTCGGTGGGAACATTATATACGTCTATAACGTAATATAACCTAACCTAACCCACCTAGACCCTCGCTGGTAATGTTTCACAGAATCCCGTTTATGTCTTCCCGTACGTCTCGGTGCGTACATTATATACGTCTATAAATTTATATATCCTAACCTAAGGGAACCTAACATCTCGGATGTAGTATTTTCCAACATTCCTGCCGGGTAGACCCCGACTTCTCGGGGGACACATTATATACGTCTATATCGTAATATAACCTAACCTAACCCATCTAGACCCTCGCTGGTGATGTTTTACAAAATCCCGGTCGTGTCTGCACGTACTTCTCGGTGGGCACATTACATACGTCTATATCGTAATATAACCTAACCTAATCCATCTAGACCGTCGCTGGTAATGTTTTACAAAATCCCGGTCGTGTCGAACCGTACTTCTCGGTGGGGACCTTATATACGTCTATAACGTTATATATGCTAACCTAAGGGAACCTAACATCTCGGATGCAGTATTTTCCAACATTCCTGGCGGGTCGGCCCCTACTTCTCAGTGGACACATTATATACGTCTATATCGTAATATAACCTAACCTAACCCACCTAGAACCTCGCTGGTAATGTTTTACAAAACCCCGGTCGTCTCGGCCCGTACTTCTCGGTGGGGACATTATTTACGTCTATAACGTTATATATTTTAACCCAAGGGAACCTAACATCTCGGATGTAGTATTTTCCAACATTCCTGGCGGGCCGGCCCCTACTTCTCGGTGGGCACATTATATACGTCTATATCGTAATATAACCTAACCTAACCCATCTAGACCCTCGCTGGTAATGTTTTACAAAATTCCGGTCGTGTCGGCCCGTACTTTGCCGTGGGGACATTATATATGTCTATATCGTTTTATATCCTAACCTAAGGGAACCTAACATCTCGGATGTAGTATTTTCCAACATTTCTGGCGGGTCGGCCCCTACTTCTCGGTGGGAACATTATATACGTCTATAACGTAATATAACCTAACCTAACCCACCTAGACCCTCGCTGGTAATGTTTCACAGAATCCCGTTCATGTCTTCCCGTACGTCTCGGTGCGTACATTATATACGTCTAAACTTATATATCCTAACCTAAGGGAACCTAGCTTCTCGGATGTAGTATTTTCCAACAATCCTGGCGGGTCGGCCCCTACTTCTCGGTGGGCACATTATATACGTCTATAACGTAATATAACCTAACCTAACCCACCTAGACCCTCGCTGGTAATGTTTCACAGAATCCCGTTTATGTCTTCCCGTACGTCTCGGTGCGTACATTATATACGTCTATAAATTTATATATCCTAACCTAAGGGAACCTAACATCTCGGATGTAGTATTTTCCAACATTCCTGGCGGGTCGGCCCCTACTTCTCGGTGGGCACATTATATACGTCTATATCGTAATATAACCTAACCTAACCCATCTAGACCGTCGCTGGTAATGTTTTACAAAATCCCGGTCGTGTCGAACCGTACTTCTCGGTGGGAACATTATATACGTCTATAACGTTATATATGCTAACCTAAGGGAACCTAACATCTCGGATGTAGTATTTTCCAACATTCCTGGCGGGTCGGCACCTACTTCCCAGTGGGCACATTATATACGTCTATATCGTAATATAACCTAACCTAACCCACCTAGACCCTCGCTGGTAATGTTTTACAAAATCCCGGTCGTGTCGGCCCGTACTTCTCGGTGGGGACATTATTTACGTCTATAACGTTATATATCCTAACCCAAGGGAACCTAACATCTCGGATGTAGTATTTTCCAACATTCCTGGCGGGCCGTCCCCTACTCTTCGGTGGGCACATTATATACGTCTATATCGTAATATAACCTAACCTAACCCATCTAGACCCTCGCTGGTAATGTTTTACAAAATTCCGGTCGTGTCGGCCCGTACTTTGCCGTGGGGACATTATATACGTCTATAACGTTATATATGCTAACCTAAGGGAACCTAACATCTCGGATGTAGTATTTTCCAACATTCCTGGCGGGTCGGCCCCTACTCCTCAGTGGGCACATTATATACGTCTATATCGTAATATAACCTAACCTAACCCACCTAGACCCTCGCTGGTAATGTTTTACAAAATCTCGGTCGTGTCGGCCCGTACTTTGCCGTGGGGACATTATATACGTCTATAACTTTATATATCCTAACCTGAGGGAACCTAACATCTCGGATGTGGTATTTTCCAACATTCCTGGCGAGTCGGCCCCCACTTCTCGGTGGACACATTATATACGTCTATATCGTAATATAACCTAACCTAACCCATCTAGACCGTCGCTGGTAATGTTTTACAAAATCCCGGTCGTGTCGGCCCGTACTTCTCGGTGGGGACATTATATACGTCTATAACGTTATATATGCTAACCTAAGGGAACCTAACATCTCGGATGTAGTATTTTCCAACATTCCTGGCGGGTCGGCCCCTACTTCTCGGTGGGCACATTATATACGTCCATATCGTAATATAACCTAACCTAACCCATCTAGACCCTCGCTGGTAATGTTTTACAAAATTCCGGCCGTGTCGGCCCGTACTTTGCCGTGGGGACATTATATATGTCTATATCGTTTTATATCCTAACCTAAGGGAACCTAACATCTCGGATGTAGTATTTTCCAACATTTCTGGCGGGTTGGCGCCTACTTCTCGGTGGGAACATTATATACGTCTATAACGTAATATAACCTAACCTAACCCACCTAGACCCTCGCTGGTAATGCTTCACAGAATCCCGTTCATGTCTTCCCGTACGTCTCGGTGCGTACATTATATACGTCTATAAACTTATATATCCTAACCTAAGGGAACCTAGCTTCTCGGATGTAGTATTTTCCAACATTCCTGGCGGGTCGGCCCCTACTTCTCGGTGGGCACATTATATACGTCTATAACGTAATATAACCTAACCTAACCCATCTAGACCCTCGCTGGTAATGTTTCACAGAATCCCGTTCATGTCTTCCCGTACGTCTCGGTGCGTACATTATATACGTCTATAAACTTATATATCCTAACCTAAGGGAACCTAGCTTCTCGGATGTAGTATTTTCCAACATTCCTGGCGGGTCGGCCCCTACTTCTCGGTGGGCACATTATATACGTCTATAACGTAATATAACCTAACCTAACCCACCTAGACCCTCGCTGGTAATGTTTCACAGAATCCCGTTTCTGTCTTCCCGTACGTCTCGGTGCGCACATTATATACGTCTATAAATTTATATATCCTAACCTAAGGGAACCTAACATCTCGGATGTAGTATTTTCCAACATTCCTGGCGGGTCGGCCCCTACTTCTCGGTGGGCACATTATATACGTCTATATCGTAATATAACCTAACCTAACCCATCTAGACAGTCGCTGGTAATGTTTTACAAAATCCCGGTCGTGTCGAACCGTACTTCTCGGTGGGGACATTATATACGTCTATAACGTTATATATGCTAACCTAAGGGAACCTAACATCTCGGATGTAGTATTTTCCAACATTCCTGGCGGGTCGGCCCCTACTTCCCAGTGGGCACATTATATACGTCTATATCGTAATATAACCTAACCTAACCCACCTAGACCCTCGCTGGTTATGTTTTACAAAATCCCGGTCGTGTCGGCCCGTACTTCTCGGTGGGGACATTATTTACGTCTATAACGTTATATATCCTAACCCAAGGGAACCTAACATCTCGGATGTTGTATTTTCCAACATTCCTGGCGGGCCGGCCCCTACTTCTCGGTGGGCACATTATATACGTCTACATCGTAATATAACCTAACCTAACCCATCTAGACAGTCGCTGGTAATGTTTTACAAAATCCCGGTCGTGTCGAACCGTACTTCTCGGTGGGGACATTATATACGTCTATAACGTTATATATGCTAACCTAAGGGAACCTAACATCTCGGACGTAGTATTTTCCAACATTCCTGGCGGGTCGGCCCCTACTCCTCAGTGGGAACATTATATACGTCTATAACGTAATATAACCTAACCTAACCCATCTAGACCCTCGCTGGTAATGTTTTACAAAATTCCGGTCGTGTCGGCCCGTACTTTGCCGTGGGGACATTATATATGTCTATATCGTTTTATATCCTAACCTAAGGGAACCTAACATCTCGGATGTAGTATTTTCCAACATTTCTGGCGGGTGGGCCCCTACTTCTCGGTGGGAACATTATATACGTCTATAACGTAATATAACCTAACCTAACCCACCTAGATCCTCGCTGGTAATGTTTTACAAAATCCCGGTCGTGTCGGCCCGTACTTCTCGGTGTGGACATTATATACGTCTATAACGTTATATATCATAACCTAAGGGAACCTAACATCTCGGATGTAGTATTTTCCAACATTCCTGGCGGGTCGGCCCCTACTTCCCAGTGGGCACATTATATACGTCTATATCGTAATATAACCTAACCTAACCCACCTAGACCCTCGCTGGTAATGTTTTACAAAATCCCGGTCGTGTCGGCCCGTACTTCTCGGTGGGGACATTATTTACGTCTATAACGTTATATATCCTAACCCAAGGGAACCTAACATCTCGGATGTAGTATTTTCCAACATTCCTGGCGGGTCGGCCCCCACTTCTCGGTGGACACATTATATACGTCTATATCGTAATATAACCTAACCTAACCCAACTAGACCCTCGCTGGTAATGATTTACAAAATCCCGGTCGTGTCGAACCGTACTTCTGGGCGGGGACATTATATACGTCTATAACGTTATATATGCTAACCTAAGGGAACCTAACATCTCGGATGTAGTATTTTCCAACATTCCTGGCGGGTCGGCCCCTACTTCTCGGTGGGCACATTATATACGTCCATATCGTAATATAACCTAACCTAACCCATCTAGACCCTCGCTGGTAATCTTTCACAGAATCCCGTTCATGTCTTCCCGTACGTCTCGGTGCGTACATTATATACGTCTATAAACTTATATATCCTAACCTAAGGGAACCTAGCTTCTCGGATGTAGTATTTTCCAACATTCCTGGCGGGTCGGCCCCTACTTCTCGGTGGGCACATTATATACGTCTATAACGTAATATAACCTAACCTAACCCACCTAGACCCTCGCTGGTTATGTTTTACAAAATCCCGGTCGTGTCGAACCGTACTTCTCGGTGGGGACATTATTTACGTCTATAACGTTATATATCCTAACCCAAGGGAACCTAACATCTCGGATGTAGTATTTTCCAACATTCCTGGCGGGCCGGCCCCTACTTCTCGGTGGGCACATTATATACGTCTATATCGTAATATAACCTAACCTAACCCATCTAGACCCTCGCTGGTAATGTTTTACAAAATTCCGGTCGTGTCGGCCCGTACTTTGCCGTGGGGACATTATATATGTCTATATCGTTTTATATCCTAACCTAAGGGAACCTAACATCTCGGATGTAGTATTTTCCAACATTTCTGGCGGGTGGGCCCCTACTTCTCGGTGGGAACATTATATACGTCTATAACGTAATATAACCTAACCTAACCCACCTAGACCCTCGCTGGTAATGTTTTACAAAATCCCGGTCGTGTCGGCCCGTACTTCTCGGTGTGGACATTATATACATCTATAACGTTATATATCATAACCTAAGGGAATCTAACATCTCGGATGTAGTATTTTCCAACATTCCTGGCGGGTCGGCCCCTACTTCCCAGTGGGCACATTATATACGTCTATATCGTAATATAACCTAACCTAACCCACCTAGACCCTCGCTGGTAATGTTTTACAAAATCCCGGTCGTGTCGGCCCGTACTTCTCGGTGGGGACATTATTTACGTCTATAACGTTATATATCCTAACCCAAGGGAACCTAACATCTGGGATGTAGTATTTTCCAACATTCCTGGCGGGCCGGCCCCTACTTCTCGGTGGGCACATTATATACGTCTATATCGTAATATAACCTAACCTAACCCATCTAGACCCTCGCTGGTAATGTTTTACAAAATTCC
Source organism: Xylocopa violacea (assembly GCA_963969225.1). Classification (NCBI taxonomy): domain Eukaryota; kingdom Metazoa; phylum Arthropoda; class Insecta; order Hymenoptera; family Apidae; genus Xylocopa; species Xylocopa violacea. The sequence goes on from CAXAJV010000481.1 coordinate 2,006,753, forward strand.
GGTCGTGTCGGCCCGTACTTTGCCGTGGGGACATTATATATGTCTATATCGTTTTATATCCTAACCTAAGGGAACCTAACATCTCGGATGTAGTATTTTCCAACATTTCTGGCGGGTGGGCCCCTACTTCTCGGTGGGAACATTATATACGTCTATAACGTAATATAACCTAACCTAACCCACCTAGACCCTCGCTGGTAATGTTTTACAAAATCCCGGTCGTGTCGGCCCGTACTTCTCGGTGTGGACATTATATACATCTATAACGTTATATATCATAACCTAAGGGAATCTAACATCTCGGATGTAGTATTTTCCAACATTCCTGGCGGGTCGGCCCCTACTTCCCAGTGGGCACATTATATACGTCTATATCGTAATATAACCTAACCTAACCCACCTAGACCCTCGCTGGTAATGTTTTACAAAATCCCGGTCGTGTCGGCCCGTACTTCTCGGTGGGGACATTATTTACGTCTATAACGTTATATATCCTAACCCAAGGGAACCTAACATCTGGGATGTAGTATTTTCCAACATTCCTGGCGGGCCGGCCCCTACTTCTCGGTGGGCACATTATATACGTCTATATCGTAATATAACCTAACCTAACCCATCTAGACCCTCGCTGGTAATGTTTTACAAAATTCCGGTCGTGTCGGCCCGTACTTTGCCGTGGGGACATTATATATGTCTATATCGTTTTATATCCTAACCTAAGGGAACCTAACATCTCGGATGTAGTATTTTCCAACATTTCTGGCGGGTGGGCCCCTACTTCTCGGTGGGAACATTATATACGTCTATAACGTAATATAACCTAACCTAACCCACCTAGACCCTCGCTGGTAATGTTTCACAGAATCCCGTTTATGTCTTCCCGTACGTCTCGCTGCGTACATTATATACGTCTATAAATTTATATATCCTAACCTAAGGGAACCTAACATCTCGGATGTAGTATTTTCCAACATTCCTGGCGGGTCGGCCCCTACTTCTCGGTGGGCACATTATATACGTCCATATCGTAATATAACCTAACCTAACCCATCTAGACCCTCGCTGGTAATGTTTCACAGAATCCCGTTCATGTCTTCCCGTACGTCTCGGTGCGTACATTATATACGTCTATAAACTTATATATCCTAACCTAAGGGAACCTAGCTTCTCGGATGTAGTATTTTCCAACATTCCTGGCGGGTCGGCCCCTACTTCTCGGTGGGCACATTATATACGTCTATAACGTAATATAACCTAACCTAACCCACCTAGACCCTCGCTGGTAATGTTTCACAGAATCCCGTTTATGTCTTCCCGTACGTCTCGGTGCGCACATTATATACGTCTATAAATTTATATATCCTAACCTAAGGGAACCTAACATCTCGGATGTAGTATTTTCCAACATTCCTGGCGGGTCGGCCCCTACTTCTCGGTGGGCACATTATATACGTCTATATCGTAATATAACCTAACCTAACCCATCTAGACAGTCGCTGGTAATGTTTTACAAAATCCCGGTCGTGTCGAACCGTACTTCTCGGTGGGGACATTATATACGTCTATAACGTTATATATGCTAACCTAAGGGAACCTAACATCTCGGATGTAGTATTTTCCAACATTCCTGGCGGGTCGGCCCCTACTTCCCAGTGGGCACATTATATACGTCTATATCGTAATATAACCTAACCTAACCCACCTAGACCCTCGCTGGTTATGTTTTACAAAATCCCGGTCGTGTCGGCCCGTACTTCTCGGTGGGGACATTATTTACGTCTATAACGTTATATATCCTAACCCAAGGGAACCTAACATCTCGGATGTAGTATTTTCCAACATTCCTGGCGGGCCGGCCCCTACTTCTCGGTGGGCACATTATATACGTCTATATCGTAATATAACCTAACCTAACCCATCTAGACCCTCGCTGGTAATGTTTTACAAAATTCCGGTCGTGTCGGCCCGTACTTTGCCGTGGGGACATTATATATGTCTATATCGTTTTATATCCTAACCTAAGGGAACCTAACATCTCGGATGTAGTATTTTCCAACATTTCTGGCGGGTCGGCCCCTACTTCTCGGTGGGAACATTATATACGTCTATAACGTAATATAACCTAACCTAACCCATCTAGACCCTCGCTGGTAATGTTTTACAAAATTCCGGTCGTGTCGGCCCGTACTTTGCCGTGGGGACATTATATATGTCTATATCGTTTTATATCCTAACCTAAGGGAACCTAACATCTCGGATGTAGTATTTTCCAACATTTCTGTCGGGTGGGCCCCTACTTCTCGGTGGGAACATTATATACGTCTATAACGTAATATAACCTAACCTAACCCACCTAGACCCTCGCTGGTAATGTTTTACAAAATCCCGGTCGTGTCGGCCCGTACTTCTCGGTGTGGACATTATATACGTCTATAACGTTATATATCATAACCTAAGGGAACCTAACATCTCGGATGTAGTATTTTCCAACATTCCTGGCGGGCCAGCCCCTACTTCTCGGTGGGCACGTTATATACGTCCATATCGTAATATAACCTAACCTAACCCATCTAGACCCTCGCTGGTGATGTTTTACAAAATCCCGGTCGTGTCTGCACGTACTTCTCGGTGGGGACATTATATACGTCTATAACGTTATATATCCTAACCCAAGGGAACCTAACATCTCGGATGTAGTATTTTCCAACATTCCTGGCGGGTCGGCCCCCACTTCTCGGTGGACACATTATATACGTCTATATCGTAATATAACCTAACCTAACCCATTTAGACCCTCGCTGGTGATGTTTTACAAAATCCCGGTCGTGTCTGCACGTACTTCTCGGTGGGGACATTATTTACGTCTATAACGTTATATATCCTAACCCAAGGGAACCTAACATCTCGGATGTAGTATTTTCCAACATTCCTGGCGGGCCGGCCCCTACTTCTCGGTGGGCACATTATATACGTCTATAACGTAATATAACCTAACCTAACCCACCTAGACCCTCGCTGGTAATGTTTCACAGAATCCCGTTTATGTCTTCCCGTAGGTCTCGGTGCGTACATTATATACGTCTATAAATTTATATATCCTAACCTAAGGGAACCTAACATCTCGGATGTAGTATTTTCCAACATTCCTGGCGGGTCGGCCCCTACTTCTCGGTGGGCACATTATATACGTCTATATCGTAATATAACCTAACCTAACCCATCTAGACAGTCGCTGGTAATGTTTTACAAAATCCCGGTCGTGTCGAACCGTACTTCTCGGTGGGGACATTATATACGTCTATAACGTTATATATGCTAACCTAAGGGAACCTAACATCTCGGATGTAGTATTTTCCAACATTCCTGGCGGGTCGGCCCCTACTTCCCAGTGGGCACATTATATACGTCTATATCGTAATATAACCTAACCTAACCCACCTAGACCCTCGCTGGTAATGTTTTACAAAATCCCGGTCGTGTCGGCCCGTACTTCTCGGTGGGGACATTATTTACGTCTATAACGTTATATATCCTAACCCAAGGGAACCTAACATCTCGGATGTAGTATTTTCCAACATTCCTGGCGGGTCGGCCCCTACTTCTCGGTGGGCACATTATATACGTCCATATCGTAATATAACCTAACCTAACCCATCTAGACCCTCGCTGGTAATGTTTTACAAAATTCCGGCCGTGTCGGCCCGTACTTTGCCGTGGGGACATTATATATGTCTATATCGTTTTATATCCTAACCTAAGGGAACCTAACATCTCGGATGTAGTATTTTCCAACATTTCTGGCGGGTCGGCGCCTACTTCTCGGTGGGAACATTATATACGTCTATAACGTAATATAACCTAACCTAACCCACCTAGACCCTCGCTGGTAATGTTTCACAGAATCCCGTTCATGTCTTCCCGTACGTCTCGGTGCGTACATTATATACGTCTATAAACTTATATATCCTAACCTAAGGGAACCTAGCTTCTCGGATGTAGTATTTTCCAACATTCCTGGCGGGTCGGCCCCCACTTCTCGGTGGACACATTATATACGTCTATATCGTAATATAACCTAACCTAACCCATCTAGACCGTCGCTGGTAATGTTTTACAAAATCCCGGTCGTGTCGACCCGTACTTCTCGGTGGGGACATTATATACGTCTATAACGTTATATATCCTAACCTAAGGGAACCTAACATGTCGGATGTAGTACTTTCCAACATTCCTGGCGGGTCGGTCCCTACTTCTCGATGGGCACATTATATACGTCTATATCGCAACATAACCTAACCTAACCCATCTAGACCGTCGCTGGTAATGTTTTACAAAATCCCGGTCGTGTCGAACCGTACTTCTCGGTGGGGACATTATATACGTCTATAACGTTATATATGCTAACCTAAGGGAACCTAACATCTCGGATGTAGTATTTTCCAACATTCCTGGCGGGTCGGCCCCTACTTCTCAGTGGGCACATTATATACGTATATATCGTAATATAACCTAACCTAACCTACCTAGACCCTCGCTGGTAATGTTTTACAAAATCCCGGTCGTGTCGGCCCGTACTTTGCCGTGGGGACATTATATACGTCTATAACTTTATATATCCTAACCTGATGGAACCTAACATCTCGGATGTAGTATTTTCCAACATTCCTGCCGGGTAGGCCCCGACATCTCGGGGGACACATTATATACGTCTATATCGTAATATAACCTAACCTAACCCATCTAGACCCTCGCTGGTGATGTTTTACAAAATCCCGGTCGTGTCTGCACGTACTTCTCGGTGGGGACATTATATACGTCTATAACGTTATATATCCTAACCCAAGGGAACCTAACATCTCGGATGTAGTATTTTCCAACATTCCTGGCGGGTCGGCCCCCACTTCTCGGTGGACACATTATATACGTCTATATCGTAATATAACCTAACCTAACCCATTTAGACCCTCGCTGGTGATGTTTTACAAAATCCCGGTCGTGTCTGCACGTACTTCTCGGTGGGGACATTATTTACGTCTATAACGTTATATATCCTAACCCAAGGTAACCTAACATCTCGGATGTAGTATTTTCCAACATTCCTGGCGGGCCGGCCCCTACTTCTCGGTGGGCACATTATATACGTCTATAACGTAATATAACCTAACCTAACCCACCTAGACCCTCGCTGGTAATGTTTCACAGAATCCCGTTTATGTCTTCCCGTACGTCTCGGTGCGTACATTATATACGTCTATAAATTTATATATCCTAACCTAAGGGAACCTAACATCTCGGATGTAGTATTTTCCAACATTCCTGGCGGGTCGGCCCCTACTTCTCGGTGGGCACATTATATACGTCTATATCGTAATATAACCTAACCTAACCCATCTAGACAGTCGCTGGTAATGTTTTACAAAATCCCGGTCGTGTCGAACCGTACTTCTCGGTGGGGACATTATATACGTCTATAACGTTATATATGCTAACCTAAGGGAACCTAACATCTCGGATGTAGTATTTTCCAACATTCCTGGCGGGTCGGCCCCTACTTCCCAGTGGGCACATTATATACGTCTATATCGTAATATAACCTAACCTAACCCACCTAGACCCTCGCTGGTAATGTTTTACAAAATCCCGGTCGTGTCGGCCCGTACTTCTCGGTGGGGACATTATTTACGTCTATAACGTTATATATCCTAACCCAAGGGAACCTAACATCTCGGATGTAGTATTTTCCAACATTCCTGGCGGGCCGGCCCCTACTTCTCGGTGGGCACATTATATACGTCTATATCGTAATATAACCTAACCTCACCGATCTAGACCCTCGCTGGTAATGTTTTACAAAATTCCGGTCGTGTCAGCCCGTACTTTGCCGTGGGGACATTATATATGTCTATATCGTTTTATATCCTAACCTAAGGGAACCTAACATCTCGGATGTAGTATTTTCCAACATTTCTGGCGGGTGGGCCCCTACTTCTCGGTGGGAACATTATATACGTCTGTAACGTAATATAACCTAACCTAACCCACCTAGACCCTCGCTGGTAATGTTTCACAGAATCCCGTTTATGTCTTCCCGTACGTCTCGGTGCGTACATTATATACGTCTATAAATTTATATATCCTAACCTAAGGGAACCTAACATCTCGGATGTAGTATTTTCCAACATTCCTGCCGGGTAGACCCCGACTTCTCGGGGGACACATTATATACGTCTATATCGTAATATAACCTAACCTAACCCATCTAGACCCTCGCTGGTGATGTTTTACAAAATCCCGGTCGTGTCTGCACGTACTTCTCGGTGGGGACATTATATTCGTCTATAACGTTATATATCCTAACCCAAGGGAACCTAACATCTCGGATGTAGTATTTTCCAACATTCCTGGCGGGTCGGCCCCCACTTCTCGGTGGACACATTATATACGTCTATATCGTAATATAACCTAACCTAACCCATCTAGACCCTCGCTGGTGATGTTTTACAAAATCCCGGTCGTGTCTGCACGTACTTCTCGGTGGGGACATTATTTACGTCTATAACGTTATATATCCTAACCCAAGGGAACCTAACATCTCGGATGTAGTATTTTCCAACATTCCTGGCGGGCCGGCCCCTACTTCTCGGTGGGCACATTATATACGTCTACATCGTAATATAACCTAACCTAACCCATCTAGACCCTCGCTGGTAATGTTTTACAAAATTCCGGTCGTGTCGGCCCGTACTTTGCCGTGGGGACATTATATATGTCTATATCGTTTTATATCCTAACCTAAGGGAACCTAACATCTCGGATGTAGTATTTTCCAACATTTCTGGCGGGTCGGCCCCTACTTCTCGGTGGGAACATTATATACGTCTATAACGTAATATAACCTAACCTAACCCACCTAGACCCTCGCTGGTGATGTTTTACAAAATGCCGGTCGTGTCTGCACGTACTTCTCGGTGGGGACATTATATACGTCTATAACGTTATATATCCTAACCCAAGGGAACCTAACATCTCGGATGTAGTATTTTCCAACATTCCTGGCGGGTCGGCCCCCACTTCTCGGTGGACACATTATATACGTCTATATCGTAATATAACCTAACCTAACCCACCTAGACCGTCGCTGGTAATGTTTTACAAAATCCCGGTCGTGTCGGCCCGTACTTCTCGGTGGGGACATTATATACGTCTATAACGTTATATATGCTAACCTAAGGGAACCTAACATCTCGGATGTAGTATTTTCCAACATTCCTGGCGGGTCGGCCCCTACTTCTCAGTGGGCTCATTATATACGTCTATATCGTAATATAACCTAACCTAACCCATCTAGACCCTCGCTGGTAATGTTTTACAAAATCCCGGTCATGTCGGCCCGTACTTTTCCGTGGGGACATTTTACACGTCTATAATTTTATATATCCTAACCTAAGGGAAGCTAACATCTCGGATGTAGTATTTTCCAACATTCCTGGCGGGTAGGCCCCCACTTCTCGGGGGACACATTATATACGTCTATATCGTAATATAACCTATCCTAACCCATCTAGACCGTCGCTGGTAATGTTTTACAAAATCCCGCTCGTGTCGACCCGTACTTCTCGGTGGGGACATTATATACGTCTATAACGTTATATATCCTAACCTAAGGGAACCTAACATGTCGGATGTAGTACTTTCCAACATTCCTGGCGGGTCGGTCCCTACTTCTCGATGGGCGCATTATATACGTCTATATCGCAATATAACCTAACCTAACCCATCTAGACCCTCGCTGGTAATGTTTTACAAAATCCCGGTCGTGTCGGCCCGTACTTCTCGGTGTGGACATTATATACGTCTATAACGTTATATATCCTAACCTAAGGGAACCTAACATCTCGGATGTAGTATTTTCCAACATTCCTGGCGGGCCAGCCCCTACTTCTCGGTGGGCACATTATATACGTCCATATCGTAATATAACCTAACCTAACCCATCTAGACCCTCGCTGGTGATGTTTTACAAAATCCCGGTCGTGTCTGCACGTACTTCTCGGTGGGGACATTATATACGTCTATAACTTTATATATCCTAACCCAAGGGAACCTAACATCTCGGATGTAGTATTTTCCAACATTCCTGGCGGGTCGGCCCCCACTTCTCGGTGGACACATTATATACGTCTATATCGTAATATAACCTAACCTAACCCATCTAGACCGTCGCTGGTAATGTTTTACAAAATCCCGGTCGTGTCGACCCGTACTTCTCGGTGGGGACATTATATACGTCTATAACGTTATATATCCTAACCTAAGGGAACCTAACATGTCGGATGTAGTACTTTCCAACATTCCTGGCGGGTCGGTCCCTACTTCTCGATGGGCACATTATATAGGTCTATATCGCAACATAACCTAACCTAACCCATCTAGACCGTCGCTGGTAATGTTTTACAAAATCCCGGTCGTGTCGAACCGTACTTCTCGGTGGGGACATTATATACGTCTATAACGTTATATATGCTAACCTAAGGGAACCTAACATCTCGGATGTAGTATTTTCCAACATTCCTGGCGGGTCGGCCCCTACTTCTCAGTGGGCACATTATATACGTCTATATCGTAATATAACCTAACCTAACCTACCTAGACCCTCGCTGGTAATGTTTTACAAAATCCCGGTCGTGTCGGCCCGTACTTTGCCGTGGGGACATTATATACGTCTATAACTTTATATATCCTAACCTGATGGAACCTAACATCTCGGATGTAGTATTTTCCAACATTCCTGCCGGGTAGGCCCCGACTTCTCGGGGGACACATTATATACGTCTATATCGTAATATAACCTAACCTAACCCATCTAGACCCTCGCTGGTGATGTTTTACAAAATCCCGGTCGTGTCTGCACGTACTTCTCGGTGGGGACATTATATTCGTCTATAACGTTATATATCCTAACCCAAGGGAACCTAACATCTCGGATGTAGTATTTTCCAACATTCCTGGCGGGTCGGCCCCTACTTCTCGGTGGGCACATTATATACGTCCATATCGTAATATAACCTAACCTAACCCATCTAGACCCTCGCTGGTAATGTTTTACAAAATTCCGGCCGTGTCGGCCCGTACTTTGCCGTGGGGACATTATATATGTCTATATCGTTTTATATCCTAACCTAAGGGAACCTAACATCTCGGATGTAGTATTTTCCAACATTTCTGGCGGGTCGGCGCCTACTTCTCGGTGGGAACATTATATACGTCTATAACGTAATATAACCTAACCTAACCCACCTAGACCCTCGCTGGTAATGTTTCACAGAATCCCGTTCATGTCTTCCCGTACGTCTCGGTGCGTACATTATATACGTCTATAAACTTATATATCCTAACCTAAGGGAACCTAGCTTCTCGGATGTAGTATTTTCCAACATTCCTGGCGGGTCGGCCCCTACTTCTCGGTGGGCACATTATATACGTCTATAACGTAATATAACCTAACCTAACCCACCTGGACCCTCGCTGGTAATGTTTTACAAAATCCCGGTCGTGTCGAACCGTACTTCTCGGTGGGGACATTATATACGTCTATAACGTTATATATGCTAACCTAAGGGAACCTAACATCTCGGATGTAGTATTTTCCAACATTCCTGGCGGGTCGGCCCCTACTTCCCAGTGGGCACATTATATACGTCTATATCGTAATATAACCTAACCTAACCCACCTAGACCCTCGCTGGTAATGTTTTACAAAATCCCGGTCGTGTCGGCCCGTACTTCTCGGTGGGGACATTATTTACGTCTATAACGTTATATATCCTAACCCAAGGGAACCTAACATCTCGGATGTAGTATTTTCCAACATTCCTGGCGGGCCGGCCCCAATTCTCGGTGGGCACATTATATACGTCTATATCGTAATATAACCTAACCTAACCCATCTAGACCCTCGCTGGTAATGTTTTACAAAATTCCGGTCGTGTCGGCCCGTACTTTGCCGTGGGGACATTATATATGTCTATATCGTTTTATATCCTAACCTAAGGGAACCTAACATCTCGGATGTAGTATTTTCCAACATTTCTGGCGGGTCGGCCCCTACTTCTCGGTGGGAATATTATATACGTCTATAACGTAATATAACCTAACCTAACCCATCTAGACCCTCGCTGGTAATGTTTTACAAAATTCCGGTCGTGTCGGCCCGTACTTTGCCATGGGGACATTATATATGTCTATATCGTTTTATATTCTAACCTAAGGGAACCTAACATCTCGGATGTAGTATTTTCCAACATTTCTGGCGGGTGGGCCCCTACTTCTCGGTGGGAACATTATATACGTCTATAACGTAATATAACCTAACCTAACCCACCTAGACCCTCGCTGGTAATGTTTCACAGAATCCCGTTTATGTCTTCCCGTACGTCTCGGTGCGTACATTATATACGTCTATAAATTTATATATCCTAACCTAAGGGAACCTAACATCTCGGATGTAGTATTTTCCAACATTCCTGCCGGGTAGGCCCCGACTTCTCGGGGGACACATTATATACGTCTATATCGTAATATAACCTAACCTAACCCATCTAGACCCTCGCTGGTGATGTTTTACAAAATCCCGGTCGTGTCTGCACGTACTTCTCGGTGGGGACATTATATACGTCTATAACGTTATATATCCTAACCCAAGGGAACCTAACATCTCGGATGTAGTATTTTCCAACATTCCTGGCGGGTCGGCCCCCACTTCTCGGTGGACACATTATATACGTCTATATCGTAATATAACCTAACCTAACCCATCTAGACCCTCGCTGGTGATGTTTTACAAAATCCCGGTCGTGTCTGCACGTACTTCTCGGTGGGGACATTATATACGTATATAACGTTATATATCCTAACCCAAGGGAACCTAACATCTCGGATGTAGTATTTTCCAACATTCCTGGCGGGTCGGCCCCCACTTCTCGGTGGACACATTATATACGTCTATATCGTAATATAACCTAACCTAACCCAACTAGAACCTCGCTGGTAATGTTTTACAAAATCCCGGTCGTGTCGAACCGTACTTCTGGGCGGGGACATTATATACGTCTATAACGTTATATATGCTAACCTAAGGGAACCTAACATCTCGGATGTAGTATTTTCCAACATTCCTGGCGGGTCGGCCCCTACTTCTCGGTGGGCACATTATATACGTCCATATCGTAATATAACCTAACCTAACCCATCTAGACCCTCGCTGGTAATGTTTTACAAAATTCCGGCCGTGTCGGCCCGTACTTTGCCGTGGGGACATTATATATGTCTATATCGTTTTATATCCTAACCTAAGGGAACCTAACATCTCGGATGTAGTATTTTCCAACATTTCTGGCGGGTCGGCGCCTACTTCTCGGTGGGAACATTATATTCGTCTATAACGTAATATAACCTAACCTAACCCACCTAGACCCTCGCTGGTAATGTTTCACAGAATCCCGTTCATGTCTTCCCGTACGTCTCGGTGCGTACATTATATACGTCTATAAACTTATATATCCTAACCTAAGGGAACCTAGCTTCTCGGATGTAGTATTTTCCAACATTCCTGGCGGGTCGGCCCCTACTTCTCGGTGGGCACATTATATACGTCTATAACGTAATATAACCTAACCTAACCCACCTAGACCCTCGCTGGTAATGTTTTACAAAATCCCGGTCGTGTCGAACCGTACTTCTCGGTGGGGACATTATATACGTCTATAACGTTATATATGCTAACCTAAGGGAACCTAACATCTCGGATGTAGTATTTTCCAACATTCCTGGCGGGTCGGCCCCTACTTCCCAGTGGGCACATTATATACGTCTATATCGTAATATAACCTAACCTAACCCACCTAGACCCTCGCTGGTAATGTTTTACAAAATCCCGGTCGTGTCGGCCCGTACTTCTCGGTGGGGACATTATTTACGTCTATAACGTTATATATCCTAACCCAAGGGAACCTAACATCTCGGATGTAGTATTTTCCAACATTCCTGGCGGGCCGGCCCCAATTCTCGGTGGGCACATTATATACGTCTATATCGTAATATAACCTAACCTAACCCATCTAGACCCTCGCTGGTAATGTTTTACAAAATTCCGGTCGTGTCGGCCCGTACTTTGCCGTGGGGACATTATATATGTCTATATCGTTTTATATCCTAACCTAAGGGAACCTAACATCTCGGATGTAGTATTTTCCAACATTTCTGGCGGGTCGGCCCCTACTTCTCGGTGGGAACATTATATACGTCTATAACGTAATATAACCTAACCTAACCCATCTAGACCCTCGCTGGTAATGTTTTACAAAATTCCGGTCGTGTCGGCCCGTACTTTGCCATGGGGACATTATATATGTCTATATCGTTTTATATCCTAACCTAAGGGAACCTAACATCTCGGATGTAGTATTTTCCAACATTTCTGGAGGGTGGGCCCCTACTTCTCGGTGGGAACATTATATACGTCTATAACGTAATATAACCTAACCTAACCCACCTAGACCCTCGCTGGTAATGTTTCACAGAATCCCGTTTATGTCTTCCCGTACGTCTCGGTGCGTACATTATATACGTCTATAAATTTATATATCCTAACCTAAGGGAACCTAACATCTCGGATGTAGTATTTTCCAACATTCCTGCCGGGTAGGCCCCGACTTCTCGGGGGACACATTATATACGTCTATATCGTAATATAACCTAACCTAACCCATCTAGACCCTCGCTGGTGATGTTTTACAAAATCCCGGTCGTGTCTGCACGTACTTCTCGGTGGGGACATTATATACGTCTATAACGTTATATATCCTAACCCAAGGGAACCTAACATCTCGGATGTAGTATTTTCCAACATTCCTGGCGGGTCGGCCCCCACTTCTCGGTGGACACATTATATACGTCTATATCGTAATATAACCTAACCTAACCCATCTAGACCCTCGCTGGTGATGTTTTACAAAATCCCGGTCGTGTCTGCACGTACTTCTCGGTGGGGACATTATATACGTATATAACGTTATATATCCTAACCCAAGGGAACCTAACATCTCGGATGTAGTATTTTCCAACATTCCTGGCGGGTCGGCCCCCACTTCTCGGTGGGCACATTATATACGTCCATATCGTAATATAACCTAACCTAACCCATCTAGACCCTCGCTGGTAATGTTTTACAAAATTCCGGCCGTGTCGGCCCGTACTTTGCCGTGGGGACATTATATATGTCTATATCGTTTTATATCCTAACCTAAGGGAACCTAACATCTCGGATGTAGTATTTTCCAACATTTCTGGCGGGTCGGCGCCTACTTCTCGGTGGGAACATTATATACGTCTATAACGTAATATAACCTAACCTAACCCACCTAGACCCTCGCTGGTAATGTTTCACAGAATCCCGTTCATGTCTTCCCGTACGTCTCGGTGCGTACATTATATACGTCTATAAACTTATATATCCTAACCTAAGGGAACCTAGCTTCTCGGATGTAGTATTTTCCAACATTCCTGGCGGGTCGGCCCCTACTTCTCGGTGGGCACATTATATACGTCTATAACGTAATATAACCTAACCTAACCCACCTAGACCCTCGCTGGTAATGTTTTACAAAATCCCGGTCGTGTCGAACCGTACTTCTCGGTGGGGACATTATATACGTCTATAACGTTATATATGCTAACCTAAGGGAACCTAACATCTCGGATGTAGTATTTTCCAACATTCCTGGCGGGTCGGCCCCTACTTCCCAGTGGGCACATTATATACGTCTATATCGTAATATAACCTAACCTAACCCACCTAGACCCTCGCTGGTAATGTTTTACAAAATCCCGGTCGTGTCGGCCCGTACTTCTCGGTGGGGACATTATTTACGTCTATAACGTTATATATCCTAACCCAAGGGAACCTAACATCTCGGATGTAGTATTTTCCAACATTCCTGGCGGGCCGGCCCCAATTCTCGGTGGGCACATTATATACGTCTATATCGTAATATAACCTAACCTAACCCATCTAGACCCTCGCTGGTAATGTTTTACAAAATTCCGGTCGTGTCGGCCCGTACTTTGCCGTGGGGACATTATATATGTCTATATCGTTTTATATCCTAACCTAAGGGAACCTAACATCTCGGATGTAGTATTTTCCAACATTTCTGGCGGGTCGGCCCCTACTTCTCGGTGGGAACATTATATACGTCTATAACGTAATATAACCTAACCTAACCCATCTAGACCCTCGCTGGTAATGTTTTACAAAATTCCGGTCGTGTCGGCCCGTACTTTGCCATGGGGACATTATATATGTCTATATCGTTTTATATCCTAACCTAAGGGAACCTAACATCTCGGATGTAGTATTTTCCAACATTTCTGGAGGGTGGGCCCCTACTTCTCGGTGGGAACATTATATACGTCTATAACGTAATATAACCTAACCTAACCCACCTAGACCCTCGCTGGTAATGTTTCACAGAATCCCGTTTATGTCTTCCCGTACGTCTCGGTGCGTACATTATATACGTCTATAAATTTATATATCCTAACCTAAGGGAACCTAACATCTCGGATGTAGTATTTTCCAACATTCCTGCCGGGTAGGCCCCGACTTCTCGGGGGACACATTATATACGTCTATATCGTAATATAACCTAACCTAACCCATCTAGACCCTCGCTGGTGATGTTTTACAAAATCCCGGTCGTGTCTGCACGTACTTCTCGGTGGGGACATTATATACGTCTATAACGTTATATATCCTAACCCAAGGGAACCTAACATCTCGGATGTAGTATTTTCCAACATTCCTGGCGGGTCGGCCCCCACTTCTCGGTGGACACATTATATACGTCTATATCGTAATATAACCTAACCTAACCCATCTAGACCCTCGCTGGTGATGTTTTACAAAATCCCGGTCGTGTCTGCACGTACTTCTCGGTGGGGACATTATATACGTATATAACGTTATATATCCTAACCCAAGGGAACCTAACATCTCGGATGTAGTATTTTCCAACATTCCTGGCGGGTCGGCCCCCACTTCTCGGTGGGCACATTATATACGTCCATATCGTAATATAACCTAACCTAACCCATCTAGACCCTCGCTGGTAATGTTTTACAAAATTCCGGCCGTGTCGGCCCGTACTTTGCCGTGGGGACATTATATATGTCTATATCGTTTTATATCCTAACCTAAGGGAACCTAACATCTCGGATGTAGTATTTTCCAACATTTCTGGCGGGTCGGCGCCTACTTCTCGGTGGGAACATTATATACGTCTATAACGTAATATAACCTAACCTAACCCACCTAGACCCTCGCTGGTAATGTTTCACAGAATCCCGTTCATGTCTTCCCGTACGTCTCGGTGCGTACATTATATACGTCTATAAACTTATATATCCTAACCTAAGGGAACCTAGCTTCTCGGATGTAGTATTTTCCAACATTCCTGGCGGGTCGGCCCCTACTTCTCGGTGGGCACATTATATACGTCTATAACGTAATATAACCTAACCTAACCCACCTAGACCCTCGCTGGTAATGTTTTACAAAATCCCGGTCGTGTCGAACCGTACTTCTCGGTGGGGACATTATATACGTCTATAACGTTATATATGCTAACCTAAGGGAACCTAACATCTCGGATGTAGTATTTTCCAACATTCCTGGCGGGTCGGCCCCTACTTCCCAGTGGGCACATTATATACGTCTATATCGTAATATAACCTAACCTAACCCACCTAGACCCTCGCTGGTAATGTTTTACAAAATCCCGGTCGTGTCGGCCCGTACTTCTCGGTGGGGACATTATTTACGTCTATAACGTTATATATCCTAACCCAAGGGAACCTAACATCTCGGATGTAGTATTTTCCAACATTCCTGGCGGGCCGGCCCCAATTCTCGGTGGGCACATTATATACGTCTATATCGTAATATAACCTAACCTAACCCATCTAGACCCTCGCTGGTAATGTTTTACAAAATTCCGGTCGTGTCGGCCCGTACTTTGCCGTGGGGACATTATATATGTCTATATCGTTTTATATCCTAACCTAAGGGAACCTAACATCTCGGATGTAGTATTTTCCAACATTTCTGGCGGGTCGGCCCCTACTTCTCGGTGGGAATATTATATACGTCTATAACGTAATATAACCTAACCTAACCCATCTAGACCCTCGCTGGTAATGTTTTACAAAATTCCGGTCGTGTCGGCCCGTACTTTGCCATGGGGACATTATATATGTCTATATCGTTTTATATTCTAACCTAAGGGAACCTAACATCTCGGATGTAGTATTTTCCAACATTTCTGGCGGGTGGGCCCCTACTTCTCGGTGGGAACATTATATACGTCTATAACGTAATATAACCTAACCTAACCCACCTAGACCCTCGCTGGTAATGTTTCACAGAATCCCGTTTATGTCTTCCCGTACGTCTCGGTGCGTACATTATATACGTCTATAAATTTATATATCCTAACCTAAGGGAACCTAACATCTCGGATGTAGTATTTTCCAACATTCCTGCCGGGTAGGCCCCGACTTCTCGGGGGACACATTATATACGTCTATATCGTAATATAACCTAACCTAACCCATCTAGACCCTCGCTGGTGATGTTTTACAAAATCCCGGTCGTGTCTGCACGTACTTCTCGGTGGGGACATTATATACGTCTATAACGTTATATATCCTAACCCAAGGGAACCTAACATCTCGGATGTAGTATTTTCCAACATTCCTGGCGGGTCGGCCCCCACTTCTCGGTGGACACATTATATACGTCTATATCGTAATATAACCTAACCTAACCCATCTAGACCCTCGCTGGTGATGTTTTACAAAATCCCGGTCGTGTCTGCACGTACTTCTCGGTGGGGACATTATATACGTATATAACGTTATATATCCTAACCCAAGGGAACCTAACATCTCGGATGTAGTATTTTCCAACATTCCTGGCGGGTCGGCCCCCACTTCTCGGTGGACACATTATATACGTCTATATCGTAATATAACCTAACCTAACCCAACTAGAACCTCGCTGGTAATGTTTTACAAAATCCCGGTCGTGTCGAACCGTACTTCTGGGCGGGGACATTATATACGTCTATAACGTTATATATGCTAACCTAAGGGAACCTAACATCTCGGATGTAGTATTTTCCAACATTCCTGGCGGGTCGGCCCCTACTTCTCGGTGGGCACATTATATACGTCCATATCGTAATATAACCTAACCTAACCCATCTAGACCCTCGCTGGTAATGTTTTACAAAATTCCGGCCGTGTCGGCCCGTACTTTGCCGTGGGGACATTATATATGTCTATATCGTTTTATATCCTAACCTAAGGGAACCTAACATCTCGGATGTAGTATTTTCCAACATTTCTGGCGGGTCGGCGCCTACTTCTCGGTGGGAACATTATATACGTCTATAACGTAATATAACCTAACCTAACCCACCTAGACCCTCGCTGGTAATGTTTCACAGAATCCCGTTCATGTCTTCCCGTACGTCTCGGTGCGTACATTATATACGTCTATAAACTTATATATCCTAACCTAAGGGAACCTAGCTTCTCGGATGTAGTATTTTCCAACATTCCTGGCGGGTCGGCCCCTACTTCTCGGTGGGCACATTATATACGTCTATAACGTAATATAACCTAACCTAACCCACCTAGACCCTCGCTGGTAATGTTTTACAAAATCCCGGTCGTGTCGAACCGTACTTCTCGGTGGGGACATTATATACGTCTATAACGTTATATATGCTAACCTAAGGGAACCTAACATCTCGGATGTAGTATTTTCCAACATTCCTGGCGGGTCGGCCCCTACTTCCCAGTGGGCACATTATATACGTCTATATCGTAATATAACCTAACCTAACCCACCTAGACCCTCGCTGGTAATGTTTTACAAAATCCCGGTCGTGTCGGCCCGTACTTCTCGGTGGGGACATTATTTACGTCTATAACGTTATATATCCTAACCCAAGGGAACCTAACATCTCGGATGTAGTATTTTCCAACATTCCTGGCGGGCCGGCCCCAATTCTCGGTGGGCACATTATATACGTCTATATCGTAATATAACCTAACCTAACCCATCTAGACCCTCGCTGGTAATGTTTTACAAAATTCCGGTCGTGTCGGCCCGTACTTTGCCGTGGGGACATTATATATGTCTATATCGTTTTATATCCTAACCTAAGGGAACCTAACATCTCGGATGTAGTATTTTCCAACATTTCTGGCGGGTCGGCCCCTACTTCTCGGTGGGAACATTATATACGTCTATAACGTAATATAACCTAACCTAACCCATCTAGACCCTCGCTGGTAATGTTTTACAAAATTCCGGTCGTGTCGGCCCGTACTTTGCCATGGGGACATTATATATGTCTATATCGTTTTATATCCTAACCTAAGGGAACCTAACATCTCGGATGTAGTATTTTCCAACATTTCTGGCGGGTGGGCCCCTACTTCTCGGTGGGAACATTATATACGTCTATAACGTAATATAACCTAACCTAACCCACCTAGACCCTCGCTGGTAATGTTTCACAGAATCCCGTTTATGTCTTCCCGTACGTCTCGGTGCGTACATTATATACGTCTATAAATTTATATATCCTAACCTAAGGGAACCTAACATCTCGGATGTAGTATTTTCCAACATTCCTGCCGGGTAGGCCCCGACTTCTCGGGGGACACATTATATACGTCTATATCGTAATATAACCTAACCTAACCCATCTAGACCCTCGCTGGTGATGTTTTACAAAATCCCGGTCGTGTCTGCACGTACTTCTCGGTGGGGACATTATATACGTCTATAACGTTATATATCCTAACCCAAGGGAACCTAACATCTCGGATGTAGTATTTTCCAACATTCCTGGCGGGTCGGCCCCCACTTCTCGGTGGACACATTATATACGTCTATATCGTAATATAACCTAACCTAACCCATCTAGACCCTCGCTGGTGATGTTTTACAAAATCCCGGTCGTGTCTGCACGTACTTCTCGGTGGGGACATTATATACGTATATAACGTTATATATCCTAACCCAAGGGAACCTAACATCTCGGATGTAGTATTTTCCAACATTCCTGGCGGGTCGGCCCCCACTTCTCGGTGGACACATTATATACGTCTATATCGTAATATAACCTAACCTAACCCATCTAGACCCTCGCAGGTAATGTTTTACAAAATTCCGGTCGTGTCGGCCCGTACTTTGCCGTGGGGACATTATATATGTCTATATCGTTTTATATCCTAACCTAAGGGAACCTAACATCTCGGATGTAGTATTTTCCAACATTTCTGGCGGGTCGGCCCCTACTTCTCGGTGGGAACATTATATACGTCTATAACGTAATATAACCTAACCTAACCCATCTAGACCCTCGCTGGTAATGTTTTACAAAATTCCGGTCGTGTCGGCCCGTACTTTGCCGTGGGGACATTATATATGTCTATATCGTTTTATATCCTAACCTAAGGGAACCTAACATCTCGGATGTAGTATTTTCCAACATTTCTGGCGGGTCGGCCCGTACTTCTCGGTGGGAACATTATATACGTCTATAACGTAATATAACCTAACCTAACCCACCTAGACCCTCGCTGGTGATGTTTTACAAAATGCCGGTCGTGTCTGCACGTACTTCTCGGTGGGGACATTATATACGTCTATAACGTTATATATCCTAACCCAAGGGAACCTAACATCTCGGATGTAGTATATTCCAACATTCCTGGCGCGTCGGCCCCCACTTCTCGGTGGACACATTATATACGTCTATATCGTAATATAACCTAACCTAACCCATCTAGACCGTCGCTGGTAATGTTTTACAAAATCCCGGTCGTGTCGGCCCGTACTTCTCGGTGGGGACATTATATACGTCTATAACGTTATATATGCTAACCTAAGGGAACCTAACATCTCGGATGTAGTATTTTCCAACATTCCTGGCGGGTCGGCCCCTACTTCTCAGTGGGCACATTATATACGTCTATATCGTAATATAACCTAAACTAACCCACCTCGACCCTCGCTGGTAATGTTTTACAAAATCTCGGTCGTGTCGGCCCGTACTTTGCCGTGGGGACATTATATACGTCTATAACTTTATATATCCTAACCTGATGGAACCTAACATCACGGATGTAGTATTTTCCAACATTCCTGGCGGGTAGGCCCCCACTTCTCGGGGGACACATTATATACGTCTATATCGTAATATAACCTATCCTAACCCATCTAGACCGTCGCTGGTAATGTTTTACAAAATCCCGGTCGTGTCGACCCGTACTTCTCGGTGGGGACATTATATACGTCTATAACGTTATATATCCTAACCTAAGGGAACCTAACATGTCGGATGTAGTACTTTCCAACATTCCTGGCGGGTCGGTCCCTACTTCTCGATGGGCACATTATATACGTCTATATCGCAATATAACCTAACCTAACCCATCTAGACCCTCGCTGGTAATGTTTTACAAAATCCCGGTCGTGTCGGCCCGTACTTCTCGGTGTGGACATTATATACGTCTATAACGTTATATATCCTAACCTAAGGGAACCTAACATCTCGGATGTAGTATTTTCCAACATTCCTGGCGGGCCAGCCCCTACTTCTCGGTGGGCACATTATATACGTCCATATCGTAATATAACCTAACCTAACCCATCTAGACCCTCGCTGGTAATGTTTTACAAAATTCCGGTCGTGTCGGCCCGTACTTTGCCGTGGGGACATTATATACGTCTATAACTTTATATATCCTAACCTGAGGGAACCTAACATCTCGGATGTGGTATTTTCCAACATTCCTGGCGGGTCGGCCCCCACTTCTCGGTGGACACATTATATACGTCTATATCGTAATATAACCTAACCTAACCCAACTAGAACCTCGCTGGTAATGTTTTACAAAATCCCGGTCGTGTCGAACCGTACTTCTGGGCGGGGACATTATATACGTCTATAACGTTATATATCCTAACCTAAGGGAACCTAACATGTCGGATGTAGTATTTTCCAACATTCCTGGCGGGTCGGCCCCTACTTCTCGGTGGGCACATTATATACGTCCATATCGTAATATAACCTAACCTAACCCATCTAGACCCTCGCTGGTAATGTTTTACAAAATTCCGGCCGTGTCGGCCCGTACTTTGCCGTGGGGACATTATATATGTCTATATCGTTTTATATCCTAACCTAAGGGAACCTAACATCTCGGATGTAGTATTTTCCAACATTTCTGGCGGGTCGGCGCCTACTTCTCGGTGGGAACATTATATACGTCTATAACGTAATATAACCTAACCTAACCCACCTAGACCCTCGCTGGTAATGTTTCACAGAATCCCGTTCATGTCTTCCCGTACGTCTCGGTGCGTACATTATATACGTCTATAAACTTATATATCCTAACCTAAGGGAACCTAGCTTCTCGGATGTAGTATTTTCCAACATTCCTGGCGGGTCGGCCCCTACTTCTCGGTGGGCACATTATATACGTCTATAACGTAATATAACCTAACCTAACGCACCTAGACCCTCGCTGGTAATGTTTGACAGAATCCCGTTTATGTCTTCCCGTACGTCTCGGTGCGTACATTATATACGTCTATAAATTTATATATCCTAACCTAAGGGAACCTAACATCTCGGATGTAGTATTTTCCAACATTCCTGGCGGGTCGGCCCCTACTTCTCGGTGGGCACATTATATACGTCTATATCGTAATATAACCTAACCTAACCCATCTAGACAGTCGCTGGTAATGTTTTACAAAATCCCGGTCGTGTCGAACCGTACTTCTCGGTGGGGACATTATATACGTCTATAACGTTATATATGCTAACCTAAGGGAACCTAACATCTCGGATGTAGTATTTTCCAACATTCCTGGCGGGTCGGCCCCTACTTCCCAGTGGGCACATTATATACGTCTATATCGTAATATAACCTAACCTAACCCACCTAGACCCTCGCTGGTAATGTTTTACAAAATCCCGGTCGTGTCGGCCCGTACTTCTCGGTGGGGACATTATTTACGTCTATAACGTTATATATCCTAACCCAAGGGAACCTAACATCTCGGATGTAGTATTTTCCAACATTCCTGGCGGGTCGGCCCCTACTTCTCGGTGGGCACATTATATACGTCCATATCGTAATATAACCTAACCTAACCCATCTAGACCCTCGCTGGTAATGTTTTACAAAATTCCGGCCGTGTCGGCCCGTACTTTGCCGTGGGGACATTATATATGTCTATATCGTTTTATATCCTAACCTAAGGGAACCTAACATCTCGGATGTAGTATTTTCCAACATTTCTGGCGGGTGGGCGCCTACTTCTCGGTGGGAACATTATATACGTCTATAACGTAATATAACCTAACCTAACCCACCTAGACCCTCGCTGGTAATGTTTCACAGAATCCCGTTCATGTCTTCCCGTACGTCTCGGTGCGTACATTATATACGTCTATAAACTTATATATCCTAACCTAAGGGAACCTAGCTTCTCGGATGTAGTATTTTCCAACATTCCTGGCGGGTCGGCCCCTACTTCTCGGTGGGCACATTATATACGTCTATAACGTAATATAACCTAACCTAACCTACCTAGACCCTCGCTGGTAATGTTTGACAGAATCCCGTTTATGTCTGCCCGTACGTCTCGGTGCGTACATTATATACGTCTATAAATTTATATATCCTAACCTAAGGGAACCTAACATCTCGGATGTAGTATTTTCCAACATTCCTGGCGGGTCGGCCCCTACTTCTCGGTGGGCACATTATATACGTCTATATCGTAATATAACCTAACCTAACCCATCTAGACAGTCGCTGGTAATGTTTTACAAAATCCCGGTCGTGTCGAACTGTACTTCTCGGTGGGGACATTATATACGTCTATAACGTTATATATGCTAACCTAAGGGAACCTAACATCTCGGATGTAGTATTTTCCAACATTCCTGGCGGGTCGGCCCCTACTTCCCAGTGGGCACATTATATACGTCTATATCGTAATATAACCTAACCTAACCCACCTAGACCCTCGCTGGTAATGTTTTACAAAATCCCGGTCGTGTCGGCCCGTACTTCTCGGTGGGGACATTATTTACGTCTATAACGTTATATATCCTAACCCAAGGGAACCTAACATCTCGGATGTAGTATTTTCCAACATTCCTGGCGGGCCGGCCCCAATTCTCGGTGGGCACATTATATACGTCTATATCGTAATATAACCTAACCTAACCCATCTAGACCCTCGCTGGTAATGTTTTACAAAATTCCGGTCGTGTCGGCCCGTACTTTGCCGTGGGGACATTATATATGTCTATATCGTTTTATATCCTAACCTAAGGGAACCTAACATCTCGGATGTAGTATTTTCCAACATTTCTGGCGGGTCGGCCCCTACTTCTCGGTGGGAACATTATATACGTCTATAACGTAATATAACCTAACCTAACCCATCTAGACCCTCGCTGGTAATGTTTTACAAAATTCCGGTCGTGTCGGCCCGTACTTTGCCGTGGGGACATTATATATGTCTATATCGTTTTATATCCTAACCTAAGGGAACCTAACATCTCGGATGTAGTATTTTCCAACATTTCTGGCGGGTGGGCCCCTACTTCTCGGTGGGAACATTATATACGTCTATAACGTAATATAACCTAACCTAACCCACCTAGACCCTCGCTGGTAATGTTTCACAGAATCCCGTTTATGTCTTCCCGTACGTCTCGGTGCGTACATTATATACGTCTATAAATTTATATATCCTAACCTAAGGGAACCTAACATCTCGGATGTAGTATTTTCCAACATTCCTGCCGGGTAGGCCCCGACTTCTCGGGGGACACATTATATACGTCTATATCGTAATATAACCTAACCTAACCCATCTAGACCCTCGCTGGTGATGTTTTACAAAATCCCGGTCGTGTCTGCACGTACTTCTCGGTGGGGACATTATATACGTCTATAACGTTATATATCCTAACCCAAGGGAACCTAACATCTCGGATGTAGTATTTTCCAACATTCCTGGCGGGTCGGCCCCCACTTCTCGGTGGACACATTATATACGTCTATATCGTAATATAACCTAACCTAACCCATCTAGACCCTCGCTGGTGATGTTTTACAAAATCCCGGTCGTGTCTGCACGTACTTCTCGGTGGGGACATTATATACGTCTATAACGTTATATATCCTAACCCAAGGGAACCTAACATCTCGGATGTAGTATTTTCCAACATTCCTGGCGGGTCGGCCCCCACTTCTCGGTGGACACATTATATACGTCTATATCGTAATATAACCTAACCTAACCCATCTAGACCCTCGCTGGTGATGTTTTACAAAATCCCGGTCGTGTCTGCACGTACTTCTCGGTGGGGACATTATATACGTCTATAACGTTATATATCCTAACCCAAGGGAACCTAACATCTCGGATGTAGTATTTTCCAACATTCCTGGCGGGTCGGCCCCCACTTCTCGGTGGACACATTATATACGTCTATATCGTAATATAACCTAACCTAACCCATCTAGAACGTCGCTGGTAATGTTTTACAAAATCCCGGTCGTGTCGACCCGTACTTCTCGGTGGGGACATTATATACGTCTATAACGTTATATATCCTATCCTAAGGGAACCTAACATGTCGGATGTAGTACTTTCCAACATTCCTGGCGGGTCGGTCCCTACTTCTCGATGGGCACATTATATACGTCTATATCGCAATATAACCTAACCTAACCCATCTAGACCGTCGCTGGTAATGTTTTACAAAATCCCGGTCGTGTCGAACCGTACTTCTCGGTGGGGACATTATATACGTCTATAACGTTATATATGCTAACCTAAGGGAACCTAACATCTCGGATGTAGTATTTTCCAACATTCCTGGCGGGTCGGCCCCTACTTCTCAGTGGGCACATTATATACGTCTATATCGTAATATAACCTAACCTAACCTACCTAGACCCTCGCTGGTAATGTTTTACAAAATCCCGGTCGTGTCGGCCCGTACTTTGCCGTGGGGACATTATATACGTCTATAACTTTATATATCCTAACCTGATGGAACCTAACATCTCGGATGTAGTATTTTCCAACATTCCTGGCGGGCCAGCCCCTACTTCTCGGTGGGCACATTATATACGTCCATATCGTAATATAACCTAACCTAACCCATCTAGACCCTCGCTGGTAATGTTTTACAAAATTCCGGTCGTGTCGGCCCGTACTTTGCCGTGGGGACATTATATACGTCTATAAAATTATATATCCTAAACTAAGGGAACCTAACTTCTCGGATGTAGTATTTTCCAACATTCCTGGCTGGTCGGCCCCTACTTCTCGGTGGGCACATTATATACGTCTATATCGTAATATAACCTAACCTAACCCATCTAGACCCTCGCTGGTTATGTTTTACAAAATCCCGGTCGTGTCTGCCCGTACTTCTCGGTGCGGACATTATATATGTCTATATCGTTTTATATCCTAACCTAAGGGAACCTAACATCTCGGATGTAGTATTTTCCAACATTCCTGGCGGGTCGGCCCCTACTTCTCGATGGGCACATTATATACGTCTATATCGCAATATAACCTAACCTAACCCATCTAGACCGTCGCTGGTAATGTTTTACAAAATCCCGGTCGTGTCGAACCGTACTTCTCGGTGGGGACATTATATACGTCTATAACGTTATATATGCTAACCTAAGGGAACCTAACATCTCGGATGTAGTATTTTCCAACATTCCTGGCGGGTCGGCCCCTACTTCTCAGTGGGCACATTATATACGTCTATATCGTAATATAACCTAACCTAACCTACCTAGACCCTCGCTGGTAATGTTTTACAAAATCCCGGTCGTGTCGGCCCGTACTTCTCGGTGGGGACATTATTTACGTCTATAACGTTATATATCCTAACCCAAGGGAACCTAAGATCTCGGATGTAGTATTTTCCAACATTCCTGGCGGGCCGGCCCCTACTTCTCGGTGGGCACATTATATACGTCTATATCGTAATATAACCTAACCTAACCCATCTAGACCCTCGCTAGTGATGTTTTACAAAATCCCGGTCGTGTCGGCCCGTACTTCTCGGTGGGGACATTATATACGTCTATAACGTTATATATCCTAACCCAAGGGAACCTAACATCTCGGATGTAGTATTTTACAACATTCCTGGCGGGTCGGCCCCCACTTCTCGGTGGACACATTATATACGTCTATATCGTAATATAACCTAACCTAACCCATCTGGACCCTCGCTGGTGATGTTTTACAAAATCCCGGTCGTGTCTGCACGTACTTCTCGGTGGGGACATTATATACGTCTATAACGTTATATATCCTAACCCAAGGGAACCTAACATCTCGGATGTAGTATTTTCCAACATTCCTGGCGGGTCGGCCCCCACTTCTCGGTGGACACATTATATACGTCTATATCGTAATATAACCTAACCTAACCCATCTAGACCGTCGCTGGTAATGTTTTACAAAATCCCGGTCGTGTCGACCCGTACTTCTCGGTGGGGACACTATATACGTCTATAACGTTATATATCCTATCCTAAGGGAACCTAACATGTCGGATGTAGTACTTTCCAACATTCCTGGCGGGTCGGTCCCTACTTCTCGATGGGCACATTATATACGTCTATATCGCAATATAACCTAACCTAACCCATCTAGACCGTCGCTGGTAATGTTTTACAAAATCCCGGTCGTGTCGAACCGTACTTCTCGGTGGGGACATTATATACGTCTATAACGTTATATATGCTAACCTAAGGGAACCTAACATCTCGGATGTAGTATTTTCCAACATTCCTGGCGGGTCGGCCCCTACTTCTCAGTGGGCACATTATATACGTCTATATCGTAATATAACCTAACCTAACCTACCTAGACCCTCGCTGGTAATGTTTTACAAAATCCCGGTCGTGTCGGCCCGTACTTTGCCGTGGGGACATTATATACGTCTATAACTTTATATATCCTAACCTGATGGAACCTAACATCTCGGATGTAGTATTTTCCAACATTCCTGGCGGGCCAGCCCCTACTTCTCGGTGGGCACATTATATACGTCCATATCGTAATATAACCTAACCTAACCCATCTAGACCCTCGCTGGTAATGTTTTACAAAATTCCGGTCGTTTCGGCCCGTACTTTGCCGTGGGGACATTATATACGTCTATAAAATTATATATCCTAAACTAAGGGAACCTAACTTCTCGGATGTAGTATTTTCCAACATTCCTGGCTGGTCGGCCCCTACTTCTCGGTGGGCACATTATATACGTCTATATCGTAATATAACCTAACCTAACCCATCTAGACCCTCGCTGGTTATGTTTTACAAAATCCCGGTCGTGTCTGCCCGTACTTCTCGGTGCGGACATTATATATGTCTATATCGTTTTATATCCTAACCTAAGGGAACCTAACATCTCGGATGTAGTATTTTCCAACATTCCTGGCGGGTCGGCCCCTACTTCTCGATGGGCACATTATATACGTCTATATCGCAATATAACCTAACCTAACCCATCTAGACCGTCGCTGGTAATGTTTTACAAAATCCCGGTCGTGTCGAACCGTACTTCTCGGTGGGGACATTATATACGTCTATAACGTTATATATGCTAACCTAAGGGAACCTAACATCTCGGATGTAGTATTTTCCAACATTCCTGGCGGGTCGGCCCCTACTTCTCAGTGGGCACATTATATACGTCTATATCGTAATATAACCTAACCTAACCTACCTAGACCCTCGCTGGTAATGTTTTACAAAATCCCGGTCGTGTCGGCCCGTACTTCTCGGTGGGGACATTATTTACGTCTATAACGTTATATATCCTAACCCAAGGGAACCTAAGATCTCGGATGTAGTATTTTCCAACATTCCTGGCGGGCCGGCCCCTACTTCTCGGTGGGCACATTATATACGTCTATATCGTAATATAACCTAACCTAACCCATCTAGACCCTCGCTAGTGATGTTTTACAAAATCCCGGTCGTGTCGGCCCGTACTTCTCGGTGGGGACATTATATACGTCTATAACGTTATATATCCTAACCCAAGGGAACCTAACATCTCGGATGTAGTATTTTACAACATTCCTGGCGGGTCGGCCCCCACTTCTCGGTGGACACATTATATACGTCTATATCGTAATATAACCTAACCTAACCCATCTAGACTCTCGCTGGTGATGTTTTACAAAATCCCGGTCGTGTCTGCACGTACTTCTCGGTGGGGACATTATATACGTCTATAACGTTATATATCCTAACCCAAGGGAACCTAACATCTCGGATGTAGTATTTTCCAACATTCCTGGCGGGTCGGCCCCCACTTCTCGGTGGACACATTATATACGTCTATATCGTAATATAACCTAACCTAACCCATCTAGACCGTCGCTGGTAATGTTTTACAAAATCCCGGTCGTGTCGACCCGTACTTCTCGGTGGGGACATTATATATGTCTATATCGTTTTATATCCTAACCTAAGGGAACCTAACATCTCGGATGTAGTATTTTCCAACATTTCTGGCGGGTCGGCCCCTACTTCTCGGTGGGAACATTATATACGTCTATAACGTAATATAACCTAACCTAACCCACCTAGACCCTCGCTGGTAATGTTTCACAGAATCCCGCTCATGTCTTCCCGTACGTCTCGGTGCGTACATTATATACGTCTAAAAATTTATATATCCTAACCTAAGGGAACCTAACATCTCGGATGTAGTATTTTCCAACATTCCTGGCGGGTCGGCCCCTACTTCTCGGTGGGCACATTATATACGTCTATATCGTAATATAACCCAACCTAACCCATCTAGACCGTCGCTGGTAATGTTTTACAAAATCCCGGTCGTGTCGACCCGTACTTCTCGGTGGGGACATTATATACGTCTATAACGTTATATATCCTAACCTAAGGGAACCTAACATGTCGGATGTAGTATTTTCCAACATTCCTGGCGGGTCGGCCCCTACTTCTCGATGGGCACATTATATTTGTCTATATCGCAAAATAACCTAACCTAACCCATCTAGAGCCTCGCTGGTAATGTTTTACAAAATCCCGGTCGTGTCGGCCCGTACTTCTCGGTGTGGACATTATATACGTCTATAACGTTATATATCCTAACCCAAGGGAACCTAACATCTCGGATGTAGTACTTTCCAACATTCCTGGCGGGTCGGCCCCTACTTCTCAGTGGGCACATTATATACGTCTATATCGTAATATAACCTAACCTAACCTACCTAGACCCTCGCTGGTAATGTTTTACAAAATCCCGGTCGTGTCGAACCGTACTTCTGGGCGGGGACATTATATACGTCTATAACGTTATATATGCTAACCTAAGGGAACCTAACATCTCGGATGTAGTATTTTCCAACATTCCTGGCGGGTCGGCCCCTACTTCTCGGTGGGCACATTATATACGTCCATATCGTAATATAACCTAACCTAACCCATCTAGACCCTCGCTGGTAATGTTTCACAGAATCCCGTTCATGTCTTCCCGTACGTCTCGGTGCGTACATTATATACGTTTATAAACTTATATATCCTAACCTAAGGGAACCTAGCTTCTCGGATGTAGTATTTTCCAACATTCCTGGCGGGTCGGCCCCTACTTCTCGATGGGCACATTATATACGTCTATATCGCAATATAACCTAACCTAACCCATCTAGACCGTCGCTGGTAATGTTTTACAAAATCCCGGTCGTGTCGAACCGTACTTCTCGGTGGGGACATTATATACGTCTATAACGTTATATATGCTAACCTAAGGGAACCTAACATCTCGGATGTAGTATTTTCCAACATTCCTGGCGGGTCGGCCCCTACTTCTCAGTGGGCACATTATATACGTCTATATCGTAATATAACCTAACCTAACCTACCTAGACCCTCGCTGGTAATGTTTTACAAAATCCCGGTCGTGTCGGCCCGTACTTCTCGGTGGGGACATTATTTACGTCTATAACGTTATATATCCTAACCCAAGGGAACCTAAGATCTCGGATGTAGTATTTTCCAACATTCCTGGCGGGCCGGCCCCTACTTCTCGGTGGGCACATTATATACGTCTATATCGTAATATAACCTAACCTAACCCATCTAGACCCTCGCTAGTGATGTTTTACAAAATCCCGGTCGTGTCGGCCCGTACTTCTCGGTGGGGACATTATATACGTCTATAACGTTATATATCCTAACCCAAGGGAACCTAACATCTCGGATGTAGTATTTTACAACATTCCTGGCGGGTCGGCCCCCACTTCTCGGTGGACACATTATATACGTCTATATCGTAATATAACCTAACCTAACCCATCTAGACCCTCGCTGGTGATGTTTTACAAAATCCCGGTCGTGTCTGCACGTACTTCTCGGTGGGGACATTATATACGTCTATAACGTTATATATCCTAACCCAAGGGAACCTAACATCTCGGATGTAGTATTTTCCAACATTCCTGGCGGGTCGGCCCCCACTTCTCGGTGGACACATTATATACGTCTATATCGTAATATAACCTAACCTAACCCATCTAGACCGTCGCTGGTAATGTTTTACAAAATCCCGGTCGTGTCGACCCGTACTTCTCGGTGGGGACATTATATATGTCTATATCGTTTTATATCCTAACCTAAGGGAACCTAACATCTCGGATGTAGTATTTTCCAACATTTCTGGCGGGTCGGCCCCTACTTCTCGGTGGGAACATTATATACGTCTATAACGTAATATAACCTAACCTAACCCACCTAGACCCTCGCTGGTAATGTTTCACAGAATCCCGCTCATGTCTTCCCGTACGTCTCGGTGCGTACATTATATACGTCTAAAAATTTATATATCCTAACCTAAGGGAACCTAACATCTCGGATGTAGTATTTTCCAACATTCCTGGCGGGTCGGCCCCTACTTCTCGGTGGGCACATTATATACGTCTATATCGTAATATAACCCAACCTAACCCATCTAGACCGTCGCTGGTAATGTTTTACAAAATCCCGGTCGTGTCGACCCGTACTTCTCGGTGGGGACATTATATACGTCTATAACGTTATATATCCTAACCTAAGGGAACCTAACATGTCGGATGTAGTATTTTCCAACATTCCTGGCGGGTCGGCCCCTACTTCTCGATGGGCACATTATATTTGTCTATATCGCAAAATAACCTAACCTAACCCATCTAGACCCTCGCTGGTAATGTTTTACAAAATCCCGGTCGTGTCGGCCCGTACTTCTCGGTGTGGACATTATATACGTCTATAACGTTATATATCCTAACCCAAGGGAACCTAACATCTCGCATGTATTATTTTCCAACGTTCCTGGCGGGCCAGCCCCTACTTCTCGGTGGGCACATTATATACGTCCATATCGTAATATAACCTAACCTAACCCATCTAGACCCTCGCTGGTAATGTTTTACAAAATTCCGGTCGTGTCGGCCCGTACTTTGCCGTGGGGAGATTTTATACGTCTATAACGTTATATATCCTAACCCAAGGGAACCTAACATCTCGGACGTAGTATTTTCCAACATTTCTGGCGGGTCGGGCCCTACTTCTCGGTGGGAACTTTATATACGTCTATAACGTAATATAACCTAACCTAACCCACCTACACCCTCGCTGGTAATGTTTCACTGAATCCCGTTCATGTCTTCCCGTACGTCTCGGAGCGTACATTATATACGTCTATAAATTTATTTATCCTTACCTAAGGGAACCTAACATCTCGGATGTAGTATTTTCCAACATTCCTGGCGGGTCGGCCCCTACTTCTCGGTGGGCATATTATATACGTCTATATCGTAATATAACCTAACCTAACCCATCTAGACCGTCGCTGGTAATGTTTTACAAAATCCCGGTCGTGTCGGCCCGTACTTCTCGGTGTGGACATTATATACGTCTATATCGTTATATATCCTAACCTAAGGGAACCTAACATCTCGGATGTAGTATTTTGCAACATTCCTGGCGGGCCGGCCCCTACTTCTCGGTGGGCACATTATATACGTCCATATCGTAATATAATCTAACCTAACCCATCTAGACCCTCGCTGGTAATGTTTTACAAAATTCCGGTCGTGTCGGCCCGTACTTTGCCGTGGAGACATTATATACGTCTCTAACGTTATATATCCTAACCTAAGGGAACCTAACTTCTCGGATCTAGTATTTTCCAACATTCTTGGCGGTTCGGCCCCTACTTCTCGGTGGGCACATTATATACGTCTATATCGTAACATAACCTAACCTAATCCATCTAGACCCTCGCTGGTAATGTTTTACAAAATCCCGGTCGTGTCGGCCCGTACTTCTCGGTGTGGACATTATATACATCTATAACGTTATATATCCTAACCTAAGGGAACCTAACATCTCGCATGTATTATTTTCCAACGTTCCTGGCGGTCCAGCCCCTACTTCTCGGTGGGCACATTATATACGTCTATATTGTAATATAACCTAACCTAATCCATCTAGACCCTCGCTGGTAATGTTTTACAAAATCCCGGTCGTGTCTGCCCGTACTTCTCGGTGGGGACATTATATACGTCTATAACGTTATATATCCTAACCTAAGGGAACCTAACATGTCGGATGTAGTATTTTCCAACATTCCTGGCGGGTCGGCCCCTACTTCTCGATGGGCACATTATATACGTCTATATCGTAATATAACCTAACCTAACCCATCTAGACCGTCGCTGGTAATGTTTTACAAAATCCCGGTCGTGTCGGCCCGTACTTCTCGGTGTGGACATTATATACGTCTGTAACGTTATATATCCTAACCTAAGGGAACCTAACATCTCGCATGTATTATTTTCCAACGTTCCTGGCGGGCCAGCCCCTACTTCTCGGTGGGCACATTATATACGTCCATATCGTAATATAATCTAACCTAACCCATCTAGACCCACGCTGGTAATGTTTTACAAAATTCCGGTCGTGTCGGCCCGTACTTTGCCGTGGGGACATTTTATACGTCTATAACGTTATATATCCTAACCTAAGGGAACCTAACATCTCGGACGTAGTATTTTCCAACATTTCTGGCGGGTCGGGCCCTACTTCTCGGTGGGAACTTTATATACGTCTATAACGTAATATAACCTAACCTAACCCACCTACACCCTCGCTGGTAATGTTTCACTGAATCCCGTTCATGTCTTCCCGTACGTCTCGGTGCGTACATTATATACGTCTATAAATTTATTTATCCTAACCTAAGGGAACCTAACATCTCGGATGTAGTATTTTCCAACAATCCTGGCGGGTCGGCCCCTACTTCTCGGTGGGCATATTATATACGTCTATATCGTAATATAACCTAACCTAATCCATCTAGACCCTCGCTGGTAATGTTTTACAAAATCCCGGTCGTGTCTGCCCGTACTTCTCGGTGGGGACATTATATACGTCTATAACGTTATATATCCTAACCTAAGGGAACCTAACATGTCGGATGTAGTATTTTCCAACATTCCTGGCGGGCCGGCCCCTACTTCTCGGTGGGCACATTATATACGCCCATATCGTAATATAATCTAACCTAACCCATCTAGACCCTCGCTGGTAATGTTTTACAAAATTCCGGTCGTGTCGGCCCGTACTTTGCCGTGGAGACATTATATACGTCTCTAACGTTATATATCCTAACCCAAGGGAACCTAAGATCTCGGATGTAGTATTTTCCAACATTCCTGGCGGGCCGGCCCCTACTTCTCGGTGGGCACATTATATACGTCTATATCGTAATATAACCTAACCTAACCCATCTAGACCCTCGCTAGTGATGTTTTACAAAATCCCGGTCGTGTCGGCCCGTACTTCTCGGTGGGGACATTATATACGTCTATAACGTTATATATCCTAACCCAAGGGAACCTAACATCTCGGATGTAGTATTTTACAACATTCCTGGCAGGTCGGCCCCTACTTCTCGGTGGGCACATTATATACGTCTATATCGTAATATAACCTAACCTAATCCATCTAGACCCTCGCTGGTAATGTTTTACAAAATCCCGGTCGTGTCTGCCCGTACTTCTCGGTGGGGACATTATATACGTCTATAACGTTGTATATCCTAACCTAAGGGAACCTAACATGTCGGATGTAGTATTTTCCAACATTCCTGGCGGGTCGGCCCCTACTTCTCGATGGGCACATTATATATGTCTATATCGCAATATAACCTAACCAAACCCATCTAGACCCTCGCTGGTAATGTTTTACAAAATCCCGGTCGTGTCGGACCGTACTTTGCCGTGGGGACATTATATATGTCTATATCGTTTTATATCCTAACCTAAGGGAACCTAACATCTCGGATGTAGCATTTTCCAACATTTCTGGCGGGTCGGCCCCTACTTCTCGGTGGGAACATTATATACGTCTATAACGTAATATAACCTAACCTAATCCATGTAGACCCTCGCTGGTAATGTTTTACAGAATCCCGGTCGTGTCTGCCCGTACTTCTCGGTGGGGACATTATATACGTCTATATCGTTATATATCCTAACCCAAGGGAACCTAACATCTCGGATGTAGTATTTTCCAACATTCCTGGCGGGTCGGCCCCCACTTCTCGGTGGACACATTATATACGTCTATATCGTAATATAACCTAACCTAACCCATCTAGACCCTCGCTGGTGATGTTTTACAAAATCCCGGTCGTGTCTGCACGTACTTCTCGGTGGGGACATTATATACGTCTATAACGTTATATATCCTATCCTAAGGGAACCTAACATGTCGGATGTAGTACTTTCCAACATTCCTGGCGGGTCGGTCCCTACTTCTCGATGGGCACATTATATACGTCTATATCGCAATATAACCTAACCTAACCCATCTAGACCGTCGCTGGTAATGTTTTACAAAATCCCGGTCGTGTCGAACCGTACTTCTCGGTGGGGACATTATATACGTCTATAACGTTATATATGCTAACCTAAGGGAACCTAACATCTCGGATGTAGTATTTTCCAACATTCCTGGCGGGTCGGCCCCTACTTCTCAGTGGGCACATTATATACGTCTATATCGTAATATAACCTAACCTAACCTACCTAGACCCTCGCTGGTAATGTTTTACAAAATCCCGGTCGTGTCGGCCCGTACTTTGCCGTGGGGACATTATATACGTCTATAACTTTATATATCCTAACCTGATGGAACCTAACATCTCGGATGTAGTATTTTCCAACATTCCTGGCGGGCCAGCCCCTACTTCTCGGTGGGCACATTATATACGTCCATATCGTAATATAACCTAACCTAACCCATCTAGACCCTCGCTGGTAATGTTTTACAAAATTCCGGTCGTGTCGGCCCGTACTTTGCCGTGGGGACATTATATACGTCTATAAAATTATATATCCTAAACTAAGGGAACCTAACTTCTCGGATGTAGTATTTTCCAACATTCCTGGCTGGTCGGCCCCTACTTCTCGGTGGGCACATTATATACGTCTATATCGTAATATAACCTAACCTAACCCATCTAGACCCTCGCTGGTTATGTTTTACAAAATCCCGGTCGTGTCTGCCCGTACTTCTCGGTGCGGACATTATATATGTCTATATCGTTTTATATCCTAACCTAAGGGAACCTAACATCTCGGATGTAGTATTTTCCAACATTCCTGGCGGGTCGGCCCCTACTTCTCGATGGGCACATTATATACGTCTATATCGCAATATAACCTAACCTAACCCATCTAGACCGTCGCTGGTAATGTTTTACAAAATCCCGGTCGTGTCGAACCGTACTTCTCGGTGGGGACATTATATACGTCTATAACGTTATATATGCTAACCTAAGGGAACCTAACATCTCGGATGTAGTATTTTCCAACATTCCTGGCGGGTCGGCCCCTACTTCTCAGTGGGCACATTATATACGTCTATATCGTAATATAACCTAACCTAACCTACCTAGACCCTCGCTGGTAATGTTTTCCAAAATCCCGGTCGTGTCGGCCCGTACTTCTCGGTGGGGACATTATTTACGTCTATAACGTTATATATCCTAACCCAAGGGAACCTAAGATCTCGGATGTAGTATTTTCCAACATTCCTGGCGGGCCGGCCCCTACTTCTCGGTGGGCACATTATATACGTCTATATCGTAATATAACCTAACCTAACCCATCTAGACCCTCGCTAGTGATGTTTTACAAAATCCCGGTCGTGTCGGCCCGTACTTCTCGGTGGGGACATTATATACGTCTATAACGTTATATATCCTAACCCAAGGGAACCTAACATCTCGGATGTAGTATTTTACAACATTCCTGGCGGGTCGGCCCCCACTTCTCGGTGGACACATTATATACGTCTATATCGTAATATAACCTAACCTAACCCATCTAGACCCTCGCTGGTGATGTTTTACAAAATCCCGGTCGTGTCTGCACGTACTTCTCGGTGGGGACATTATATACGTCTATAACGTTATATATCCTAACCCAAGGGAACCTAACATCTCGGATGTAGTATTTTCCAACATTCCTGGCGGGTCGGCCCCCACTTCTCGGTGGACACATTATATACGTCTATATCGTAATATAACCTAACCTAACCCATCTAGACCGTCGCTGGTAATGTTTTACAAAATCCCGGTCGTGTCGACCCGTACTTCTCGGTGGGGACATTATATATGTCTATATCGTTTTATATCCTAACCTAAGGGAACCTAACATCTCGGATGTAGTATTTTCCAACATTTCTGGCGGGTCGGCCCCTACTACTCGGTGGGAACATTATATACGTCTATAACGTAATATAACCTAACCTAACCCACCTAGACCCTCGCTGGTAATGTTTCACAGAATCCCGCTCATGTCTTCCCGTACGTCTCGGTGCGTACATTATATACGTCTAAAAATTTATATATCCTAACCTAAGGGAACCTAACATCTCGGATGTAGTATTTTCCAACATTCCTGGCGGGTCGGCCCCTACTTCTCGGTGGGCACATTATATACGTCTATATCGTAATATAACCCAACCTAACCCATCTAGACCGTCGCTGGTAATGTTTTACAAAATCCCGGTCGTGTCGACCCGTACTTCTCGGTGGGGACATTATATACGTCTATAACGTTATATATCCTAACCTAACGGAACCTAACATGTCGGATGTAGTATTTTCCAACATTCCTGGCGGGTCGGCCCCTACTTCTCGATGGGCACATTATATTTGTCTATATCGCAAAATAACCTAACCTAACCCATCTAGACCCTCGCTGGTAATGTTTTACAAAATCCCGGTCGTGTCGGCCCGTACTTCTCGGTGTGGACATTATATACGTCTATAACGTTATATATAATAACCTAAGGGAACCTAACATCTCGCATGTATTATTTTCCAACGTTCCTGGCGGGCCAGCCCCTACTTCTCGGTGGGCACATTATATACGTCCATATCGTAATATAACCTAACCTAACCCATCTAGACCCTCGCTGGTAATGTTTTACAAAATTCCGGTCGTGTCGGCCCGTACTTTGCCGTGGGGAGATTTTATACGTCTATAACGTTATATATCCTAACCCAAGGGAACCTAACATCTCGGACGTAGTATTTTCCAACATTTCTGGCGGGTCGGGCCCTACTTCTCGGTGGGAACTTTATATACGTCTATAACGTAATATAACCTAACCTAACCCACCTACACCCTCGCTGGTAATGTTTCACTGAATCCCGTTCATGTCTTCCCGTACGTCTCGGAGCGTACATTATATACGTCTATAAATTTATTTATCCTTACCTAAGGGAACCTAACATCTCGGATGTAGTATTTTCCAACATTCCTGGCGGGTCGGCCCCTACTTCTCGGTGGGCATATTATATACGTCTATATCGTAATATAACCTAACCTAACCCATCTAGACCGTCGCTGGTAATGTTTTACAAAATCGCGGTCGTGTCGGCCCGTACTTCTCGGTGTGGACATTATATACGTCTATATCGTTATATATCCTAACCTAAGGGAACCTAACATCTCGGATGTAGTATTTTGCAACATTCCTGGCGGGCCGGCCCCTACTTCTCGGTGGGCACATTATATACGTCCATATCGTAATATAATCTAACCTAACCCATCTAGACCCTCGCTGGTAATGTTTTACAAAATTCCGGTCGTGTCGGCCCGTACTTTGCCGTGGAGACATTATATACGTCTCTAACGTTATATATCCTAACCTAAGGGAACCTAACTTCTCGGATCTAGTATTTTCCAACATTCTTGGCGGTTCGGCCCCTACTTCTCGGTGGGCACATTATATACGTCTATATCGTAATATAACCTAACCTAATCCATCTAGACCCTCGCTGGTAATGTTTTACAGAATCCCGGTCGTGTCTGCCCGTACTTCTCGGTGGGGACATTATATACGTCTATATCGTTATATATCCTAACCTAAGGGAACCTAACATCTCGGATGTAGTATTTTCCAACATTCCTGGCGGGCCGGCCCCTACTTCTCGGTGGGCACATTATATACGTCCATATCGTAATATAATCTAACCTAACCCATCTAGACCCTCGCTGGTAATGTTTTACAAAATACCGGTCGTGTCGGCCTGTACTTTGCCGTGGGGACATTATATACGTCTATAACGTTATATATCCTAACCTAAGGGAACCTAACTTCTCGGATGTAGTATTTTCCAACATTCCTGGCGGGTCGACCCCTACTTCTCGGTGGGCAAATTATATACGTCTATATCGTAATATAACCTAACCTAATCCATCTAGACCCTCGCTGGTAATGTTTTACAAAATCCCGGTCGTGTCTGCCCGTACTTCTCGGTGGGGACATTATATACGTCTATAACGTTATATATCCTAACCTAAGGGAACCTAACATGTCGGATGTAGTATTTTCCAACATTCCTGGCGGGTCGGCCCCTACTTCTCGATGGGCACATTATATATGTCTATATCGCAATATAACCTAACCTAACCCATCTAGACCCTCGCTGGTAATGTTTTACAAAATCCCGGTCGTGTCTGCCCGTACTTCTCGGTGTGGACATTATATACGTCTGTAACGTTATATATCCTAATCTAAGGGAACCTAACATCTCGCATGTATTATTTTCCAACGTTCCTGGCGGGCCAGCCCCTACTTCTCGGTGGGCACATTATATACGTCCATATCGTAATATAATCTAACCTAACCCATCTAGACCCTCGCTGGTAATGTTTTACAAAATTCC
This sequence comes from Xylocopa violacea, assembly GCA_963969225.1. Lineage (NCBI taxonomy): Eukaryota > Metazoa > Arthropoda > Insecta > Hymenoptera > Apidae > Xylocopa > Xylocopa violacea. The sequence continues at coordinate 2,046,241 of CAXAJV010000481.1, forward strand.
GGTCGTTTCGGCCCGTACATTGCCGTGGGGACATTATATACGTCTATAACGTTATATATCCTAACCTAAGGGAACCTAACTTCTCGGATGTAGTATTTTCCAACATTTCTGGCGGGTCGGCCCCTACTTTTCGGTGGGAACATTATATACGTCTATAACGTAATATAACCTAACCTAACCCACCTAGACCCTCGCTGGTAATGTTTCACAGAATCCCGCTCATGTCTTCCCGTACGTCTCGGTGCGTACATTATATACGTCTATAAACTTATATATCCTAACCTCAGGGAACCTAACATCTCGGATGTAGTATTTTCCAACATTTCTGGCGGGTCGGCCCCTACTTCTCGGTGGGAACATTATATACGTCTATAACGTAATATAACCTAACCTAACCCACCTAGACCCTCGCTGGTAATGTTTCACAGAATCCCGCTCATGTCTTCCCGTACGTCTCGGTGCGTACATTATATACGTCTAAAAATTTATATATCCTAACCTAAGGGAACCTAACATCTCGGATGTAGTATTTTCCAACATTCCTGGCGGGCCAGCCCCTACTTCTCGGTGGGCACATTATATACGTCCATATCGTAATATAACCTAACCTAACCCACCTAGACCCTCGCTGGTAATGTTTCACAGAATCCCGTTCATGTCTTCCCGTACGTCCCGGTGCGTACATTATATACGTCTATAAACTTATATATCCTAACCTAAGGGAACCTAACATCTCGGATGTAGTATTTTCCAACATTCCTGGCAGGTCGGCCCATACTTCTCGGTGGGCACATTATATACGTCTATATCGTAATATAACCTAACCTAACCCATCCAGACCGTCGCTGGTAATGTTTTACAAAACCCCGGTCGTGTCTCCCCGTACTTCTCGGTGTGGACATTATATACGTCTATATCGTTATATATCCTAACCTAAGGGAACCTAACATCTCGGATGTAGTATTTTCCAACATTCCTGGCGGGCCGGCCCCTACTTCTCGGTGGGCACATTATATACATCCATATCGTAATATAATCTAACCTAACCCATCTAGAGCCTCGCTGCTAATGTTTTACAAAATTCCGGTCGTGTCGGCCCGTACTTTGCCGTGGGGACATTATATACGTCTCTAACGTTATATATCCTAACCTAAGGGAACCTAACATCTCGGATGTAGTATTTTCCAACATTCCTGGCGGGTCGGCCCCTACTTCTCGGTGGGCACATTATATACGTCTATATCGTAATATAACCTAACCTAACCCATCTAGACCGTCGCTGGTAATGTTTTACAAAATCCCGGTCGTGTCGGCCCGTACTTCTCGGTGTGGACATTATATACGTCTATATCGTTAAATATCCTAACCTAAGGGAACCTAACATCTCGGATGTAGTATTTTCCAACATTCCTGGCGGGCCAGGCCCTACATCTCGGTGGGCACATTGTATACGTCCATATCGTAATATAACCTAACCTAACCCACCTAGACCCTCGCTGGTAATGTTTTACAAAATCCCGGTCGTGTCGGGCCGTACTTCTCGGTGTGGACATTATATACGTCTATATCGTTATATATCCTAACCTAAGGGAACCTAACATCTCGGATGTAGTATTTTCCAACATTCCTGGCGGGTCGGCCCCTACTTCTCGGTGGGCACATTATATACGTCTATATCGTAATATAACCCAACCTAACCCATATAGACCGTCGCTGGTAATGTTTTACAAAATCCAGGTCGTGTCGACCCGTACTTCTCGGTGGGGACATTATATACGTCTATAACGTTATATATCCTAACCTAAGGGAACCAAACATCTCGGATGTAGTATTTTCCAACATTCCTGGCGGGCCGGCCCCTACTTCTCGGTGGGCACATTATATACGTCCATATCGTAATATAATCTAACCTAACCCATCTAGACCCTCGCTGGTAATGTTTTACAAAATTCCGGTCGTGTCGGCCCGTACTTTGCCGTGGGGACATTATATACGTCTCTAACGTTATATATCCTAACCTAAGGGAACCTAACATCTCGGATGTAGTATTTTCCAACATTCCTGGCGGGTCGGCCCCTACTTCTCGGTGGGCACATTATATACGTCTATATCGTAATATAACCCAACCTAACCCATCTAGACCGTCGCTGGTAATGTTTTACAAAATCCAGGTCGTGTCGACCCGTACTTCTCGGTGGGGACATTATATACGTCTATAACGTTATATATCCTAACCTAAGGGAACCTAACTTCTCGGATGTAGTATTTTCCAACATTCCTGGCGGGCCAGGCCCTACATCTCGGTGGGCACATTGTATACGCCCATATCGTAATATAACCTAACCTAACCCACCTATACCCTCGCTGGTAATGTTTTACAAAATCCCGGTCGTGTCGGGCCGTACTTCTCGGTGTGGACATTATATACGTCTATATCGTTATATATCCTAACCTAAGGGAACCTAACATCTCGGATGTAGTATTTTCCAACATTCCTGGCGGGCCGGCCCCTACTTCTCGGTGGGCACATTATATACGTCCATATCGTAATATAATCTAACCTAACCCATCTAGACCCTCGCTGGTAATGTTTTACAAAATTACGGTCTTGTCGGGTCGTACTTTGCCGTGGGGACATTATATACGTCTATAACGTTATATATCCTAACCTAAGGGAACCTAACATCTCGGATGTAGTATTTTCCAACATTCCTGGCGGGCCGGCCCCTACTTCTCGGTGGGCACATCATATATGTCCATATCGTAATATAACCTAACCTAACCCACCTAGACCCTCGCTGGTAATGTTTTACAAAATCCCGGTCGTGTCGGGCCGTACTTCTCGGTGTGGACATTATATACGTCTATATCGTTATATATCCTAACCTAAGGGAACCTAACATCTCGGATGTAGTATTTTCCAACATTCCTGGCGGGCCGGCCCCTACTTCTCGGTGGGCACATTATATACGTCCATATCGTAATATAATCTAACCTAACCCATCTAGACCCTCGCTGGTAATGTTTTACAAAATTCCGGTCTTGTCGGCCCGTACTTTGCCGTGGGGACATTATATACGTTTCTAACGTTATATATCCTAACCTAAGGGAACCTAACATCTCGGATGTAGTATTTTCCAACATTCCTGGCGGGTCGGCCCCTACTTCTCGATGGGCACATTATATACGTCTATATCGTAATATGACTCAACCTAACCCATCTAGACCGTCGCTGGTAATGTTTTACAAAATCCCGGTCGTGTCGACCCGTACTTCTCGGTGGGGACATTATATACGTCTATAACGTTATATATCCTAACCTAAGGGAACCTAACATGTCGGATGTAGTATTTTCCAACATTCCTGGCGGGTCGGCCCCTACTTCTCGATAGGCACATTATATATGTCTATATCGCAATATAACCTAACCTAACCCGTCTAGAACCTCGCTGGTAATGTTTTACAAAATCACGGTCGTGTCGGCCCGTACTTCTCGGTGTGGACATTATATACGTCTGTAACGTTATATATCCTAACCTAAGGGAACCTAACATCTCGCATGTATTATTTTCCAACGTTCCTGGCGGGCCAGCCCCTACTTCTCGGTGGGCACATTATATACGTCCATATCGTAATATAATCTAACCTAACCCATCTAGACCCTCGCTGGTAATGTTTTACAAAATTCCAGTCGTGTCGGCACGTACTTTGCCGTGGGGACATTATATACGTCTATAACGTTATATATCCTAACCTAAGGGAACCTAACATCTCGGATGTAGTATTTTCCAACATTCCTGGCGGGCCGGCCCCTACTTCTCGGTGGGCACATTATATATGTCCATATCGTAATATAATCTAACCTAACCCATCTAGACCCTCGCTGGTAATGTTTTACAAAATTCCGGTCGTGTCGGCCCGTACTTTGCCGTGGGGACATTATATACGTCGCTAACGTTATATATCCTAACCTAAGGGAACCTAACATCTCGGATGTAGTATTTTCCAACATTCCTGGCGGGTCGGCCCCTACTTCTCGGTGGGCACATTATATACGTCTACATCGTAATATAACCTAACCTAACCCATCCAGACCGTCGCTGGTAATGTTTTACAAAATCCCGGTCGTGTCGGCCAGTACTTCTCGGTGTGGACATTATATACGTCTATATCGTTATATATCCTAACCTAAGGGAACCAAACATCTCGGATGTAGTATTTTCCAACATTCCTGGCGGGCCGGCCCCTACTTCTCGGTGGGCACATTATATACGTCCATATCGTAATATAATCTAACCTAACCCATCTAGACCCTCGCTGGTAATGTTTTACAAAATTCCGGTCGTGTCGGCCCGTACTTTGCCGTGGGGACATTATATACGTCTCTAACGTTATATATCCTAACCTATGGGAACCTAACATCTCGGATGTAGTATTTCCAACATTCCTGGCGGGTCGGCCCCTACTTCTAGGTGGGCACATTATATACGTCTATATCGTAATATAACCCAACCTAACCCATCGAGACCGTCGCTGGTAATGTTTTACAAAATCCCGGTCGTGTCGGCCCGTACTTTGCCGTGGGGACATTATATACGTCGCTAACGTTATATATCCTAACCTAAGGGAACCTAACATCTCGGATGTAGTATTTTCCAACATTCCTGGCGGGTCGGCCCCTACTTCTCGGTGGGCACATTATATACGTCTATATCGCAATATAACCTAACCTAACCCATCTAGAACCTCGCTGGTAATGTTTTACAAAATCCCGGTCGTGTCGGCCCGTACTTCTCGGTGTGGACATTATATACGTCTGTAAAGTTATATATCCTAACCTAAGGGAACCTAACATCTCGCATGTATTATTTTGCAACGTTCCTGGCGGGCCAGCCCCTACTTCTCGGTGTGCACATTATATACGTCCATATCGTAATACAATCTAACCTAACCCATCTAGACCCTCGCTGGTAATGTTTTACAAAATTCCGGTCGTGTCGGCCCGTACTTTGCCGTGGGGAAATTATATACGTCTCTAACGTTAAATATCCTAACCTAAGGGAACCTAACATCTCGGATGTAGTATTTTCCAACATTCCTGGCGGGTCGGCCCCTACTTCTCGGTGGGCACATTATATACGTCTATATCGTAATATAACCTAACCTAATCCATCTAGACCCTCGCTGGTAATGTTTTACAAAATTCCGGTCGTGTCGGCCCGTACTTTGCCGTGGGGACATTATATACGTCTCTAACGTTATATATCCTAACCTAAGGGAACCTAACATCTCGGATGTAGTATTTTCCAACATTCCTGGCGGGTCGGCGGCCCCTACTTCTCGGTGGGCACATTATATACGTCTATATCGTAATATAACCTAACCTAACCCATCTAGACCGTCGCTGGTAATGTTTTACAAAATCCCGGTCGTGTCGGCCCGTACTTCTCGGTGTGGACATTATATACGTCTATATCGTTATATATCCTAACCTAAGGGAACCTAACATCTCGGATGTAGTATTTTCCAACATTCCTGGCGGGCCGGCCCCTACTTCTCGGTGGGCACATTATATACGTCCATATCGTAATATAATCTAACCTAACCCATCTAGACCCTCGCTGGTAATGTTTTACAAAGTTTCGGTCGTGTCGGCCCGTACTTTGCCGTGGGGACATTATATACGTCTCTAACGTTATATATCCTAACCTAAGGGAACCTAACATCTCGGATGTAGTATTTTCCAACATTCCTGGCGGGTCGGCCCCTACTTCTCGGTGGGCACATTATATACGTCTATATCGTAATATAACCTAACCTAACCCATCTAGACCGTCGCTGGTAATGTTTTACAAAATTCCGGTCGTGTCGGCCCGTACTTCTCGGTGTGGACATTATATACGTCTATATCGTTAAATATCCTAACCTAAGGGAACCTAACATCTCGGATGTAGTATTTTCCAACATTCCTGGCGGGCCGGCCCCTACTTCTCGGTGGGCACATTAAATACGTCCATATCGTAATATAATCTAACCTAACCCATCTAGACCCTCGCTGGTAATGTTTTACAAAATTCCGGTCGTGTCGGCCCGTACTTTGCCGTGGGGACATTATATACGTCTCTAACGTTAAATATCCTAACCTAAGGGAACCTAACATCTCGGATGTAGTATTTTCCAACATTCCTGGCGGGCCGGCCCCTACTTCTCGGTGGGCACATTATATACGTCCATATCGTAATATAATCTAACCTAACCCATCTAGACCCTCGCTGGTAATGTTTTACAAAGTTCCGGTCGTGTCGGCCCGTACTTTGCCGTGGGGACATTATATACGTCGCTAACGTTATATATCCTAACCTAAGGGAACCTAACATCTCGGATGTAGTATTTTCCAACATTCCTGGCGGGTCGGCCCCTACTTCTCGGTGGGCACATTATATACGTCTATATCGTAATATAACCTAACCTAACCCATCCAGACCGTCGCTGGTAATGTTTTACAAAATCCCGGTCGTGTCGGCCCGTACTTCTCGGTGTGGACATTATATACGTCTATATCGTTATATATCCTAACCTAAGGGAACCAAACATCTCGGATGTAGTATTTTCCAACATTCCTGGCGGGCCGGCCCCTACTTCTCGGTGGGCACATTATATACGTCCATATCGTAATATAATCTAACCTAACCCATCTAGACCCTCGCTTTTAATGTTTTACAAAATTCCGGTCGTGTCGGCCCGTACTTTGCCGTGGGGACATTATATACGTCTCTAAAGTTATATATCCTAACCTAAGGGAACCTAACATCTCCGATGTAGTATTTTCCAACATTCCTGGCGGGTCGGCCCCTACTTCTCGGTGGGCACATTATATACGTCTATATCGTAATATAACCTAACCTAACCCATCTAGACCGTCGCTGGTAATGTTTTACAAAATTCCGGTCGTGTCGGCCCGTACTTCTCGGTGTGGACATTATATACGTCTATATCGTTAAATATCCTAACCTAAGGCAACCTAACTTCTCGGATGTAGTATTTTCCAACATTCCTGGCGGGCCGGCCCCTACTTCTCGGTGGGCACATTATATACGTCCATATCGTAATATAATCTAACCTAACCCATCTAGACCCTCGCTGGTAATGTTTTACAAAATTCCGGTCGTGTCGGCCCGTACTTTGCCGTGGGGACATTATATACGTCTCTAACGTTATATATCCTAACCTAAGGGAACATAACATCTCGGATGTAGTATTTTCCAACATTCCTGGCGGGTCGGCCCCTACTTCTCGGTGGGCACATTATATACGTCTATATCGTAATATAACCTAACCTAACCCATCTAGACCGTCGCTGGTAATGTTTTACAAAATCCCGGTCGTGTCGGCCCGTACTTCTCGGTGTGGACATTATATACGTCTATATCGTTATATATCCTAACCTAAGGGAACCTAACATCTCGGATGTAGTATTTTCCAACATTCCTGGCGGGCCGGCCCCTACTTCTCGGTGGGCACATTATATACGTCCATATCGTAATATAATCTAACCTAACCCATCTAGACCCTCGCTGGTAATGTTTTACAAAGTTCCGGTCGTGTCGGCCCGTACTTTGCCGTGGGGACATTATATACGTCTCTAACGTTATATATCCTAACCTAAGGGAACCTAACATCTCGGATGTAGTATTTTCCAACATTCCTGGCGGGTCGGCCCCTACTTCTCGGTGGGCACATTATATACGTCTATATCGTAATATAACCTAACCTAACCCATCTAGACCGTCGCTGGTAATGTTTTACAAAATTCCGGTCGTGTCGGCCCGTACTTCTCGGTGTGGACATTATATACGTCTTTATCGTTAAATATCCTAACCTAAGGGAACCTAACATCTCGGATGTAGTATTTTCCAACATTCCTGGCGGGCCGGCCCCTACTTCTCGGTGGGCACATTAAATACGTCCATATCGTAATATAATCTAACCTAACCCATCTAGACCCTCGCTGGTAATGTTTTACCAAATTGCGGTCGTGTCGGCCCGTACTTTGCCGTGGGGACATTATATACGTCTCTAACGTTAAATATCCTAACCTAAGGGAACCTAACATCTCGGATGTAGTATTTTCCAACATTCTTGGCGGGCCGGCCCCTACTTCTCGGTGGGCACATTATATACGTCCATATCGTAATATAATCTAACCTAACCCATCTAGACCCTCGCTGGTAATGTTTTACAAAGTTCCGGTCGTGTCGGCCCGTACTTTGCCGTGGGGACATTATATACGTCGCTAACGTTATATATCCTAACCTAAGGGAACCTAACATCTCGGATGTAGTATTTTCCAACATTCCTGGCGGGTCGGCCCCTACTTCTCGGTGGGCACATTATATACGTCTATATCGTAATATAACCTAACCTAATCCATCTAGACCCTCGCTGGTAATGTTTTACAAAATCCCGGTCGTGTCGGCCCGTACTTCTCGGTGGGGACATTATATACGTCTATAACGTTATATATCCTAACCTAAGGGAACCTAATATGTCGGATGTAGTATTTTCCAACATTCCTGGCGGGTCGGCCCCTACTTCTCGATGGGCACATTATACATGTCTATATCGCAATATAACCTAACCTAACCCATCTAGACCCTCGCTGGTAATGTTTTACAAAATCCCGGTCGTGTCGGGCCGTACTTCTCGGTGTGGACATTATATACGTCTATATCGTTATATATCCTAACCTAAGGGAACCTAACATCTCGGATGTAGTATTTTCCAACATTCCTGGCGGGCCGGCCCCTACTTCTCGGTGGGCACATTATATACGTCCATATCGTAATATAATCTAACCTAACCCATCTAGACCCTCGCTGGTAATGTTTTACAAAATTCCGGTCTTGTCGGCCCGTACTTTGCCGTGGGGACATTATATACGTTTCTAACGTTATATATCCTAACCTAAGGGAACCTAACATCTCGGATGTAGTATTTTCCAACATTCCTGGCGGGTCGGCCCCTACTTCTCGGTGGGCACATTATATACGTCTATATCGTAATATGACTCAACCTAACCCATCTAGACCGTCGCTGGTAATGTTTTACAAAATCCCGGTCGTGTCGACCCGTACTTCTCGGTGGGGACATTATATACGTCTATAACGTTATATATCCTAACCTAAGGGAACCTAACATGTCGGATGTAGTATTTTCCAACATTCCTGGCGGGTCGGCCCCTACTTCTCGATAGGCACATTATATATGTCTATATCGCAATATAACCTAACCTAACCCGTCTAGAACCTCGCTGGTAATGTTTTACAAAATCACGGTCGTGTCGGCCCGTACTTCTCGGTGTGGACATTATATACGTCTGTAACGTTATATATCCTAACCTAAGGGAACCTAACATCTCGCATGTATTATTTTCCAACGTTCCTGGCGGGCCAGCCCCTACTTCTCGGTGGGCACATTATATACGTCCATATCGTAATATAATCTAACCTAACCCATCTAGACCCTCGCTGGTAATGTTTTACAAAGTTCCAGTCGTGTCGGCACGTACTTTGCCGTGGGGACATTATATACGTCTATAACGTTATATATCCTAACCTAAGGGAACCTAACATCTCGGATGTAGTATTTTCCAACATTCCTGGCGGGCCGGCCCCTACTTCTCGGTGGGCACATTATATATGTCCATATCGTAATATAATCTAACCTAACCCATCTAGACCCTCGCTGGTAATGTTTTACAAAATTCCGGTCGTGTCGGCCCGTACTTTGCCGTGGGGACATTATATACGTCGCTAACGTTATATATCCTAACCTAAGGGAACCTAACATCTCGGATGTAGTATTTTCCAACATTCCTGGCGGGTCGGCCCCTACTTCTCGGTGGGCACATTATATACGTCTACATCGTAATATAACCTAACCTAACCCATCCAGACCGTCGCTGGTAATGTTTTACAAAATCCCGGTCGTGTCGGCCAGTACTTCTCGGTGTGGACATTATATACGTCTATATCGTTATATATCCTAACCTAAGGGAACCAAACATCTCGGATGTAGTATTTTCCAACATTCCTGGCGGGCCGGCCCCTACTTCTCGGTGGGCACATTATATACGTCCATATCGTAATATAATCTAACCTAACCCATCTAGACCCTCGCTGGTAATGTTTTACAAAATTCCGGTCGTGTCGGCCCGTACTTTGCCGTGGGGACATTATATACGTCTCTAACGTTATATATCCTAACCTATGGGAACCTAACATCTCGGATGTAGTATTTCCAACATTCCTGGCGGGTCGGCCCCTACTTCTAGGTGGGCACATTATATACGTCTATATCGTAATATAACCCAACCTAACCCATCGAGACCGTCGCTGGTAATGTTTTACAAAATCCCGGTCGTGTCGGCCCGTACTTTGCCGTGGGGACATTATATACGTCGCTAACGTTATATATCCTAACCTAAGGGAACCTAACATCTCGGATGTAGTATTTTCCAACATTCCTGGCGGGTCGGCCCCTACTTCTCGGTGGGCACATTATATACGTCTATATCGCAATATAACCTAACCTAACCCATCTAGAACCTCGCTGGTAATGTTTTACAAAATCCCGGTCGTGTCGGCCCGTACTTCTCGGTGTGGACATTATATACGTCTGTAAAGTTATATATCCTAACCTAAGGGAACCTAACATCTCGCATGTATTATTTTGCAACGTTCCTGGCGGGCCAGCCCCTACTTCTCGGTGGGCACATTATATACGTCCATATCGTAATACAATCTAACCTAACCCATCTAGACCCTCGCTGGTAATGTTTTACAAAATTCCGGTCGTGTCGGCCCGTACTTTGCCGTGGGGAAATTATATACGTCTCTAACGTTAAATATCCTAACCTAAGGGAACCTAACATCTCGGATGTAGTATTTTCCAACATTCCTGGCGGGTCGGCCCCTACTTCTCGGTGGGCACATTATATACGTCTATATCGTAATATAACCTAACCTAATCCATCTAGACCCTCGCTGGTAATGTTTTACAAAATTCCGGTCGTGTCGGCCCGTACTTTGCCGTGGGGACATTATATACGTCTCTAACGTTATATATCCTAACCTAAGGGAACCTAACATCTCGGATGTAGTATTTTCCAACATTCCTGGCGGGTCGGCGGCCCCTACTTCTCGGTGGGCACATTATATACGTCTATATCGTAATATAACCTAACCTAACCCATCTAGACCGTCGCTGGTAATGTTTTACAAAATCCCGGTCGTGTCGGCCCGTACTTCTCGGTGTGGACATTATATACGTCTATATCGTTATATATCCTAACCTAAGGGAACCTAACATCTCGGATGTAGTATTTTCCAACATTCCTGGCGGGCCGGCCCCTACTTCTCGGTGGGCACATTATATACGTCCATATCGTAATATAATCTAACCTAACCCATCTAGACCCTCGCTGGTAATGTTTTACAAAGTTTCGGTCGTGTCGGCCCGTACTTTGCCGTGGGGACATTATATACGTCTCTAACGTTATATATCCTAACCTAAGGGAACCTAACATCTCGGATGTAGTATTTTCCAACATTCCTGGCGGGTCGGCCCCTACTTCTCGGTGGGCACATTATATACGTCTATATCGTAATATAACCTAACCTAACCCATCTAGACCGTCGCTGGTAATGTTTTACAAAATTCCGGTCGTGTCGGCCCGTACTTCTCGGTGTGGACATTATATACGTCTATATCGTTAAATATCCTAACCTAAGGGAACCTAACATCTCGGATGTAGTATTTTCCAACATTCCTGGCGGGCCGGCCCCTACTTCTCGGTGGGCACATTAAATACGTCCATATCGTAATATAATCTAACCTAACCCATCTAGACCCTCGCTGGTAATGTTTTACAAAATTCCGGTCGTGTCGGCCCGTACTTTGCCGTGGGGACATTATATACGTCTCTAACGTTAAATATCCTAACCTAAGGGAACCTAACATCTCGGATGTAGTATTTTCCAACATTCCTGGCGGGCCGGCCCCTACTTCTCGGTGGGCACATTATATACGTCCATATCGTAATATAATCTAACCTAACCCATCTAGACCCTCGCTGGTAATGTTTTACAAAGTTCCGGTCGTGTCGGCCCGTACTTTGCCGTGGGGACATTATATACGTCGCTAACGTTATATATCCTAACCTAAGGGAACCTAACATCTCGGATGTAGTATTTTCCAACATTCCTGGCGGGTCGGCCCCTACTTCTCGGTGGGCACATTATATACGTCTATATCGTAATATAACCTAACCTAACCCATCCAGACCGTCGCTGGTAATGTTTTACAAAATCCCGGTCGTGTCGGCCCGTACTTCTCGGTGTGGACATTATATACGTCTATATCGTTATATATCCTAACCTAAGGGAACCAAACATCTCGGATGTAGTATTTTCCAACATTCCTGGCGGGCCGGCCCCTACTTCTCGGTGGGCACATTATATACGTCCATATCGTAATATAATCTAACCTAACCCATCTAGACCCTCGCTTTTAATGTTTTACAAAATTCCGGTCGTGTCGGCCCGTACTTTGCCGTGGGGACATTATATACGTCTCTAAAGTTATATATCCTAACCTAAGGGAACCTAACATCTCCGATGTAGTATTTTCCAACATTCCTGGCGGGTCGGCCCCTACTTCTCGGTGGGCACATTAAATACGTCCATATCGTAATATAATCTAACCTAACCCATCTAGACCCTCGCTGGTAATGTTTTACCAAATTGCGGTCGTGTCGGCCCGTACTTTGCCGTGGGGACATTATATACGTCTCTAACGTTAAATATCCTAACCTAAGGGAACCTAACATCTCGGATGTAGTATTTTCCAACATTCTTGGCGGGCCGGCCCCTACTTCTCGGTGGGCACATTATATACGTCCATATCGTAATATAATCTAACCTAACCCATCTAGACCCTCGCTGGTAATGTTTTACAAAGTTCCGGTCGTGTTGGCCCGTACTTTGCCGTGGGGACATTATATACGTCGCTAACGTTATATATCCTAACCTAAGGGAACCTAACATCTCGGATGTAGTATTTTCCAACATTCCTGGCGGGTCGGCCCCTACTTCTCGGTGGGCACATTATATACGTCTATATCGTAATATAACCTAACCTAATCCATCTAGACCCTCGCTGGTAATGTTTTACAAAATCCCGGTCGTGTCGGCCCGTACTTCTCGGTGGGGACATTATATACGTCTATAACGTTATATATCCTAACCTAAGGGAACCTAATATGTCGGATGTAGTATTTTCCAACATTCCTGGCGGGTCGGCCCCTACTTCTCGATGGGCACATTATACATGTCTATATCGCAATATAACCTAACCTAACCCATCTAGACCCTCGCTGGTAATGTTTTACAAAATCCCGGTCGTGTCGGTCCGTACTTCTCGGTGTGGACATTATATACGTCTATAACGTTATATATCCTATCCTAAGGGAACCTAACATCTCGCATGTATTATTTTCCAACGTTCCTGGCGGGCCAGCCCCTACTTCTCGGTGGGCACATTATATACGTCTATATCGTAATATAACCTAACCTAATCCATCTAGACCCTCGCTGGTAATGTTTTACAAAATCCCGGTCGTGTCTGCCCGTACTTCTCGGTGGGGACATTATATACGTCTATATCGTTATATATCCTAACCTAAGGGCACCTAACATGTCGGATGTAGTATTTTCCAACATTCCTGGCGGGTCGGCCCCTACTTCTCGATGGGCACATTATATATGTCTATATCGCAATATAACCTAACCTAACCCATCTAGACCCTCGCTGGTAATGTTTTACAAAATCCCGGTCGTGTCGGCCCGTACTTCTCGGTGTGGACATTATATACGTCTATAACGTTATATATCCTAACCTAAGGGAACCTAACATCTCGCATGTATTATTTTCCAACGTTCCTGGCGGGCCAGGCCCTACTTCTCGGTGGGCACATTATATACTTCCATACCGTAATATAACCTAACCTAACCTATCTAGACCCTCGCTGGTAATGTTTAACAAAATTCCGGTCGTGTCGGCATGTACTTTGCCGTGGGGACTTTATATACGTCTATAACGTTATATATCCTAACCTAAGGGAACCTAACATCTCGGATGTAGTATTTTCCAACATTCCTGGCGGTCCAGCCCCTACTTCTCGGTGGGCACATTATATACGTCTATATCGTAATATAACCTAACCTAATCCATCTAGACCCTCGCTGGTAATGTTTTACAAAATCCCGGTCGTGTCTGCCCGTACTTCTCGGTGGGGACATTATATACGTCTATATCGTTATATATCCTAACCTAAGGGAACCTAACATGTCGGATGTAGTATTTTCCAACATTCCTGGCGGGTCGGCCCCTACTTCTCGATGGGCACATTATATACGTCCATATCGTAATATAATCTAACCTAACCCGTCTAGACCCTCGCTGGTAATGTTTTACAAAATCCCGGTCGTGTCGGCCCGTACTTCTCGGTGTGGACGTTATTTACGTCTATAACGTTATATATCCTAACCTAAGGGAACCTAACATCTCGCATGTATTATTTTCCAACGTTCCTGGCGGGCCAGCCCCTACTTCTCGGTGGGCACATTATATACGTCCATATCGTAACATAACCTAACCTAACCCACCTAGACCCTCGCTGGTAATGTTTCACAGAATCCCGTTCATGTCTTCCCGTACGTCTCGGTGCGTACATTAGATACGTCTATAAACTTATATATCCTAACCTAAGGGAACCTAACATCTCGGATGTAGTATTTTCCAACATTCCCGGCGGGTCGGCCCCTACTTCTCGGTGGGCACATTATATACGTCTATATCGTAATATAACCTAACCTAACCCATCTAGACCGTCGCTGGTAATGTTTTACAAAATCCCGGTCGTGTCGGCCCGTACTTCTCGGTGTGGACATTATATACGTCTATATCGTTATATATCCTAACCTAAGGGAACCTAACATCTCGGATGTAGTATTTTCCAACATTCCTGGCGGGCCGTCCCCTACTTCTCGGTGGGCACATTATATACGTCCATATCGTAATATAATCTAACCTAACCCATCTAGACCCTCGCTGGTAATGTTTTACAAAATTCCGGTCGTGTCGGCCCGTACTTTGCCGTGGGGACATTATATACGTCTCTAACGTTATATATCCTAACCTAAGGGAACCTAACATCTCGGATGTAGTATTTTCCAACATTCCTGGCGGGTCGGCCCCTACTTCTCGGTGGGCACATTATATACGTCTATATCGTAATATAACCTAACCTAACCCACCTAGACCGTCGCTGGTAATGTTTTACAAAATCCCGGTCGTGTCGGCCCGTACTTCTCGGTGTGGACATTATATACGTCTATATCGTTATATATCCTAACCTAAGGGAACCAAACATCTCGGATGTAGTATTTTCCAACATTCCTGGCGGGCCGGCCCCTACTTCTCGGTGGGCACATTATATACGTCCATATTGTAATGTAATCTAACCTAACCCATCTAGACCCTCGCTGGTAATGTTTTACAAAATTCCGGTCCTGTCGGCCCGTACTTTGCCGTGGGGACATTATATACGTCTCTAACGTTATATATCCTAACCTAAGGGAACCTAACATCTCGGATGTAGTATTTTCCAACATTCCTGGCGGATCGGCCCCTACTTCTCGGTGGGCACATTATATACGTCTATATAATAATATAACCTAACCTAACCCACCTAGACCGTCGCTGGTAATGTTTTACAAAATTCCGGTCGTGTCGGCCCGTACTTTGCCGTGGGGAAATTATATACGTCTCTAACGTTAAATATCCTAACCTAAGGGAACCTAACATCTCGGATGTAGTATTTTCCAACATTCCTGGCGGGTCGGCCACTACTTCTCGGTGGGCACATTATATACGTCTATATCGTAATATAACCTAACCTAATCCATCTAGACCCTCGCTGGTAATGTTTTACAAAATTCCGGTCGTGTCGGCCCGTACTTTGCCGTGGGGACATTATATACGTCTCTAACGTTATATATCCTAACCTAAGGGAACCTAACATCTCGGATGTAGTATTTTCCAACATTCCTGGCGGGTCGGCGGCCCCTACTTCTCGGTGGGCACATTATATACGTCTATATCGTAATATAACCTAACCTAACCCATCTAGACCGTCGCTGGTAATGTTTTACAAAATCCCGGTCGTGTCGGCCCGTACTTCTCGGTGTGGACATTATATACGTCTATATCGTTATATATCCTAACCTAAGGGAACCTAACATCTCGGATGTAGTATTTTCCAACATTCCTGGCGGGCCGGCCCCTACTTCTCGGTGGGCACATTATATACGTCCATATCGTAATATAATCTAACCTAACCCATCTAGACCCTCGCTGGTAATGTTTTACAAAGTTCCGGTCGTGTCGGCCCGTACTTTGCCGTGGGGACATTATATACGTCTCTAACGTTATATATCCTAACCTAAGGGAACCTAACATCTCGGATGTAGTATTTTCCAACATTCCTGGCGGGTCGGCCCCTACTTCTCGGTGGGCACATTATATACGTCTATATCGTAATATAACCTAACCTAACCCATCTAGACCGTCGCTGGTAATGTTTTACAAAATTCCGGTCGTGTCGGCCCGTACTTCTCGGTGTGGACATTATATACGTCTATATCGTTAAATATCCTAACCTAAGGGAACCTAACATCTCGGATGTAGTATTTTCCAACATTCCTGGCGGGCCGGCCCCTACTTCTCGGTGGGCACATTAAATACGTCCATATCGTAATATAATCTAACCTAACCCATCTAGACCCTCGCTGGTAATGTTTTACAAAATTCCGGTCGTGTCGGCCCGTACTTTGCCGTGGGGACATTATATACGTCTCTAACGTTAAATATCCTAACCTAAGGGAACCTAACATCTCGGATGTAGTATTTTCCAACATTCCTGGCGGGCCGGCCCCTACTTCTCGGTGGGCACATTATATACGTCCATATCGTAATATAATCTAACCTAACCCATCTAGACCCTCGCTGGTAATGTTTTACAAAGTTCCGGTCGTGTCGGCCCGTACTTTGCCGTGGGGACATTATATACGTCGCTAACGTTATATATCCTAACCTAAGGGAACCTAACATCTCGGATGTAGTATTTTCCAACATTCCTGGCGGGTCGGCCCCTACTTCTCGGTGGGCACATTATATACGTCTATATCGTAATATAACCTAACCTAACCCATCCAGACCGTCGCTGGTAATGTTTTACAAAATCCCGGTCGTGTCGGCCCGTACTTCTCGGTGTGGACATTATATACGTCTATATCGTTATATATCCTAACCTAAGGGAACCAAACATCTCGGATGTAGTATTTTCCAACATTCCTGGCAGGCCGCCCCTACTTCTCGGTGGGCACATTATATACGTCCATATCGTAATATAATCTAACCTAACCCATCTAGACCCTCGCTGGTAATGTTTTACAAAATTCCGGTCGTGTCGGCCCGTACTTTGCCGTGGGGACATTATATACGTCTCTAAAGTTATATATCCTAACCTAAGGGAACCTAACATCTCCGATGTAGTATTTTCCAACATTCCTGGCGGGTCGGCCCCTACTTCTCGGTGGGCACATTATATACGTCTATATCGTAATATAACCTAACCTAACCCATCTAGACCGTCGCTGGTAATGTTTTACAAAATTCCGGTCGTGTCGGCCCGTACTTCTCGGTGTGGACATTATATACGTCTATATCGTTAAATATCCTAACCTAAGGCAACCTAACTTCTCGGATGTAGTATTTTCCAACATTCCTGGCGGGCCGGCCCCTACTTCTCGGTGGGCACATTATATACGTCCATATCGTAATATAATCTAACCTAACCCATCTAGACCCTCGCTGGTAATGTTTTACAAAATTCCGGTCGTGTCGGCCCGTACTTTGCCGTGGGGACATTATATACGTCTCTAACGTTATATATCCTAACCTAAGGGAACATAACATCTCGGATGTAGTATTTTCCAACATTCCTGGCGGGTCGGCCCCTACTTCTCGGTGGGCACATTATATACGTCTATATCGTAATATAACCTAACCTAACCCATCTAGACCGTCGCTGGTAATGTTTTACAAAATCCCGGTCGTGTCGGCCCGTACTTCTCCGTGTGGACATTATATACGTCTATATCGTTATATATCCTAACCTAAGGGAACCTAACATCTCGGATGTAGTATTTTCCAACATTCCTGGCGGGCCGGCCCCTACTTCTCGGTGGGCACATTATATACGTCCATATCGTAATATAATCTAACCTAACCCATCTAGACCCTCGCTGGTAATGTTTTACAAAGTTCCGGTCGTGTCGGCCCGTACTTTGCCGTGGGGACATTATATACGTCTCTAACGTTATATATCCTAACCTAAGGGAACCTAACATCTCGGATGTAGTATTTTCCAACATTCCTGGCGGGTCGGCCCCTACTTCTCGGTGGGCACATTATATACGTCTATATCGTAATATAACCTAACCTAACCCATCTAGACCGTCGCTGGTAATGTTTTACAAAATTCCGGTCGTGTCGGCCCGTACTTCTCGGTGTGGACATTATATACGTCTTTATCGTTAAATATCCTAACCTAAGGGAACCTAACATCTCGGATGTAGTATTTTCCAACATTCCTGGCGGGCCGGCCCCTACTTCTCGGTGGGCACATTAAATACGTCCATATCGTAATATAATCTAACCTAACCCATCTAGACCCTCGCTGGTAATGTTTTACCAAATTGCGGTCGTGTCGGCCCGTACTTTGCCGTGGGGACATTATATACGTCTCTAACGTTAAATATCCTAACCTAAGGGAACCTAACATCTCGGATGTAGTATTTTCCAACATTCTTGGCGGGCCGGCCCCTACTTCTCGGTGGGCACATTATATACGTCCATATCGTAATATAATCCAACCTAACCCATCTAGACCCTCGCTGGTAATGTTTTACAAAGTTCCGGTCGTGTCGGCCCGTACTTTGCCGTGGGGACATTATATACGTCGCTAACGTTATATATCCTAACCTAAGGGAACCTAACATCTCGGATGTAGTATTTTCCAACATTCCTGGCGGGTCGGCCCCTACTTCTCGGTGGGCACATTATATACGTCTATATCGTAATATAACCTAACCTAATCCATCTAGACCCTCGCTGGTAATGTTTTACAAAATCCCGGTCGTGTCGGCCCGTACTTCTCGGTGGGGACATTATATACGTCTATAACGTTATATATCCTAACCTAAGGGAACCTAATATGTCGGATGTAGTATTTTCCAACATTCCTGGCGGGTCGGCCCCTACTTCTCGATGGGCACATTATACATGTCTATATCGCAATATAACCTAACCTAACCCATCTAGACCCTCGCTGGTAATGTTTTACAAAATCCCGGTCGTGTCGGTCCGTACTTCTCGGTGTGGACATTATATACGTCTATAACGTTATATATCCTATCCTAAGGGAACCTAACATCTCGCATGTATTATTTTCCAACGTTCCTGGCGGGCCAGCCCCTACTTCTCGGTGGGCACATTATATACGTCTATATCGTAATATAACCTAACCTAATCCATCTAGACCCTCGCTGGTAATGTTTTACAAAATCCCGGTCGTGTCTGCCCGTACTTCTCGGTGGGGACATTATATACGTCTATATCGTTATATATCCTAACCTAAGGGCACCTAAGATGTCGGATGTAGTATTTTCCAACATTCCTGGCGGGTCGGCCCCTACTTCTCGATGGGCACATTATATATGTCTATATCGCAATATAACCTAACCTAACCCATCTAGACCCTCGCTGGTAATGTTTTACAAAATCCCGGTCGTGTCGGCCCGTACTTCTCGGTGTGGACATTATATACGTCTTTATCGTTAAATATCCTAACCTAAGGGAACCTAACATCTCGGATGTAGTATTTTCCAACATTCCTGGCGGGCCGGCCCCTACTTCTCGGTGGGCACATTAAATACGTCCATATCGTAATATAATCTAACCTAACCCATCTAGACCCTCGCTGGTAATGTTTTACCAAATTGCGGTCGTGTCGGCTCGTACTTTGCCGTGGGGACATTATATACGTCTCTAACGTTAAATATCCTAACCTAAGGGAACCTAACATCTCGGATGTAGTATTTTCCAACATTCTTGGCGGGCCGGCCCCTACTTCTCGGTGGGCACATTATATACGTCCATATCGTAATATAATCTAACCTAACCCATCTAGACCCTCGCTGGTAATGTTTTACAAAGTTCCGGTCGTGTCGGCCCGTACTTTGCCGTGGGGACATTATATACGTCGCTAACGTTATATATCCTAACCTAAGGGAACCTAACATCTCGGATGTAGTATTTTCCAACATTCCTGGCGGGTCGGCCCCTACTTCTCGGTGGGCACATTATATACGTCTATATCGTAATATAACCTAACCTAATCCATCTAGACCCTCGCTGGTAATGTTTTACAAAATCCCGGTCGTGTCGGCCCGTACTTCTCGGTGGGGACATTATATACGTCTATAACGTTATATATCCTAACCTAAGGGAACCTAATATGTCGGATGTAGTATTTTCCAACATTCCTGGCGGGTCGGCCCCTACTTCTCGATGGGCACATTATACATGTCTATATCGCAATATAACCTAACCTAACCCATCTAGACCCTCGCTGGTAATGTTTTACAAAATCCCGGTCGTGTCGGTCCGTACTTCTCGGTGTGGACATTATATACGTCTATAACGTTATATATCCTATCCTAAGGGAACCTAACATCTCGCATGTATTATTTTCCAACGTTCCTGGCGGGCCAGCCCCTACTTCTCGGTGGGCACATTATATACGTCTATATCGTAATATAACCTAACCTAATCCATCTAGACCCTCGCTGGTAATGTTTTACAAAATCCCGGTCGTGTCTGCCCGTACTTCTCGGTGGGGACATTATATACGTCTATATCGTTATATATCCTAACCTAAGGGCACCTAAGATGTCGGATGTAGTATTTTCCAACATTCCTGGCGGGTCGGCCCCTACTTCTCGATGGGCACATTATATATGTCTATATCGCAATATAACCTAACCTAACCCATCTAGACCCTCGCTGGTAATGTTTTACAAAATCCCGGTCGTGTCGGCCCGTACTTCTCGGTGTGGACATTATATACGTCTTTATCGTTAAATATCCTAACCTAAGGGAACCTAACATCTCGGATGTAGTATTTTCCAACATTCCTGGCGGGCCGGCCCCTACTTCTCGGTGGGCACATTAAATACGTCCATATCGTAATATAATCTAACCTAACCCATCTAGACCCTCGCTGGTAATGTTTTACAAAATTCCGGTCGTGTCGGCCCGTACTTTGCCGTGGGGACATTATATACGTCTCTAACGTTAAATATCCTAACCTAAGGGAACCTAACATCTCGGATGTAGTATTTTCCAACATTCCTGGCGGGCCGGCCCCTACTTCTCGGTGGGCACATTATATACGTCCATATCGTAATATAATCTAACCTAACCCATCTAGACCCTCGCTGGTAATGTTTTACAAAGTTCCGGTCGTGTCGGCCCGTACTTTGCCGTGGGGACATTATATACGTCGCTAACGTTATATATCCTAACCTAAGGGAACCTAACATCTCGGATGTAGTATTTTCCAACATTCCTGGCGGGTCGGCCCCTACTTCTCGGTGGGCACATTATATACGTCTATATCGTAATATAACCTAACCTAACCCATCCAGACCGTCGCTGGTAATGTTTTACAAAATCCCGGTCGTGTCGGCCCGTACTTCTCGGTGTGGACATTATATACGTCTATATCGTTATATATCCTAACCTAAGGGAACCAAACATCTCGGATGTAGTATTTTCCAACATTCCTGGCAGGCCGCCCCTACTTCTCGGTGGGCACATTATATACGTCCATATCGTAATATAATCTAACCTAACCCATCTAGACCCTCGCTGGTAATGTTTTACAAAATTCCGGTCGTGTCGGCCCGTACTTTGCCGTGGGGACATTATATACGTCTCTAAAGTTATATATCCTAACCTAAGGGAACCTAACATCTCCGATGTAGTATTTTCCAACATTCCTGGCGGGTCGGCCCCTACTTCTCGGTGGGCACATTATATACGTCTATATCGTAATATAACCTAACCTAACCCATCTAGACCGTCGCTGGTAATGTTTTACAAAATTCCGGTCGTGTCGGCCCGTACTTCTCGGTGTGGACATTATATACGTCTATATCGTTAAATATCCTAACCTAAGGCAACCTAACTTCTCGGATGTAGTATTTTCCAACATTCCTGGCGGGCCGGCCCCTACTTCTCGGTGGGCACATTATATACGTCCATATCGTAATATAATCTAACCTAACCCATCTAGACCCTCGCTGGTAATGTTTTACAAAATTCCGGTCGTGTCGGCCCGTACTTTGCCGTGGGGACATTATATACGTCTCTAACGTTATATATCCTAACCTAAGGGAACATAACATCTCGGATGTAGTATTTTCCAACATTCCTGGCGGGTCGGCCCCTACTTCTCGGTGGGCACATTATATACGTCTATATCGTAATATAACCTAACCTAACCCATCTAGACCGTCGCTGGTAATGTTTTACAAAATCCCGGTCGTGTCGGCCCGTACTTCTCCGTGTGGACATTATATACGTCTATATCGTTATATATCCTAACCTAAGGGAACCTAACATCTCGGATGTAGTATTTTCCAACATTCCTGGCGGGCCGGCCCCTACTTCTCGGTGGGCACATTATATACGTCCATATCGTAATATAATCTAACCTAACCCATCTAGACCCTCGCTGGTAATGTTTTACAAAGTTCCGGTCGTGTCGGCCCGTACTTTGCCGTGGGGACATTATATACGTCTCTAACGTTATATATCCTAACCTAAGGGAACCTAACATCTCGGATGTAGTATTTTCCAACATTCCTGGCGGGTCGGCCCCTACTTCTCGGTGGGCACATTATATACGTCTATATCGTAATATAACCTAACCTAACCCATCTAGACCGTCGCTGGTAATGTTTTACAAAATTCCGGTCGTGTCGGCCCGTACTTCTCGGTGTGGACATTATATACGTCTTTATCGTTAAATATCCTAACCTAAGGGAACCTAACATCTCGGATGTAGTATTTTCCAACATTCCTGGCGGGCCGGCCCCTACTTCTCGGTGGGCACATTAAATACGTCCATATCGTAATATAATCTAACCTAACCCATCTAGACCCTCGCTGGTAATGTTTTACCAAATTGCGGTCGTGTCGGCCCGTACTTTGCCGTGGGGACATTATATACGTCTCTAACGTTAAATATCCTAACCTAAGGGAACCTAACATCTCGGATGTAGTATTTTCCAACATTCTTGGCGGGCCGGCCCCTACTTCTCGGTGGGCACATTATATACGTCCATATCGTAATATAATCCAACCTAACCCATCTAGACCCTCGCTGGTAATGTTTTACAAAGTTCCGGTCGTGTCGGCCCGTACTTTGCCGTGGGGACATTATATACGTCGCTAACGTTATATATCCTAACCTAAGGGAACCTAACATCTCGGATGTAGTATTTTCCAACATTCCTGGCGGGTCGGCCCCTACTTCTCGGTGGGCACATTATATACGTCTATATCGTAATATAACCTAACCTAATCCATCTAGACCCTCGCTGGTAATGTTTTACAAAATCCCGGTCGTGTCGGCCCGTACTTCTCGGTGGGGACATTATATACGTCTATAACGTTATATATCCTAACCTAAGGGAACCTAATATGTCGGATGTAGTATTTTCCAACATTCCTGGCGGGTCGGCCCCTACTTCTCGATGGGCACATTATACATGTCTATATCGCAATATAACCTAACCTAACCCATCTAGACCCTCGCTGGTAATGTTTTACAAAATCCCGGTCGTGTCGGTCCGTACTTCTCGGTGTGGACATTATATACGTCTATAACGTTATATATCCTATCCTAAGGGAACCTAACATCTCGCATGTATTATTTTCCAACGTTCCTGGCGGGCCAGCCCCTACTTCTCGGTGGGCACATTATATACGTCTATATCGTAATATAACCTAACCTAATCCATCTAGACCCTCGCTGGTAATGTTTTACAAAATCCCGGTCGTGTCTGCCCGTACTTCTCGGTGGGGACATTATATACGTCTATATCGTTATATATCCTAACCTAAGGGCACCTAAGATGTCGGATGTAGTATTTTCCAACATTCCTGGCGGGTCGGCCCCTACTTCTCGATGGGCACATTATATATGTCTATATCGCAATATAACCTAACCTAACCCATCTAGACCCTCGCTGGTAATGTTTTACAAAATCCCGGTCGTGTCGGCCCGTACTTCTCGGTGTGGACATTATATACGTCTTTATCGTTAAATATCCTAACCTAAGGGAACCTAACATCTCGGATGTAGTATTTTCCAACATTCCTGGCGGGCCGGCCCCTACTTCTCGGTGGGCACATTAAATACGTCCATATCGTAATATAATCTAACCTAACCCATCTAGACCCTCGCTGGTAATGTTTTACCAAATTGCGGTCGTGTCGGCTCGTACTTTGCCGTGGGGACATTATATACGTCTCTAACGTTAAATATCCTAACCTAAGGGAACCTAACATCTCGGATGTAGTATTTTCCAACATTCTTGGCGGGCCGGCCCCTACTTCTCGGTGGGCACATTATATACGTCCATATCGTAATATAATCTAACCTAACCCATCTAGACCCTCGCTGGTAATGTTTTACAAAGTTCCGGTCGTGTCGGCCCGTACTTTGCCGTGGGGACATTATATACGTCGCTAACGTTATATATCCTAACCTAAGGGAACCTAACATCTCGGATGTAGTATTTTCCAACATTCCTGGCGGGTCGGCCCCTACTTCTCGGTGGGCACATTATATACGTCTATATCGTAATATAACCTAACCTAATCCATCTAGACCCTCGCTGGTAATGTTTTACAAAATCCCGGTCGTGTCGGCCCGTACTTCTCGGTGGGGACATTATATACGTCTATAACGTTATATATCCTAACCTAAGGGAACCTAATATGTCGGATGTAGTATTTTCCAACATTCCTGGCGGGTCGGCCCCTACTTCTCGATGGGCACATTATACATGTCTATATCGCAATATAACCTAACCTAACCCATCTAGACCCTCGCTGGTAATGTTTTACAAAATCCCGGTCGTGTCGGTCCGTACTTCTCGGTGTGGACATTATATACGTCTATAACGTTATATATCCTATCCTAAGGGAACCTAACATCTCGCATGTATTATTTTCCAACGTTCCTGGCGGGCCAGCCCCTACTTCTCGGTGGGCACATTATATACGTCTATATCGTAATATAACCTAACCTAATCCATCTAGACCCTCGCTGGTAATGTTTTACAAAATCCCGGTCGTGTCTGCCCGTACTTCTCGGTGGGGACATTATATACGTCTATATCGTTATATATCCTAACCTAAGGGCACCTAAGATGTCGGATGTAGTATTTTCCAACATTCCTGGCGGGTCGGCCCCTACTTCTCGATGGGCACATTATATATGTCTATATCGCAATATAACCTAACCTAACCCATCTAGACCCTCGCTGGTAATGTTTTACAAAATCCCGGTCGTGTCGGCCCGTACTTCTCGGTGTGGACATTATATACGTCTTTATCGTTAAATATCCTAACCTAAGGGAACCTAACATCTCGGATGTAGTATTTTCCAACATTCCTGGCGGGCCGGCCCCTACTTCTCGGTGGGCACATTAAATACGTCCATATCGTAATATAATCTAACCTAACCCATCTAGACCCTCGCTGGTAATGTTTTACCAAATTGCGGTCGTGTCGGCTCGTACTTTGCCGTGGGGACATTATATACGTCTCTAACGTTAAATATCCTAACCTAAGGGAACCTAACATCTCGGATGTAGTATTTTCCAACATTCTTGGCGGGCCGGCCCCTACTTCTCGGTGGGCACATTATATACGTCCATATCGTAATATAATCTAACCTAACCCATCTAGACCCTCGCTGGTAATGTTTTACAAAGTTCCGGTCGTGTCGGCCCGTACTTTGCCGTGGGGACATTATATACGTCGCTAACGTTATATATCCTAACCTAAGGGAACCTAACATCTCGGATGTAGTATTTTCCAACATTCCTGGCGGGTCGGCCCCTACTTCTCGGTGGGCACATTATATACGTCTATATCGTAATATAACCTAACCTAATCCATCTAGACCCTCGCTGGTAATGTTTTACAAAATCCCGGTCGTGTCGGCCCGTACTTCTCGGTGGGGACATTATATACGTCTATAACGTTATATATCCTAACCTAAGGGAACCTAATATGTCGGATGTAGTATTTTCCAACATTCCTGGCGGGTCGGCCCCTACTTCTCGATGGGCACATTATACATGTCTATATCGCAATATAACCTAACCTAACCCATCTAGACCCTCGCTGGTAATGTTTTACAAAATCCCGGTCGTGTCGGTCCGTACTTCTCGGTGTGGACATTATATACGTCTATAACGTTATATATCCTATCCTAAGGGAACCTAACATCTCGCATGTATTATTTTCCAACGTTCCTCGCGGGCCAGCCCCTACTTCTCGGTGGGCACATTATATACGTCTATATCGTAATATAACCTAACCTAATCCATCTAGACCCTCGCTGGTAATGTTTTACAAAATCCCGGTCGTGTCTGCCCGTACTTCTCGGTGGGGACATTATATACGTCTATATCGTTATATATCCTAACCTAAGGGCACCTAAGATGTCGGATGTAGTATTTTCCAACATTCCTGGCGGGTCGGCCCCTACTTCTCGATGGGCACATTATATATGTCTATATCGCAATATAACCTAACCTAACCCATCTAGACCCTCGCTGGTAATGTTTTACAAAATCCCGGTCGTGTCGGCCCGTACTTCTCGGTGTGGACATTATATACGTCTATAACGTTATATATCCTAACCTAAGGGAACCTAACATCCGCATGTATTATTTTCCAACGTTCCTGGCGGGCCAGGCCCTACTTCTCGGTGGGCACGTTATATACTTCCATACCGTAATATAACCTAACCTAACCTATCTAGACCCTCGCTGGTAATGTTTAACAAAATTCCGGTCGTGTCGGCATGTACTTTGCCGTGGGGACTTTATATACGTCTATAACGTTATATATCCTAACCTAAGGGAACCTAACATCTCGGATGTAGTATTTTCCAACATTCCTGGCGGTCCAGCCCCTACTTCTCGGTGGGCACATTATATACGTCTATATCGTAATATAACCTAACCTAATCCATCTAGACCCTCGCTGGTAATGTTTTACAAAATCCCGGTCGTGTCTGCCCGTACTTCTCGGTGGGGACATTATATACGTCTATATCGTTATATATCCTAACCTAAGGGAACCTAACATGTCGGATGTAGTATTTTCCAACATTCCTGGCGGGTCGGCCCCTACTTCTCGATGGGCACATTATATACGTCCATATCGTAATATAATCTAACCTAACCCGTCTAGACCCTCGCTGGTAATGTTTTACAAAATCCCGGTCGTGTCGGCCCGTACTTCTCGGTGTGGACGTTATATACGTCTATAACGTTATATATCCTAACCTAAGGGAACCTAACATCTCGCATGTATTATTTTCCAACGTTCCTGGCGGGCCAGCCCCTACTTCTCGGTGGGCACATTATATACGTCCATATCGTAACATAACCTAACCTAACCCACCTAGACCCTCGCTGGTAATGTTTCACAGAATCCCGTTCATGTCTTCCCGTACGTCTCGGTGCGTACATTAGATACGTCTATAAACTTATATATCCTAACCTAAGGGAACCTAACATCTCGGATGTAGTATTTTCCAACATTCCCGGCGGGTCGGCCCCTACTTCTCGGTGGGCACATTATATACGTCTATATCGTAATATAACCTAACCTAACCCATCTAGACCGTCGCTGGTAATGTTTTACAAAATCCCGGTCGTGTCGGCCCGTACTTCTCGGTGTGGACATTATATACGTCTATATCGTTATATATCCTAACCTAAGGGAACCTAACATCTCGGATGTAGTATTTTCCAACATTCCTGGCGGGCCGTCCCCTACTTCTCGGTGGGCACATTATATACGTCCATATCGTAATATAATCTAACCTAACCCATCTAGACCCTCGCTGGTAATGTTTTACAAAATTCCGGTCGTGTCGGCCCGTACTTTGCCGTGGGGACATTATATACGTCTCTAACGTTATATATCCTAACCTAAGGGAACCTAACATCTCGGATGTAGTATTTTCCAACATTCCTGGCGGGTCGGCCCCTACTTCTCGGTGGGCACATTATATACGTCTATATCGTAATATAACCTAACCTAACCCACCTAGACCGTCGCTGGTAATGTTTTACAAAATCCCGGTCGTGTCGGCCCGTACTTCTCGGTGTGGACATTATATACGTCTATAACGTTATATATCCTAACCTAAGGGAACCTAACATCTCGCATGTATTATTTTCCAACGTTCCTGGCGGGCCAGCCCCTACTTCTCGGTGGGCACATTATATACGTCCATATCGTAATATAACCTAACCTAACCCATCTAGACCGTCGCTGGTAATGTTTTACAAAATCCCGGTCGTGTCGGCCCGTACTTCTCGGTGTGGACATTATATACGTCTGTATCGTTATATATCCTAACCTAAGGGAACCTAACATCTCGGATGTAGTATTTTCCAACATTCCTGGCGGGCCGGCCCCTACTTCTCGGTGGGCACATTATATACGTCCATATCGTAATATAATCTAACCTAACCCATCTAGACCCTCGCTGGTAATGTTTTACAAAATCCCGGTCGTGTCGGTCCGTACTTCTCCGTGTGGACATTATATACGTCTATAACGTTATATATCCTATCCTAAGGGAACCTAACATCTCGCATGTATTATTTTCCAACGTTCCTGGCGGGCCAGCCCCTACTTCTCGGTGGGCACATTATATACGTCTATATCGTAATATAACCTAACCTAATCCATCTAGACCCTCGCTGGTAATGTTTTACAAAATCCCGGTCGTGTCTGCCCGTACTTCTCGGTGGGGACATTATATACGTCTATATCGTTATATATCCTAACCTAAGGGCACCTAACACGTCGGATGTAGTATTTTCCAACATTCCTGGCGGGTCGGCCCCTACTTCTCGATGGGCACATTATATATGTCTATATCGCAATATAACCTAACCTAACCCATCTAGACCCTCGCTGGTAATGTTTTACAAAATCCCGGTCGTGTCGGCCCGTACTTCTCGGTGTGGACATTATATACGTCTATAACGTTATATATCCTAACCTAAGGGAACCTAACATCTCGCATGTATTATTTTCCAACGTTCCTGGCGGGCCAGGCCCTACTTCTCGGTGGGCACATTATATACTTCCATACCGTAATATAACCTAACCTAACCTATCTAGACCCTCGCTGGTAATGTTTAACAAAATTCCGGTCGTGTCGGCATGTACTTTGCCGTGGGGACTTTATATACGTCTATAACGTTATATATCCTAACCTAAGGGAACCTAACATCTCGCATGTATTATTTTCCAACGTTCCTGGCGGGCCAGCCCCTACTTCTCGGTGGGCACATTATATACGTCCATATCGTAACATAACCTAACCTAACCCACCTAGACCCTCGCTGGTAATGTTTCACAGAATCCCGTTCATATCTTCCCGTACGTCTCGGTGCGTACATCAGATACGTCTATAAACTTATATATCCTAACCTAAGGGAACCTAACATCTCGGATGTAGTATTTTCCAACATTCCCGGCGGGTCGGCCCCTACTTCTCGGTGGGCACATTATATACGTCTATATCGTAATATAACCTAACCTAACCCATCTAGACCCTCGCTGGTAATGTTTTACAAAGTTCCGGTCGTGTCGGCCCGTACTTTGCCGTGGGGACATTATATACGTCGCTAACGTTATATATCCTAACCTAAGGGAACCTAACATCTCGGATGTAGTATTTTCCAACATTCCTGGCGGGTCGGCCCCTACTTCTCGGTGGGCACATTATATACGTCTATATCGTAATATAACCTAACCTAATCCATCTAGACCCTCGCTGGTAATGTTTTACAAAATCCCGGTCGTGTCGGCCCGTACTTCTCGGTGGGGACATTATATACGTCTATAACGTTATATATCCTAACCTAAGGGAACCTAATATGTCGGATGTAGTATTTTCCAACATTCCTGGCGGGTCGGCCCCTACTTCTCGATGGGCACATTATACATGTCTATATCGCAATATAACCTAACCTAACCCATCTAGACCCTCGCTGGTAATGTTTTACAAAATCCCGGTCGTGTCGGTCCGTACTTCTCGGTGTGGACATTATATACGTCTATAACGTTATATATCCTATCCTAAGGGAACCTAACATCTCGCATGTATTATTTTCCAACGTTCCTCGCGGGCCAGCCCCTACTTCTCGGTGGGCACATTATATACGTCTATATCGTAATATAACCTAACCTAATCCATCTAGACCCTCGCTGGTAATGTTTTACAAAATCCCGGTCGTGTCTGCCCGTACTTCTCGGTGGGGACATTATATACGTCTATATCGTTATATATCCTAACCTAAGGGCACCTAAGATGTCGGATGTAGTATTTTCCAACATTCCTGGCGGGTCGGCCCCTACTTCTCGATGGGCACATTATATATGTCTATATCGCAATATAACCTAACCTAACCCATCTAGACCCTCGCTGGTAATGTTTTACAAAATCCCGGTCGTGTCGGCCCGTACTTCTCGGTGTGGACATTATATACGTCTATAACGTTATATATCCTAACCTAAGGGAACCTAACATCCGCATGTATTATTTTCCAACGTTCCTGGCGGGCCAGGCCCTACTTCTCGGTGGGCACGTTATATACTTCCATACCGTAATATAACCTAACCTAACCTATCTAGACCCTCGCTGGTAATGTTTAACAAAATTCCGGTCGTGTCGGCATGTACTTTGCCGTGGGGACTTTATATACGTCTATAACGTTATATATCCTAACCTAAGGGAACCTAACATCTCGGATGTAGTATTTTCCAACATTCCTGGCGGTCCAGCCCCTACTTCTCGGTGGGCACATTATATACGTCTATATCGTAATATAACCTAACCTAATCCATCTAGACCCTCGCTGGTAATGTTTTACAAAATCCCGGTCGTGTCTGCCCGTACTTCTCGGTGGGGACATTATATACGTCTATATCGTTATATATCCTAACCTAAGGGAACCTAACATGTCGGATGTAGTATTTTCCAACATTCCTGGCGGGTCGGCCCCTACTTCTCGATGGGCACATTATATACGTCCATATCGTAATATAATCTAACCTAACCCGTCTAGACCCTCGCTGGTAATGTTTTACAAAATCCCGGTCGTGTCGGCCCGTACTTCTCGGTGTGGACGTTATATACGTCTATAACGTTATATATCCTAACCTAAGGGAACCTAACATCTCGCATGTATTATTTTCCAACGTTCCTGGCGGGCCAGCCCCTACTTCTCGGTGGGCACATTATATACGTCCATATCGTAACATAACCTAACCTAACCCACCTAGACCCTCGCTGGTAATGTTTCACAGAATCCCGTTCATGTCTTCCCGTACGTCTCGGTGCGTACATTAGATACGTCTATAAACTTATATATCCTAACCTAAGGGAACCTAACATCTCGGATGTAGTATTTTCCAACATTCCCGGCGGGTCGGCCCCTACTTCTCGGTGGGCACATTATATACGTCTATATCGTAATATAACCTAACCTAATCCATCTAGACCCTCGCTGGTAATGTTTTACAAAATCCCGGTCGTGTCTGCCCGTACTTCTCGGTGGGGACATTATATACGTCTATATCGTTATATATCCTAACCTAAGGGCACCTAACACGTCGGATGTAGTATTTTCCAACATTCCTGGCGGGTCGGCCCCTACTTCTCGATGGGCACATTATATATGTCTATATCGCAATATAACCTAACCTAACCCATCTAGACCCTCGCTGGTAATGTTTTACAAAATCCCGGTCGTGTCGGCCCGTACTTCTCGGTGTGGACATTATATACGTCTATAACGTTATATATCCTAACCTAAGGGAACCTAACATCTCGCATGTATTATTTTCCAACGTTCCTGGCGGGCCAGGCCCTACTTCTCGGTGGGCACATTATATACTTCCATACCGTAATATAACCTAACCTAACCTATCTAGACCCTCGCTGGTAATGTTTAACAAAATTCCGGTCGTGTCGGCATGTACTTTGCCGTGGGGACTTTATATACGTCTATAACGTTATATATCCTAACCTAAGGGAACCTAACATCTCGCATGTATTATTTTCCAACGTTCCTGGCGGGCCAGCCCCTACTTCTCGGTGGGCACATTATATACGTCCATATCGTAACATAACCTAACCTAACCCACCTAGACCCTCGCTGGTAATGTTTCACAGAATCCCGTTCATATCTTCCCGTACGTCTCGGTGCGTACATCAGATACGTCTATAAACTTATATATCCTAACCTAAGGGAACCTAACATCTCGGATGTAGTATTTTCCAACATTCCCGGCGGGTCGGCCCCTACTTCTCGGTGGGCACATTATATACGTCTATATCGTAATATAACCTAACCTAACCCATCTAGACCGTCGCTGGTAATGTTTTACAAAATCCCGGTCGTGTCGGCCCGTACTTCTCGGTGTGGACATTATATACGTCTATATCGTTATATATCCTCACCTAAGGGAACCTAACATCTCGGATGTAGTATTTTCCAACATTCCTGGCGGGCCGTCCCCTACTTCTCGGTGGGCACATTATATACGTCCATATCGTAATATAATCTAACCTAACCCATCTAGACCCTCGCTGGTAATGTTTTACAAAATTCCGGTCGTGTCGGCCCGTACTTTGCCGTGGGGACATTATATACGTCTCTAACGTTATATATCCTAACCTAAGGGAACCTAATATGTCGGATGTAGTATTTTCCAACATTCCTGGCGGGTCGGCCCCTACTTCTCGATGGGCACATTATATATGTCTATATCGCAATATAACCTAACCTAACCCATCTAGACCCTCGCTGGTAATGTTTTACAAAATCCCGGTCGTGTCGGTCCGTACTTCTCGGTGTGGACATTATATACGTCTATAACGTTATATATCCTATCCTAAGGGAACCTAACATCTCGCATGTATTATTTTCCAACGTTCCTGGCGGGCCAGCCCCTACTTCTCGGTGGGCACATTATATACGTCTATATCGTAATATAACCTAACCTAATCCATCTAGACCCTCGCTGGTAATGTTTTACAAAATCCCGGTCGTGTCTGCCCGTACTTCTCGGTGGGGACATTATATACGTCTATATCGTTATATATCCTAACCTAAGGGCACCTAACACGTCGGATGTAGTATTTTCCAACATTCCTGGCGGGTCGGCCCCTACTTCTCGATGGGCACATTATATATGTCTATATCGCAATATAACCTAACCTAACCCATCTAGACCCTCGCTGGTAATGTTTTACAAAATCCCGGTCGTGTCGGCCCGTACTTCTCGGTGTGGACATTATATACGTCTATAACGTTATATATCCTATCCTAAGGGAACCTAACATCTCGCATGTATTATTTTCCAACGTTCCTGGCGGGCCAGCCCCTACTTCTCGGTGGGCACATTATATACGTCTATATCGTAATATAACCTAACCTAATCCATCTAGACCCTCGCTGGTAATGTTTTACAAAATCCCGGTCGTGTCTGCCCGTACTTCTCGGTGGGGACATTATATACGTCTATATCGTTATATATCCTAACCTAAGGGCACCTAACACGTCGGATGTAGTATTTTCCAACATTCCTGGCGGGTCGGCCCCTACTTCTCGATGGGCACATTATATATGTCTATATCGCAATATAACCTAACCTAACCCATCTAGACCCTCGCTGGTAATGTTTTACAAAATCCCGGTCGTGTCGGCCCGTACTTCTCGGTGTGGACATTATATACGTCTATAACGTTATATATCCTAACCTAAGGGAACCTAACATCTCGCATGTATTATTTTCCAACGTTCCTGGCGGGCCAGGCCCTACTTCTCGGTGGGCACATTATATACTTCCATACCGTAATATAACCTAACCTAACCTATCTAGACCCTCGCTGGTAATGTTTAACAAAATTCCGGTCGTGTCGGCATGTACTTTGCCGTGGGGACTTTATATACGTCTATAACGTTATATATCCTAACCTAAGGGAACCTAACATCTCGCATGTATTATTTTCCAACGTTCCTGGCGGGCCAGCCCCTACTTCTCGGTGGGCACATTATATACGTCCATATCGTAACATAACCTAACCTAACCCACCTAGACCCTCGCTGGTAATGTTTCACAGAATCCCGTTCATGTCTTCCCGTACGTCTCGGTGCGTACATCAGATACGTCTATAAACTTATATATCCTAACCTAAGGGAACCTAACATCTCGGATGTAGTATTTTCCAACATTCCCGGCGGGTCGGCCCCTACTTCTCGGTGGGCACATTATATACGTCTATATCGTAATATAACCTAACCTAACCCATCTAGACCGTCGCTGGAAATGTTTTACAAAATCCCGGTCGTGTCGGCCCGTACTTCTCGGTGTGGACATTATATACGTCTATATCGTTATATATCCTCACCTAAGGGAACCTAACATCTCGGATGTAGTATTTTCCAACATTCCTGGCGGGCCGTCCCCTACTTCTCGGTGGGCACATTATATACGTCCATATCGTAATATAATCTAACCTAACCCATCTAGACCCTCGCTGGTAATGTTTTACAAAATTCCGGTCGTGTCGGCCCGTACTTTGCCGTGGGGACATTATATACGTCTCTAACGTTATATATCCTAACCTAAGGGAACCTAACATCTCGGATGTAGTATTTTCCAACATTCCTGGCGGGTCGGCCCCTACTTCTCGGTGGGCACATTATATACGTCTATATCGTAATATAACCTAACCTAACCCATCTAGACCGTCGCTGGTAATGTTTTACAAAATCCCGGTCGTGTCGGCCCGTACTTCTCGGTGTGGACATTATATACGTCTATATCGTTATATATCCTAACCTAAGGGAACCTAACATCTCGGATGTAGTATTTTCCAACATTCCTGGCGGGCCGGCCCCTACTTCTCGGTGGGCACATTATATACGTCCATATCGTAATGTAATCTAACCTAACCCATCTAGACCCTCGCTGGTAATGTTTTACAAAATTCCGGTCCTGTCGGCCCGTACTTTGCCGTGGGGACATTATATACGTCTCTAACGTTATATATCCTAACCTAAGGGAACCTAACATCTCGGATGTAGTATTTTCCAACATTCCTGGCGGGTCGGCCCCTACTTCTCGGTGGGCACATTATATACGTCTATATCGTAATATAACCTAACCTAACCCATCTAGACCGTCGGGGGTAATGTTTTACAAAATCACGGTCGTGTCGACCCGTACTTCTCGGTGGGGACATTATATACGTCTATAACGTTATATATCCTAACCTAAGGGAACCTAACTTCTCGTATGTAGTATTTTCCAACATTCCTGGCGGGTCGGCCCCTACTTCTCGGTGGGCACATTATATACGTCTATATGGTAATATAACCTAACCTAATCCATCTAGACCCTCGCTGGTAATGTTTTACAAAATCCCGGTCGTGTCTGCCCGTACTTCTCGGTGGGGACATTATATACGTCTATAACGTTATATATCCTAACCTAAGGGAACCTAACCTGACGGATGTAGTATTTTCCAACATTCCTGGCGGGTCGGCCCCTACTTCTCGATGGGCACATTATATATGTCTATATCGCAATATAACCTAACCTAACCCATCTAGACCCTCGCTGGTAATGTTTTACAAAATCCCGGTCGTGTCGGCCCGTACTTCTCGGTGTGGACATTATATACGTCTATATCGTTATATATCCTAACCTAAGGGAACCTAACATCTCGGATGTAGTATTTTCCAACATTCCTGGCGGGCCGGCCCCTACTTCTCGGTGGGCACATTATATACGTCCATATCGTAATGTAATCTAACCTAACCCATCTAGACCCTCGCTGGTAATGTTTTACAAAATTCCGGTCCTGTCGGCCCGTACTTTGCCGTGGGGACATTATATACGTCTCTAACGTTATATATCCTAACCTAAGGGAACCTAACATCTCGGATGTAGTATTTTCCAACATTCCTGGCGGGTCGGCCCCTACTTCTCGGTGGGCACATTATATACGTCTATATCGTAATATAACCTAACCTAACCCATCTAGACCGTCGGGGGTAATGTTTTACAAAATCACGGTCGTGTCGACCCGTACTTCTCGGTGGGGACATTATATACGTCTATAACGTTATATATCCTAACCTAAGGGAACCTAACTTCTCGTATGTAGTATTTTCCAACATTCCTGGCGGGTCGGCCCCTACTTCTCGGTGGGCACATTATATACGTCTATATGGTAATATAACCTAACCTAATCCATCTAGACCCTCGCTGGTAATGTTTTACAAAATCCCGGTCGTGTCTGCCCGTACTTCTCGGTGGGGACATTATATACGTCTATAACGTTATATATCCTAACCTAAGGGAACCTAACCTGACGGATGTAGTATTTTCCAACATTCCTGGCGGGTCGGCCCCTACTTCTCGATGGGCACATTATATATGTCTATATCGCAATATAACCTAACCTAACCCATCTAGACCCTCGCTGGTAATGTTTTACAAAATCCCGGTCGTGTCGGCCCGTACTTCTCGGTGTGGACATTATATACGTCTATATCGTTATATATCCTAACCTAAGGGAACCTAACATCTCGGATGTAGTATTTTCCAACATTCCTGGCGGGCCGGCCCCTACTTCTCGGTGGGCACATTATATACGTCCATATCGTAATGTAATCTAACCTAACCCATCTAGACCCTCGCTGGTAATGTTTTACAAAATTCCGGTCCTGTCGGCCCGTACTTTGCCGTGGGGACATTATATACGTCTCTAACGTTATATATCCTAACCTAAGGGAACCTAACATCTCGGATGTAGTATTTTCCAACATTCCTGGCGGGTCGGCCCCTACTTCTCGGTGGGCACATTATATACGTCTATATCGTAATATAACCTAACCTAACCCATCTAGACCGTCGGGGGTAATGTTTTACAAAATCACGGTCGTGTCGACCCGTACTTCTCGGTGGGGACATTATATACGTCTATAACGTTATATATCCTAACCTAAGGGAACCTAACTTCTCGTATGTAGTATTTTCCAACATTCCTGGCGGGTCGGCCCCTACTTCTCGGTGGGCACATTATATACGTCTATATGGTAATATAACCTAACCTAATCCATCTAGACCCTCGCTGGTAATGTTTTACAAAATCCCGGTCGTGTCTGCCCGTACTTCTCGGTGGGGACATTATATACGTCTATAACGTTATATATCCTAACCTAAGGGAACCTAACCTGACGGATGTAGTATTTTCCAACATTCCTGGCGGGTCGGCCCCTACTTCTCGATGGGCACATTATATATGTCTATATCGCAATATAACCTAACCTAACCCATCTAGACCCTCGCTGGTAATGTTTTACAAAATCCCGGTCGTGTCGGCCCGTACTTCTCGGTGTGGACATTATATACGTCTATAACGTTATATATCCTAACCTAAGGGAACCTAACATCTCGCATGTATTATTTTCCAACGTTCCTGGCGGGCCAGCCCCTACTTCTCGGTGGTCACATTATATACGTCCATATCGTAATATAAACTAACCTAACCCATCTAGACCCTCGCTGGTAATGTTTTACAAAATCCCGGTCGTGTCGGCCCGTACTTCTCGGTGTGGACATTATATACGTCTATAACGTTATATATCCTAACCTAAGGGAACCTAACATCTCGCATGTATTATTTTCCAACGTTCCTGGCGGCCCAGCCCCTACTTCTCGGTGGTCACATTATATACGTCCATATCGTAATATAAACTAACCTAACCCATCTAGACCCTCGCTGGTAATGTTTTACAAAATCCCGGTCGTGTCGGCCCGTACTTCTCGGTGAGGACATTATATACGTCTATAACGTTATATATCCTAACCTTAGGGAACCTAACCTGACGGATGTAGTATTTTCCAACATTCCTGGCGGGTCGGCCCCTACTTCTCGATGGGCACATTATATATGTCTATATCGCAATATAACCTAACCTAACCCATCTAGACCCTCGCTGGTAATGTTTTACAAAATCCCGGTCGTGTCGGCCCGTACTTCTCGGTGTGGACATTATATACGTCTATAACGTTATATATCCTAACCTAAGGGAACCTAACATCTCGCATGTATTATTTTCCAACGTTCCTGGCGGGCCAGCCCCTACTTCTCGGTGGGCACATTATATACGTCCATATCGTAATATAACCTAACCTAACCCATCTAGACCCTCGCTGGTAATGTTTTACAAAATCCCGGTCGTTTCTGCCCGTACTTCTCGGTGCGGACATTATATACGTCTATAACGTTATATATCCTAACCTAAGGGAACCTAACATGTCGGATGTAGTATTTTCCAACATTCCTGGCGGGTCGGCCCCTACTTCTCGACGGGCACACTATATATGTCTATATCGCAATATAACCTAACCTAACCCATCTAGACCCTCGCTGGTAATGTTTTACAAAATCCCGGTCGTGTCGGCCCGTACTTCTCGGTGTGGACATTATATACGTCTATAACGTTATATATCCTAACCTAAGGGAACCTAACATCTCGGATGTAGTATTTTCCAACACTTCTGGCGAGTCGGCCCCTACTTCTCGGTGGGAACATTATATACGTCTATAACGTAATATAACCTAACCTAACCCACCTAGACCCTCGCTGCTAATGTTTCACAGAATCCCGCTCATGTCTTCCCGTACGTCTCGGTGCGTACATTATATACGTCTAAAAATTTATATATACTAACCTACGGGAACCTAACATCTCGGATGTAGTATTTTCCAACATTCCTGGCGGGTCGGCCCCTACTTCTCGGTGGGCACATTATATACGTCTATATCGTAATATAACCTAACCTAACCCATCTAGACCGTCGCTGGTAATGTTTTACAAAATCCCGGTCGTGTCGGCCCGTACTTCTCGGTGTGGACATTATATACGTCTATATCGTTATATATCCTAACCTAAGGGAACCTAACATCTCGGATGTAGTATTTTCCAACATTCCTGGCGGGCGGGCCCCTACTTCTCGGTGGGCACATTATATACGTCCATATCGTAATATAATCTAACCTAACCCATCTAGAACCTCGCTGGTAATGTTTTACAAAATTCCGGTCGTGTCGGCCCGTACTTTGCCGTGGGGACATTATATACGTCTATAACGTTATATATCCTAACCTAAGGGAACCTAACATCTCGGATGTAGTATTTTGCAACATTCCTGGCGGGTCGGCCCCTACTTCTCGATGGGCACATTATATTTGTCTATATCGCAATATAACCTAACCTAACCCATCTAGACCGTCGCTGGTAATGTTTTACAAAATCCCGGTCGTGTCGGCCCGTACTTCTCGGTGTGGACATTATATACGTCTATATCGTTATATATCCTAACCTAAGGGAACCTAACATCTCGGATGTAGTATTTTCCAACATTCCTGGCGGGTCGGCCCCTACTTCTCGGTGGGCACATTATATACGTCTATATCGTAATATAACCTAACCTAATCCATCTAGACCCTCGCTGGTAATGTTTTACAAAATCCCGGTCGTGTCTGCCCGTACTTCTCGGTGGGGACATTATATACGTCTATAACGTTATATATCCTAACCTAAGGGAACCTAACATCCCGGATGTAGTATTTTCCAACATTCCTGGCGGGTCGTCCCCTACTTCTCGGTGGGCACATTATATACGTCTATATCGTAATATAACCTAACCTAACCCATCTAGACCGTCGCTGGTAATGTTTTACAAAATCCCGGTCGTGTCGGCCCGTACTTCTCGGTGTGGACATTATATACGTCTATATCGTTATATATCCTAACCTAAGGGAACCTAACATCTCGGATGTAGTATTTTCCAACATTCCTGGCGGGCGGGCCCCTACTTCTCGGTGGGCACATTATATACGTCCATATCGTAATATAATCTAACCTAACCCATCTAGAACCTCGCTGGTAATGTTTTACAAAATTCCGCTCGTGTCGGCCCGTACTTTGCCGTGGGGACATTATATACGTCTATAACGTTATATATCCTAACCTAAGGGAACCTAACATCTCGGATGTAGTATTTTGCAACATTCCTGGCGGGTCGGCCCCTACTTCTCGATGGGCACATTATATTTGTCTATATCGCAATATAACCTAACCTAACCCATCTAGACCCTCGCTGGTAATGTTTTACAAAATCCCGGTCGTGTCGGCCCGTACTTCTCGGTGTGGACGTTATATACGTCTATAACGTTATATATCCTAACCTAAGGGAACCTAACATCTCGCATGTATTATTTTCCAACGTTCCTGGCGGGCCAGCCCCTACTTCTCGGTGGGCACATTATATACGTCCATATCGTAATATAACCTAACCTAACCCATCTAGACCCTCGCTGGTAATGTTTTACAAAATCCCGGTCGTTTCTGCCCGTACTTCTCGGTGGGGACATTATATACGTCTATAACGTTATATATCCTAACCTAAGGGAACCTAACATGTCGGATGTAGTATTTTCCAACATTCCTGGCGGGTCGGCCCCTACTTCTCGACGGGCACATTATATATGTCTATATCGCAATATAACCTAACCTAACCCATCTAGACCCTCGCTGGTAATGTTTTACAAAATCCCGGTCGTGTCGGCCCGTACTTCTCGGTGTGGACATTATATACGTCTATAACGTTATATATCCTAACCTAAGGGAACCTAACATCTCGCATGTATTATTTTCCAACGTTCCTGTCGGGCCAGCCCCTACTTCTCGGTGGGCACATTATATACGTCCATATCGTAATATAATCTAACCTAACCCATCCAGACCGTCGCTGGTAATGTTTTACAAAATTCCGGTCGTGTCGGCCCGTACTTTGCCGTGGGGACATTATATACGTCGCTAACGTTATATATCCTAACCTAAGGGAACCTAACATCTCGGATGTAGTATTTTCCAACATTCCTGGCGGGTCGGCCCCTACTTCTCGGTGGGCACATTATATACGTCTATATCGTAATATAACCTAACCTAATCCATCTAGACCCTCGCTGGTAATGTTTTACAAAATCCCGGTCGTGTCTGCCCGTACTTCTCGGTGGGGACATTATATACGTCTATAACGTTATATATCCTAACCTAAGGGAACCTAACATCTCGGATGTAGTATTTTGCAACATTCCTGGCGGGTCGGCCCCTACTTCTCGATGGGCACATTATATTTGTCTATATCGCAATATAACCTAACCTAACCCATCTAGACCGTCGCTGGTAATGTTTTACAAAATCCCGGTCGTGTCGGCCCGTACTTCTCGGTGTGGACATTATATACGTCTATATCGTTATATATCCTAACCTAAGGGAACCTAACATCTCGGATGTAGTATTTTCCAACATTCCTGGCGGGTCGGCCCCTACTTCTCGGTGGGCACATTATATACGTCTATATCGTAATATAACCTAACCTAATCCATCTAGACCCTCGCTGGTAATGTTTTACAAAATCCCGGTCGTGTCTGCCCGTACTTCTCGGTGGGGACATTATATACGTCTATAACGTCATATATCCTAACCTAAGGGAACCTAACATCCCGGATGTAGTATTTTCCAACATTCCTGGCGGGTCGTCCCCTACTTCTCGGTGGGCACATTATATACGTCTATATCGTAATATAACCTAACCTAACCCATCTAGACCGTCGCTGGTAATGTTTTACAAAATCCCGGTCGTGTCGGCCCGTACTTCTCGGTGTGGACATTATATACGTCTATATCGTTATATATCCTAACCTAAGGGAACCTAACATCTCGGATGTAGTATTTTCCAACATTCCTGGCGGGCGGGCCCCTACTTCTCGGTGGGCACATTATATACGTCCATATCGTAATATAATCTAACCTAACCCATCTAGAACCTCGCTGGTAATGTTTTACAAAATTCCGGTCGTGTCGGCCCGTACTTTGCCGTGGGGACATTATATACGTCTATAACGTTATATATCCTAACCTAAGGGAACCTAACATCTCGGATGTAGTATTTTGCAACATTCCTGGCGGGTCGGCCCCTACTTCTCGATGGGCACATTATATTTGTCTATATCGCAATATAACCTAACCTAACCCATCTAGACCCTCGCTGGTAATGTTTTACAAAATCCCGGTCGTGTCGGCCCGTACTTCTCGGTGTGGACGTTATATACGTCTATAACGTTATATATCCTAACCTAAGGGAACCTAACATCTCGCATGTATTATTTTCCAACGTTCCTGGCGGGCCAGCCCCTACTTCTCGGTGGGCACATTATATACGTCCATATCGTAATATAACCTAACCTAACCCATCTAGACCCTCGCTGGTAATGTTTTACAAAATCCCGGTCGTTTCTGCCCGTACTTCTCGGTGGGGACATTATATACGTCTATAACGTTATATATCCTAACCTAAGGGAACCTAACATGTCGGATGTAGTATTTTCCAACATTCCTGGCGGGTCGGCCCCTACTTCTCGACGGGCACATTATATATGTCTATATCGCAATATAACCTAACCTAACCCATCTAGACCCTCGCTGGTAATGTTTTACAAAATCCCGGTCGTGTCGGCCCGTACTTCTCGGTGTGGACATTATATACGTCTATAACGTTATATATCCTA
The DNA here is from genome assembly GCA_963969225.1 of Xylocopa violacea. Lineage (NCBI taxonomy): Eukaryota > Metazoa > Arthropoda > Insecta > Hymenoptera > Apidae > Xylocopa > Xylocopa violacea. The sequence continues at coordinate 2,089,490 of CAXAJV010000481.1, forward strand.
ACCTAAGGGAACCTAACATCTCGCATGTATTATTTTCCAACGTTCCTGTCGGGCCAGCCCCTACTTCTCGGTGGGCACATTATATACGTCCATATCGTAATATAATCTAACCTAACCCATCCAGACCGTCGCTGGTAATGTTTTACAAAATTCCGGTCGTGTCGGCCCGTACTTTGCCGTGGGGACATTATATACGTCGCTAACGTTATATATCCTAACCTAAGGGAACCTAACATCTCGGATGTAGTATTTTCCAACATTCCTGGCGGGTCGGCCCCTACTTCTCGGTGGGCACATTATATACGTCTATATCGTAATATAACCTAACCTAATCCATCTAGACCCTCGCTGGTAATGTTTTACAAAATCCCGGTCGTGTCTGCCCGTACTTCTCGGTGGGGACATTATATACGTCTATAACGTTATATATCCTAACCTAAGGGAACCTAACCTGACGGATGTAGTATTTTCCAACATTCCTGGCGGGTCGGGCCCTACTTCTCGATGGGCACATTATATTTGTCTATATCGCAATATAACCTAACCTAACCCATCTAGACCCTCGCTGGTAATGTTTTACAAAATCCCGGTCGTGTCGGCCCGTACTTCTCGGTGTGGACGTTATATACGTCTATAACGTTATATATCCTAACCTAAGGGAACCTAACATCTCGCATGTATTATTTTCCAACGTTCCTGGCGGGCCAGCCCCTACTTCTCGGTGGGCACATTATATACGTCCATATCGTAATATAACCTAACCTAGCCCATCTAGACCGTCGCTGGTAATGTTTTACAAAATCCCGGTCGTGTCGGCCCGTACTTCTCGGTGTGGACATTATATACGTCTATAACGTTATATATCCTAACCTAAGGGAACCTAACATCTCGCATGTATTATTTTCCAACGTTCCTGGCGGGCCAGCCCCTACTTCTCGGTGGGCACATTATATACGTCCATATCGTAATATAACCTAACCTAACCCATCTAGACCGTCGCTGGTAATGTTTTACAAAATCCCGGTCGTGTCGGCCCGTACTTCTCGGTGTGGACATTATATACGTCTATATCGTTATATATCCTAACCTAAGGGAACCTAACATCTCGGATGTAGTATTTTCCAACATTCCTGGCGGGTCGGCCCCTACTTCTCGGTGGGCACATTATATACGTCTATATCGTAGAATACCCTAACCTAACCCATCTAGACCCTCGCTGGTAATGTTTTACAAAATCCCGGTCGTGTCGGCCCGTACTTCTCGGTGTGGACATTATATACGTCTATAACGTTATATATCCTAACCTAAGGGAACCTAACATCTCGCATGTATTATTTTCCAACGTTCCTGTCGGGCCAGCCCCTACTTCTCGGTGGGCACATTATATACGTCCATATCGTAATATAATCTAACCTAACCCATCTAGACCGTCGCTGGTAATGTTTTACAAAATTCCGGTCGTGTCGGCCCGTACTTTGCCGTGGGGACATTATATACGTCGCTAACGTTATATATCCTAACCTAAGGGAACCTAACATCTCGGATGTAGTATTTTCCAACATTCCTGGCGGGTCGGCCCCTACTTCTCGGTGGGCACATTATATACGTCTATATCGTAATATAACCTAACCTAATCCATCTAGACCCTCGCTGGTAATGTTTTACAAAATCCCGGTCGTGTCTGCCCGTACTTCTCGGTGGGGACATTATATACGTCTATAACGTTATATATCCTAACCCAAGGGAACCTAACATGTCGGATGTAGTATTTTCCAACATTCCTGGCGGGTCGGCCCCTACTTCTCGACGGGCACATTATATATGTCTATATCGCAATATAACCTAACCTAACCCATCTAGACCCTCGCTGGTAATGTTTTACAAAATCCCGGTCGTGTCGGCCCGTACTTCTCGGTGTGGACATTATATACGTCTATAACGTTATATATCCTAACCTAGGGGAACCTAACATCTCGGATGTAGTATTTTCCAACATTTCTGGCGAGTCGGCCCCTACTTCTCGGTGGGAACATTATATACGTCTATAACGTAATATAACCTAACCTAACCCACCTAGACCCTCGCTGCTAATGTTTCACAGCATCCCGCTCATGTCTTCCCGTACGTCTCGGTGCGTACATTATATACGTCTAAAAATTTATATATACTAACCTACGGGAACCTAACATCTCGGATGTAGTATTTTCCAACATTCCTGGCGGGTCGGCCCCTACTTCTCGGTGGGCACATTATATACGTCTATATCGTAATGTAACCCAACCTAACCCATCTCGACCGTCGCTGGTAATGTTTTACAAAATCCCGGTCGTGTCGACCCGTACTTCTCGGTGGGGACATTATATACGTCTATAACGTTATATATCCTAACCTAAGGGAACCTAACATGTCGGATGTAGTATTTTCCAACATTCCTGGCGGGTCGGCCCCTACTTCTCGATGGGCACATTATATTTGTCTATATCGCAATATAACCTAACCTAACCCATCTAGACCCTCGCTGGTAATGTTTTACAAAATCCCGGTCGTGTCGGCCCGTACTTCTCGGTGTGGACGTTATATACGTCTATAACGTTATATATCCTAACCTAAGGGAACCTAACATCTCGCATGTATTATTTTCCAACGTTCCTGGCGGGCCAGCCCCTACTTCTCGGTGGGCACATTATATACGTCCATATCGTAATATAACCTAACCTAACCCATCTAGACCGTCGCTGGTAATGTTTTACAAAATCCCGGTCGTGTCGGCCCGTACTTCTCGGTGTGGACATTATATACATCTATATCGTTATATATCCTAACCTAAGGGAACCTAACATCTCGGATGTAGTATTTTCCAACATTCCTGGCGGGTCGGCCCCTACTTCTCGGTGGGCACATTATATACGTCTATATCGTAATATAACCTAACCTAATCCATCTAGACCCTCGCTGGTAATGTTTTACAAAATCCCGGTCGTGTCTGCCCGTACTTCTCGGTGGGGACATTATATACGTCTATAACGTTATATATCCTAACCTAAGGGAACCTAACCTGACGGATGTAGTATTTTCCAACATTCCTGGCGGGTCGGCCCCTACTTCTCGATGGGCACATTATATATGTCTATATCGCAATATAACCTAACCTAACCCATCTAGACCCTCGCTGGTAATGTTTTACAAAATCCCGGTCGTGTCGGCCCGTACTTCTCGGTGTGGACATTATATACGTCTATAACGTTATATATCCTAACCTAAGGGAACCTAACATCTCGCATGTATTATTTTCCAACGTTCCTGGCGGGCCAGCCCCTACTTCTCGGTGGGCACATTATATACGTCCATATCGTAGTATAACCTAACCTAACACATCTAGACCCTCGCTGGTAATGTTTTACAAAATCCCGGTCGTTTCTGCCCGTACTTCTCGGTGGGGACATTATATACGTCTATAACGTTATATATCCTAACCTAAGGGAACCTAACATGTCGGATGTAGTATTTTCCAACATTCCTGGCGGGTCGGCCCCTACTTCTCGACGGGCACATTATATATGTCTATATCGCAATATAACCTAACCTAACCCATCTAGACCCTCGCTGGTAATGTTTTACAAAATCCCGGTCGTGTCGGCCCGTACTTCTCGGTGTGGACATTATATACGTCTATAACGTTATATATCCTAACCTAGGGGAACCTAACATCTCGGATGTAGTATTTTCCAACATTTCTGGCGAGTCGGCCCCTACTTCTCGGTGGGAACATTATATACGTCTATAACGTAATATAACCTAACCTAACCCACCTAGACCCTCGCTGCTAATGTTTCACAGCATCCCGCTCATGTCTTCCCGTACGTCTCGGTGCGTACATTATATACGTCTAAAAATTTATATATACTAACCTACGGGAACCTAACATCTCGGATGTAGTATTTTCCAACATTCCTGGCGGGTCGGCCCCTACTTCTCGGTGGGCACATTATATACGTCTATATCGTAATGTAACCCAACCTAACCCATCTCGACCGTCGCTGGTAATGTTTTACAAAATCCCGGTCGTGTCGACCCGTACTTCTCGGTGGGGACATTATATACGTCTATAACGTTATATATCCTAACCTAAGGGAACCTAACATGTCGGATGTAGTATTTTCCAACATTCCTGGCGGGTCGGCCCCTACTTCTCGATGGGCACATTATATTTGTCTATATCGCAATATAACCTAACCTAACCCATCTAGACCCTCGCTGGTAATGTTTTACAAAATCCCGGTCGTGTCGGCCCGTACTTCTCGGTGTGGACGTTATATACGTCTATAACGTTATATATCCTAACCTAAGGGAACCTAACATCTCGCATGTATTATTTTCCAACGTTCCTGGCGGGCCAGCCCCTACTTCTCGGTGGGCACATTATATACGTCCATATCGTAATATAACCTAACCTAACCCATCTAGACCGTCGCTGGTAATGTTTTACAAAATCCCTGTCGTGTCGGCCCGTACTTCTCGGTGTGGACATTATATACATCTATATCGTTATATATCCTAACCTAAGGGAACCTAACATCTCGGATGTAGTATTTTCCAACATTCCTGGCGGGCCGGCCCCTACTTCTCGGTGGGCACAATATATACGTCCATATCGTAATATAATCTAACCTAACCCATCTAGACCCTCGCTGGTAGTGTTTTACAAAATTCCGGTCGTGTCGGCCCGTACTTTGCCGTGGGGACATTATATACGTCTCTAACGTTATATATCCTACCCTAAGGGAACCTAACATCTCGGATGTAGTATTTTCCAACATTCCTGGCGGGTCGGCCCCTACTTCTCGGTGGGCACATTATATACGTCTTTATCGTAATATAACCTAACCTAACCCATCTAGACCGTCGCTGGTAATGTTTTACAAAATCCCGGTCGTGTCGACCCGTACTTCTCGGTGGGGACATTATATACGTCTATAACGTTATATATCCTAACCTAAGGGAACCTAACTTCTCGGATGTAGTATTTTCCAACATTCCTGGCGGGTCGGCCCCTACTTCTCGGTGGGCACATTATATACGTCTATATCGTAATATAACCTAACCTAACCCATCTAGACCGTCGCTGGTAATGTTTTACAAAATCCCGGTCGTGTCGGCCCGTACTTCTCGGTGTGGACATTATATACATCTATATCGTTATATATCCTAACCTAAGGGAACCTAACATCTCGGATGTAGTATTTTCCAACATTCCTGGCGGGCGGGCCCCTACTTCTCGGTGGGCACATTATATACGTCCATATCGTAATATAATCTAACCTAACCCATCTAGACCCTCGCTGGTAATGTTTTACATAATTCCGGTCGTGTCGGCCCGTACTTTGCCGTGAGGACATTATATACGTCTATAACGTTATATATCCTAACCTAAGGGAACCTAACATGTCGGATGTAGTATTTTCCAACATTCCTGGCGGGTCGGCCCCTACTTCTCGATGGGCACATTATATTTGTCTATATCGCAATATAACCTAACCTAACCCATCTAGACCCTCGCTGGTAATGTTTTACAAAATCCCGGTCGTGTCGGCCCGTACTTCTCGGTGTGGACGTTATATACGTCTATAACGTTATATATCCTAACCTAAGGGAACCTAACATCTCGCATGTATTATTTTCCAACGTTCCTGGCGGGCCAGCCCCTACTTCTCGGTGGGCAAATTATATACGTCCATATCGTAATATAACCTAACCTAACCCATCTAGACCGTCGCCGGTAGTGTTTTACAAAATCCCGGTCGTGTCGGCCCGTACTTCTCGGTGTGTACATTATATACGTCTATAACGTTATATATCCTAACCTAAGGGAACCTAACATCTCGGATGTAGTATTTTCCAACATTCCTGGCGGGCCGGCCCCTACTTCTCGGTGGGCACATTATATACGTCCATATCGTAATATAATCTAACCTAACCCATCTAGACCCTCGCTGGTAATGTTTTACAAAATTCCGGTCGTGTCGGCCCGTACTTTGCCGTGGGGACATTATATACGTCACTAACGTTATATATCCTAACCTAAGGGAACCTAACTTCTCGGATGTAGTATTTTCCAACATTCCTGGCGGGTCGGCCCCTACTTCCCGGTGGGCACATTATATACGTCTATATCGTAATATAACCTAACCTAATCCATCTAGACCCTCGCTGGTAATGTTTTACAAAATCCCGGTCGTATCTGCCCGTACTTCTCGGTGGGGACATTATATACGTCTATAACGTTATATATCCTAACCTAAGGGAACCTAACATCTCAGATGTAGTATTTTCCAACATTTCTGGCGAGTCGGCCCCTACTTCTCGGTGGGAACATTATATACGTCTATAACGTAATATAACCTAACCTAACCCACCTAGACCCTCGCTGGTAATGTTTCACAGAATCCCGCTCATGTCTTCCCGCACGTCTTGGTGCGTACATTATATACGTCTAAAAATTTATATATACTAACCTAAGGGAACCTAACATCTCGGATGTAGTATTTTCCAACATTCCTGGCGGGTCGCCCCCTACTTCTCGGTGGGCACATTATATACGTCTATATCGTAATGTAACCCAACCTAACCCATCTAGACCGTCGCTGGTAATGTTTTACAAAATCCCGGTCGTGTCGATCCGTACTTCTCGGTGGGGACATTATATACGTCTATAACGTTATATATCCTAACCTAAGGGAACCTAACATGTCGGATGTAGTATTTTCCAACATTCCTGGCGGGTCGGCCCCTACTTCTCGATGGGCACATTATATTTGTCTATATCGCAATATAACCTAACCTAACCCATCTAGACCCTCGCTGGTAATGTTTTACAAAATCCCGGTCGTGTCGGCCCGTACTTCTCGGTGTGGACGTTATATACGTCTATAACGTTATATATCCTAACCTAAGGGAACCTAACATCTCGCATGTATTATTTTCCAACGTTCCTGGCGGGCCAGCCCCTACTTCTCGGTGGGCACATTATATACGTCCATATCGTAATATAACCTAACCTAACCCATCTAGACCGTCGCCGGTAATGTTTTACAAAATCCCGGTCGTGTCGGCCCGTACTTCTCGGTGTGGACATTATATACGTCTATATCGTTATATATCCTAACCTAAGGGAACCTAACATCTCGGATGTAGTATTTTCCAACATTCCTGGCGGGCCGGCCCCTACTTCTCGGTGGGCACATTATATACGTCCATATCGTAATATAATCTAACCTAACCCATCTAGACCCTCGCTGGTAATGTTTTACAAAATTCCGGTCGTGTCGGCCCGTACTTTGCCGTGGGGACATTATATACGTCTCTAACGTTATATATCCTAACCTAAGGGAACCTAACATCTCGGATGTAGTATTTTCCAACATTCCTGGCGGGTCGGCCCCTACTTCTCGGTGGGAACATTATATACGTCTATATCGTAATATAACCTAACCTAACCCATCTAGACCGTCGCTGGTAATGTTCTACAAAATCCCGGTCGTGTCGACCCGTACTTCTCGGTGGGGACATTATATACGTCTATAACGTTATATATCCTAACCTAAGGGAACCTAACTTCTCGGATGTAGTATTTTCCAACATTCCTGGCGGGTCGGCTCCTACTTCCCGGTGGGCACATTATATACGTCTATATCGTAATATAACCTAACCTAATCCATCTAGACCCTCGCTGGAAATGTTTTACAAAATCCCGGTCGTGTCTGCCCGTACTTCACGGTGGGGACATTATATACGTCTATAACGTTATATATCCTAACCTAAGGGAACCTAACTTCTCGGATGTAGTATTTTCCGACATTCCTGGCGGGTCGGCCCATACTTCTCGGTGGGCACATTATATACGTCCATATCGTAATATAATCTAACCTAACCCATCTAGACCCTCGCTGGTAATGTTTTACAAAAATCCGGTCGTGTCGGTCCGTACTTTGCCGTGGGGACATTATATACGTCGCTAACGTTATATATCCTAACCTAAGGGAACCTAACATCTCGGATGTTGTATTTTCCAACATTCCTGGCGGGTCGGCCCCTACTTCTCGGTGGGCACATTATATACGTCTATATCGTAATATAACCTAACCTAATCCATCTAGACCCTCGCTGGTAATGTTTTACAAAATCCCGGTCGTGTCTGCCCGTACTTGTCGGTGGGGACATTATATACGTCTATAACGTTATACATCCTAACCTACGGGAACCTAACCTGACGGATGTAGTATTTTCCAACATTCCTGGCGGGTCGGCCCCTACTTCTCGATGGGCACATTATATATGTCTATATCGCAATATAACCTAACCTAACCCATCTAGACCCTCGCTGGTAATGTTTTACAAAATCCCGGTCGTGTCGGCCCGTACTTCTCGGTGTGGACATTATATACGTCTATAACGTTATATATCCTAACCTAAGGGAACCTAACATCTCGCATGTATTACTTTCCAACGTTCCTGGCGGGCCAGCCCCTACTTCTCGGTGGGCACATTATATACGTCCATATCGTAATATAACCTAACCTAACCCATCTAGACCCTCGCTGGTAATGTTTTACAAAATTCCGGTCGTGTCGGCCCGTACTTTGCCGTGGGGACATTTTATACGTCTATAACGTTATATATCCTAACCTAAGGGAACCTAACATCTCGGATGTAGTATTTTCCAACATTTCTGGCGGGTCGGCCCCTACTTCTCGGTGGGAACTTTATATACGTCTATAACGTAATATAACCTAACCTAACCCACCTAGACCCCCGCTGGTAATGTTTCACTGAATCCCGTTCATGTCTTCCCGTACGTCTCGGTGCGTACATTATATACGTCTATAAATTTATTTATCCTAACCTAAGGGAACCTAACATCCCGGATGTAGTATTTTCCAACATTCCTGGCGGGTCGGCCCCTACTTCTCGGTGGGCACATTATATACGTCTATATCGTAATATAACCTAACCTAACCCATCTAGACCGTCGCTGGTAATGTTTTACAGAATCCCGGTCGTGTCGGCCCGTACTTCTCGGTGTGGACATTATATACGTCTATATCGTTATATATCCTAACCTAAGGGAACCTAACATCTCGGATGTAGTATTTTCCAACATTCTTGGCGGGCCGGCCCCTACTTCTCGGTGGGCACATTATATACGTCCATATCGTAATATAATCTAACCTAACCCATCTAGACCCTCCCTGGTAATGTTTTACAAAATTCCGGTCGTGTCGGCCCGTACTTTGCCGTGGGGACATTATATACGTCTATAACGTTATATATCCTAACCTAAGGGAACCTAACATCTCGGATGTAGTATTTTCCAACATTCCTGGCGGGTCGGCCCCTACTTCTCGGTGGGCACATTATATACGTCTATATCGTAATATAACCTAACCTAACCCATCTAGACCGTCGCTGGTAATGTTTTACAGAATCCCGGTCGTGTCGGCCCGTACTTCTCGGTGTGGACATTATATACGTCTATATCGTTATATATCCTAACCTAAGGGAACCTAACATCTCGGATGTAGTATTTTCCAACATTCCTGGCGGGCCGGCCCCTACTTCTCGGTGGGCACATTATATACGTCCATATCGTAATATAATCTAACCTAACCCATCTAGACCCTCGCTGGTAATGTTTTACAAAATTCCGGTCGTGTCGGCCCGTACTTTGCCGTGGGGACATTATATACGTCTATAACGTGATATATCCTAACCTAAGGGAACCTAACATCTCGGATGTAGTATTTTCCAACATTCCTGGCTGGTCGGCCCCTACTTCTCGGTGGGCACATTATATACGTCTATATCGTAATATAACCTAACCTAACCCATCTAGACCGTCGCTGGTAATGTTTTACAAAATCCCGGTCGTGTCGACCCGTACTTCTCGGTGGGGACATTATATACGTCTATAACGTTATATATCCTAACCTAAGGGAACCTAACTTCTCGGATGTAGTATTTTCCAACATTCCTGGCGGGTCGGCCCCTACTTCTCGGTGGGCACATTATATACGTCTATCTCGTAATATACCCTAACCTAATCCATGTAGACCCTCGCTGGTAATGTTTTACAAAATCCCGGGCGTGTCTGCCCATACTTCTCGGTGGGGACATCATATACGTCTATAGCGTTATATATCCTAACCTAAGGGAACCTAACATCTCGGATGTAGTATTTTCCAACATTCCTGGCGGGTCGGCCCCTACTTCTCGGTGGGCTCATTATATACGTCTATATCGTAATATAACCTAACCTAACCCATCTAGACCGTCGCTGGTAATGTTTTACAAAATCCCGGTCGTGTCGGCCCGTACTTCTCGGTGTGGACATTATATACGTCTATAACGTTATATATCCTAACCTAAGGGAACCTAACATCTCGCATGTATTATTTTCCAACGTTCCTGGCGAGCCAGCCCCTACTTCTCGGTGGGCACTTTATATACGTCCATATCGTAATATAACCTAACCTAACCCATCTAGACCCTCGCTGGTAATGTTTTACAAAATTCCGGTCGTGTCGGCCCGTACTTTGCCGTGGGGACATTTTATACGTCTATAACGTTATATATCCTAACCTAAGGGAAACTAACATCTCGGATGTAGTATTTTCCAACATTTCTGGCGGGTCGGCCCCTACTTCTCGGTGGGAACTTTATATACGTCTGTAACGTAACATAACCTAACCTAACCCACCTAGACCCTCGCTGGTAATGTTTCACTGAATCCCGTTCATGTCTTCCCGTACGTCTCGGTGCGTACATTACATACGTCTATAAATTTATTTATCCTAACCTAAGGGAACCTAACATCCCGGATGTAGTATTTTCCAACATTCCTGGCGGGTCGGCCCCTACTTCTCGGTGGGCACATTATATACGTCTATATCGTAATATAACCTAACCTATCCCATCTAGACCGTCGCTAGTAATGTTTCACTGAATCCCGTTCATGTCTTCCCGTACGTCTCGGTGCGTACATTACATACGTCTATAAATTTATTTATCCTAACCTAAGGGAACCTAACATCCCGGATGTAGTATTTTCCAACATTCCTGGCGGGTCGGCCCCTACTTCTCGGTGGGCACATTATATACGTCTATATCGTAATATAACCTAACCTATCCCATCTAGACCGTCGCTGGTAATGTTTTACAAAATCCCGGTCGTGTCGGCCCGTACTTCTCGGTGTGGACATTATATACGTCTATATCGTTATATATCCTAACCTAAGGGAACCTAACATCTCGGATGTAGTATTTTCCAACATTCCTAGCGGGCCGGCCCCTACTTCTCGGTGGGCACATTATATACGTCCATATCGTAATATAACCTAACCTAACCTATCTAGACCCTCGCTGCTAATGTTTAACAAAATTCCGGTCCTGTCGGCATGTACTTTGCCGTGGGGACTTTATATACGTCTATAACGTTATATATCCTAACCTAAGGGAACCTAACATCCCGGATGTAGTATTTTCCAACATTCCTGGCGGGCCAGGCCGTACCTCTCGGTGGGCACATTATATACGTCCATATCGTAATATAACCTAACCTAACCCACCTAGACCCTCGCTGGTAATGTTTCACAGAATCCCCTTCATGTCTTCCCGTACGTCTCGGTGCGTACATTATATACGTCTATAAGCTTATATATCCTAACCTAAGGGAACCTAACATCTCGGATGTAGTATTTTCCAACATTTCTGGCGAGTCGGCCCCTACTTCTCGGTGGGAACATTATATACGTCTATAACGTAATATAACCTAACCTAACCCACCTAGACCCTCGCTGGTAATGTTTCACAGAATCCCGCTCATGTCTTCCCGTACGTCTCGGTGCGTACATTATATACGTCTAAAAATTTATATATACTAACCTAAGGGAACCTAACATCTCGGATGTAGTATTTTCCAATATTCCTGGCGGGTCGGCCCCTACTTCTCGATGGGCACATTATATTTGTCTATATCGCAATATAACCTAACCTAACCCATCTAGACCCTCGCTGGTAATGTTTTACAAAATTCCGGTCGTGTCGGCCCGTACTTTGCCGTGGGGACATTATATACGTCTATAACGTTATATATCCTAACCTAAGGGAACCTAACATCTCGGATGTAGTATTTTCCAACATTCCTGGCGGGTCGGCCCCTACTTCTCGGTGGGCACATTATATACGTCTATATCGTAATATAACCTAACCTAACCCATCTAGACAGTCGCTGGTAATGTTTTACAAAATCCCGGTCGTGTCGACCCGTACTTCTCGGTGGGGACATTATATACGTCTATAACGTTATATATCCTAACCTAAGGGAACCTAACTTCTCGGATGTAGTATTTTCCAACATTCCTCGCGGGTCGGCCCCTACTTCTCGGTGGGCACATTATATACGCCTATATCGTAATATAACCCAACCTAACCCATCTAGACCGTCGCTGGTAATGTTTTACAAAATCCCGGTCGTGTCGACCCGTACTTCTCGGTGGGGACATTATATACGTCTATAACGTTATATATCCTAACCTAAGGGAACCTAACATGTCGGATGTAGTATTTTCCAACATTCCTGGCGGGTCGGCCCCTACTTCTCGATGGGCACATTATATTTGTCTATATCGCAATATAACCTAACCTAACCCATCTAGACCCTCGCTGGTAATGTTTTACAAAATCCCCGTCGTGTCGGCCCGTACTTCTCGGTGTGGACATTATATACGTCTATAACGTTATATATCCTAACCTAAGGGAACCTAACATCTCGCATGTATTATTTTCCAACGTTCCTGGCGGGCCAGCCCCTACTTCTAGGTGGGCACATTATATACGTCCATATCGTAATATAACCTAACCTAACGCACCTAGACCCTCGCTGGTAATGTTTCACAGACTCCCGTTCATGTCTTCCCGTACGTCTCGGTGCGTACATTATATACGTCTATAAACTTATATATACTAACCTGAGGGAACCTAACTTCTCGGATGTAGTATTTTCCAACATTCCTGGCGGGTCGGCCCCTACTTCTCGGTGGGTACATTATATACGTCTATAAAGTAATATAACCTAACCTAACCCATCTAGACCCTCGCTGGTATTGTTTTACAAAATCCCGGTCGTGTCGGCCCGTACTTCTCGGTGGGGACATTATATACGTCTATAACGTTATATATCCTAACCTAAGGGAACCTAACTTCTCGGATGTAGTATTTTCCAACATTCCTGGCGGGTCGGCCCCTACTTCTCAGTGGGCACATTATATACGTCTATATCGTAATATACCCTAACCTAATCCATGTAGAACCTCGCTGGTAATGTTTTACAAAATCCCGGTCGTGTCTGCCCATACTTCTCGGTGGGGACATTATATACGTCTATAGCGTTATATATCCTAACCTAAGGGAACCTAACATCTCGGATGTAGTATTTTCCAACATTCCTGGCGGGTCGGCCCCTACTTCTCGGTGGGCACATTATATACGTCTATATCGTAATATAACCTAACCTAACCCATCTAGACCGTCGCTGGTAATGTTTTACAAAATCCCGGTCGTGTCGACCCGTACTTCTCGGTGGGGACATTATATACGTCTATAACGTTATATATCCTAACCTAAGGGAACCTAACTTCTCGGATGTAGTGTTTTCCAACATTCCTCGCGGGTCGGCCCCTACTTCTCGGTGGGCACATTATGTACGCCTATATCGTAATATAACCCAACCTAACCCATCTAGACCGTCGCTGGTAATGTTTTACAAAATCCCGGTCGTGTCGACCCGTACTTCTCGGTGGGGACATTATATACGTCTATAACGTTATATATCCTAACCTAAGGGAACCTAACATGTCGGATGTAGTATTTTCCAACATTCCTGGCGGGTCGGCCCCTACTTCTCGATGGGCACATTATATTTGTCTATATCGCAATATAACCTAACCTAACCCATCTAGACCCTCGCTGGTAATGTTTTACAAAATCCCGGTCGTGTCGGCCCGTACTTCTCGGTGTGGACATTATATACGTCTATAACGTTATATATCCTAACCTAAGGGAACCTAACATCTCGCATGTATTATTTTCCAACGTTCCTGGCGGGCCAGCCCCTACTTCTCGGTGGGCACATTATATACGTCCATATCGTAATATAACCTAACCTAACCCATCTAGACCCTCGCTGGTAATGTTTTACAAAATCCCGGTCGTGTCGGCCCGTACTTCTCGGGGTAGACATTATATACGTCTATAACGTTATATATCCTAACCTAAGGGAACCTAACATCTCGCATGTATTATTTTCCAACGTTCCTGGCGGGCCAGGCCCTACTTCTCGGTGGGCACATTATATACTTCCATATCGTAATATAACCTAACCTAACCTATCTAGACCCTCGCTGGTAATGATTAACAAAATTCCGGTCGTGTCGGCATGTACTTTGCCGTGGGGACATTATATACGTCTATAACGTTATATATCCTAACCTAAGGGAACCTAACATCTCGGATGTTGTGTTTTCCAACATTCCTGGCGGGCCAGCCCCTACTTCTCGGTGTGCACATTATATACGTCCATATCGTAATATAACCTAATCTAACCCACCTAGACCCTCGCTGGTAATGTTTCACAGACTCCCGTTCATGCCTTCCCGTACGTCTCGGTGCGTACATTATATACGTCTATAAACTTATATATACTAACCTGAGGGAACCTAACTTCTCGGATGTAGTATTTTCCAACATTCCTGGCGGGTCGGCCCCTACTTCTCGGTGGGTACATTATATACTTCTATAAAGTAATATAACCTAACCTAACCCATCTAGACCCTCGCTGGTATTGTTTTACAAAATCCCGGTCGTGTCGGCCCGTACTTCTCGGTGGGGACATTATATACGTCTATAACGTTATATATCCTAACCTAAGGGAACCTAACTTCTCGGATGTAGTATTTTCCAACATTCCTGGCGGGTCGGCCCCTACTTCTCGGTGGGCACATTATATACGTCTATATCGTAATATACCCTAACCTAATCCATGTAGACCCTCGCTGGTAATGTTTTACAAAATCCCGGTCGTGTCTGCCCATACTTCTCGGTGGGGACATTATATACGTCTATAACGTTATATATCCTAACCTAAGGGAACCTAACATCTCGGATGTAGTATTTTCCAACATTTCTGGCGGGTCGGCCCCTACTTCTCGGTGGGCACATTATATACGTCCATATCGTAATATAACCTAACCTAACCCATCTAGACCCTCGCTGGTAATGTTTTACAAAATTCCGGTCGTGTCGGCCCGTACTTTGCCGTGGGGACATTTTATACGTCTATAACGTTATATATCCTAACCTAAGGGAACCTAACACCTCGGATGTAGTATTTTCCAACATTTCTGGCGGGTCGGCCCCTACTTCTCGGTGGGAACTTTATATACGTCTATAACGTAATATAACCTAACCTAACACACCTAGACCCTCGCTGGTAATGTTTCACTGAATCCCGTTCATGTCTTCCCGTACGTCTCGGTGCGTACATTATATACGTCTATAAATTTATTTATCCTAACCTAAGGGAACCTAACATCCCGGATGTAGTATTTTCCAACATTCCTGGCGGGTCGGCCCCTACTTCTCGGTGGGCACATTATATACGTCTATATCGTAATATAACCTAACCTAACCCATCTAGACCGTCGCTGGTAATGTTTTACAGAATCCCGGTCGTGTCGGCCCGTACTTCTCGGTGTGGACATTATATACGTCTATATCGTTATATATCCTAACCTAAGGGAACCTAACATCTCGGATGTAGTATTTTCCAACATTCCTGGCGGGCCGGCCCCTACTTCTCGGTGGGCACATTATATACGTCCATATCGTAATATAATCTAACCTAACCCATCTAGACCCTCGCTGGTAATGTTTTACAAAATCCCGGTCGTGTCTGCCCGTACTTCTCGGTGGGGACATTATATACGTCTATAACGTTATACATCCTAACCTAAGGGAACCTAACCTGACGGATGTAGTATTTTCCAACATTCCTGGCGGGTCGGCCCCTACTTCTCGGTGGGCACATTATATACGTCTATATCGTAATATAACCTAACCTAACCCATCTAGACCGTCGCTGGTAATGTTTTACAAAATCCCGGTCGTGTCGACCCGTACTTCTCGGTGGGGACATTATATACGTCTATAACGTTATATATCCTAACCTAAGGGAACCTAACTTCTCGGATGTAGTATTTTCCAACATTCCTGGCGGGTCGGCCCCTACTTCTCGGTGGGCACATTATATACGTCCATATCGTAATATAACCTAACCTAACCCATCTAGACCCTCGCTGGTAATGTTTTACAAAATCCCGGTCGTGTCGGCCCGTACTTCTCGGGGTAGACATTATATACGTCTATAACGTTATATATCCTAACCTAAGGGAACCTAACATCTCGCATGTATTATTTTCCAACGTTCCTGGCGGGCCAGGCCCTACTTCTCGGTGGGCACATTATATACGTCTATATCGTAATATAACCTAACCTAACCCATCTAGACCGTCGCTGGTAATGTTTTACAAAATCCCGGTCGTGTCGGCCCGTACTTCTCGGTGTGGACATTATATACGTCTATAACGTTATATATCCTAACCTAAGGGAACCTAACTTCTCGGATGTAGTATTTTCCAACATTCCTGGCGGGTCGGCCCCTACTTCTCGGTGGGCACATTATATACGTCTATACCGTAATATACCCTAACCTAATCCATGTGGACCCTCGCTGGTAATGTTTTACAAAATCCCGGTCGTGTCTGCCCATACTTCTCGGTGGGGACATTATATACGTCTATAGCGTTATATATCCTAACCTAAGGGAACCTAACATCTCGGATGTAGTATTTTCCAACATTCCTGGCGGGTCGGCCCCTACTTCTCGATGGGCACATTATATTTGTCTATATCGCAATATAACCTAACCTAACCCATCTAGACCCTCGCTGGTAATGTTTTACAAAATCCCCGTCGTGTCGGCCCGTACTTCTCGGTGTGGACATTATATACGTCTATAACGTTATATATCCTAACCTAAGGGAACCTAACATCTCGCATGTATTATTTTCCAACGTTCCTGGCGGGCCAGCCCCTACTTCTCGGTGGGCACATTATATACGTCCATATCGTAATATAACCTAACCTAACCCATCTAGACCCTCGCTGGTAATGTTTTACAAAATCCCGGTCGTGTCGGCCCGTACTTCTCGGGGTAGACATTATATACGTCTATAACGTTATATATCCTAACCTAAGGGAACCTAACATCTCGCATGTATTATTTTCCAACGATCCTGGCGGGCCAGGCCCTACTTCTCGGTGGGCACATTATATACTTCCATATCGTAATATAACCTAACCTAACCTATCTAGACCCTCGCTGGTAATGTTTAACAAAATTCCGGTCGTGTCGGCATGTACTTTGCCGTGGGGACATTATATACGTCTATAACGTTATATATCCTAACCTAAGGGAACCTAACATCTCGGATGTTGTGTTTTCCAACATTCCTGGCGGGCCAGCCCCTACTTCTCGGTGTGCACATTATATACGTCCATATCGTAATCTAACCTAACCTAACCCACCTAGACCCTCGCTGGTAATGTTTCACAGACTCCCGTTCATGTCTTCCCGTACGTCTCGGTGCGAACATTATATACGTCTATAAACTTATATATACTAACCTGAGGGAACCTAACTTCTCGGATGTAGTATTTTCCAACATTCCTGGCGGGTCGGCCCCTACTTCTCGGTGGGTACATTATATACGTCTATAAAGTAATATAACCTAACCTAACCCATCTAGACCCTCGCTGGTATTGTTTTACAAAATCCCGGTCGTGTCGGCCCGTACTTCTCGGTGGGGACATTATATACGTCTATAACGTTATATATCCTAACCTAAGGGAACCTAACTTCTCGGATGTAGTATTTTCCAACATTCCTGGCGGGTCGGCCCCTACTTCTCGGTGGGCACATTATATACGTCTATATCGTAATATAACCTAACCTAACCCATCTAGACCGTCGCTGGTAATGTTTTACAAAATCCCGGTCGTGTCGACCCGTACTTCTCGGTGGGGACATTATATACGTCTATAACGTTATATATCCTAACCTAAGGGAACCTAACTTCTCGGATGTAGTATTTTCCAACATTCCTCGCGGGTCGGCCCCTACTTCTCGGTGGGCACATTATATACGCCTATATCGTAATATAACCCAACCTAACCCATCTAGACCGTCGCTGGTAATGTTTTACAAAATCCCGGTCGTGTCGACCCGTACTTCTCGGTGGGGACATTATATACGTCTATAACGTTATATATCCCAACCTAAGGGAACCTAACATGTCGGATGTAGTATTTTCCAACATTCCTGGCGGGTCGGCCCCTACTTCTCGATGGGCACATTATATCTGTCTATAACGCAATATAACCTAACCTAACCCATCTAGACCCTCGCTGGTAATGTTTTACAAAATCCCGGTCGTGTCGGCCCGTACTTCTCGGTGTGGACATTATATACGTCTATAACGTTATATATCCTAACCTAAGGGAACCTAACATCTCGCATGTATTATTTTCCAACGTTCCTGGCGGGCCAGCCCCTACTTCTCGGTGGGCACATTATATACGTCCATATCGTAATATAACCTAACCTAACCCATCTAGACACTCGCTGGTAATGTTTTACAAAATCCCGGTCGTGTCGGCCCGTACTTCTCGGGGTAGACATTATATACGTCTATAACGTTATATATCCTAACCTAAGGGAACCTAACATCTCGCATGTATTATTTTCCAACGTTCCTGGCGGGCCAGGCCCTACTTCTCGGTGGGCACATTATATACTTCCATATCGTAATATAACCTAACCTAACCTATCTAGACCCTCGCTGGTAATGTTTAACAAAATTCCGGTCGTGTCGGCATGTACTTTGCCGTGGGGACATTATATACGTCTATAACGTTATATATCCTAACCTAAGGGAACCTAACATCTCGGATGTTGTGTTTTCCAACATTCCTGGCGGGCCAGCCCCTACTTCTCGGTGTGCACATTATATACGTCCATATCGTAATATAACCTAATCTAACCCACCTAGACCCTCGCTGGTAATGTTTCACAGACTCCCGTTCATGTCTTCCTGTACGTCTCGGTGCGTACATTATATACGTCTATAAACTTATATATACTAACCTGAGGGAACCTAACTTCTCGGATGTAGTATTTTCCAACATTCCTGGCGGGTCGGCCCCTACTTCTCGGTGGGTACATTATATACGTCTATAAAGTAATATAACCTAACCTAACCCATCTAGACCCTCGCTGGTATTGTTTTACAAAATCCCGGTCGTGTCGGCCCGTACTTCTCGGTGGGGACATTATATACGTCTATAACGTTATATATCCTAACCTAAGGGAACCTAACTTCTCGGATGTAGTATTTTCCAACATTCCTGGCGGGTCGGCCCCTACTTCTCGGTGGGCACATTATATACGTCTATATCGTAATATAACCTAACCTAACCCATCTAGACCGTCGCTGGTAATGTTTTACAAAATCCCGGTCGTGTCGACCCGTACTTCTCGGTGGGGACATTATATACGTCTATAACGTTATATATCCTAACCTAAGGGAACCTAACTTCTCGGATGTAGTATTTTCCAACATTCCTCGCGGGTCGGCCCCTACTTCTCGGTGGGCACATTATATACGCCTATATCGTAATATAACCCAACCTAACCCATCTAGACCGTCGCTGGTAATGTTTTACAAAATCCCGGTCGTGTCGACCCGTACTTCTCGGTGGGGACATTATATACGTCTATAACGTTATATATCCTAACCTAAGGGAACCTAACATGTCGGATGTAGTATTTTCCAACATTCCTGGCGGGTCGGCCCCTACTTCTCGATGGGCACATTATATTTGTCTATATCGCAATATAACCTAACCTAACCCATCTAGACCCTCGCTGGTAATGTTTTACAAAATCCCGGTCGTGTCGGCCCGTACTTCTCGGTGTGGACATTATATACGTCTATAACGTTATATATCCTAACCTAAGGGAACCTAACATCTCGCATGTATTATTTTCCAACGTTCCTGGCGGGCCAGCCCCTACTTCTCGGTGGGCACATTATATACGTCCATATCGTAATATAACCTAACCTAACCCATCTAGACACTCGCTGGTAATGTTTTACAAAATCCCGGTCGTGTCGGCCCGTACTTCTCGGGGTAGACATTATATACGTCTATAACGTTATATATCCTAACCTAAGGGAACCTAACATCTCGCATGTATTATTTTCCAACGTTCCTGGCGGGCCAGGCCCTACTTCTCGGTGGGCACATTATATACTTCCATATCGTAATATAACCTAACCTAACCTATATAGACCCTCGCTGGTAATGTTTAACAAAATTCCGGTCGTGTCGGCATGTGCTTTGCCGTGGGGACATTATATACGTCTATAACGTTATATATCCTAACCTAAGGGAACCTAACATCTCGGATGTTGTGTTTTCCAACATTCCTGGCGGGCCAGCCCCTACTTCTCGGTGTGCACATTATATACGTCCATATCGTAATATAACCTAATCTAACCCACCTAGACCCTCGCTGGTAATGTTTCACAGACTCCCGTTCATGTCTTCCTGTACGTCTCGGTGCGTACATTATATACGTCTATAAACTTATATATACTAACCTGAGGGAACCTAACTTCTCGGATGTAGTATTTTCCAACATTCCTGGCGGGTCGGCCCCTACTTCTCGGTGGGTACATTATATACGTCTATAAAGTAATATAACCTAACCTAACCCATCTAGACCCTCGCTGGTATTGTTTTACAAAATCCCGGTCGTGTCGGCCCGTACTTCTCGGTGGGGACATTATATACGTCTATAACGTTATATATCCTAACCTAAGGGAACCTAACTTCTCGGATGTAGTATTTTCCAACATTCCTGGCGGGTCGGCCCCTACTTCTCGGTGGGCACATTATATACGTCTATATCGTAATATACCCTAACCTAATCCATATAGACCCTCGCTGGTAATGTTTTACAAAATCCCGGTCGTGTCTGCCCATACTTCTCGGTGGGGACATTATATACGTCTATAACGTTATATATCCTAACCTAAGGGAACCTAACTTCTCGGATGTAGTATTTTCCAACATTCCTCGCGGGTCGGCCCCTACTTCTCGGTGGGCACATTATATACGCCTATATCGTAATATAACCCAACCTAACCCATCTAGACCGTCGCTGGTAATGTTTTACAAAATCCCGGTCGTGTCGACCCGTACTTCTCGGTGGGGACATTATATACGTCTATAACGTTATATATCCTAACCTAAGGGAACCTAACATGTCGGATGTAGTATTTTCCAACATTCCTGGCGGGTCGGCCCCTACTTCTCGATGGGCACATTATATCTGTCTATAACGCAATATAACCTAACCTAACCCATCTAGACCCTCGCTGGTAATGTTTTACAAAATCCCGGTCGTGTCGGCCCGTACTTCTCGGTGTGGACATTATATACGTCTATAACGTTATATATCCTAACCTAAGGGAACCTAACATCTCGCATGTATTATTTTCCAACGTTCCTGGCGGGCCAGCCCCTACTTCTCGGTGGGCACATTATATACGTCCATATCGTAATATAACCTAACCTAACCCATCTAGACACTCGCTGGTAATGTTTTACAAAATCCCGGTCGTGTCGGCCCGTACTTCTCGGGGTAGACATTATATACGTCTATAACGTTATATATCCTAACCTAAGGGAACCTAACATCTCGCATGTATTATTTTCCAACGTTCCTGGCGGGCCAGGCCCTACTTCTCGGTGGGCACATTATATACTTCCATATCGTAATATAACCTAACCTAACCTATCTAGACCCTCGCTGGTAATGTTTAACAAAATTCCGGTCGTGTCGGCATGTACTTTGCCGTGGGGACATTATATACGTCTATAACGTTATATATCCTAACCTAAGGGAACCTAACATCTCGGATGTTGTGTTTTCCAACATTCCTGGCGGGCCAGCCCCTACTTCTCGGTGTGCACATTATATACGTCCATATCGTAATATAACCTAATCTAACCCACCTAGACCCTCGCTGGTAATGTTTCACAGACTCCCGTTCATGTCTTCCTGTACGTCTCGGTGCGTACATTATATACGTCTATAAACTTATATATACTAACCTGAGGGAACCTAACTTCTCGGATGTAGTATTTTCCAACATTCCTGGCGGGTCGGCCCCTACTTCTCGGTGGGTACATTATATACGTCTATAAAGTAATATAACCTAACCTAACCCATCTAGACCCTCGCTGGTATTGTTTTACAAAATCCCGGTCGTGTCGGCCCGTACTTCTCGGTGGGGACATTATATACGTCTATAACGTTATATATCCTAACCTAAGGGAACCTAACTTCTCGGATGTAGTATTTTCCAACATTCCTGGCGGGTCGGCCCCTACTTCTCGGTGGGCACATTATATACGTCTATATCGTAATATACCCTAACCTAATCCATATAGACCCTCGCTGGTAATGTTTTACAAAATCCCGGTCGTGTCTGCCCATACTTCTCGGTGGGGACATTATATACGTCTATAACGTTATATATCCTAACCTAAGGGAACCTAACTTCTCGGATGTAGTATTTTCCAACATTCCTCGCGGGTCGGCCCCTACTTCTCGGTGGGCACATTATATACGCCTATATCGTAATATAACCCAACCTAACCCATCTAGACCGTCGCTGGTAATGTTTTACAAAATCCCGGTCGTGTCGACCCGTACTTCTCGGTGGGGACATTATATACGTCTATAACGTTATATATCCTAACCTAAGGGAACCTAACATGTCGGATGTAGTATTTTCCAACATTCCTGGCGGGTCGGCCCCTACTTCTCGATGGGCACATTATATCTGTCTATAACGCAATATAACCTAACCTAACCCATCTAGACCCTCGCTGGTAATGTTTTACAAAATCCCGGTCGTGTCGGCCCGTACTTCTCGGTGTGGACATTATATACGTCTATAACGTTATATATCCTAACCTAAGGGAACCTAACATCTCGCATGTATTATTTTCCAACGTTCCTGGCGGGCCAGCCCCTACTTCTCGGTGGGCACATTATATACGTCCATATCGTAATATAACCTAACCTAACCCATCTAGACACTCGCTGGTAATGTTTTACAAAATCCCGGTCGTGTCTGCCCGTACTTCTCGGTGGGGACATTATATACGTCTATAACGTTATATGTCCTAACCTAAGGGAACCTAACATCTCGGATGTAGTATTTTCCAACATTCCTGGCGGGTCGGCCCCTACTTCTCGATGGGCACATTATATATGTCTATATCGCAATATAACCTAACCTAACCCATCTAGACCGTCGCTGGTAATGTTTTACAAAATCCCGGTCGTGTCGACCCGTACTTCTCGGTGGGGACATTATATACGTCTATAACGTTATATATCCTAACCTAAGGGAACCTAACTTCTCGGATGTAGTATTTTCCAACATTCCTCGCGGGTCGGCCCCTACTTCTCGGTGGGCACATTATATACGCCTATATCGTAATATAACCCAACCTAACCCATCTAGACCGTCGCTGGTAATGTTTTACAAAATCCCGGTCGTGTCGACCCGTACTTCTCGGTGGAGACATTATATACGTCTATAACGTTATATATCCTAACCTAAGGGAACCTAACATGTCGGATGTAGTATTTTCCAACATTCCTGGCGGGTCGGCCCCTACTTCTCGATGGGCACATTATATTTGTCTATATCGCAATATAACCTAACCTAACCCATCTAGACCCTCGCTGGTAATGTTTTACAAAATCCCGGTCGTGTCGGCCCGTACTTCTCGGTGTGGACATTATATACGTCTATAACGTTATATATCCTAACCTAAGGGAACCTAACATCTCGCATGTATTATTTTCCAACGTTCCTGGCGGGCCAGCCCCTACTTCTCGGTGGGCACATTATATACGTCCATATCGTAATATAACCTAACCTAACCCATCTAGACCCTCGCTGGTAATGTTTTACAAAATCCCGGTCGTGTCGGCCCGTACTTCTCGGGGTAGACATTATATACGTCTATAACGTTATATATCCTAACCTAAGGGAACCTAACATCTCGCATGTATTATTTTCCAACGTTCCTGGCGGGCCAGGCCCTACTTCTCGGTGGGCACATTATATACTTCCATATCGTAATATAACCTAACCTAACCTATCTAGACCCTCGCTGGTAATGTTTAACAAAATTCCGGTCGTGTCGGCATGTACTTTGCCGTGGGGACATTATATACGTCTATAACGTTATATATCCTAACCTAAGGGAACCTAACATCTCGGATGTTGTGTTTTCCAACATTCCTGGCGGGCCAGCCCCTACTTCTCGGTGTGCACATTATATACGTCCATATCGTAATATAACCTAATCTAACCCACCTAGACCCTCGCTGGTAATGTTTCACAGACTCCCGTTCATGTCTTCCCGTACGTCTCGGTGCGTACATTATATACGTCTATAAACTTATATATACTAACCTGAGGGAACCTAACTTCTCGGATGTAGTATTTTCCAACATTCCTGGCGGGTCGGCCCCTACTTCTCGGTGGGCACATTATATACGTCTATATCGTAATATACCCTAACCTAATCCATGTAGACCCTCGCTGGTAATGTTTTACAAAATCCCGGTCGTGTCTGCCCATACTTCTCGGTGGGGACATTATATACGTCTATAACGTTATATATCCTAACCTAAGGGAACCTAACATCTCGGATGTAGTATTTTCCAACATTTCTGGCGGGTCGGCCCCTACTTCTCGGTGGGCACATTATATACGTCCATATCGTAATATAACCTAACCTAACCCATCTAGAACCTCGCTGGTAATGTTTTACAAAATTCCGGTCGCGTCGGCCCGTACTTTGCCGTGGGGACATTTTATACGTCTATAACGTTATATATCCTAACCTAAGGGAACCTAACACCTCGGATGTAGTATTTTCCAACATTTCTGGCGGGTCGGCCCCTACTTCTCGGTGGGAACTTTATATACGTCTATAACGTAATATAACCTAACCTAACCCACCTAGACCCTCGCTGGTAATGTTTCACTGAATCCCGTTCATGTCTTCCCGTACGTCTCGGTGCGTACATTATATACGTCTATAAATTTATTTATCCTAACCTAAGGGAACCTAACATCCCAGATGTAGTATTTTCCAACATTCCTGGCGGGTCGGCCCCTACTTCTCGGTGGGCACATTATATACGTCTATATCGTAATATAACCTAACCTAACCCATCTAGACCGTCGCTGGTAATGTTTTACAGAATCCCGGTCGTGTCGGCCCGTACTTTGCCGTGGGGACATTATATACGTCTATAACGTTATATATCCTAACCTAAGGGAACCTAACATCTCGGATGTAGTATTTTCCAACATTCCTGGCGGGTCGGCCCCTACTTCTCGGTGGGCACATTATATACGTCTATATCGTAATATAACCTAACCTAACCCATCTAGACCGTCGCCGGTAATGTTTTACAAAATCCCGGTCGTGTCGACCCGTACTTCTCGGTGGGGACATTATATACGTCTATAACGTTATATATCCTAACCTAAGGGAACCTAACTTCTCGGATGTAGTATTTTCCAACATTCCTGGCGGGTCGGCCCCTACTTCTCGGTGGGCACATTATATATGTCTATCTCGTAATATACCCTAACCTAATCCATGTAGACCCTCGCTGGTAATGTTTTACAAAATCCCGGTCGTGTCTGCCCATACTTCTCGGTGGGGACATTATATACGTCTATAGCGTTATATATCCTAACCTAAGGGAACCTAACATCTCGGATGTAGTATTTTCCAACATTCCTGGCGGGTCGGCCCCTACTTCTCGGTGGGCACATTATATACGTCTATATCGTAATATAACCTAACCTAACCCATCTAGACCGTCGCTGGTAATGTTTTACAAAATCCCGGTCGTGTCGGCCCGTACTTCTCGGTGTGGACATTATATACGTCTATAACGTTATATATCCTAACCTAAGGGAACCTAACATCTCGCATGTATTATTTTCCAACGTTCCTGGCGAGCCAGCCCCTACTTCTCGGTGGGCACTTTATATACGTCCATATCGTAATATAACCTAACCTAACCCATCTAGACCCTCGCTGGTAATGTTTTACAAAATCCCGGTCGTGTCGGCCCGTACTTCTCGGGGTAGACATTATATACGTCTATAACGTTATATATCCTAACCTAAGGGAACCTAACATCTCGCATGTATTATTTTCCAACGTTCCTGGCGGGCCAGGCCCTACTTCTCGGTGGGCACATTATATACTTCCATATCGTAATATAACCTAACCTAACCTATCTAGACCCTCGCTGGTAATGTTTAACAAAATTCCGGTCGTGTCGGCATGTACTTTGCCGTGGGGACATTATATACGTCTATAACGTTATATATCCTGACCTAAGGGAACCTAACATCTCGGATGTTGTGTTTTCCAACATTCCTGGCGGGCCAGCCCCTACTTCTCGGTGTGCACATTATATACGTCCATATCGTAATATAACCTAACCTAACCCACCTAGACCCTCGCTGGTAATGTTTCACAGACTCCCGTTCATGTCTTCCCGTACGTCTCGGTGCGTACATTATATACGTCTATAAACTTATATATACTAACCTGAAGGAACCTAACTTCTCGGATGTAGTATTTTCCAACATTCCTGGCGGGACGGCCCCTACTTCTCGGTGGGCACATTATATACGTCTATATCGTAATATAACCTAACCTAATCCATGTAGACCCTCGCTGGTAATGTTTTACAAAATCCCGGTCGTGTCTGCCCGTACTTCTCGGTGGGGACATTATATACGTCTATAACGTTATATATCCTAACCTAAGGGAACCTAACATCTCGGATGTAGTATTTTCCAACATTCCTGGCGGGTCGGCCCCTACTTCTCGATGGGCACATTATATATGTCTATATCGCAATATAACCTTACCTAACCCATCTATACCGTCGCTGGTAATGTTTTACAAAATCCCGGTCGTGTCGACCCGTACTTCTCGGTGGGGACATTATATACGTCTATAACGTTATATATCCTAACCTAAGGGAACCTAACTTCTCGGATGTAGTATTTTCCAACATTCCTCGCGGGTCGGCCCCTACTTCTCGGTGGGCACATTATATACGTCTATATCGTAATATAACCTAACCTAATCCATGTAGACCCTCGCTGGTAATGTTTTACAAAATCCCGGTCGTGTCTGCCCGTACTTCTCGGTGGGGACATTATATACGTCTATAACGTTATATGTCCTAACCTAAGGGAACCTAACATCTCGGATGTAGTATTTTCCAACATTCCTGGCGGGTCGGCCCCTACTTCTCGATGGGCACATTATATATGTCTATATCGCAATATAACCTAACCTAACCCATCTAGACCGTCGCTGGTAATGTTTTACAAAATCCCGGTCGTGTCGACCCGTACTTCTCGGTGGGGACATTATATACGTCTATAACGTTATATATCCTAACCTAAGGGAACCTAACTTCTCGGATGTAGTATTTTCCAACATTCCTCGCGGGTCGGCCCCTACTTCTCGGTGGGCACATTATATACGTCTATATCGTAATATAACCTAACCTAATCCATGTAGACCCTCGCTGGTAATGTTTTACAAAATCCCGGTCGTGTCTGCCCGTACTTCTCGGTGGGGACATTATATACGTCTATAACGTTATATATCCTAACCTAAGGGAACCTAACATCTCGGATGTAGTATTTTCCAACATTCCTGGCGGGCCAGCCCCTACTTCTCGGTGGGCACATTATATACGTCCATATCGTAATATAACCTAACCTAACCCACCTAGACCCTCGCTGGTAATGTTTTACAGAATCCCGTTCATGTCTTCCCGTACGTCTCGGTGCGTACATTATATACGTCTATAAACTTATATATCCTAACCTAAGGGAACCTAACTTCTCGGATGTAGTATTTTCCAACATTCCAGGCGGGTCGGCCCCTACTTCTCGGTGGGTACATTATATACGTCTATAAAGTAATATAACCTAACCTAACCCATCTAGACCCTCGCTGGTATTGTTTTACAAAATCCCGGTCGTGTCGGCCCGTACTTCTCGGTGTGGACATTATATACGTCTATAACGTTATATATCCTAACCTAAGGGAACCTAACATCTCGCATGTATTATTTTCCAACGTTCCTGGCGGGCAAGCCCCTACTTCTCGGTGGGCACATTATATACGTCCATATCGTAATATAACCTAACCTAACCCATCTAGACCCTCGCTGGTAATGTTTTACAAAATCCCGGTCGTGTCTGCCCGTACTTCTCGGTGGGGACATTATATACGTCTATAACGTTATATATCCTAACCTAAGGGAACCTAACATATCGGATGTAGTATTTTCCAACATTGCTGGCGGGTCGGCCCCTACTTCTCGATGGGCACGTTATATACGTCTATATCGCAATATAACCTAACCTAACCCATCTAGACCCTCGCTGGTAATGTTTTACAAAATCCCGGTCGTGTCGGCCCGTACTTCTCGGTGTGGACATTATATACGTCTATAACGTTATATATCCTAACCTAAGGGAACCTAACATCTCGCATGTATTATTTTCCAACGTTCCTGGCGGGCCAGGCCCTACTTCTCGGTGGGCACATTATATACGTCTATATCGTAATATAACCTAACCTAACCCATCTAGACCCTCGCTGGTAATGTTTTACAAAATCCCTGTCGTGTCTGCCCGTACTTCTCGGTGGGGACATTATATACGTCTATAACGTTATATATCCTAACCTAAGGGAACCTAACTTCTCGGATGTAGTATTTTCCAACATTCCTGGCGGGTCGGCCCCTACTTCTCGGTGGGCACATTATATACGTCTATATCGTAATATAACCTAACCTAATCCATGTAGACCCTCGCTGGTAATGTTTTACAAAATCCCGGTCGTGTCTGCCCGTACTTCTCGGTGGGGACATTATATACGTCTATAACGTTATATATCCTAACCTAAGGGAACCTAACATGTCGGATGTAGTATTTTCCAACATTCCTGGCGGGTCGGCCCCTACTTCTCGATGGGCACATTATATATGTGTATATCGCAATATAACCTAACCTAACCCATCTAGACCCTCGCTGGTAATGTTTTACAAAATCCCCGTCGTGTCGGCCCGTACTTCTCGCTGTGGACATTATATACGTCTATAACGTTATATATCCTAACCCAGGGGAACCTAACATCTCGCATGTATTATTTTCCAACGTTCCTGGCGGGCCAGCCCCTACTTCTCGGTGGGCACATTATATACGTCCATATCGTAATATAATCTAACCTAACCCATCTAGACCCTCGCTGGTAATGTTTTACAAAATTCCGGTCGTGTCGGCCCTTACTTTGCCGTGGGGACATTATATACGTCTATAACGTTATATATCCTAACCTAAGGGAACCTAACACCGCGGATGTAGTATTTTCCAACATTTCTGGCGGGTCGGCCCCTACTTCTCGGTGGGAACTTTATATACGTCTATAACGTAATATAACCTAACCTAACCCACCTAGACCCTCGCTGGTAATGTTTCACTGAATCCCGTTCATGTCTTCCCGTACGTCTCGGTGCGTACATTATATACGTCTATAAATTTATTTATCCTAACCTAAGGGAACCTAACATCCCGGATGTAGTATTTTCCAACATTCCAGGCGGGTCGGCCCCTACTTCTCGGTGGGCACATTATATACGTCTATATCGTAATATAACCTAACCTAATCCATGTAGACCCTCGCTGGTAATGTTTTACAAAATCCCGGTCGTGTCTGCCCGTACTTCTCGGTGGGGACATTATATACGTCTATAACGTTATATATCCTAACCTAAGGCAACCTAACATCTCGCATGTATTATTTTCCAACGTTCCTGGCGGGCCAGGCTCTACTTCTCGGTGGGCACATTATATACGTCTATATCGTAATATAACCTAACCTAACCCATCTAGACCCTCGCTGGTAATGTTTTACAAAATCCCTGTCGTGTCTGCCCGTACTTCTCGGTGGGGACATTATATACGTCTATAACGTTATATATCCTAACCTAAGGGAACCTAACATGTCGGATGTAGTATTTTCCAACATTCCTGGCGGGACGGCCCCTACTTCCCGGTGGGCACATTATATACGTCTATATCGTAATATAACCTAACCTAATCCATGTAGACCCTCGCTGGTAATGTTTTACAAAATCCCGGTCGTGTCTGCCCGTACTTCTCGGTGGGCACATTATATACGTCCATATCGTAATATAACCTAACCTAACCCATCTAGACCCTCGCTGGTAATGTTTTACAAAATTCCGGCCGTGTCGGCCCGTACTTTGCCGTGGGGACATTTTATACGTCTATAACGTTATATATCCTAACCTAAGGGAACCTAACACCTCGAATGTAGTATTTTCCAACATTTCTGGCGGGTCGGCCCCTACTTCTCGGTGGGAACTTTATATACGTCTATAACGTAATATAACCTAACCTAACCCACCTAGACCCTCGCTGGTAATGTTTCACTGAATCCCGTTCATGTCTTCCCGTACGTCTCGGTGCGTACATTATATACGTCTATAAATTTATTTATCCTAACCTAAGGGAACCTAACATCCCGGATGTAGTATTTTCCAACATTCCTGGCGGGTCGGCCCCTACTTCTCGGTGGGCACATTATATACGTCTATATCGTAATATAACCTAACCTAACCCATCTAGACCGTCGCTGGTAATGTTTTACAAAATCCCGGTCGTGTCGGCCCGTACTTCTCGGTGGGGACATTATATACGTCTATAACGTTATATATCCTAACCTAAGGGAACCTAACTTCTCGGATGTAGTATTTTCCAACATTCCTCGCGGGTCGGCCCCTACTTCTCGGTGGGCACATTATATACGTCTATATCGTAATATAACCTAACCTAATCCATGTAGACCCCCGCTGGTAATGTTTTACAAAATCCCGGTCGTGTCTGCCCGTACTTCTCGGTGGGGACATTATATACGTCTATAACGTTATATATCCTAACCTAAGGGAACCTAACATGTCGGATGTAGTATTTTCCAACATTCCTGGCGGGTCGGCCCCTACTTCTCGATGGGCACATTATATATGTCTATATCGCAATATAACCTAACCTAACCCATCTAGACCCTCGCTGGTAATGTTTTACAAAATCCCCGTCTTGTCGGCCCGTACTTCTCGCTGTGGACATTATATACGTCTATAACGTTATATATCCTAACCTAAGGGAACCTAACATCTCGCATGTATTATTTTCCAACGTTCCTGGCGGGCCAGCCCCTACTTCTCGGTGGGCACATTATATACGTCCATATCGTAATATAATCTAACCTAACCCATCTAGACCCTCGCTGGTAATGTTTTACAAAATTCCGGTCGTGTCGGCCCTTACTTTGCCGTGGGGACATTATATACGTCTATAACGTTATATATCCTAACCTAAGGGAACCTAACACCGCGGATGTAGTATTTTCCAACATTTCTGGCGGGTCGGCCCCTACTTCTCGGTGGGAACTTTATATACGTCTATAACGTAATATAACCTAACCTAACCCACCTAGACCCTCGCTGGTAATGTTTCACTGAATCCCGTTCATGTCTTCCCGTACGTCTCGGTGCGTACATTATATACGTCTATAAATTTATTTATCCTAACCTAAGGGAACCTAACATCCCGGATGTAGTATTTTCCAACATTCCAGGCGGGTCGGCCCCTACTTCTCGGTGGGCACATTATATACGTCTATATCGTAATATAACCTAACCTAATCCATGTAGACCCTCGCTGGTAATGTTTTACAAAATCCCGGTCGTGTCTGCCCGTACTTCTCGGTGGGGACATTATATACGTCTATAACGTTATATATCCTAACCTAAGGGAACCTAACATCTCGCATGTATTATTTTCCAACGTTCCTGGCGGGCCAGGCTCTACTTCTCGGTGGGCACATTATATACGTCTATATCGTAATATAACCTAACCTAACCCATCTAGACCCTCGCTGGTAATGTTTTACAAAATCCCTGTCGTGTCTGCCCGTACTTCTCGGTGGGGACATTATATACGTCTATAACGTTATATATCCTAACCTAAGGGAACCTAACATGTCGGATGTAGTATTTTCCAACATTCCTGGCGGGACGGCCCCTACTTCCCGGTGGGCACATTATATACGTCTATATCGTAATATAACCTAACCTAATCCATGTAGACCC
This sequence comes from Xylocopa violacea, assembly GCA_963969225.1. NCBI lineage: Eukaryota > Metazoa > Arthropoda > Insecta > Hymenoptera > Apidae > Xylocopa > Xylocopa violacea. Next base: position 2,122,059 of record CAXAJV010000481.1, read on the forward strand.
TCGCTGGTAATGTTTTACAAAATCCCGGTCGTGTCTACCCGTACTTCTCGGTGGGCACATTATATACGTCCATATCGTAATATAACCTAACCTAACCCATCTAGACCCTCGCTGGTAATGTTTTACAAAATTCCGGCCGTGTCGGCCCGTACTTTGCCGTGGGGACATTTTATACGTCTATAACGTTATATATCCTAACCTAAGGGAACCTAACACCTCGGATGTAGTATTTTCCAACATTTCTGGCGGGTCGGCCCCTACTTCTCGGTGGGAACTTTATATACGTCTATAACGTAATATAACCTAACCTAACCCACCTAGACCCTCGCTGGTAATGTTTCACTGAATCCCGTTCATGTCTCCCCGTACGTCTCGGTGCGTACATTATATACGTCTATAAATTTATTTATCCTAACCTAAGGGAACCTAACATCCCGGATGTAGTATTTTCCAACATTCCTGGAGGGTCGGCCCCTACTTCTCGGTGGGCACATTATATACGTCTATATCGTAATATAACCTAACCTAACCCATCTAGACCGTCGCTGGTAATGTTTTACAAAATCCCGGTCGTGTCGGCCCGTACTTCTCGGTGGGGACATTATATACGTCTATAACGTTATATATCCTAACCTAAGGGAACCTAACTTCTCGGATGTAGTATTTTCCAACATTCCTCGCGGGTCGGCCCCTACTTCTCGGTGGGCACATTATATACGTCTATATCGTAATATAACCTAACCTAATCCATGTAGACCCCCGCTGGTAATGTTTTACAAAATCCCGGTCGTGTCTGCCCGTACTTCTCGGTGGGGACATTATATACGTCTATAACGTTATATATCCTAACCTAAGGGAACCTAACATGTCGGATGTAGTATTTTCCAACATTCCTGGCGGGTCGGCCCCTACTTCTCGATGGGCACATTATATATGTCTATATCGCAATATAACCTAACCTAACCCATCTAGACCCTCGCTGGTAATGTTTTACAAAATCCCCGTCGTGTCGGCCCGTACTTCTCGCTGTGGACATTATATACGTCTATAACGTTATATATCCTAACCTAAGGGAACCTAACATCTCGCATGTATTATTTTCCAACATTCCTGGCGGGACGGCCCCTACTTCTCGGTGGGCACATTATATACGTCTATATCGTAATATAACCTAACCTAACCTATCTAGACCCTCGCTGGTAATGTTTAACAAAATTCCGGTCGTGTCGGCATGTACTTAGCCGTGGGGACATTATATACGTCTATAACGTTATATATCCTAACCTAAGGGAACCTAACATCTCGGATGTAGTATTTTCCAACATTCCTGGCGGGCCAGCCCCTACTTCTCGGTGGGCACATTATATACGTCCATATCGTAATATAACCTAACCTAACCCACCTAGACCCTCGCTGGTAATGTTTCACAGACTTCCGTTCATGTCTTCCCGTACGTCTCGGTGCGTACATTATATACGTCTATAAACTTATATATACTAACCTAAGGGAACCTAACTTCTCGGATGTAGTATTTTCCAACATTCCTGGCGGGTCGGCCCCTACTTCTCGATGGGCACATTATATATGTCTATATCGCAATATAACCTAACCTAACCCATCTAGACCCTCGCTGGTAATGTTTTACAAAATCCCGGTCGTGTCGGCCCGTACTTCTCGGTGGGGACATTATATACGTCTATAACGTTATATATCCTAACCTAAGGGAACCTAACTTCTCGGATGTAGTATTTTCCAACATTCCTGGCGGGTCGGCCCCTACTTCTCGGTGGGCACATTATATACGCCTATATCGTAATATAACCCAACCTAACCCATCTAGACCGTCGCTGGTAATGTTTTACAAAATCCCGGTCGTGTCGACCCGTACATCTCGGTGGGGACATTATATACGTCTATAACGTTATATATCCTAACCTAACCCATCTAGACCCTCGCTGGTAATGTTTTACAAAATCCCGGTCGTGTCGGCCCGTACTTCTCGGTGTAGACATTATATACGTCTATAACGTTATATATCCTAACCTAAGGGAACCTAACATCTCGCATGTATTATTTTCCAACGTTCCTGGCGGGCCAGGCCCTACTTCTCGGTGGGCACATTATATACTTCCATATCGTAATATAACCTAACCTAACCTATCTAGACCCTCGCTGGTAATGTTTAACAAAATTCCGGTCGTGTCGGCATGTACTTTGCCGTGGGGACATTATATACGTCTATAACGTTATATATCCTAACCTAAGGGAACCTAACATCTCGGATGTAGTATTTTCCAACATTCCTGGCGGGCCAGCCCCTACTTCTCGGTGGGCACATTATATACGTCCATATCGTAATATAACCTAACCTAACCCACCTAGACCCTCGCTGGTAATGTTTCACAGAATCCCGTTCATGTCTTCCCGTACGTCTCGGTGCGTACATTATATACGTCTATAAACTTATATATACTAACCTAAGGGAACCTAACTTCTCGGATGTAGTATTTTCCAACATTCCAGGCGGGTCGGCCCCTACTTCTCGGTGGGTACATTATATACGTCTATAAAGTAATATAACCTAACCTAACCCATCTAGACCGTCGCTGGTAATGTTTTACAAAATCCCGGGCTTATCGGCCCGTACTTCTCGGTGTGGACATTATATACGTCTATATCGTTATATATCCTAACCTAAGGGAACCTAACATCTCGGATGTAGTATTTTCTAACGTTCCTGGCGGGCCAGCCCCTACTTCTCGGTGGGCACATTATATACGTCCATATCGTAATATAACCTAACCTAACCCATCTAGACCCTCGCTGGTAATGTTTTACAAAATCCAGGTCGTGTCTGCCCGTACTTCTCGGTGGGGACATTATATACGTCTATAACGTTATATATCCTAACCTAAGAGAACCTAACATGTCGGATGTAGTATTTTCCAACATTCCTGGCGGGTCGGCCCCTACTTCTCGATGGGCACATTATATACGTCTATATCGCAATATAACCTAACCTAACCCATCTAGACCCTCGCTGGTAATGTTTTACAAAATCCCGGTCGTGTAGGCCCGTACTTCTCGGTGTGGACATTATATACGTCTATAACGTTATATATCCTAACCTAAGGGAACCTAACATCTCGCATGTATTATTTTCCAACGTTCCTGGCGGGCCAGGCCCTACTTCTCGGTGGGCACATTATATACGTCTATATCGTAATATAACCTAACCTAACCCATCTAGACCCTCGCTGGTAATGTTTTACAAAATCCCTGTCGTGTCTGCCCGTACTTCTCGGTGGGGACATTATATACGTCTATAACGTTATATATCCTAACCTAAGGGAACCTAACTTCTCGGATGTAGTATTTTCCAACATTCCTGGCGGGTCGGCCCCTACTTCTCGGTGGGCACATTATATACGTCTATATCGTAATATAACCTAACCTAATCCATGTAGACCCTCGCTGGTAATGTTTTACAAAATCCCGGTCGTGTCTGCCCGTACTTCTCGGTGGGGACATTATATACGTCTATAACGTTATATATCCTAACCTAAGGGAACCTAACATGTCGGATGTAGTATTTTCCAACATTCCTGGCGGGTCGGCCCCTACTTCTCGATGGGCACATTATATATGTCTATATCGCAATATAACCTAACCTAACCCATCTAGACCCTCGCTGGTAATGTTTTACAAAATCCCCGTCGTGTCTGCCCGTACTTCTCGCTGTGGACATTATATACGTCTATAACGTTATATATCCTAACCTAAGGGAACCTAACATCTCGCATGTATTATTTTCCAACGTTCCTGGCGGGCCAGCCCCTACTTCTCGGTGGGCACATTATATACGTCCATATCGTAATATAATCTAACCTAACCCATCTAGACCCTCGCTGGTAATGTTTTACAAAATTCCGGTCGTGTCGGCCCTTACTTTGCCGTGGGGACATTATATACGTCTATAACGTTATATATCCTAACCTAAGGGAACCTAACACCGCGGATGTAGTATTTTCCAACATTTCTGGCGGGTCGGCCCCTACTTCTCGGTGGGAACTTTATATACGTCTATAACGTAATATAACCTAACCTAACCCACCTAGACCCTCGCTGGTAATGTTTCACTGAATCCCGTTCATGTCTTCCTGTACGTCTCGGTGCGTACATTATATACGTCTATAAATTTATTTATCCTAACCTAAGGGAACCTAACATCCCGGATGTAGTATTTTCCAACATTCCAGGCGGGTCGGCCCCTACTTCTCGGTGGGCACATTATATACGTCTATATCGTAATATAACCTAACCTAATCCATGTAGACCCTCGCTGGTAATGTTTTACAAAATCCCGGTCGTGTCTGCCCGTACTTCTCGGTGGGGACATTATATACGTCTATAACGTTATATATCCTAACCTAAGGGAACCTAACATCTCGCATGTATTATTTTCCAACGTTCCTGGCGGGCCAGGCTCTACTTCTCGGTGGGCACATTATATACGTCTATATCGTAATATAACCTAACCTAACCCATCTAGACCCTCGCTGGTAATGTTTTACAAAATCCCTGTCGTGTCTGCCCGTACTTCTCGGTGGGGACATTATATACGTCTATAACGTTATATATCCTAACCTAAGGGAACCTAACATGTCGGATGTAGTATTTTCCAACATTCCTGGCGGGACGGCCCCTACTTCCCGGTGGGCACATTATATACGTCTATATCGTAATATAACCTAACCTAATCCATGTAGACCCTCGCTGGTAATGTTTTACAAAATCCCGGTCGTGTCTGCCCGTACTTCTCGGTGGGCACATTATATACGTCCATATCGTAATATAACCTAACCTAACCCATCTAGACCCTCGCTGGTAATGTTTTACAAAATTCCGGCCGTGTCGGCCCGTACTTTGCCGTGGGGACATTTTATACGTCTATAACGTTATATATCCTAACCTAAGGGAACCTAACACCTCGGATGTAGTATTTTCCAACATTTCTGGCGGGTCGGCCCCTACTTCTCGGTGGGAACTTTATATACGTCTATAACGTAATATAACCTAACCTAACCCACCTAGACCCTCGCTGGTAATGTTTCACTGAATCCCGTTCATGTCTTCCCGTACGTCTCGGTGCGTACATTATATACGACTATAAATTTATTTATCCTAACCTAAGGGAACCTAACATCCCGGATGTAGTATTTTCCAACATTCCTGGCGGGTCGGCCCCTACTTCTCGGTGGGCACATTATATACGTCTATATCGTAATATAACCTAACCTAACCCATCTAGACCGTCGCTGGTAATGTTTTACAAAATCCCGGTCGTGTCGGCCCGTACTTCTCGGTGGGGACATTATATACGACTATAACGTTATATATCCTAACCTAAGGGAACCTAACTTCTCGGATGTAGTATTTTCCAACATTCCTCGCGGGTCGGCCCCTACTTCTCGGTGGGCACATTATATACGTCTATATCGTAATATAACCTAACCTAATCCATGTAGACCCCCGCTGGTAATGTTTTACAAAATCCCGGTCGTGTCTGCCCGTACTTCTCGGTGGGGACATTATATACGTCTATAACGTTATATATCCTAACCTAAGGGAACCTAACATGTCGGATGTAGTATTTTCCAACATTCCTGGCGGGTCGGCCCCTACTTCTCGATGGGCACATTATATATGTCTATATCGCAATATAACCTAACCTAACCCATCTAGACCCTCGCTGGTAATGTTTTACAAAATCCCCGTCGTGTCGGCCCGTACTTCTCGCTGTGGACATTATATACGTCTATAACGTTATATATCCTAACCTAAGGGAACCTAACATCTCGCATGTATTATTTTCCAACATTCCTGGCGGGACGGCCCCTACTTCTCGGTGGGCACATTATATACGTCTATATCGTAATATAACCTAACCTAACCTATCTAGACCCTCGCTGGTAATGTTTAACAAAATTCCGGTCGTGTCGGCATGTACTTAGCCGTGGGGACATTATATACGTCTATAACGTTATATATCCTAACCTAAGGGAACCTAACATCTCGGATGTAGTATTTTCCAACATTCCTGGCGGGCCAGCCCCTACTTCTCGGTGGGCACATTATATACGTCCATATCGTAATATAACCTAACCTAACCCACCTAGACCCTCGCTGGTAATGTTTCACAGACTTCCGTTCATGTCTTCCCGTACGTCTCGGTGCGTACATTATATACGTCTATAAACTTATATATACTAACCTAAGGGAACCTAACTTCTCGGATGTAGTATTTTCCAACATTCCTGGCGGGTCGGCCCCTACTTCTCGATGGGCACATTATATATGTCTATATCGCAATATAACCTAACCTAACCCATCTAGACCCTCGCTGGTAATGTTTTACAAAATCCCGGTCGTGTCGGCCCGTACTTCTCGGTGGGGACATTATATACGTCTATAACGTTATATATCCTAACCTAAGGGAACCTAACTTCTCGGATGTAGTATTTTCCAACATTCCTGGCGGGTCGGCCCCTACTTCTCGGTGGGCACATTATATACGCCTATATCGTAATATAACCCAACCTAACCCATCTAGACCGTCGCTGGTAATGTTTTACAAAATCCCGGTCGTGTCGACCCGTACATCTCGGTGGGGACATTATATACGTCTATAACGTTATATATCCTAACCTAACCCATCTAGACCCTCGCTGGTAATGTTTTACAAAATCCCGGTCGTGTCGGCCCGTACTTCTCGGTGTAGACATTATATACGTCTATAACGTTATATATCCTAACCTAAGGGAACCTAACATCTCGCATGTATTATTTTCCAACGTTCCTGGCGGGCCAGGCCCTACTTCTCGGTGGGCACATTATATACTTCCATATCGTAATATAACCTAACCTAACCTATCTAGACCCTCGCTGGTAATGTTTAACAAAATTCCGGTCGTGTCGGCATGTACTTTGCCGTGGGGACATTATATACGTCTATAACGTTATATATCCTAACCTAAGGGAACCTAACATCTCGGATGTAGTATTTTCCAACATTCCTGGCGGGCCAGCCCCTACTTCTCGGTGGGCACATTATATACGTCCATATCGTAATATAACCTAACCTAACCCACCTAGACCCTCGCTGGTAATGTTTCACAGAATCCCGTTCATGTCTTCCCGTACGTCTCGGTGCGTACATTATATACGTCTATAAACTTATATATACTAACCTAAGGGAACCTAACTTCTCGGATGTAGTATTTTCCAACATTCCAGGCGGGTCGGCCCCTACTTCTCGGTGGGTACATTATATACGTCTATAAAGTAATATAACCTAACCTAACCCATCTAGACCGTCGCTGGTAATGTTTTACAAAATCCCGGGCTTATCGGCCCGTACTTCTCGGTGTGGACATTATATACGTCTATATCGTTATATATCCTAACCTAAGGGAACCTAACATCTCGGATGTAGTATTTTCTAACGTTCCTGGCGGGCCAGCCCCTACTTCTCGGTGGGCACATTATATACGTCCATATCGTAATATAACCTAACCTAACCCATCTAGACCCTCGCTGGTAATGTTTTACAAAATCCAGGTCGTGTCTGCCCGTACTTCTCGGTGGGGACATTATATACGTCTATAACGTTATATATCCTAACCTAAGAGAACCTAACATGTCGGATGTAGTATTTTCCAACATTCCTGGCGGGTCGGCCCCTACTTCTCGATGGGCACATTATATACGTCTATATCGCAATATAACCTAACCTAACCCATCTAGACCCTCGCTGGTAATGTTTTACAAAATCCCGGTCGTGTAGGCCCGTACTTCTCGGTGTGGACATTATATACGTCTATAACGTTATATATCCTAACCTAAGGGAACCTAACATCTCGCATGTATTATTTTCCAACGTTCCTGGCGGGCCAGGCCCTACTTCTCGGTGGGCACATTATATACGTCTATATCGTAATATAACCTAACCTAACCCATCTAGACCCTCGCTGGTAATGTTTTACAAAATCCCTGTCGTGTCTGCCCGTACTTCTCGGTGGGGACATTATATACGTCTATAACGTTATATATCCTAACCTAAGGGAACCTAACTTCTCGGATGTAGTATTTTCCAACATTCCTGGCGGGTCGGCCCCTACTTCTCGGTGGGCACATTATATACGTCTATATCGTAATATAACCTAACCTAATCCATGTAGACCCTCGCTGGTAATGTTTTACAAAATCCCGGTCGTGTCTGCCCGTACTTCTCGGTGGGGACATTATATACGTCTATAACGTTATATATCCTAACCTAAGGGAACCTAACATGTCGGATGTAGTATTTTCCAACATTCCTGGCGGGTCGGCCCCTACTTCTCGATGGGCACATTATATATGTCTATATCGCAATATAACCTAACCTAACCCATCTAGACCCTCGCTGGTAATGTTTTACAAAATCCCCGTCGTGTCGGCCCGTACTTCTCGCTGTGGACATTATATACGTCTATAACGTTATATATCCTAACCTAAGGGAACCTAACATCTCGCATGTATTATTTTCCAACGTTCCTGGCGGGCCAGCCCCTACTTCTCGGTGGGCACATTATATACGTCCATATCGTAATATAATCTAACCTAACCCATCTAGACCCTCGCTGGTAATGTTTTACAAAATTCCGGTCGTGTCGGCCCTTACTTTGCCGTGGGGACATTATATACGTCTATAACGTTATATATCCTAACCTAAGGGAACCTAACACCGCGGATGTAGTATTTTCCAACATTTCTGGCGGGTCGGCCCCTACTTCTCGGTGGGAACTTTATATACGTCTATAACGTAATATAACCTAACCTAACCCACCTAGACCCTCGCTGGTAATGTTTCACTGAATCCCGTTCATGTCTTCCCGTACGTCTCGGTGCGTACATTATATACGTCTATAAATTTATTTATCCTAACCTAAGGGAACCTAACATCCCGGATGTAGTATTTTCCAACATTCCAGGCGGGTCGGCCCCTACTTCTCGGTGGGCACATTATATACGTCTATATCGTAATATAACCTAACCTAATCCATGTAGACCCTCGCTGGTAATGTTTTACAAAATCCCGGTCGTGTCTGCCCGTACTTCTCGGTGGGGACATTATATACGTCTATAACGTTATATATCCTAACCTAAGGGAACCTAACATCTCGCATGTATTATTTTCCAACGTTCCTGGCGGGCCAGGCTCTACTTCTCGGTGGGCACATTATATACGTCTATATCGTAATATAACCTAACCTAACCCATCTAGACCCTCGCTGGTAATGTTTTACAAAATCCCTGTCGTGTCTGCCCGTACTTCTCGGTGGGGACATTATATACGTCTATAACGTTATATATCCTAACCTAAGGGAACCTAACATGTCGGATGTAGTATTTTCCAACATTCCTGGCGGGACGGCCCCTACTTCCCGGTGGGCACATTATATACGTCTATATCGTAATATAACCTAACCTAATCCATGTAGACCCTCGCTGGTAATGTTTTACAAAATCCCGGTCGTGTCTGCCCGTACTTCTCGGTGGGCACATTATATACGTCCATATCGTAATATAACCTAACCTAACCCATCTAGACCCTCGCTGGTAATGTTTTACAAAATTCCGGCCGTGTCGGCCCGTACTTTGCCGTGGGGACATTTTATACGTCTATAACGTTATATATCCTAACCTAAGGGAACCTAACACCTCGGATGTAGTATTTTCCAACATTTCTGGCGGGTCGGCCCCTACTTCTCGGTGGGAACTTTATATACGTCTATAACGTAATATAACCTAACCTAACCCACCTAGACCCTCGCTGGTAATGTTTCACTGAATCCCGTTCATGTCTTCCCGTACGTCTCGGTGCGTACATTATATACGACTATAAATTTATTTATCCTAACCTAAGGGAACCTAACATCCCGGATGTAGTATTTTCCAACATTCCTGGCGGGTCGGCCCCTACTTCTCGGTGGGCACATTATATACGTCTATATCGTAATATAACCTAACCTAACCCATCTAGACCGTCGCTGGTAATGTTTTACAAAATCCCGGTCGTGTCGGCCCGTACTTCTCGGTGGGGACATTATATACGACTATAACGTTATATATCCTAACCTAAGGGAACCTAACTTCTCGGATGTAGTATTTTCCAACATTCCTCGCGGGTCGGCCCCTACTTCTCGGTGGGCACATTATATACGTCTATATCGTAATATAACCTAACCTAATCCATGTAGACCCCCGCTGGTAATGTTTTACAAAATCCCGGTCGTGTCTGCCCGTACTTCTCGGTGGGGACATTATATACGTCTATAACGTTATATATCCTAACCTAAGGGAACCTAACATGTCGGATGTAGTATTTTCCAACATTCCTGGCGGGTCGGCCCCTACTTCTCGATGGGCACATTATATATGTCTATATCGCAATATAACCTAACCTAACCCATCTAGACCCTCGCTGGTAATGTTTTACAAAATCCCCGTCGTGTCGGCCCGTACTTCTCGCTGTGGACATTATATACGTCTATAACGTTATATATCCTAACCTAAGGGAACCTAACATCTCGCATGTATTATTTTCCAACATTCCTGGCGGGACGGCCCCTACTTCTCGGTGGGCACATTATATACGTCTATATCGTAATATAACCTAACCTAACCTATCTAGACCCTCGCTGGTAATGTTTAACAAAATTCCGGTCGTGTCGGCATGTACTTAGCCGTGGGGACATTATATACGTCTATAACGTTATATATCCTAACCTAAGGGAACCTAACATCTCGGATGTAGTATTTTCCAACATTCCTGGCGGGCCAGCCCCTACTTCTCGGTGGGCACATTATATACGTCCATATCGTAATATAACCTAACCTAACCCACCTAGACCCTCGCTGGTAATGTTTCACAGACTTCCGTTCATGTCTTCCCGTACGTCTCGGTGCGTACATTATATACGTCTATAAACTTATATATACTAACCTAAGGGAACCTAACTTCCCGGATGTAGTATTTTCCAACATTCCTGGCGGGTCGGCCCCTACTTCTCGGTGGGTACATTATATACGTCTATAAAGTAATATAACCTAACCTAACCCATCTAGACCCTCGCTGGTATTGTTTTACAAAATCCCGGTCGTGTCGGCCCGTACTTCTCGGTGGGGACATTATATACGTCTATAACGTTATATATCCTAACCTAAGGGAACCTAACTTCTCGGATGTAGTATTTTCCAACATTCCTGGCGGGTCGGCCCCTACTTCTCGGTGGGCACATTATATACGCCTATATCGTAATATAACCCAACCTAACCCATCTAGACCGTCGCTGGTAATGTTTTACAAAATCCCGGTCGTGTCGACCCGTACATCTCGGTGGGGACATTATATACGTCTATAACGTTGTATATCCTAACCTAACCCATCTAGACCCTCGCTGGTAATGTTTTACAAAATCCCGGTCGTGTCGGCCCGTACTTCTCGGTGTAGACATTATATACGTCTATAACGTTATATATCCTAACCTAAGGGAACCTAACATCTCGCATGTATTATTTTCCAACGTTCCTGGCGGGCCAGGCCCTACTTCTCGGTGGGCACATTATATACTTCCATATCGTAATATAACCTAACCTAACCTATCTAGACCCTCGCTGGTAATGTTTAACAAAATTCCGGTCGTGTCGGCATGTACTTTGCCGTGGGGACATTATATACGTCTATAACGTTATATATCCTAACCTAAGGGAACCTAACATCTCGGATGTAGTATTTTCCAACATTCCTGGCGGGCCAGCCCCTACTTCTCGGTGGGCACATTATATACGTCCATATCGTAATATAACCTAACCTAACCCACCTAGACCCTCGCTGGTAATGTTTCACAGAATCCCGTTCATGTCTTCCCGTACGTCTCGGTGCGTACATTATATACGTCTATAAACTTATATATACTAACCTAAGGGAACCTAACTTCTCGGATGTAGTATTTTCCAACATTCCAGGCGGGTCGGCCCCTACTTCTCGGTGGGTACATTATATACGTCTATAAAGTAATATAACCTAACCTAACCCATCTAGACCGTCGCTGGTAATGTTTTACAAAATCCCGGGCTTATCGGCCCGTACTTCTCGGTGTGGACATTATATACGTCTATATCGTTATATATCCTAACCTAAGGGAACCTAACATCTCGGATGTAGTATTTTCTAACGTTCCTGGCGGGCCAGCCCCTACTTCTCGGTGGGCACATTATATACGTCCATATCGTAATATAACCTAACCTAACCCATCTAGACCCTCGCTGGTAATGTTTTACAAAATCCAGGTCGTGTCTGCCCGTACTTCTCGGTGGGGACATTATATACGTCTATAACGTTATATATCCTAACCTAAGGGAACCTAACATGTCGGATGTAGTATTTTCCAACATTCCTGGCGGGTCGGCCCCTACTTCTCGATGGGCACATTATATACGTCTATATCGCAATATAACCTAACCTAACCCATCTAGACCCTCGCTGGTAATGTTTTACAAAATCCCGGTCGTGTAGGCCCGTACTTCTCGGTGTGGACATTATATACGTCTATAACGTTATATATCCTAACCTAAGGGAACCTAACTTCTCGGATGTAGTATTTTCCAACATTCCTGGCGGTTCGGCCCCTACTTCTCGGTGGGCACATTATATACGCCTATATCGTAATATAACCCAACCTAACCCATGTAGACCCTCGCTGGTAATGTTTTACAAAATCCCTGTCGTGTCTGCCCGTACTTCTCGGTGGGGACATTATATACGTCTATAACGTTATATATCCTAACCTAAGGGAACCTAACATCTCGGATGTAGTATTTTCCAACATTCCTGGCGGGTCGGCCCCCACTTCTCGGTGGACACATTATATACGTCTATATCGTAATATAACCTAACCTAACCCAACTAGACCCTCGCTGGTGATGTTTTACAAAATCCCGGTCGTGTCTGCCCGTACTTCTCGGTGGGGACATTATATACGTCTATAACGTTATATATCCTAACCCAAGGGAACCCTACATCTCGGATGTAGTATTTTCCAACATTCCTGGCGGGTCGGCCCCTACTTCTCGGTGGGCACATTATATACGTCCATATCGCAATATATCCTAACCTAACCCATCTAGACCCCCGCTGGTAATGTTTTACAAAATTCCTGTCGTGTCGGCCCGTACTTTGCCGTGGGGATATTATATACGTCTATAACGTTATATATCCTAACCTAAGGGAACCTAACTTCTCGGATGTAGTATTTTCCAACATTCCTGGCGGTTCGGCCCCTACTTCTCGGTGGGCACATTATATACGCCTATATCGTAATATAACCCAACCTAACCCATCTAGACCGTCGCTGGTAATGTTTTACAAAATCCCGGTCGTGTCGACCCGTACATCTCTGTGGGGACATTATATACGTCTATAACGATATATATATCCTAACCTAACCCATCTAGACCCTCGCTGGTAATGTTTTACAAAATCCCGGTCGTGTCGGCCCGTACTTCTCGGTGTAGACATTATATACGTCTATAACGTTATATATCCTAACCTAAGGGAACCTAACATCTCGCATGTATTATTTTCCAACGTTCCTGGCGGGCCAGGCCCTACTTCTCGGTGGGCACATTATATACTTCCATATCGTAATATAACCTAACCTAACCTATCTAGACCCTCGCTGGTAATGTTTAACAAAATTCCGGTCGTGTCGGCATGTACTTTGCCGTGGGGACATTATATACGTCTATAACGTTATATATCCTAACCTAAGGGAACCTAACATCTCGGATGTAGTATTTTCCAACATTCCTGGCGGGCCAGCCCCTACTTCTCGGTGGGCACATTATATACGTCCATATCGTAATATAACCTAACCTAACCCACCTAGACCCTCGCTGGTAATGTTTCACAGAATCCCGTTCATGTCTTCCCGTACGTCTCGGTGCGTACATTATATACGTCTATAAACTTATATATACTAACCTAAGGGAACCTAACTTCTCGGATGTAGTATTTTCCAACATTCCAGGCGGGTCGGCCCCTACTTCTCGGTGGGTACATTATATACGTCTATAAAGTAATATAACCTAACCTAACCCATCTAGACCGTCGCTGGTAATGTTTTACAAAATCCCGGTCTTATCGGCCCGTACTTCTCGGTGTGGACATTATATACGTCTATATCGTTAGATATCCTAACCTAAGGGAACCTAACATCTCGGATGTAGTATTTTCCAACGTTCCTGGCGGGCCAGCCCCTACTTCTCGGTGGGCACATTATATACGTCCATATCGTAATATAACCTAACCTAACCCATCTAGACCCTCGCTGGTAATGTTTTACAAAATCCAGGTCGTGTCTGCCCGTACTTCTCGGTGGGGACATTATATACGTCTATAACGTTATATATCCTAACCTAAGGGAACCTAACATGTCGGATGTAGTATTTTCCAACATTCCTGGCGGGTCGGCCCCTACTTCTCGATGGGCACATTATATATGTTTATATCGCAATATAACCTAACCTAACCCATCTAGACCCTCGCTGGTAATGTTTTACAAAATCCCCGTCGTGTCGGCCCGTACTTCTCGCTGTGGACATTATATACGTCTATAACGTTATATATCCTAACCTAAGGGAACCTAACATCTCGCATGTATTATTTTCCAACGTTCCTGGCGGGCCAGGCCCTACTTCTCGGTGGGCACATTATATACTTCCATATCGTAATATAACCTAACCTAACCTATCTAGACCCTCGCTGGTAATGTTTAACAAAATTCCGGTCGTGTCGGCATGTACATTGCCGTGGGGACATTATATACGTCTATAACGTTATATATCCTAACCTAAGGGAACCTAACATCTCGGATGTAGTATTTTCCAACATTCTTGGCGGGCCAGCCCCTACTTCTCGGTGGCCACATTATATACGTCCATATCGTAA
The DNA here is from genome assembly GCA_963969225.1 of Xylocopa violacea. Classification (NCBI taxonomy): domain Eukaryota; kingdom Metazoa; phylum Arthropoda; class Insecta; order Hymenoptera; family Apidae; genus Xylocopa; species Xylocopa violacea. The sequence goes on from CAXAJV010000481.1 coordinate 2,137,111, forward strand.
TATAACCTAACCTAACCCACCTAGACCCTCGCTGGTAATGTTTCACAGAATCCCGTTCATGTCTTCCCGTACGTCTCGGTGCGTACATTATATACGTCTATAAACTTATATATACTAACCTAAGGGAACCTAACTTCTCGGATGTAGTATTTTCCAACATTCCTGGCGGGTCGGCCCGTACTTCTCGGTGGGGACATTATATACGTCTATAACGTTATATATCCTAACCTAAGGGAACCTAACATCTCGGATGTAGTATTTTCCAACATTCCTGGCGGGTCGGCCCCCACTTCTCGGTGGACACATTATATACGTCTATATCGTAATATAACCTAACCTAACCCATCTAGACCCTCGCTGGTGATGTTTTACAAAATCCCGGTCGTGTCTGCCCGTACTTCTCGGTGGGGACATTATATACGTCTATAACGTTATATATCCTAACCCAAGGGAACCCTACATCTCGGATGTAGTATTTTCCAACATTCCTGGCGGGTCGGCCCCTACTTCTCGGTGGGCACATTATATACGTCCATATCGCAATATATCCTAACCTAACCCATCTAGACCCCCGCTGGTAATGTTTTACAAAATTCCTGTCGTTTCGGCCCGTACTTTGCCGTGGGGACATAATATACGTCTATAACGTTATATATCCTAACCTAAGGGAACCTAACGTCTCGGATGTAGTATTTTCCAACATTCCTGGCGGGACGGCCCCTACTTCTCGGTGGGCACATTATATACGTCTATATCATAATATAACCTAACCTAACCCATCTAGACCGTCGCTGGTAATGTTTTACAAAATCCCGGTCGTGTCGACCCGTACTTCTCGGTGGGAACATTATATACGTCTATAACGTTATATATCCTAACCTAAGGGAACCTAACATGTCGGATGTAGTATTTTCCAACATTCCTGGCGGGTCGGCCCCTACTTCTCGATGGGCACATTATATACGTCTATATCGCAATATAACCTAACCTAACCCATCTAGACCCTCGCTGGTAATGTTTTACAAAATCCCGGTCGTGTAGGCCCGTACTTCTCGGTGTGGACATTATATACGTCTATAACGTTATATATCCTAACCTAAGGGAACCTAACATCTCGCATGTATTATTTTCCAACGTTCCTGGCGGGCCAGGCCCTACTTCTCGGTGGGCACATTATATACGTCTATATCGTAATATAACCTAACCTAACCCATGTAGACCCTCGCTGGTAATGTTTTACAAAATCCCTGTCGTGTCTGCCCGTACTTCTCGGTGGGGACATTATATACGTCTATAACGTTATATATCCTAACCTAAGGGAACCTAACTTCTCGGATGTAGTATTTTCCAACATTCCTGGCGGGTCGGCCCCTACTTCTCGGTGGGCACATTATATACGTCTATATCGTAATATAACCTAACCTAATCCATGTAGACCCTCGCTGGTAATGTTTTACAAAATCCCGGTCGTGTCTGCCCGTACTTCTCGGTGGGGACATTATATACGTCTATAACGTTATATATCCTAACCTAAGGGAACCTAACATGTCGGATGTAGTATTTTCCAACATTCCTGGCGGGTCGGCCCCTACTTCTCGATGGGCACTATATATATGTCTATATCGCAATATAACCTAACCTAACCCATCTAGACCCTCGCTGGTAATGTTTTACAAAATCCCCGTCGTGTCGGCCCGTACTTCTCGCTGTGGACATTATATACGTCTATAACGTTATATATCCTAACCTAAGGGAACCTAACATCTCGCATGTATTATTTTCCAACGTTCCTGGCGGGCCAGGCCCTACTTCTCGGTGGGCACATTATATACTTCCATATCGTAATATAACCTAACCTAACCTATCTCGACCCTCGCTGGTAATGTTTAACAAAATTCCGGTCGTGTCGGCATGTACATTGCCGTGGGGACATTATATACGTTTATAACGTTATATATCCTAACCTAAGGGAACCTAACATCTCGGATGTAGTATTTTCCAACATTCTTGGCGGGCCAGCCCCTACTTCTCGGTGGGCACATTATATACGTCCATATCGTAATATAACCTAACCTAACCCACCTAGACCCTCGCTGGTAATGTTTCACAGAATCCCGTTCATGTCTTCCCGTACGTCTCGGTGCGTACATTATATGCGTCTATAAACTTATATATACTAACCTAAGGGAACCTAACTTCTCGGATGTAGTATTTTCCAACATTCCTGGCGGGTCGGCCCGTACTTCTCGGTGGGGACATTATATACGTCTATAACGTTATATATCCTAACCTAAGGGAACCTAACATCTCGGATGTAGTATTTTCCAACATTCCTGGCGGGTCGGCCCCCACTTCTCGGTGGACACATTATATACGTCTATATCGTAATATAACCTAACCTAACCCAACTAGACCCTCGCTGGTGATGTTTTACAAAATCCCGGTCGTGTCTGCCCGTACTTCTCGGTGGGGACATTATATACGTCTATAACGTTATATATCCTAACCCAAGGGAACCCTACATCTCGGATGTAGTATTTTCCAACATTCCTGGCGGGTCGGCCCCTACTTCTCGGTGGGCACATTATATACGTCCATATCGCAATATATCCTAGCCTAACCAATCTAGACCCCCGCTGGTACTGTTTTACAAAATTCATGTCGTGTCGGCCCGTACTTTGCCGTGGGGACATTATATACGTCTATAACGTTATATATCCTAACCTAAGGGAACCTAACTTCTCGGATGTAGTATTTTCCAACATTCCTGGCGGGTCGGCCCCTACTTCTCGGTGGGCACATTATATACGCCTATATCGTAATATAACCCAACCTAACCCATCTAGACCGTCGCTGGTAATGTTTTACAAAATCCCGGTCGTGTCGACCCGTACATCTCGGTGGGGACATTATATACGTCTATAACGTTATATATCCTAACCTAACCCATCTAGACCCTCGCTGGTAATGTTTTACAAAATCCCGGTCGTGTCGGCCCGTACTTCTCGGTGTAGACATTATATACGTCTATAACGTTATATATCCTAACCTAAGGGAACCTAACATCTCGCATGTATTATTTTCCAACGTTCCTGGCGGGCCAGGCCCTACTTCTCGGTGGGCACATTATATACTTCCATATCGTAATATAACCTAACCTAACCTATCTAGACCCTCGCTGGTAATGTTTAACAAAATTCCGGTCGTGTCGGCATGTAGTTTGCCGTGGGGACATTATATACGTCTATAACGTTATATATCCTAACCTAAGGGAACCTAACATCTCGGATGTAGTATTTTCCAACATTCCTGGCGGGCCAGCCCCTACTTCTCGGTGGGCACATTATATACGTCCATATCGTAATATAACCTAACCTAACCCACCTAGACCCTCGCTGGTAATGTTTCACAGAATCCAGGTCGTGTCTGCCCGTACTTCTCGGTGGGGACATTATATACGTCTATAACGTTATATATCCTAACCTAAGGGAACCTAACATGTCGGATGTAGTATTTTCCAACATTCCTGGCGGGTCGGCCCCTACTTCTCGATGGGCACATTATATATGTCTATATCGCAATATAACCTAACCTAACCCATCTAGACCCTCGCTGGTAATGTTTTACAAAATCCCCGTCGTGTCGGCCCGTACTTCTCGCTGTGGACATTATATACGTCTATAACGTTATATATCCTAACCTAAGGGAACCTAACATCTCGCATGTATTATTTTCCAACGTTCCTGGCGGGCCAGGCCCTACTTCTCGGTGGGCACATTATATACTTCCATATCGTAATATAACCTAACCTAACCTATCTAGACCCTCGCTGGTAATGTTTAACAAAATTCCGGTCGTGTCGGCATGTACATTGCCGTGGGGACATTATATACGTCTATAACGTTATATATCCTAACCTAAGGGAACCTAACATCTCGGATGTAGTATTTTCCAACATTCTTGGCGGGCCAGCCCCTACTTCTCGGTGGCCACATTATATACGTCCATATCGTAATATAACCTAACCTAACCCATCTAGACCCTCGCTGGTAATGTTTTACAAAATCCCGGTCGTGTCGGCCCGTACTTCTCGGTGTAGACATTATATACGTCTATAACGTTATATATCCTAACCTAAGGGAACCTAACATCTCGGATGTAGTATTTTCCAACATTCCTGGCGGGTCGGCCCCCACTTCTCGGTGGACACATTATATACGTCTATATCGTAATATAACCTAACCTAACCCATCTAGACCCTCGCTGGTGATGTTTTACAAAATCCCGGTCGTGTCTGCCCGTACTTCTCGGTGGGGACATTATATACGTCTATAACGTTATATATCCTAACCCAAGGGAACCCTACATCTCGGATGTTGTATTTTCCAACATTCCTGGCGGGTCGGCCCCTACTTCTCGGTGGGCACATTATATACGTCCATATCGCAATATATCCTAACCTAACCCATCTAGACCCCCGCTGGTAATGTTTTACAAAATTCCTGTCGTGTCGGCCCGTACTTTGCCGTGGGGACATAATATACGTCTATAACGTTATATATCCTAACCTAAGGGAACCTAACATCTCGGATGTAGTATTTTCCAACATTCCTGGCGGGACGGCCCCTACTTCTCGGTGGGCACATTATATACGTCTATATCATAATATAACCTAACCTAACCCATCTAGACCGTCGCTGGTAATGTTTTACAAAATCCCGGTCGTGTCGACCCGTACTTCTCGGTGGGGACATTATATACGTCTATAACGTTATATATCCTAACCTAAGGGAACCTAACATGTCGGATGTAGTATTTTCCAACATGCCTGGCGGGTCGGCCCCTACTTCTCGATGGGCACATTATATTTGTCTATATCGCAATATAACCTAACCTAACCCATCTAGACCCTCGCTGGTAATGTTTTACAAAATCCCGGTCGTGTCGGCCCGTACTTCTCGGTGTGGACATTATATACGTCCATAACGTTATATATCCTAACCTAAGGGAACCTAACATCTCGGATGTAGTATTTTCCAACATTCCTGGCGGGCCGGCCCCTACTTCTCGGTGGGCACATTATATACGTCCATATCGTAATATAATCTAACCTAACCCATCTAGACCCTCGCTGGTAATGTTTTACAAAATTCCGGTCGTGTCGGCCCGTACTTCTCGGTGGGGACATTATATACGTCTATAACGTTATATATCCTAACCTAAGGGAACCTAACATCTCGCATGTATTATTTTCCAACGTTCCTGTCGGGCCAGCCCCTACTTCTCTGTGGGCACATTATATACGTCCATATCGTAATATAACCTAACCTAACCCATCTAGACCCTCGCTGGTAATGTTTTACAAAATCCCGGTCGTGTCTGCCCGTACTTCTCGGTGGGGCATTATATACGTCTATAACGTTATATATCCTAACATAAGGGAACCTAACATGTCGGATGTAGTATTTTCCAACATTCCTTGCGGGTCGGCCCCTACTTCTCGATGGCCACATTATATACGTCTATATCGTAATATAACCTAACCTAACCCATCTAGACCCTCGCTGGTAATGTTTTACAAAATCCCGGTCGTGTCTGCCCGTACTTCTCGGTGGGGACATTATATACGTCTATAACGTTATATATCCTAACCCAAGGGAACCCTACATCTCGGATGTAGTATTTTCCAACATTCCTGGCGGGTCGGCCCCTACTTCTCGGTGGGCACATTATATACGTCCATATCGCAATATATCCTAGCCTAACCAATCTAGACCCCCGCTGGTACTGTTTTACAAAATTCATGTCGTGTCGGCCCGTACTTTGCCGTGGGGACATTATATACGTCTATAACGTTATATATCCTAACCTAAGGGAACCTAACTTCTCGGATGTAGTATTTTCCAACATTCCTGGCGGGTCGGCCCCTACTTCTCGGTGGGCACATTATATACGCCTATATCGTAATATAACCCAACCTAACCCATCTAGACCGTCGCTGGTAATGTTTTACAAAATCCCGGTCGTGTCGACCCGTACATCTCGGTGGGGACATTATATACGTCTATAACGTTATATATCCTAACCTAACCCATCTAGACCCTCGCTGGTAATGTTTTACAAAATCCCGGTCGTGTCGGCCCGTACTTCTCGGTGTAGACATTATATACGTCTATAACGTTATATATCCTAACCTAAGGGAACCTAACATCTCGCATGTATTATTTTCCAACGTTCCTGGCGGGCCAGGCCCTACTTCTCGGTGGGCACATTATATACTTCCATATCGTAATATAACCTAACCTAACCTATCTAGACCCTCGCTGGTAATGTTTAACAAAATTCCGGTCGTGTCGGCATGTAGTTTGCCGTGGGGACATTATATACGTCTATAACGTTATATATCCTAACCTAAGGGAACCTAACATCTCGGATGTAGTATTTTCCAACATTCCTGGCGGGCCAGCCCCTACTTCTCGGTGGGCACATTATATACGTCCATATCGTAATATAACCTAACCTAACCCACCTAGACCCTCGCTGGTAATGTTTCACAGAATCCAGGTCGTGTCTGCCCGTACTTCTCGGTGGGGACATTATATACGTCTATAACGTTATATATCCTAACCTAAGGGAACCTAACATGTCGGATGTAGTATTTTCCAACATTCCTGGCGGGTCGGCCCCTACTTCTCGATGGGCACATTATATATGTCTATATCGCAATATAACCTAACCTAACCCATCTAGAACCTCGCTGGTAATGTTTTACAAAATCCCCGTCGTGTCGGCCCGTACTTCTCGCTGTGGACATTATATACGTCTATAACGTTATATATCCTAACCTAAGGGAACCTAACATCTCGCATGTATTATTTTCCAACGTTCCTGGCGGGCCAGGCCCTACTTCTCGGTGGGCACATTATATACTTCCATATCGTAATATAACCTAACCTAACCTATCTAGACCCTCGCTGGTAATGTTTAACAAAATTCCGGTCGTGTCGGCATGTACATTGCCGTGGGGACATTATATACGTTTATAACGTTATATATCCTAACCTAAGGGAACCTAACATCTCGGATGTAGTATTTTCCAACATTCTTGGCGGGCCAGCCCCTACTTCTCGGTGGGCACATTATATACGTCCATATCGTAATATAACCTAACCTAACCCACCTAGACCCTCGCTGGTAATGTTTCACAGAATCCCGTTCATGTCTTCCCGTACGTCTCGGTGCGTACATTATATGCGTCTATAAACTTATATATACTAACCTAAGGGAACCTAACTTCTCGGATGTAGTATTTTCCAACATTCCTGGCGGGTCGGCCCGTACTTCTCGGTGGGGACATTATATACGTCTATAACGTTATATATCCTAACCTAAGGGAACCTAACATCTCGGATGTAGTATTTTCCAACATTCCTGGCGGGTCGGCCCCCACTTCTCGGTGGACACATTATATACGTCTATATCGTAATATAACCTAACCTAACCCAACTAGACCCTCGCTGGTGATGTTTTACAAAATCCCGGTCGTGTCTGCCCGTACTTCTCGGTGGGGACATTATATACGTCTATAACGTTATATATCCTAACCCAAGGGAACCCTACATCTCGGAAGTAGTATTTTCCAACATTCCTGGCGGGTCGGCCCCTACTTCTCGGTGGGCACATTATATACGTCCATATCGCAATATATCCTAACCTAACCCATCTAGACCCCCGCTGGTAATGTTTTACAAAATTCCTGTCGTGTCGGCCCGTACTTTGCCGTGGGGATATTATATACGTCTATAACGTTATATATCCTAGCCTAAGGGAACCTAACTTCTCGGATGTAGTATTTTCCAACATTCCTGGCGGTTCGGCCCCTACTTCTCGGTGGGCACATTATATACGCCTATATCGTAATATAACCCAACCTAACCCATCTAGACCGTCGCTGGTAATGTTTTACAAAATCCCGGTCGTGTCGACCCGTACATCTCTGTGGGGACATTATATACGTCTATAACGATATATATATCCTAACCTAACCCATCTAGACCCTCGCTGGTAATGTTTTACAAAATCCCGGTCGTGTCGGCCCGTACTTCTCGGTGTAGACATTATATACGTCTATAACGTTATATATCCTAACCTAAGGGAACCTAACATCTCGCATGTATTATTTTCCAACGTTCCTGGCGGGCCAGGCCCTACTTCTCGGTGGGCACATTATATACTTCCATATCGTAATATAACCTAACCTAACCTATCTAGACCCTCGCTGGTAATGTTTAACAAAATTCCGGTCGTGTCGGCATGTACTTTGCCGTGGGGACATTATATACGTCTATAACGTTATATATCCTAACCTAAGGGAACCTAACATCTCGGATGTAGTATTTTCCAACATTCCTGGCGGGCCAGCCCCTACTTCTCGGTGGGCACATTATATACGTCCATATCGTAATATAACCTAACCTAACCCACCTAGACCCTCGCTGGTAATGTTTCACAGAATCCCGTTCATGTCTTCCCGTACGTCTCGGTGCGTACATTATATACGTCTATAAACTTATATATACTAACCTAAGGGAACCTAACTTCTCGGATGTAGTATTTTCCAACATTCCAGGCGGGTCGGCCCCTACTTCTCGGTGGGTACATTATATACGTCTATAAAGTAATATAACCTAACCTAACCCATCTAGACCGTCGCTGGTAATGTTTTACAAAATCCCGGTCTTATCGGCCCGTACTTCTCGGTGTGGACATTATATACGTCTATATCGTTATATATCCTAACCTAAGGGAACCTAACATCTCGGATGTAGTATTTTCCAACGTTCCTGGCGGGCCAGCCCCTACTTCTCGGTGGGCACATTATATACGTCCATATCGTAATATAACCTAACCTAACCCATCTAGACCCTCGCTGGTAATGTTTTACAAAATCCAGGTCGTGTCTGCCCGTACTTCTCGGTGGGGACATTATATACGTCTATAACGTTATATATCCTAACCTAAGGGAACCTAACATGTCGGATGTAGTATTTTCCAACATTCCTGGCGGGTCGGCCCCTACTTCTCGATGGGCACATTATATATGTTTATATCGCAATATAACCTAACCTAACCCATCTAGACCCTCGCTGGTAATGTTTTACAAAATCCCCGTCGTGTCGGCCCGTACTTCTCGCTGTGGACATTATATACGTCTATAACGTTATATATCCTAACCTAAGGGAACCTAACATCTCGCATGTATTATTTTCCAACGTTCCTGGCGGGCCAGGCCCTACTTCTCGGTGGGCACATTATATACTTCCATATCGTAATATAACCTAACCTAACCTATCTAGACCCTCGCTGGTAATGTTTAACAAAATTCCGGTCGTGTCGGCATGTACATTGCCGTGGGGACATTATATACGTCTATAACGTTATATATCCTAACCTAAGGGAACCTAACATCTCGGATGTAGTATTTTCCAACATTCTTGGCGGGCCAGCCCCTACTTCTCGGTGGCCACATTATATACGTCCATATCGTAATATAACCTAACCTAACCCACCTAGACCCTCGCTGGTAATGTTTCACAGAATCCCGTTCATGTCTTCCCGTACGTCTCGGTGCGTACATTATATACGTCTATAAACTTATATATACTAACCTAAGGGAACCTAACTTCTCGGATGTAGTATTTTCCAACATTCCTGGCGGGTCGGCCCGTACTTCTCGGTGGGGACATTATATACGTCTATAACGTTATATATCCTAACCTAAGGGAACCTAACATCTCGGATGTAGTATTTTCCAACATTCCTGGCGGGTCGGCCCCCACTTCTCGGTGGACACATTATATACGTCTATATCGTAATATAACCTAACCTAACCCATCTAGACCCTCGCTGGTGATGTTTTACAAAATCCCGGTCGTGTCTGCCCGTACTTCTCGGTGGGGACATTATATACGTCTATAACGTTATATATCCTAACCCAAGGGAACCCTACATCTCGGATGTAGTATTTTCCAACATTCCTGGCGGGTCGGCCCCTACTTCTCGGTGGGCACATTATATACGTCCATATCGCAATATATCCTAACCTAACCCATCTAGACCCCCGCTGGTAATGTTTTACAAAATTCCTGTCGTTTCGGCCCGTACTTTGCCGTGGGGACATAATATACGTCTATAACGTTATATATCCTAACCTAAGGGAACCTAACGTCTCGGATGTAGTATTTTCCAACATTCCTGGCGGGACGGCCCCTACTTCTCGGTGGGCACATTATATACGTCTATATCATAATATAACCTAACCTAACCCATCTAGACCGTCGCTGGTAATGTTTTACAAAATCCCGGTCGTGTCGACCCGTACTTCTCGGTGGGAACATTATATACGTCTATAACGTTATATATCCTAACCTAAGGGAACCTAACATGTCGGATGTAGTATTTTTCAACATTCCTGGCGGGTCGGCCCCTACTTCTCGATGGGCACATTATATACGTCTATATCGCAATATAACCTAACCTAACCCATCTAGACCCTCGCTGGTAATGTTTTACAAAATCCCGGTCGTGTAGGCCCGTACTTCTCGGTGTGGACATTATATACGTCTATAACGTTATATATCCTAACCTAAGGGAACCTAACATCTCGCATGTATTATTTTCCAACGTTCCTGGCGGGCCAGGCCCTACTTCTCGGTGGGCACATTATATACGTCTATATCGTAATATAACCTAACCTAACCCATGTAGACCCTCGCTGGTAATGTTTTACAAAATCCCTGTCGTGTCTGCCCGTACTTCTCGGTGGGGACATTATATACGTCTATAACGTTATATATCCTAACCTAAGGGAACCTAACTTCTCGGATGTAGTATTTTCCAACATTCCTGGCGGGTCGGCCCCTACTTCTCGGTGGGCACATTATATACGTCTATATCGTAATATAACCTAACCTAATCCATGTAGACCCTCGCTGGTAATGTTTTACAAAATCCCGGTCGTGTCTGCCCGTACTTCTCGGTGGGGACATTATATACGTCTATAACGTTATATATCCTAACCTAAGGGAACCTAACATGTCGGATGTAGTATTTTCCAACATTCCTGGCGGGTCGGCCCCTACTTCTCGATGGGCACTATATATATGTCTATATCGCAATATAACCTAACCTAACCCATCTAGACCCTCGCTGGTAATGTTTTACAAAATCCCCGTCGTGTCGGCCCGTACTTCTCGCTGTGGACATTATATACGTCTATAACGTTATATATCCTAACCTAAGGGAACCTAACATCTCGCATGTATTATTTTCCAACGTTCCTGGCGGGCCAGGCCCTACTTCTCGGTGGGCACATTATATACTTCCATATCGTAATATAACCTAACCTAACCTATCTCGACCCTCGCTGGTAATGTTTAACAAAATTCCGGTCGTGTCGGCATGTACATTGCCGTGGGGACATTATATACGTTTATAACGTTATATATCCTAACCTAAGGGAACCTAACATCTCGGATGTAGTATTTTCCAACATTCTTGGCGGGCCAGCCCCTACTTCTCGGTGGGCACATTATATACGTCCATATCGTAATATAACCTAACCTAACCCACCTAGACCCTCGCTGGTAATGTTTCACAGAATCCCGTTCATGTCTTCCCGTACGTCTCGGTGCGTACATTATATGCGTCTATAAACTTATATATACTAACCTAAGGGAACCTAACTTCTCGGATGTAGTATTTTCCAACATTCCTGGCGGGTCGGCCCGTACTTCTCGGTGGGGACATTATATACGTCTATAACGTTATATATCCTAACCTAAGGGAACCTAACATCTCGGATGTAGTATTTTCCAACATTCCTGGCGGGTCGGCCCCCACTTCTCGGTGGACACATTATATACGTCTATATCGTAATATAACCTAACCTAACCCAACTAGACCCTCGCTGGTGATGTTTTACAAAATCCCGGTCGTGTCTGCCCGTACTTCTCGGTGGGGACATTATATACGTCTATAACGTTATATATCCTAACCCAAGGGAACCCTACATCTCGGATGTAGTATTTTCCAACATTCCTGGCGGGTCGGCCCCTACTTCTCGGTGGGCACATTATATACGTCCATATCGCAATATATCCTAGCCTAACCAATCTAGACCCCCGCTGGTACTGTTTTACAAAATTCATGTCGTGTCGGCCCGTACTTTGCCGTGGGGACATTATATACGTCTATAACGTTATATATCCTAACCTAAGGGAACCTAACTTCTCGGATGTAGTATTTTCCAACATTCCTGGCGGGTCGGCCCCTACTTCTCGGTGGGCACATTATATACGCCTATATCGTAATATAACCCAACCTAACCCATCTAGACCGTCGCTGGTAATGTTTTACAAAATCCCGGTCGTGTCGACCCGTACATCTCGGTGGGGACATTATATACGTCTATAACGTTATATATCCTAACCTAACCCATCTAGACCCTCGCTGGTAATGTTTTACAAAATCCCGGTCGTGTCGGCCCGTACTTCTCGGTGTAGACATTATATACGTCTATAACGTTATATATCCTAACCTAAGGGAACCTAACATCTCGCATGTATTATTTTCCAACGTTCCTGGCGGGCCAGGCCCTACTTCTCGGTGGGCACATTATATACTTCCATATCGTAATATAACCTAACCTAACCTATCTAGACCCTCGCTGGTAATGTTTAACAAAATTCCGGTCGTGTCGGCATGTAGTTTGCCGTGGGGACATTATATACGTCTATAACGTTATATATCCTAACCTAAGGGAACCTAACATCTCGGATGTAGTATTTTCCAACATTCCTGGCGGGCCAGCCCCTACTTCTCGGTGGGCACATTATATACGTCCATATCGTAATATAACCTAACCTAACCCACCTAGACCCTCGCTGGTAATGTTTCACAGAATCCAGGTCGTGTCTGCCCGTACTTCTCGGTGGGGACATTATATACGTCTATAACGTTATATATCCTAACCTAAGGGAACCTAACATGTCGGATGTAGTATTTTCCAACATTCCTGGCGGGTCGGCCCCTACTTCTCGATGGGCACATTATATATGTCTATATCGCAATATAACCTAACCTAACCCATCTAGACCCTCGCTGGTAATGTTTTACAAAATCCCCGTCGTGTCGGCCCGTACTTCTCGCTGTGGACATTATATACGTCTATAACGTTATATATCCTAACCTAAGGGAACCTAACATCTCGCATGTATTATTTTCCAACGTTCCTGGCGGGCCAGGCCCTACTTCTCGGTGGGCACATTATATACTTCCATATCGTAATATAACCTAACCTAACCTATCTAGACCCTCGCTGGTAATGTTTAACAAAATTCCGGTCGTGTCGGCATGTACATTGCCGTGGGGACATTATATACGTCTATAACGTTATATATCCTAACCTAAGGGAACCTAACATCTCGGATGTAGTATTTTCCAACATTCTTGGCGGGCCAGCCCCTACTTCTCGGTGGCCACATTATATACGTCCATATCGTAATATAACCTAACCTAACCCATCTAGACCCTCGCTGGTAATGTTTTACAAAATCCCGGTCGTGTCGGCCCGTACTTCTCGGTGTAGACATTATATACGTCTATAACGTTATATATCCTAACCTAAGGGAACCTAACATCTCGGATGTAGTATTTTCCAACATTCCTGGCGGGTCGGCCCCCACTTCTCGGTGGACACATTATATACGTCTATATCGTAATATAACCTAACCTAACCCATCTAGACCCTCGCTGGTGATGTTTTACAAAATCCCGGTCGTGTCTGCCCGTACTTCTCGGTGGGGACATTATATACGTCTATAACGTTATATATCCTAACCCAAGGGAACCCTACATCTCGGATGTAGTATTTTCCAACATTCCTGGCGGGTCGGCCCCTACTTCTCGGTGGGCACATTATATACGTCCATATCGCAATATATCCTAACCTAACCCATCTAGACCCCCGCTGGTAATGTTTTACAAAATTCCTGTCGTGTCGGCCCGTACTTTGCCGTGGGGACATAATATACGTCTATAACGTTATATATCCTAACCTAAGGGAACCTAACATCTCGGATGTAGTATTTTCCAACATTCCTGGCGGGACGGCCCCTACTTCTCGGTGGGCACATTATATACGTCTATATCATAATATAACCTAACCTAACCCATCTAGACCGTCGCTGGTAATGTTTTACAAAATCCCGGTCGTGTCGACCCGTACTTCTCGGTGGGGACATTATATACGTCTATAACGTTATATATCCTAACCTAAGGGAACCTAACATGTCGGATGTAGTATTTTCCAACATGCCTGGCGGGTCGGCCCCTACTTCTCGATGGGCACATTATATTTGTCTATATCGCAATATAACCTAACCTAACCCATCTAGACCCTCGCTGGTAATGTTTTACAAAATCCCGGTCGTGTCGGCCCGTACTTCTCGGTGTGGACATTATATACGTCCATAACGTTATATATCCTAACCTAAGGGAACCTAACATCTCGGATGTAGTATTTTCCAACATTCCTGGCGGGCCGGCCCCTACTTCTCGGTGGACACATTATATACGTCCATATCGTAATATAATCTAACCTAACCCATCTAGACCCTCGCTGGTAATGTTTTACAAAATTCCGGTCGTGTCGGCCCGTACTTCTCGGTGGGGACATTATATACGTCTATAACGTTATATATCCTAACCTAAGGGAACCTAACATCTCGCATGTATTATTTTCCAACGTTCCTGTCGGGCCAGCCCCTACTTCTCTGTGGGCACATTATATACGTCCATATCGTAATATAACCTAACCTAACCCATCTAGACCCTCGCTGGTAATGTTTTACAAAATCCCGGTCGTGTCTGCCCGTACTTCTCGGTGGGGCATTATATACGTCTATAACGTTATATATCCTAACATAAGGGAACCTAACATGTCGGATGTAGTATTTTCCAACATTCCTTGCGGGTCGGCCCCTACTTCTCGATGGCCACATTATATACGTCTATATCGTAATATAACCTAACCTAACCCATCTAGACCCTCGCTGGTAATGTTTTACAAAATCCCGGTCGTGTCTGCCCGTACTTCTCGGTGGGGACATTATATACGTCTATAACGTTATATATCCTAACCCAAGGGAACCCTACATCTCGGATGTAGTATTTTCCAACATTCCTGGCGGGTCGGCCCCTACTTCTCGGTGGGCACATTATATACGTCCATATCGCAATATATCCTAGCCTAACCAATCTAGACCCCCGCTGGTACTGTTTTACAAAATTCATGTCGTGTCGGCCCGTACTTTGCCGTGGGGACATTATATACGTCTATAACGTTATATATCCTAACCTAAGGGAACCTAACTTCTCGGATGTAGTATTTTCCAACATTCCTGGCGGGTCGGCCCCTACTTCTCGGTGGGCACATTATATACGCCTATATCGTAATATAACCCAACCTAACCCATCTAGACCGTCGCTGGTAATGTTTTACAAAATCCCGGTCGTGTCGACCCGTACATCTCGGTGGGGACATTATATACGTCTATAACGTTATATATCCTAACCTAACCCATCTAGACCCTCGCTGGTAATGTTTTACAAAATCCCGGTCGTGTCGGCCCGTACTTCTCGGTGTAGACATTATATACGTCTATAACGTTATATATCCTAACCTAAGGGAACCTAACATCTCGCATGTATTATTTTCCAACGTTCCTGGCGGGCCAGGCCCTACTTCTCGGTGGGCACATTATATACTTCCATATCGTAATATAACCTAACCTAACCTATCTAGACCCTCGCTGGTAATGTTTAACAAAATTCCGGTCGTGTCGGCATGTAGTTTGCCGTGGGGACATTATATACGTCTATAACGTTATATATCCTAACCTAAGGGAACCTAACATCTCGGATGTAGTATTTTCCAACATTCCTGGCGGGCCAGCCCCTACTTCTCGGTGGGCACATTATATACGTCCATATCGTAATATAACCTAACCTAACCCACCTAGACCCTCGCTGGTAATGTTTCACAGAATCCAGGTCGTGTCTGCCCGTACTTCTCGGTGGGGACATTATATACGTCTATAACGTTATATATCCTAACCTAAGGGAACCTAACATGTCGGATGTAGTATTTTCCAACATTCCTGGCGGGTCGGCCCCTACTTCTCGATGGGCACATTATATATGTCTATATCGCAATATAACCTAACCTAACCCATCTAGACCCTCGCTGGTAATGTTTTACAAAATCCCCGTCGTGTCGGCCCGTACTTCTCGCTGTGGACATTATATACGTCTATAACGTTATATATCCTAACCTAAGGGAACCTAACATCTCGCATGTATTATTTTCCAACGTTCCTGGCGGGCCAGGCCCTACTTCTCGGTGGGCACATTATATACTTCCATATCGTAATATAACCTAACCTAACCTATCTAGACCCTCGCTGGTAATGTTTAACAAAATTCCGGTCGTGTCGGCATGTACATTGCCGTGGGGACATTATATACGTCTATAACGTTATATATCCTAACCTAAGGGAACCTAACATCTCGGATGTAGTATTTTCCAACATTCTTGGCGGGCCAGCCCCTACTTCTCGGTGGCCACATTATATACGTCCATATCGTAATATAACCTAACCTAACCCATCTAGACCCTCGCTGGTAATGTTTTACAAAATCCCGGTCGTGTCGGCCCGTACTTCTCGGTGTAGACATTATATACGTCTATAACGTTATATATCCTAACCTAAGGGAACCTAACATCTCGGATGTAGTATTTTCCAACATTCCTGGCGGGTCGGCCCCCACTTCTCGGTGGACACATTATATACGTCTATATCGTAATATAACCTAACCTAACCCATCTAGACCCTCGCTGGTGATGTTTTACAAAATCCCGGTCGTGTCTGCCCGTACTTCTCGGTGGGGACATTATATACGTCTATAACGTTATATATCCTAACCCAAGGGAACCCTACATCTCGGATGTAGTATTTTCCAACATTCCTGGCGGGTCGGCCCCTACTTCTCGGTGGGCACATTATATACGTCCATATCGCAATATATCCTAACCTAACCCATCTAGACCCCCGCTGGTAATGTTTTACAAAATTCCTGTCGTGTCGGCCCGTACTTTGCCGTGGGGACATAATATACGTCTATAACGTTATATATCCTAACCTAAGGGAACCTAACATCTCGGATGTAGTATTTTCCAACATTCCTGGCGGGACGGCCCCTACTTCTCGGTGGGCACATTATATACGTCTATATCATAATATAACCTAACCTAACCCATCTAGACCGTCGCTGGTAATGTTTTACAAAATCCCGGTCGTGTCGACCCGTACTTCTCGGTGGGGACATTATATACGTCTATAACGTTATATATCCTAACCTAAGGGAACCTAACATGTCGGATGTAGTATTTTCCAACATGCCTGGCGGGTCGGCCCCTACTTCTCGATGGGCACATTATATTTGTCTATATCGCAATATAACCTAACCTAACCCATCTAGACCCTCGCTGGTAATGTTTTACAAAATCCCGGTCGTGTCGGCCCGTACTTCTCGGTGTGGACATTATATACGTCCATAACGTTATATATCCTAACCTAAGGGAACCTAACATCTCGGATGTAGTATTTTCCAACATTCCTGGCGGGCCGGCCCCTACTTCTCGGTGGGCACATTATATACGTCCATATCGTAATATAATCTAACCTAACCCATCTAGACCCTCGCTGGTAATGTTTTACAAAATTCCGGTCGTGTCGGCCCGTACTTCTCGGTGGGGACATTATATACGTCTATAACGTTATATATCCTAACCTAAGGGAACCTAACATCTCGCATGTATTATTTTCCAACGTTCCTGTCGGGCCAGCCCCTACTTCTCTGTGGGCACATTATATACGTCCATATCGTAATATAACCTAACCTAACCCATCTAGACCCTCGCTGGTAATGTTTTACAAAATCCCGGTCGTGTCTGCCCGTACTTCTCGGTGGGGCATTATATACGTCTATAACGTTATATATCCTAACATAAGGGAACCTAACATGTCGGATGTAGTATTTTCCAACATTCCTTGCGGGTCGGCCCCTACTTCTCGATGGCCACATTATATACGTCTATATCGTAATATAACCTAACCTAATCCATGTAGACCCTCGCTGGTAATGTTTTACAAAATCCCGGTCGTGTCTGCCCGTACTTCTCGGTGGGGACATTATATACGTCTATAACGTTATATATCCTAACCTAAGGGAACCTAACATGTCGGATGTAGTATTTTCCAACATTCCTAGCGGGTCGGCCCCTACTTCTCGATGGGCACATTATATATGTCTATATCGCAATATAACCTAACCTAACCCATCTAGACCCTCGCTGGTAATGTTTTACAAAATCCCGGTCGTGTCGGCCCGTACTTCTCGGTGTGGACATTATATACGTCTATAACGTTATATATCCTAACCTAAGGGAACCGAACATCTCGCATGTATTATTTTCCAACGTTCCTGGCGGGCCAGGCCCTACTTCTCGGTGGGCACATTATATACTTCCATATCGTAATATAACCTAACCTAACCTATCTAGACCCTCGCTGGTAATGTTTAACAAAATTCCGGTCGTGTCGGCATGTAGTTTGCCGTGGGGACATTATATACGTCTATAACGTTATATATCCTAACCTAAGGGAACCTAACATCTCGGATGTAGTATTTTCCAACATTCCTGGCGGGCCAGCCCCTACTTCTCGGTGGGCACATTATATACGTCCATATCGTAATATAACCTAACCTAACCCACCTAGACCCTCGCTGGTAATGTTTCACAGAATCCAGGTCGTGTCTGCCCGTACTTCTCGGTGGGGACATTATATACGTCTATAACGTTATATATCCTAACCTAAGGGAACCTAACATGTCGGATGTAGTATTTTCCAACATTCCTGGCGGGTCGGCCCCTACTTCTCGATGGGCACATTATATATGTCTATATCGCAATATAACCTAACCTAACCCATCTAGACCCTCGCTGGTAATGTTTTACAAAATCCCCGTCGTGTCGGCCCGTACTTCTCGCTGTGGACATTATATTCGTCTATAACGTTATATATCCTAACCTAAGGGAACCTAACATCTCGCATGTATTATTTTCCAACGTTCCTGGCGGGCCAGGCCCTACTTCTCGGTGGGCACATTATATACTTCCATATCGTAATATAACCTAACCTAACCTATCTAGACCCTCGCTGGTAATGTTTAACAAAATTCCGGTCGTGTCGGCATGTACATTGCCGTGGGGACATTATATACGTCTATAACGTTATATATCCTAACCTAAGGGAACCTAACATCTCGGATGTAGTATTTTCCAACATTCTTGGCGGGCCAGCCCCTACTTCTCGGTGGCCACATTATATACGTCCATATCGTAATATAACCTAACCTAACCCACCTAGACCCTCGCTGGTAATGTTTCACAGAATCCCGTTCATGTCTTCCCGTACGTCTCGGTGCGTACATTATATACGTCTATAAACTTATATATACTAACCTAAGGGAACCTAACTTCTCGGATGTAGTATTTTCCAACATTCCTGGCGGGTCGGCCCGTACTTCTCGGTGGGGACATTATATACGTCTATAACGTTATATATCCTAACCTAAGGGAACCTAACATCTCGGATGTAGTATTTTCCAACATTCCTGGCGGGTCGGCCCCCACTTCTCGGTGGACACATTATATACGTCTATATCGTAATATAACCTAACCTAACCCATCTAGACCCTCGCTGGTGATGTTTTACAAAATCCCGGTCGTGTCTGCCCGTACTTCTCGGTGGGGACATTATATACGTCTATAACGTTATATATCCTAACCCAAGGGAACCCTACATCTCGGATGTAGTATTTTCCAACATTCCTGGCGGGTCGGCCCCTACTTCTCGGTGGGCACATTATATACGTCCATATCGCAATATATCCTAACCTAACCCATCTAGACCCCCGCTGGTAATGTTTTACAAAATTCCTGTCGTGTCGGCCCGTACTTTGCCGTGGGGACATAATATACGTCTATAACGTTATATATCCTAACCTAAGGGAACCTAACATCTCGGATGTAGTATTTTCCAACATTCCTGGCGGGACGGCCCCTACTTCTCGGTGGGCACATTATATACGTCTATATCATAATATAACCTAACCTAACCCATCTAGACCGTCGCTGGTAATGTTTTACAAAATCCCGGTCGTGTCGACCCGTACTTCTCGGTGGGGACATTATATACGTCTATAACGTTATATATCCTAACCTAAGGGAACCTAACATGTCGGATGTAGTATTTTCCAACATGCCTGGCGGGTCGGCCCCTACTTCTCGATGGGCACATTATATTTGTCTATATCGCAATATAACCTAACCTAACCCATCTAGACCCTCGCTGGTAATGTTTTACAAAATCCCGGTCGTGTCGGCCCGTACTTCTCGGTGTGGACATTATATACGTCCATAACGTTATATATCCTAACCTAAGGGAACCTAACATCTCGGATGTAGTATTTTCCAACATTCCTGGCGGGCCGGCCCCTACTTCTCGGTGGGCACATTATATACGTCCATATCGTAATATAATCTAACCTAACCCATCTAGACCCTCGCTGGTAATGTTTTACAAAATTCCGGTCGTGTCGGCCCGTACTTCTCGGTGGGGACATTATATACGTCTATAACGTTATATATCCTAACCTAAGGGAACCTAACATCTCGCATGTATTATTTTCCAACGTTCCTGTCGGGCCAGCCCCTACTTCTCTGTGGGCACATTATATACGTCCATATCGTAATATAACCTAACCTAACCCATCTAGACCCTCGCTGGTAATGTTTTACAAAATCCCGGTCGTGTCTGCCCGTACTTCTCGGTGGGGCATTATATACGTCTATAACGTTATATATCCTAACATAAGGGAACCTAACATGTCGGATGTAGTATTTTCCAACATTCCTTGCGGGTCGGCCCCTACTTCTCGATGGGCACATTATATACGTCTATATCGTAATATAACCTAACCTAATCCATGTAGACCCTCGCTGGTAATGTTTTACAAAATCCCGGTCGTGTCTGCCCGTACTTCTCGGTGGGGACATTATATACGTCTATAACGTTATATATCCTAACCTAAGGGAACCTAACATGTCGGATGTAGTATTTTCCAACATTCCTAGCGGGTCGGCCCCTACTTCTCGATGGGCACATTATATATGTCTATATCGCAATATAACCTAACCTAACCCATCTAGACCCTCGCTGGTAATGTTTTACAAAATCCCGGTCGTGTCGGCCCGTACTTCTCGGTGTGGACATTATATACGTCTATAACGTTATATATCCTAACCTAAGGGAACCGAACATCTCGCATGTATTATTTTCCAACGTTCCTGGCGGGCCAGGCCCTACTTCTCGGTGGGCACATTATATACTTCCATATCGTAATATAACCTAACCTAACCTATCTAGACCCTCGCTGGTAATGTTTCACAGAATCCCGTTCATGTCTTCCCGTACGTCTCGGTGCGTACATTATATACGTCTATAAACTTATATATACTAACCTAAGGGAACCTAACTTCTCGGATGTAGTATTTTCCAACATTCCTGGCGGGTCGGCCCGTACTTCTCGGTGGGGACATTATATACGTCTATAACGTTATATATCCTAACCTAAGGGAACCTAACATCTCGGATGTAGTATTTTCCAACATTCCTGGCGGGACGGCCCCTACTTCTCGGTGGGCACATTATATACGTCTATGTCGTAATATAACCTAACCTAACCCATCTAGACCGTCGCTGGTAATGTTTTACAAAATCCCGGTCGTGTCGTCCCGTACTTCTCGGTGGGGACATTATATACGTCTATAACGTTATATATCCTAACCTAAGGGAACCTAACATGTCGGATGTAGTATTTTCCAACATTCCTGGCGGGTCGCCCCTACTTCTCGATGGGCACATTATATTTGTCTATATCGCAATATAACCTAACCTAACCCATCTAGACCCTCGCTGGTAATGTTTTACAAAATCCCGGTCGTGTCTGCCCGTACTTCTCGGTGGGGACATTATATACGTCTATAACGTTATATATCCTAACCTAAGGGAACCTAACATGTCGGATGTAGTATTTTCCAACATTCCTGGCGGGTCGGCCCCTACTTCTCGCTGGGAACTTTATATACGTCTATAACGTAATATAACCTAACCTAACCCACCTAGAGCCTCGCTGGTAATGTTTCACAGAATCCCGTTCATGTCTTCCCGTACGTCTCGGTGCGTACATTATATACGTCTATAAACTTATATATACTAACCTAAGGGAACCTAACTTCTCGGATGTAGTATTTTCCAACATTCCTGGCGGGTCGGCCCGTACTTCTCGGTGGGGACATTATATACGTCTATAACGTTATATATCCTAACCTAAGGGAACCTAACATCTCGGATGTAGTATTTTCCAACATTCCTGGCGGGACGGCCCCTACTTCTCGGTGGGCACATTATATACGTCTATGTCGTAATATAACCTAACCTAACCCATCTAGACCGTCGCTGGTAATGTTTTACAAAATCCCGGTCGTGTCGGCCCGTACTTCTCGGTGTGGACATTATATACGTCTATAACGTTGTATATCCTAACCTAAGGGAACCTAACATCTCGCATGTATTATTTTCCAACGTTCCTGGCGGGCCAGGCCCTACTTCTCGGTGGGCACATTATATACGTCTATATCGTAATATAACCTAACCTAATCCATGTAGACCCTCGCTGGTAATGTTTTACAAAATCCCGGTCGTGTCTGCCCGTACTTCTCGGTGGGGACATTATATACGTCTATAACGTTATATATCCTAACCTAAGGGAACCTAACATGTCGGATGTAGTATTTTCCAACATTCCTGGCGGGTCGGCCCCTACTTCTCGATGGGCACATTATATATGTCTATATCGCAATATAACCTAACCTAACCCATCTAGACCCCTGCTGGTAATGTTTTACAAAATCCCGGTCGTGTCGGCCCGTACCTCTCGGCGTGGACATTATATACGTCTATAACGTTATATATCCTAACCTAAGGGAACCTAACATCTCGCATGTATTATTTTCCAACGTTCCTGGCGGGCCAGGCCCTACTTCTCGGTGGGCACATTATATACTTCCATATCGTAATATAACCTAACCTAACCTATCTAGACCCTCGCTGGTAGTGTTTAACAAAATTCCGGTCGTGTCGGCATGTAAATTGCCGTGGGGACATTATATACGTCTATAACGTTATATATCCTAACCTAAGGGAACCTAACATCTCGGATGTAGTATTTTCCAACAATCTTGGCGGGCCAGCCCCCACTTCTCGGTGGACACATTATATACGTCTATATCGTAATATAACCTAACCTAACCCATCTAGACCCTCGCTGGTGATGTTTTACAAAATCCCGGTCGTGTCTGCCCGTACTTCTCGGTGGGGACATTATATACGTCTATAACGTTATATATCCTAACCCAAGGGAACCCTACATCTCGGATGTAGTATTTTCCAACATTCCTGGCGGGTCGGCCCCTACTTCTCGGTGGGCACATTATATACGTCCATATCGTAATATATCCTAACCTAACCCATCTAGACCCCCGCTGGTAATGTTTTACAAAATTCCTGTCGTGTCGAACCGTACTTCTAGGTGGGGACATTATATACGTCTATAACGTTATATATCCTAACCTAAGGGAACCTAACATGTCGGATGTAGTATTTTCCAACATTCCTGGCGGGTCGGCCCCTACTTCTCGATGGGCACATTATATTTGTATATATCGCAATATAACCAAACCTAACCCATCTAGACCCTCGCTGGTAATGTTTTACAAAATTCCGGTCGTGTCGGTCCGTACTTTGCCGTGGGGACATTTTATACGTCTATAACGTTATATATCCTAACCTAAGGGAACCTAACATCCCGGATGTAGTATTTTCCAACATTCCTGGCGGGTCGGCCCCTACTTCTCGGTGGGCACATTATATACGTCGATATCGTAATATAATCTAACCTAACCCATCTAGACCGTCGCTGGTAATGTTTTACAAAATCCCGGTCGTGTCGACCCGTACTTCTCGGTGGGGACATTATATAAGTCTATAACGTTATATATCCTAACCTAAGGGAACCTAACTTCTCGGATGTAGTATTTTCCAACATTCCTGGCGGGTCGGCCCCTACTTCTCGGTGGGCACATTATATACGTCTATATCGTAATATAACCTAACCTAATCTATCTAGACCCTCGCTGGTAATGTTTTACAAAATCCCGGTCGTGTCTGCCCGTACTTCTCGGTGGGGACATTATATACGTCTATAACGCTATATATCCTAACCTAAGGGAACCTAACATCTCGCATGTATTATTTTCCAACGTTCCTGGCGGGCCAGGCCCTACTCCTCGGTGGGCACATTATATACTTCCATATCGTAATATAACGTAACCTAACCCACCTAGACCCTCGCTGGTAATGTTTCACAGAATCCCGTTCATGTCTTCCCGTACGTCTCGGTGCGTACATTATATACGTCTATAAACTTATATATACTAACCTAAGGGAACCTAACTTCTCGGATGTAGTATTTTCCAACATTCCAGGCGGGTCGGCCCCTACTTCTCGGTGGGTACATTATATACGTCTATAAAGTAATATAACCTAACCTAACCCATCTAGACCGTCGCTGGTAATGTTTTACAAAATCCCGGTCTTATCGGCCCGTACTTCTCGGTGTGGACATTATATACGTCTATATCGTTATATATCCTAACCTAAGGGAACCTAACATCTCGGATGTAGTATTTTCCAACGTTCCTGGCGGGCCAGCCCCTACTTCTCGGTGGGCACATTATATACGTCCATATCGTAATATAACCTAACCTAACCCATCTAGACCCTCGCTGGTAATGTTTTACAAAATCCAGGTCGTGTCTGCCCGTACTTCTCGGTGGGGACATTATATACGTCTATAACGTTATATATCCTAACCTAAGGGAACCTAACATGTCGGATGTAGTATTTTCCAACATTCCTGGCGGGTCGGCCCCTACTTCTCGATGGGCACATTATATATGTCTATATCGCAATATAACCTAACCTAACCCATCTAGACCCTCGCTGGTAATGTTTTACAAAATCCCCGTCGTGTCGGCCCGTACTTCTCGCTGTGGACATTATATACGTCTATAACGTTATATATCCTAACCTAAGGGAACCTAACATCTCGCATGTATTATTTTCCAACGTTCCTGGCGGGCCAGGCCCTACTTCTCGGTGGGCACATTATATACTTCCATATCGTAATATAACCTAACCTAACCTATCTAGACCCTCGCTGGTAATGTTTAACAAAATTCCGGTCGTGTCGGCATGTACATTGCCGTGGGGACATTATATACGTCTATAACGTTATATATCCTAACCTAAGGGAACCTAACATCTCGGATGTAGTATTTTCCAACATTCTTGGCGGGCCAGCCCCTACTTCTCGGTGGCCACATTATATACGTCCATATCGTAATATAACCTAACCTAACCCACCTAGACCCTCGCTGGTAATGTTTCACAGAATCCCGTTCATGTCTTCCCGTACGTCTCGGTGCGTACATTATATACGTCTATAAACTTATATATACTAACCTAAGGGAACCTAACTTCTCGGATGTAGTATTTTCCAACATTCCTGGCGGGTCGGCCCGTACTTCTCGGTGGGGACATTATATACGTCTATAACGTTATATATCCTAACCTAAGGGAACCTAACATGTCGGATGTAGTATTTTCCAACATGCCTGGCGGGTCGGCCCCTACTTCTCGATGGGCACATTATATTTGTCTATATCGCAATATAACCTAACCTAACCCACCTAGACCCTCGCTGGTAATGTTTTACAAAATCCCGGTCGTGTCGGCCCGTACTTCTCGGTGTGGACATTATATACGTCCATAACGTTATATATCCTAACCTAAGGGAACCTAACATCTCGGATGTAGTATTTTCCAACATTCCTGGCGGGCCGGCCCCTACTTCTCGGTGGGCACATTATATACGTCCATATCGTAATATAATCTAACCTAACCCATCTAGACCCTCGCTGGTAATGTTTTACAAAATTCCGGTCGTGTCGGCCCGTACTTCTCGGTGGGGACATTATATACGTCTATAACGTTATATATCCTAACCTAAGGGAACCTAACATCTCGCATGTATTATTTTCCAACGTTCCTGTCGGGCCAGCCCCTACTTCTCTGTGGGCACATTATATACGTCCATATCGTAATATAACCTAACCTAACCCATCTAGACCCTCGCTGGTAATGTTTTACAAAATCCCGGTCGTGTCTGCCCGTACTTCTCGGTGGGGCATTATATACGTCTATAACGTTATATATCCTAACATAAGGGAACCTAACATGTCGGATGTAGTATTTTCCAACATTCCTTGCGGGTCGGCCCCTACTTCTCGATGGGCACATTATATACGTCTATATCGTAATATAACCTAACCTAATCCATGTAGACCCTCGCTGGTAATGTTTTACAAAATCCCGGTCGTGTCTGCCCGTACTTCTCGGTGGGGACATTATATACGTCTATAACGTTATATATCCTAACCTAAGGGAACCTAACATGTCGGATGTAGTATTTTCCAACATTCCTGGCGGGTCGGCCCCTACTTCTCGATGGGCACATTATATATGTCTATATCGCAATATAACCTAACCTAACCCATCTAGACCCTCGCTGGTAATGTTTTACAAAATCCCGGTCGTGTCGGCCCGTACTTCTCGGTGTGGACATTATATACGTCTATAACGTTATATATCCTAACCTAAGGGAACCGAACATCTCGCATGTATTATTTTCCAACGTTCCTGGCGGGCCAGGCCCTACTTCTCGGTGGGCACATTATATACTTCCATATCGTAATATAACCTAACCTAACCTATCTAGACCCTCGCTGGTAATGTTTAACAAAATTCCGGTCGTGTCGGCATGTAAATTGCCGTGGGGACATTATATACGTCTATAACGTTATATATCCTAACCTAAGGGAACCTAACATCTCGGATGTAGTATTTTCCAACATTCTTGGCGGGCCAGCCCCTACTTCTCGGTGGGCACATTATATACGTCCATATCGTAATATAACCTAACCTAACCCACCTAGACCCTCGCTGGTAATGTTTCACAGAATCCCGTTCATGTCTTCCCGTACGTCTCGGTGCGTACATTATATACGTCTATAAACTTATATATACTAACCTAAGGGAACCTAACTTCTCGGATGTAGTATTTTCCAACATTCCTGGCGGGTCGGCCCGTACTTCTCGGTGGGGACATTATATACGTCTATAACGTTATATATCCTAACCTAAGGGAACCTAACATCTCGGATGTAGTATTTTCCAACATTCCTGGCGGGACGGCCCCTACTTCTCGGTGGGCACATTATATACGTCTATGTCGTAATATAACCTAACCTAACCCATCTAGACCGTCGCTGGTAATGTTTTACAAAATCCCGGTCGTGTCGTCCCGTACTTCTCGGTGGGGACATTATATACGTCTATAACGTTATATATCCTAACCTAAGGGAACCTAACATGTCGGATGTAGTATTTTCCAACATTCCTGGCGGGTCGGCCCCTACTTCTCGATGGGCACATTATATTTGTCTATATCGCAATATAACCTAACCTAACCCATCTAGACCCTCGCTGGTAATGTTTTACAAAATCCCGGTCGTGTCGACCCGTACTTCTCGGTGGCGACATTATATAAGTCTATAACGTTATATATCCTAACCTAAGGGAACCTAACTTCTCGGATGTAGTATTTTCCAACATTCCTGGCGGGTCGGCCCCTACTTCTCGGTGGGCACATTATATACGTCTATATCGTAATATAACCTAACCTAATCTATCTAGACCCTCGCTGGTAATGTTTTACAAAATCCCGGTCGTGTCTGCCCGTACTTCTCGGTGGGGACATTATATACGTCTATAACGCTATATATCCTAACCTAAGGGAACCTAACATCTCGCATGTATTATTTTCCAACGTTCCTGGCGGGCCAGGCCCTACTCCTCGGTGGGCACATTATATACTTCCATATCGTAATATAACGTAACCTAACCCACCTAGACCCTCGCTGGTAATGTTTCACAGAATCCCGTTCATGTCTTCCCGTACGTCTCGGTGCGTACATTATATACGTCTATAAACTTATATATACTAACCTAAGGGAACCTAACTTCTCGGATGTAGTATTTTCCAACATTCCAGGCGGGTCGGCCCCTACTTCTCGGTGGGTACATTATATACGTCTATAAAGTAATATAACCTAACCTAACCCATCTAGACCGTCGCTGGTAATGTTTTACAAAATCCCGGTCTTATCGGCCCGTACTTCTCGGTGTGGACATTATATACGTCTATATCGTTATATATCCTAACCTAAGGGAACCTAACATCTCGGATGTAGTATTTTCCAACGTTCCTGGCGGGCCAGCCCCTACTTCTCGGTGGGCACATTATATACGTCCATATCGTAATATAACCTAACCTAACCCATCTAGACCCTCGCTGGTAATGTTTTACAAAATCCAGGTCGTGTCTGCCCGTACTTCTCGGTGGGGACATTATATACGTCTATAACGTTATATATCCTAACCTAAGGGAACCTAACATGTCGGATGTAGTATTTTCCAACATTCCTGGCGGGTCGGCCCCTACTTCTCGATGGGCACATTATATATGTCTATATCGCAATATAACCTAACCTAACCCATCTAGACCCTCGCTGGTAATGTTTTACAAAATCCCCGTCGTGTCGGCCCGTACTTCTCGCTGTGGACATTATATACGTCTATAACGTTATATATCCTAACCTAAGGGAACCTAACATCTCGCATGTATTATTTTCCAACGTTCCTGGCGGGCCAGGCCCTACTTCTCGGTGGGCACATTATATACTTCCATATCGTAATATAACCTAACCTAACCTATCTAGACCCTCGCTGGTAATGTTTAACAAAATTCCGGTCGTGTCGGCATGTACATTGCCGTGGGGACATTATATACGTCTATAACGTTATATATCCTAACCTAAGGGAACCTAACATCTCGGATGTAGTATTTTCCAACATTCTTGGCGGGCCAGCCCCTACTTCTCGGTGGCCACATTATATACGTCCATATCGTAATATAACCTAACCTAACCCACCTAGACCCTCGCTGGTAATGTTTCACAGAATCCCGTTCATGTCTTCCCGTACGTCTCGGTGCGTACATTATATACGTCTATAAACTTATATATACTAACCTAAGGGAACCTAACTTCTCGGATGTAGTATTTTCCAACATTCCTGGCGGGTCGGCCCGTACTTCTCGGTGGGGACATTATATACGTCTATAACGTTATATATCCTAACCTAAGGGAACCTAACATCTCGGATGTAGTATTTTCCAACATTCCTGGCGGGTCGGCCCCCACTTCTCGGTGGACACATTATATACGTCTATATCGTAATATAACCTAACCTAACCCATCTAGACCCTCGCTGGTGATGTTTTACAAAATCCCGGTCGTGTCTGCCCGTACTTCTCGGTGGGGACATTATATACGTCTATAACGTTATATATCCTAACCCAAGGGAACCCTACATCTCGGATGTAGTATTTTCCAACATTCCTGGCGGGTCGGCCCCTACTTCTCGGTGGGCACATTATATACGTCCATATCGCAATATATCCTAACCTAACCCATCTAGACCCCCGCTGGTAATGTTTTACAAAATTCCTGTCGTGTCGGCCCGTACTTTGCCGTGGGGACATAATATACGTCTATAACGTTATATATCCTAACCTAAGGGAACCTAACATCTCGGATGTAGTATTTTCCAACATTCCTGGCGGGACGGCCCCTACTTCTCGGTGGGCACATTATATACGTCTATATCATAATATAACCTAACCTAACCCATCTAGACCGTCGCTGGTAATGTTTTACAAAATCCCGGTCGTGTCGACCCGTACTTCTCGGTGGGGACATTATATACGTCTATAACGTTATATATCCTAACCTAAGGGAACCTAACATGTCGGATGTAGTATTTTCCAACATGCCTGGCGGGTCGGCCCCTACTTCTCGATGGGCACATTATATTTGTCTATATCGCAATATAACCTAACCTAACCCACCTAGACCCTCGCTGGTAATGTTTTACAAAATCCCGGTCGTGTCGGCCCGTACTTCTCGGTGTGGACATTATATACGTCCATAACGTTATATATCCTAACCTAAGGGAACCTAACATCTCGGATGTAGTATTTTCCAACATTCCTGGCGGGCCGGCCCCTACTTCTCGGTGGGCACATTATATACGTCCATATCGTAATATAATCTAACCTAACCCATCTAGACCCTCGCTGGTAATGTTTTACAAAATTCCGGTCGTGTCGGCCCGTACTTCTCGGTGGGGACATTATATACGTCTATAACGTTATATATCCTAACCTAAGGGAACCTAACATCTCGCATGTATTATTTTCCAACGTTCCTGTCGGGCCAGCCCCTACTTCTCTGTGGGCACATTATATACGTCCATATCGTAATATAACCTAACCTAACCCATCTAGACCCTCGCTGGTAATGTTTTACAAAATCCCGGTCGTGTCTGCCCGTACTTCTCGGTGGGGCATTATATACGTCTATAACGTTATATATCCTAACATAAGGGAACCTAACATGTCGGATGTAGTATTTTCCAACATTCCTTGCGGGTCGGCCCCTACTTCTCGATGGGCACATTATATACGTCTATATCGTAATATAACCTAACCTAATCCATGTAGACCCTCGCTGGTAATGTTTTACAAAATCCCGGTCGTGTCTGCCCGTACTTCTCGGTGGGGACATTATATACGTCTATAACGTTATATATCCTAACCTAAGGGAACCTAACATGTCGGATGTAGTATTTTCCAACATTCCTGGCGGGTCGGCCCCTACTTCTCGATGGGCACATTATATATGTCTATATCGCAATATAACCTAACCTAACCCATCTAGACCCTCGCTGGTAATGTTTTACAAAATCCCGGTCGTGTCGGCCCGTACTTCTCGGTGTGGACATTATATACGTCTATAACGTTATATATCCTAACCTAAGGGAACCGAACATCTCGCATGTATTATTTTCCAACGTTCCTGGCGGGCCAGGCCCTACTTCTCGGTGGGCACATTATATACTTCCATATCGTAATATAACCTAACCTAACCTATCTAGACCCTCGCTGGTAATGTTTAACAAAATTCCGGTCGTGTCGGCATGTAAATTGCCGTGGGGACATTATATACGTCTATAACGTTATATATCCTAACCTAAGGGAACCTAACATCTCGGATGTAGTATTTTCCAACATTCTTGGCGGGCCAGCCCCTACTTCTCGGTGGGCACATTATATACGTCCATATCGTAATATAACCTAACCTAACCCACCTAGACCCTCGCTGGTAATGTTTCACAGAATCCCGTTCATGTCTTCCCGTACGTCTCGGTGCGTACATTATATACGTCTATAAACTTATATATACTAACCTAAGGGAACCTAACTTCTCGGATGTAGTATTTTCCAACATTCCTGGCGGGTCGGCCCGTACTTCTCGGTGGGGACATTATATACGTCTATAACGTTATATATCCTAACCTAAGGGAACCTAACATCTCGGATGTAGTATTTTCCAACATTCCTGGCGGGACGGCCCCTACTTCTCGGTGGGCACATTATATACGTCTATGTCGTAATATAACCTAACCTAACCCATCTAGACCGTCGCTGGTAATGTTTTACAAAATCCCGGTCGTGTCGGCCCGTACTTCTCGGTGTGGACATTATATACGTCTATAACGTTGTATATCCTAACCTAAGGGAACCTAACATCTCGCATGTATTATTTTCCAACGTTCCTGGCGGGCCAGGCCCTACTTCTCGGTGGGCACATTATATACGTCTATATCGTAATATAACCTAACCTAATCCATGTAGACCCTCGCTGGTAATGTTTTACAAAATCCCGGTCGTGTCTGCCCGTACTTCTCGGTGGGGACATTATATACGTCTATAACGTTATATATCCTAACCTAAGGGAACCTAACATGTCGGATGTAGTATTTTCCAACATTCCTGGCGGGTCGGCCCCTACTTCTCGATGGGCACATTATATATGTCTATATCGCAATATAACCTAACCTAACCCATCTAGACCCCTGCTGGTAATGTTTTACAAAATCCCGGTCGTGTCGGCCCGTACCTCTCGGCGTGGACATTATATACGTCTATAACGTTATATATCCTAACCTAAGGGAACCTAACATCTCGCATGTATTATTTTCCAACGTTCCTGGCGGGCCAGGCCCTACTTCTCGGTGGGCACATTATATACTTCCATATCGTAATATAACCTAACCTAACCTATCTAGACCCTCGCTGGTAGTGTTTAACAAAATTCCGGTCGTGTCGGCATGTAAATTGCCGTGGGGACATTATATACGTCTATAACGTTATATATCCTAACCTAAGGGAACCTAACATCTCGGATGTAGTATTTTCCAACAATCTTGGCGGGCCAGCCCCTACTTCTCGGTGGGCACATTATATACGTCCATATCGTAATATAACCTAACCTAACCCACCTAGACCCTCGCTGGTAATGTTTCACAGAATCCCGTTCATGTCTTCCCGTACGTCTCGGTGCGTACATTATATACGTCTATAAACTTATATATACTAACCTAAGGGAACCTAACTTCTCGGATGTAGTATTTTCCAACATTCCTGGCGGGTCGGCCCGTACTTCTCGGTGGGGACATTATATACGTCTATAACGTTATATATCCTAACCTAAGGGAACCTAACATCTCGGATGTAGTATTTTCCAACATTCCTGGCGGGTCGGCCCCCACTTCTCGGTGGACACATTATATACGTCTATATCGTAATATAACCTAACCTAACCCATCTAGACCCTCGCTGGTGATGTTTTACAAAATCCCGGTCGTGTCTGCCCGTACTTCTCGGTGGGGACATTATATACGTCTATAACGTTATATATCCTAACCCAAGGGAACCCTACATCTCGGATGTAGTATTTTCCAACATTCCTGGCGGGTCGGCCCCTACTTCTCGGTGGGCACATTATATACGTCCATATCGTAATATATCCTAACCTAACCCATCTAGACCCCCGCTGGTAATGTTTTACAAAATTCCTGTCGTGTCGGCCCGTACTTTGCCGTGGGGACATAATATACGTCTATAACGTTATATATCCTAACCTAAGGGAACCTAACATCTCGGATGTAGTATTTTCCAACATTCCTGGCGGGACGGCCCCTACTTCTCGGTGGGCACATTATATACGTCTATATCGTAATATAACCTAACCTAACCCATCTAGACCGTCGCTGGTAATGTTTTACAAAATCCCGGTCGTGCCGAACCGTACTTCTAGGTGGGGACATTATATACGTCTATAACGTTATATATCCTAACCTAAGGGAACCTAACATGTCGGATGTAGTATTTTCCAACATTCCTGGCGGGTCGGCCCCTACTTCTCGATGGGCACATTATATTTGTCTATATCGCAATATAACCAAACCTAACCCATCTAGACCCTCGCTGGTAATGTTTTACAAAATCCCGGTCGTGTCGGCCCGTACATCTCGGTGTGGACATTATATACGTCCATAACGTTATATATCCTAACCTAAGGGAACCTAACATCTCGCATGTATTATTTTCCATCGTTCCTGGCGGGCCAGCCCCTACTTCTCGGTGGGCACATTATATACGTCCATATCGTAATATAACCTAACCTAACCCATCTAGACCCTCGCTGGTAATGTTTTACAAAATTCCGGTCGTGTCGGTCCGTACTTTGCCGTGGGGACATTTTATACGTCTATAACGTTATATATCCTAACCTAAGGGAACCTAACATCCCGGATGTAGTATTTTCCAACATTCCTGGCGGGTCGGCCCCTACTTCTCGGTGGGCACATTATATACGTCTATATCGTAATATAATCTAACCTAACCCATCTAGACCGTCGCTGGTAATGTTTTACAAAATCCCGGTCGTGTCGACCCGTACTTCTCGGTGGGGACATTATATAAGTCTATAACGTTATATATCCTAACCTAAGGGAACCTAACTTCTCGGATGTAGTATTTTCCAACATTCCTGGCGGGTCGGCCCGTACTTCTCGGTGGGGACATAATATACGTCTATAACGTTATATATCCTAACCTAAGGGAACCTAACATCTCGCATGTATTATTTTCCAACGTTCCTGGCGGGCCAGGCCCTACTCCTCGGTGGGCACATTATATACTTCCATATCGTAATATAACGTAACCTAACCTATCTAGACCCTCGCTGGTAATGTTTAACAAAATTCCGGTCGTGTCGGCATGTACATTGCCGTGGGGACATTATATACGTCTATAACGTTATATATCCTAACCTAAGGGAACCTAACATCTCGGATGTAGTATTTTCCGACATTCCTGGCGGGCCAGCCCCTACTTCTCGGTGGGCACATTATATACGTCCATATCGTAATATAACCTAACCTAACCCACCTAGACCCTCGCTGGTAATGTTTCACAGAATCCCGTTCATGTCTTCCCGTACGTCTCGGTGCGTACATTATATACGTCTATAAACTTATATATCCTAACCTAAGGGAACCTAACATCTCGGATGTAGTATTTTCCAACATTCCTGGCGGGCCGGCCCCTACTTCTCGGTGGGCACATTATATACGTCCATATCGTAATATAATCTAACCTAACCCATCTAGACCCTCGCTGGTAATGTTTTACAAAATTCCGGTCGTGTCGGCCCGTACTTCTCGGTGGGGACATTATATACGTCTATAACGTTATATATCCTAACCTAAGGGAACCTAACATCTCGCATGTATTATTTTCCAACGTTCCTGTCGGGCCAGCCCCTACTTCTCTGTGGGCACATTATATACGTCCATATCGTAATATAACCTAACCTAACCCATCTAGACCCTCGCTGGTAATGTTTTACAAAATCCCGGTCGTGTCTGCCCGTACTTCTCGGTGGGGCATTATATACGTCTATAACGTTATATATCCTAACATAGGGGAACCTAACATGTCGGATGTAGTATTTTCCAACATTCCTTGCGGGTCGGCCCCTACTTCTCGATGGGCACATTATATACGTCTATATCGTAATATAACCTAACCTAATCCATGTAGACCCTCGCTGGTAATGTTTTACAAAATCCCGGTCGTGTCTGCCCGTACTTCTCGGTGGGGACATTATATACGTCTATAACGTTATATATCCTAA
Organism: Xylocopa violacea; assembly: GCA_963969225.1. Classification (NCBI taxonomy): domain Eukaryota; kingdom Metazoa; phylum Arthropoda; class Insecta; order Hymenoptera; family Apidae; genus Xylocopa; species Xylocopa violacea. The sequence goes on from CAXAJV010000481.1 coordinate 2,172,707, forward strand.
CCTAAGGGAACCTAACATGTCGGATGTAGTATTTTCCAACATTCCTGGCGGGTCGGCCCCTACTTCTCGATGGGCACATTATATATGTCTATATCGCAATATAACCTAACCTAACCCATCTAGACCCTCGCTGGTAATGTTTTACAAAATCCCGGTCGTGTCGGCCCGTACTTCTCGGTGTGGACATTATATACGTCTATAACGTTATATATCCTAACCTAAGGGAACCGAACATCTCGCATGTATTATTTTCCAACGTTCCTGGCGGGCCAGGCCCTACTTCTCGGTGGGCACATTATATACTTCCATATCGTAATATAACCTAACCTAACCTATCTAGACCCTCGCTGGTAATGTTTAACAAAATTCCGGTCGTGTCGGCATGTAAATTGCCGTGGGGACATTATATACGTCTATAACGTTATATATCCTAACCTAAGGGAACCTAACATCTCGGATGTAGTATTTTCCAACATTCTTGGCGGGCCAGCCCCTACTTCTCGGTGGGCACATTATATACGTCCATATCGTAATATAACCTAACCTAACCCACCTAGACCCTCGCTGGTAATGTTTCACAGAATCCCGTTCATGTCTTCCCGTACGTCTCGGTGCGTACATTATATACGTCTATAAACTTATATATACTAACCTAAGGGAACCTAACATGTCGGATGTAGTATTTTCCAACATTCCTGGCGGGTCGGCCCCTACTTCTCGATGGGCACATTATATTTGTCTATATCGCAATATAACCTAACCTAACCCATCTAGACCCTCGCTGGTAATGTTTTACAAAATCCCGGTCGTGTCTGCCCGTACTTCTCGGTGGGGACATTATATACGTCTATAACGTTATATATCCAAACCTAAGGGAACCTAACATGTCGGATGTAGTATTTTCCAACATTCCTTGCGGGTCGGCCCCTACTTCTCGCTGGGAACTTTATATACGTCTATAACGTAATATAACCTAACCTAACCCACCTAGACCCTCGCTGGTAATGTTTCACAGAATCCCGTTCATGTCTTCCCGTACGTCTCGGTGCGTACATTATATACGTCTATAAACTTATATATACTAACCTAAGGGAACCTAACTTCTCGGATGTAGTATTTTCCAACATTCCTGGCGGGTCGGCCCGTACTTCTCGGTGGGGACATTATATACGTCTATAACGTTATATATCCTAACCTAAGGGAACCTAACATCTCGGATGTAGTATTTTCCAACATTCCTGGCGGGACGGCCCCTACTTCTCGGTGGGCACATTATATACGTCTATGTCGTAATATAACCTAACCTAACCCATCTAGACCGTCGCTGGTAATGTTTTACAAAATCCCGGTCGTGTCGGCCCGTACTTCTCGGTGTGGACATTATATACGTCTATAACGTTGTATATCCTAACCTAAGGGAACCTAACATCTCGCATGTATTATTTTCCAACGTTCCTGGCGGGCCAGGCCCTACTTCTCGGTGGGCACATTATATACGTCTATATCGTAATATAACCTAACCTAATCCATGTAGACCCTCGCTGGTAATGTTTTACAAAATCCCGGTCGTGTCTGCCCGTACTTCTCGGTGGGGACATTATATACGTCTATAACGTTATATATCCTAACCTAAGGGAACCTAACATGTCGGATGTAGTATTTTCCAACATTCCTGGCGGGTCGGCCCCTACTTCTCGATGGGCACATTATATATGTCTATATCGCAATATAACCTAACCTAACCCATCTAGACCCCTGCTGGTAATGTTTTACAAAATCCCGGTCGTGTCGGCCCGTACCTCTCGGCGTGGACATTATATACGTCTATAACGTTATATATCCTAACCTAAGGGAACCTAACATCTCGCATGTATTATTTTCCAACGTTCCTGGCGGGCCAGGCCCTACTTCTCGGTGGGCACATTATATACTTCCATATCGTAATATAACCTAACCTAACCTATCTAGACCCTCGCTGGTAGTGTTTAACAAAATTCCGGTCGTGTCGGCATGTAAATTGCCGTGGGGACATTATATACGTCTATAACGTTATATATCCTAACCTAAGGGAACCTAACATCTCGGATGTAGTATTTTCCAACAATCTTGGCGGGCCAGCCCCTACTTCTCGGTGGGCACATTATATACGTCCATATCGTAATATAACCTAACCTAACCCACCTAGACCCTCGCTGGTAATGTTTCACAGAATCCCGTTCATGTCTTCCCGTACGTCTCGGTGCGTACATTATATACGTCTATAAACTTATATATACTAACCTAAGGGAACCTAACTTCTCGGATGTAGTATTTTCCAACATTCCTGGCGGGTCGGCCCGTACTTCTCGGTGGGGACATTATATACGTCTATAACGTTATATATCCTAACCTAAGGGAACCTAACATCTCGGATGTAGTATTTTCCAACATTCCTGGCGGGTCGGCCCCCACTTCTCGGTGGACACATTATATACGTCTATATCGTAATATAACCTAACCTAACCCATCTAGACCCTCGCTGGTGATGTTTTACAAAATCCCGGTCGTGTCTGCCCGTACTTCTCGGTGGGGACATTATATACGTCTATAACGTTATATATCCTAACCCAAGGGAACCCTACATCTCGGATGTAGTATTTTCCAACATTCCTGGCGGGTCGGCCCCTACTTCTCGGTGGGCACATTATATACGTCCATATCGTAATATATCCTAACCTAACCCATCTAGACCCCCGCTGGTAATGTTTTACAAAATTCCTGTCGTGTCGGCCCGTACTTTGCCGTGGGGACATAATATACGTCTATAACGTTATATATCCTAACCTAAGGGAACCTAACATCTCGGATGTAGTATTTTCCAACATTCCTGGCGGGACGGCCCCTACTTCTCGGTGGGCACATTATATACGTCTATATCGTAATATAACCTAACCTAACCCATCTAGACCGTCGCTGGTAATGTTTTACAAAATCCCGGTCGTGCCGAACCGTACTTCTAGGTGGGGACATTATATACGTCTATAACGTTATATATCCTAACCTAAGGGAACCTAACATGTCGGATGTAGTATTTTCCAACATTCCTGGCGGGTCGGCCCCTACTTCTCGATGGGCACATTATATTTGTCTATATCGCAATATAACCAAACCTAACCCATCTAGACCCTCGCTGGTAATGTTTTACAAAATCCCGGTCGTGTCGGCCCGTACATCTCGGTGTGGACATTATATACGTCCATAACGTTATATATCCTAACCTAAGGGAACCTAACATCTCGCATGTATTATTTTCCATCGTTCCTGGCGGGCCAGCCCCTACTTCTCGGTGGGCACATTATATACGTCCATATCGTAATATAACCTAACCTAACCCATCTAGACCCTCGCTGGTAATGTTTTACAAAATTCCGGTCGTGTCGGTCCGTACTTTGCCGTGGGGACATTTTATACGTCTATAACGTTATATATCCTAACCTAAGGGAACCTAACATCCCGGATGTAGTATTTTCCAACATTCCTGGCGGGTCGGCCCCTACTTCTCGGTGGGCACATTATATACGTCTATATCGTAATATAATCTAACCTAACCCATCTAGACCGTCGCTGGTAATGTTTTACAAAATCCCGGTCGTGTCGACCCGTACTTCTCGGTGGGGACATTATATAAGTCTATAACGTTATATATCCTAACCTAAGGGAACCTAACTTCTCGGATGTAGTATTTTCCAACATTCCTGGCGGGTCGGCCCGTACTTCTCGGTGGGGACATAATATACGTCTATAACGTTATATATCCTAACCTAAGGGAACCTAACATCTCGCATGTATTATTTTCCAACGTTCCTGGCGGGCCAGGCCCTACTCCTCGGTGGGCACATTATATACTTCCATATCGTAATATAACGTAACCTAACCTATCTAGACCCTCGCTGGTAATGTTTAACAAAATTCCGGTCGTGTCGGCATGTACATTGCCGTGGGGACATTATATACGTCTATAACGTTATATATCCTAACCTAAGGGAACCTAACATCTCGGATGTAGTATTTTCCGACATTCCTGGCGGGCCAGCCCCTACTTCTCGGTGGGCACATTATATACGTCCATATCGTAATATAACCTAACCTAACCCACCTAGACCCTCGCTGGTAATGTTTCACAGAATCCCGTTCATGTCTTCCCGTACGTCTCGGTGCGTACATTATATACGTCTATAAACTTATATATCCTAACCTAAGGGAACCTAACATCTCGGATGTAGTATTTTCCAACATTCCTGGCGGGCCGGCCCCTACTTCTCGGTGGGCACATTATATACGTCCATATCGTAATATAATCTAACCTAACCCATCTAGACCCTCGCTGGTAATGTTTTACAAAATTCCGGTCGTGTCGGCCCGTACTTCTCGGTGGGGACATTATATACGTCTATAACGTTATATATCCTAACCTAAGGGAACCTAACATCTCGCATGTATTATTTTCCAACGTTCCTGTCGGGCCAGCCCCTACTTCTCTGTGGGCACATTATATACGTCCATATCGTAATATAACCTAACCTAACCCATCTAGACCCTCGCTGGTAATGTTTTACAAAATCCCGGTCGTGTCTGCCCGTACTTCTCGGTGGGGCATTATATACGTCTATAACGTTATATATCCTAACATAAGGGAACCTAACATGTCGGATGTAGTATTTTCCAACATTCCTTGCGGGTCGGCCCCTACTTCTCGATGGGCACATTATATACGTCTATATCGTAATATAACCTAACCTAATCCATGTAGACCCTCGCTGGTAATGTTTTACAAAATCCCGGTCGTGTCTGCCCGTACTTCTCGGTGGGGACATTATATACGTCTATAACGTTATATATCCTAACCTAAGGGAACCTAACATGTCGGATGTAGTATTTTCCAACATTCCTGGCGGGTCGGCCCCTACTTCTCGATGGGCACATTATATATGTCTATATCGCAATATAACCTAACCTAACCCATCTAGACCCTCGCTGGTAATGTTTTACAAAATCCCGGTCGTGTCGGCCCGTACTTCTCGGTGTGGACATTATATACGTCTATAACGTTATATATCCTAACCTAAGGGAACCGAACATCTCGCATGTATTATTTTCCAACGTTCCTGGCGGGCCAGGCCCTACTTCTCGGTGGGCACATTATATACTTCCATATCGTAATATAACCTAACCTAACCTATCTAGACCCTCGCTGGTAATGTTTAACAAAATTCCGGTCGTGTCGGCATGTAAATTGCCGTGGGGACATTATATACGTCTATAACGTTATATATCCTAACCTAAGGGAACCTAACATCTCGGATGTAGTATTTTCCAACATTCTTGGCGGGCCAGCCCCTACTTCTCGGTGGGCACATTATATACGTCCATATCGTAATATAACCTAACCTAACCCACCTAGACCCTCGCTGGTAATGTTTCACAGAATCCCGTTCATGTCTTCCCGTACGTCTCGGTGCGTACATTATATACGTCTATAAACTTATATATACTAACCTAAGGGAACCTAACATGTCGGATGTAGTATTTTCCAACATTCCTGGCGGGTCGGCCCCTACTTCTCGATGGGCACATTATATTTGTCTATATCGCAATATAACCTAACCTAACCCATCTAGACCCTCGCTGGTAATGTTTTACAAAATCCCGGTCGTGTCTGCCCGTACTTCTCGGTGGGGACATTATATACGTCTATAACGTTATATATCCAAACCTAAGGGAACCTAACATGTCGGATGTAGTATTTTCCAACATTCCTTGCGGGTCGGCCCCTACTTCTCGCTGGGAACTTTATATACGTCTATAACGTAATATAACCTAACCTAACCCACCTAGACCCTCGCTGGTAATGTTTCACAGAATCCCGTTCATGTCTTCCCGTACGTCTCGGTGCGTACATTATATACGTCTATAAACTTATATATACTAACCTAAGGGAACCTAACTTCTCGGATGTAGTATTTTCCAACATTCCTGGCGGGTCGGCCCGTACTTCTCGGTGGGGACATTATATACGTCTATAACGTTATATATCCTAACCTAAGGGAACCTAACATCTCGGATGTAGTATTTTCCAACATTCCTGGCGGGACGGCCCCTACTTCTCGGTGGGCACATTATATACGTCTATGTCGTAATATAACCTAACCTAACCCATCTAGACCGTCGCTGGTAATGTTTTACAAAATCCCGGTCGTGTCGGCCCGTACTTCTCGGTGTGGACATTATATACGTCTATAACGTTGTATATCCTAACCTAAGGGAACCTAACATCTCGCATGTATTATTTTCCAACGTTCCTGGCGGGCCAGGCCCTACTTCTCGGTGGGCACATTATATACGTCTATATCGTAATATAACCTAACCTAATCCATGTAGACCCTCGCTGGTAATGTTTTACAAAATCCCGGTCGTGTCTGCCCGTACTTCTCGGTGGGGACATTATATACGTCTATAACGTTATATATCCTAACCTAAGGGAACCTAACATGTCGGATGTAGTATTTTCCAACATTCCTGGCGGGTCGGCCCCTACTTCTCGATGGGCACATTATATATGTCTATATCGCAATATAACCTAACCTAACCCATCTAGACCCCTGCTGGTAATGTTTTACAAAATCCCGGTCGTGTCGGCCCGTACCTCTCGGCGTGGACATTATATACGTCTATAACGTTATATATCCTAACCTAAGGGAACCTAACATCTCGCATGTATTATTTTCCAACGTTCCTGGCGGGCCAGGCCCTACTTCTCGGTGGGCACATTATATACTTCCATATCGTAATATAACCTAACCTAACCTATCTAGACCCTCGCTGGTAGTGTTTAACAAAATTCCGGTCGTGTCGGCATGTAAATTGCCGTGGGGACATTATATACGTCTATAACGTTATATATCCTAACCTAAGGGAACCTAACATCTCGGATGTAGTATTTTCCAACAATCTTGGCGGGCCAGCCCCTACTTCTCGGTGGGCACATTATATACGTCCATATCGTAATATAACCTAACCTAACCCACCTAGACCCTCGCTGGTAATGTTTCACAGAATCCCGTTCATGTCTTCCCGTACGTCTCGGTGCGTACATTATATACGTCTATAAACTTATATATACTAACCTAAGGGAACCTAACTTCTCGGATGTAGTATTTTCCAACATTCCTGGCGGGTCGGCCCGTACTTCTCGGTGGGGACATTATATACGTCTATAACGTTATATATCCTAACCTAAGGGAACCTAACATCTCGGATGTAGTATTTTCCAACATTCCTGGCGGGTCGGCCCCCACTTCTCGGTGGACACATTATATACGTCTATATCGTAATATAACCTAACCTAACCCATCTAGACCCTCGCTGGTGATGTTTTACAAAATCCCGGTCGTGTCTGCCCGTACTTCTCGGTGGGGACATTATATACGTCTATAACGTTATATATCCTAACCCAAGGGAACCCTACATCTCGGATGTAGTATTTTCCAACATTCCTGGCGGGTCGGCCCCTACTTCTCGGTGGGCACATTATATACGTCCATATCGTAATATATCCTAACCTAACCCATCTAGACCCCCGCTGGTAATGTTTTACAAAATTCCTGTCGTGTCGGCCCGTACTTTGCCGTGGGGACATAATATACGTCTATAACGTTATATATCCTAACCTAAGGGAACCTAACATCTCGGATGTAGTATTTTCCAACATTCCTGGCGGGACGGCCCCTACTTCTCGGTGGGCACATTATATACGTCTATATCGTAATATAACCTAACCTAACCCATCTAGACCGTCGCTGGTAATGTTTTACAAAATCCCGGTCGTGCCGAACCGTACTTCTAGGTGGGGACATTATATACGTCTATAACGTTATATATCCTAACCTAAGGGAACCTAACATGTCGGATGTAGTATTTTCCAACATTCCTGGCGGGTCGGCCCCTACTTCTCGATGGGCACATTATATTTGTCTATATCGCAATATAACCAAACCTAACCCATCTAGACCCTCGCTGGTAATGTTTTACAAAATCCCGGTCGTGTCGGCCCGTACATCTCGGTGTGGACATTATATACGTCCATAACGTTATATATCCTAACCTAAGGGAACCTAACATCTCGCATGTATTATTTTCCAACGTTCCTGGCGGGCCAGCCCCTACTTCTCGGTGGGCACATTATATACGTCCATATCGTAATATAACCTAACCTAACCCATCTAGACCCTCGCTGGTAATGTTTTACAAAATTCCGGTCGTGTCGGTCCGTACTTTGCCGTGGGGACATTTTATACGTCTATAACGTTATATATCCTAACCTAAGGGAACCTAACATCCCGGATGTAGTATTTTCCAACATTCCTGGCGGGTCGGCCCCTACTTCTCGGTGGGCACATTATATACGTCTATATCGTAATATAATCTAACCTAACCCATCTAGACCGTCGCTGGTAATGTTTTACAAAATCCCGGTCGTGTCGACCCGTACTTCTCGGTGGGGACATTATATAAGTCTATAACGTTATATATCCTAACCTAAGGGAACCTAACTTCTCGGATGTAGTATTTTCCAACATTCCTGTCGGGTCGGCCCCTACTTCTCGGTGGGCACATTATATACGTCTATATCGTAATATAACCTAACCTAATCTATCTAGACCCTCGCTGGTAATGTTTTACAAAATCCCGGTCGTGTCTGCCCGTACTTCTCGGTGGGGACATTATATACGTCTATAACGCTATATATCCTAACCTAAGGGAACCTAACATCTCGCATGTATTATTTTCCAACGTTCCTGGCGGGCCAGGCCCTACTCCTCGGTGGGCACATTATATACTTCCATATCGTAATATAACGTAACCTAACCTATCTAGACCCTCGCTGGTAATGTTTAACAAAATTCCGGTCGTGTCGGCATGTACATTGCCGTGGGGACATTATATACGTCTATAACGTTATATATCCTAACCTAAGGGAACCTAACATCTCGGATGTAGTATTTTCCAACATTCCTGGCGGGCCGGCCCCTACTTCTCGGTGGGCACATTATATACGTCCATATCGTAATATAACCTAACCTAACCCATCTAGACCCTCGCTGGTAATGTTTTACAAAATCCCGGTCGTGTCTGCCCGTACTTCTCGGTGGGGCATTATATACGTCTATAACGTTATATATCCTAACCTAAGGGAACCTAACATGTCGGATGTAGTATTTTCCGACATTCCTGGCGGGTCGGCCCCTACTTCTCGATGGGCACATTATATACGTCTATATCGCAATATAACCTAACCTAACCCATCTAGACCCTCGCTGGTAATGTTTTACAAAATCCCGGTCGTGTCGGCCCGTACTTCTCGGTGTGGACATTATATACGTCTATAACGTTATATATCCTAACCTAAGGGAACCGAACATCTCGCATGTATTATTTTCCAACGTTCCTGGCGGGCCAGGCCCTACTTCTCGGTGGGCACATTATATACTTCCATATCGTAATATAACCTAACCTAACCTATCTAGACCCTCGCTGGTAATGTTTAACAAAATTCCGGTCGTGTCGGCATGTAAATTGCCGTGGGGACATTATATACGTCTATAACGTTATATATCCTAACCTAAGGGAACCTAACATCTCGGATGTAGTATTTTCCAACATTCATGGCGGGCCAGCCCCTACTTCTCGGTGGGCACATTATATACGTCCATATCGTAATATAACCTAACCTAACCCACCTAGACCCTCGCTGGTAATGTTTCACAGAATCCCGTTCATGTCTTCCCGTACGTCTCGGTGCGTACATTATATACGTCTATAAATTTATATATACTAACCTAAGGGAACCTAACTTCTCGGATGTAGTATTTTCCAACATTCCTGGCGGGTCGGCCCGTACTTCTCGGTGGGGACATTATATACGTCTATAACGTTATATATCCTAACCCAAGGGAACCCTACATCTCGGATGTAGTATTTTCCAACATTCCTGGCGGGTCGGCCCCTACTTCTCGGTGGGCACATTATATACGTCCATATCGTAATATATCCTAACCTAACCCATCTAGACCCCCGCTGGTAATGTTTTACAAAATTCCTGTCGTGTCGGCCCGTACTTTGCCGTGGGGACATAATATACGTCTATAACGTTATATATCCTAACCTAAGGGAACCTAACATCTCGGATGTAGTATTTTCCAACATTCCTGGCGGGACGGCCCCTACTTCTCGGTGGGCACATTATATACGTCTGTATCGTAATATAACCTAACCTAACCCATCTAGACCGTCGCTGGTAATGTTTTACAAAATCCCGGTCGTGTCGACCCGTACTTCTCGGTGGGGACATTATATACGTCTATAACGTTATATATCCTATCCTAAGGGAACCTAACATGTCGGATGTAGTATTTTCCAACATTCCTGGCGGGTCGGCCCCTACTTCTCGATGGGCACATTATATTTGTCTATATCGCAATATAACCAAACCTAACCCATCTAGACCCTCGCTGGTAATGTTTTACAAAATCCCGGTCGTGTCGGCCCGTACTTCTCGGTGGGGACATTATATACGTCTATAACGTTATATATCCTAACCTAAGGGAACCTAACTTCTCGGATGTAGTATTTTCCAACATTCCTGGCGGGTCGGCCCCTACTTCTCGGTGGGCACATTATATACGTCTATATCGTAATATAACCTAACCTAATCTATCTAGACCCTCGCTGGTAATGTTTTACAAAATCCCGGTCGTGTCTGCCCGTACTTCTCGGTGGGGACATTATATACGTCTATAACGCTATATATCCTAACCTAAGGGAACCTAACATCTCGCATGTATTATTTTCCAACGTTCCTGGCGGGCAAGGCCCTACTCCTCGGTGGGCACATTATATACTTCCATATCGTAATATAACGTAACCTAACCTATCTAGACCATCGCTGGTAATGTTTAACAAAATTCCGGTCGTGTCGGCATGTACATTGCCGTGGGGACATTATATACGTCTATAACGTTATATATCCTAACCTAAGGGAACCTAACATCTCGGATGTAGTATTTTCCGACATTCCTGGCGGGCCAGCCCCTACTTCTCGGTGGGGACATTATATACGTCTATAACGTTATATATCCTAACCTAAGGGAACCTAACATGTCGGATGTAGTATTTTCCAACATTCCTGGCGGGTCGGCCCCTACTTCTCGGTGGGCACATTATATACGTCCATATCGTAATATAACCTAACCTAACCCATCTAGACCCTCGCTGGTAATGTTTTACAAAATTCCGGTCGTGTCGGTCCGTACTTTGCCATGGGGACATTTTATACGTCTATAACGTTATATATCCTAACCTAAGGGAACCTAACATCCCGGATGTAGTATTTTCCAACATTCCTGGCGGGTCGGCCCCTACTTCTCGGTGGGCACATTATATACGTCTATATCGTAATATAATCTAACCTAACCCATCTAGACCGTCGCTGGTAATGTTTTACAAAATCCCGGTCGTGTCGACCCGTACTTCTCGGTGGGGACATTATATACGTCTATAACGTTATATATCCTAACCTAAGGGAACCTAACTTCTCGGATGTAGTATTTTCCAACATTCCTGGCGGGTCGGCCCCTACTTCTCGGTGGGCACATTATATACGTCTATATCGTAATATAACCTAACCTAATCTATCTAGACCCTCGCTGGTAATGTTTTACAAAATCCCGGTCGTGTCTGCCCGTACTTCTCGGTGGGGACATTATATACGTCTATAACGCTATATATCCTAACCTAAGGGAACCTAACATCTCGCATGTATTATTTTCCAACGTTCCTGGCGGGCAAGGCCCTACTCCTCGGTGGGCACATTATATACTTCCATATCGTAATATAACGTAACCTAACCTATCTAGACCCTCGCTGGTAATGTTTAACAAAATTCCGGTCGTGTCGGCATGTACATTGCCGTGGGGACATTATATACGTCTATAACGTTATATATCCTAACCTAAGGGAACCTAACATCTCGGATGTAGTATTTTCCGACATTCCTGGCGGGCCAGCCCCTACTTCTCGGTGGGCACATTATATACGTCCATATCGTAATATAACCTAACCTAACCCACCTAGACCCTCGCTGGTAATGTTTCACAGAATCCCGTTCATGTCTTCCCGTACGTCTCGGTGCGTACATTATATACGTCTATAAACTTATATATACTAACCTAAGGGAACCTAACTTCTCGGATGTAGTATTTTCCAACATTCCTGGCGGGTCGGCCCGTACTTCTCGGTGGGGACATTACATACGTCTATAACGTTATATATCCTAACCTAAGGGAACCTAACATGTCGGATGTAGTATTTTCCAACATTCCTGGCGGGTCGGCCCCTACTTCTCGATGGGCACATTATATACGTCTATATCGCAATATAACCTAACCTAACCCATCTAGACCCTCGCTGGTAATGTTTTACAAAATCCCGGTCGTGTCGGCCCGTACTTCTCGGTGTGGACATTATATACGTCTATAACGTTATATATCCTAACCTAAGGGAACCTAACATCTCGCATGTATTATTTTCCAACGTTCCTGGCGGGCCAGGCCCTACATCTCGGTGGGCACATTATATACGTCTATATCGTAATATAACCTAACCTAATCCATGTAGACCCTCGCTGGTAATGTTTTACAAAATCCCGGTCGTGTCTGCCCGTACTTCTCGGTGGGGACATTATATACGTCTATAACGTTATATATCCTAACCTAAGGGAACCTAACATGTCGGATGTAGTATTTTCCAACATTCCTGGCGGGTCGGCCCCTACTTCTCGGTGGGAACTTTATATACGTCTATAACGTAATATAACCTAACCTAACCCACCTAGACCCTCGCTGGTAATGTTTCACTGAATCCCGTTCATGTCTTCCCGTACGTCTCGGTGCGTACATTATATACGTCTATAAACTTATATATACTAACCTAAGGGAACCTAACTTCTCGGATGTAGTATTTTCCAACATTCCTGGCGGGTCGGCCCGTACTTCTCGGTGGGGACATTATATACGTCTATAACGTTATATATCCTAACCTAAGGGAACCTAACATGTCGGATGTAGTATTTTCCAACATTCCTGGCGGGTCGGCCCCTACTTCTCGATGGGCACATTATATACGTCTATATCGCAATATAACCTAACCTAACCCATCTAGACCCTCGCTGGTAATGTTTTACAAAATCCCGGTCGTGTCGGCCCGTACTTCTCGGTGGGGACATTATATACGTCTATAACGCTATATATCCTAACCTAAGGGAACCTAACATCTCGCATGTATTATTTTCCAACGTTCCTGGCGGGCAAGGCCCTACTCCTCGGTGGGCACATTATATACTTCCATATCGTAATATAACGTAACCTAACCTATCTAGACCCTCGCTGGTAATGTTTAACAAAATTCCGGTCGTGTCGGCATGTACATTGCCGTGGGGACATTATATACGTCTATAACGTTATATATCCTAACCTAAGGGAACCTAACATCCCGGATGTAGTATTTTCCAACATTCCTGGCGGGTCGGCCCCTACTTCTCGGTGGGCACATTATATACGTCTATATCGTAATATAATCTAACCTAACCCATCTAGACCGTCGCTGGTAATGTTTTACAAAATCCCGGTCGTGTCGACCCGTACTTCTCGGTGGGGACATTATATACGTCTATAACGTTATATATCCTAACCTAAGGGAACCTAACTTCTCGGATGTAGTATTTTCCAACATTCCTGGCGGGTCGGCCCCTACTTCTCGGTGGGCACATTATATACGTCTATATCGTAATATAACCTAACCTAATCTATCTAGACCCTCGCTGGTAATGTTTTACAAAATCCCGGTCGTGTCTGCCCGTACTTCTCGGTGGGGACATTATATACGTCTATAACGCTATATATCCTAACCTAAGGGAACCTAACATCTCGCATGTATTATTTTCCAACGTTCCTGGCGGGCAAGGCCCTACTCCTCGGTGGGCACATTATATACTTCCATATCGTAATATAACGTAACCTAACCTATCTAGACCCTCGCTGGTAATGTTTAACAAAATTCCGGTCGTGTCGGCATGTACATTGCCGTGGGGACATTATATACGTCTATAACGTTATATATCCTAACCTAAGGGAACCTAACATCTCGGATGTAGTATTTTCCGACATTCCTGGCGGGCCAGCCCCTACTTCTCGGTGGGCACATTATATACGTCCATATCGTAATATAACCTAACCTAACCCACCTAGACCCTCGCTGGTAATGTTTCACAGAATCCCGTTCATGTCTTCCCGTACGTCTCGGTGCGTACATTATATACGTCTATAAACTTATATATACTAACCTAAGGGAACCTAACTTCTCGGATGTAGTATTTTCCAACATTCCTGGCGGGTCGGCCCGTACTTCTCGGTGGGGACATTACATACGTCTATAACGTTATATATCCTAACCTAAGGGAACCTAACATGTCGGATGTAGTATTTTCCAACATTCCTGGCGGGTCGGCCCCTACTTCTCGATGGGCACATTATATACGTCTATATCGCAATATAACCTAACCTAACCCATCTAGACCCTCGCTGGTAATGTTTTACAAAATCCCGGTCGTGTCGGCCCGTACTTCTCGGTGTGGACATTATATACGTCTATAACGTTATATATCCTAACCTAAGGGAACCTAACATCTCGCATGTATTATTTTCCAACGTTCCTGGCGGGCCAGGCCCTACATCTCGGTGGGCACATTATATACGTCTATATCGTAATATAACCTAACCTAATCCATGTAGACCCTCGCTGGTAATGTTTTACAAAATCCCGGTCGTGTCTGCCCGTACTTCTCGGTGGGGACATTATATACGTCTATAACGTTATATATCCTAACCTAAGGGAACCTAACATGTCGGATGTAGTATTTTCCAACATTCCTGGCGGGTCGGCCCCTACTTCTCGGTGGGAACTTTATATACGTCTATAACGTAATATAACCTAACCTAACCCACCTAGACCCTCGCTGGTAATGTTTCACTGAATCCCGTTCATGTCTTCCCGTACGTCTCGGTGCGTACATTATATACGTCTATAAACTTATATATACTAACCTAAGGGAACCTAACTTCTCGGATGTAGTATTTTCCAACATTCCTGGCGGGTCGGCCCGTACTTCTCGGTGGGGACATTATATACGTCTATAACGTTATATATCCTAACCTAAGGGAACCTAACATGTCGGATGTAGTATTTTCCAACATTCCTGGCGGGTCGGCCCCTACTTCTCGATGGGCACATTATATACGTCTATATCGCAATATAACCTAACCTAACCCATCTAGACCCTCGCTGGTAATGTTTTACAAAATCCCGGTCGTGTCGGCCCGTACTTCTCGGTGTGGACATTATATACGTCTATAACGTTATATATCCTAACCTAAGGGAACCTAACATCTCGCATGTATTATTTTCCAACGTTCCTGGCGGGCCAGGCCCTACATCTCGGTGGGCACATTATATACGTCTATATCGTAATATAACCTAACCTAATCCATGTAGACCCTCGCTGGTAATGTTTTACAAAATCCCGGTCGTGTCTGCCCGTACTTCTCGGTGGGGACATTATATACGTCTATAACGTTATATATCCTAACCTAAGGGAACCTAACATGTCGGATGTAGTATTTTCCAACATTCCTGGCGGGTCGGCCCCTACTTCTCGGTGGGAACTTTATATACGTCTATAACGTAATATAACCTAACCTAACCCACCTAGACCCTCGCTGGTAATGTTTCACTGAATCCCGTTCATGTCTTCCCGTACGTCTCGGTGCGTACATTATATACGTCTAAAAATTTATTTATCCTAACCTAAGGGAACCTAACATCCCGGATGTAGTATTTTCCAACATTCCTGGCGGGTCGCGCCTACTTCTGGGTGGGCACATTATATACGTCTATATCGCAATATAACCTAACCTAACCCATCTAGACCCTCGCTGGTAATGTTTTACAAAATCCCGGTCGTGTCGGCCCGTACTTCTCGGTGTGGACATTATATACGTCTATAACGTTATATATCCTAACCTAAGGGAACCTAACATCTCGCATGTATTATTTTCCAACGTTCCTGGCGGGCCAGGCCCTACATCTCGGTGGGCACATTATATACGTCTATATCGTAATATAACCTAACCTAATCCATGTAGACCCTCGCTGGTAATGTTTTACAAAATCCCGGTCGTGTCTGCCCGTACTTCTCGGTGGGGACATTATATACGTCTATAACGTTATATATCCTAACCTAAGGGAACCTAACATGTCGGATGTAGTATTTTCCAACATTCCTGGCGGGTCGGCCCCTACTTCTCGGTGGGAACTTTATATACGTCTATAACGTAATATAACCTAACCTAACCCACCTAGACCCTCGCTGGTAATGTTTCACTGAATCCCGTTCATGTCTTCCCGTACGTCTCGGTGCGTACATTATATACGTCTATAAATTTATTTATCCTAACCTAAGGGAACCTAACATCCCGGATGTAGTATTTTCCAACATTCCTGGCGGGTCGGCCCCTACTTCTCGGTGGGCACATTATATACGTCTATATCGTAATATAATCTAACCTAACCCATCTAGTCCGTCGCTGGTAATGTTTTACAAAATCCCGGTCGTGTCGGCCCGTACTTCTCGGTGTGGACATTATATACGTCTATATCGTTATATATCCTAACCTAAGGGAACCTAACATCTCGGATGTAGTATTTTCCAACATTCCTGGCGGGCCGGCCCCTACTTCTCGGTGGGCACATTATATACGTCCATATCGTAATATAACCTAACCTAACCCATCTAGACCCTCGCTGGTAATGTTTTACAAAATCCCGGTCGTGTCTGCCCGTACTTCTCGGTGGGGCATTATATACGTCTATAACGTTATATATCCTAACCTAAGGGAACCTAACATGTCGGATGTAGTATTTTCCGACATTCCTGGCGGGTCGGCCCCTACTTCTCGATGGGCACATTATATACGTCTATATCGCAATATAACCTAACCTAACCCATCTAGACCCTCGCTGGTAATGTTTTACAAAATCCCGGTCGTGTCGGCCCGTACTTCTCGGTGTGGACATTATATACGTCTATAACGTTATATATCCTAACCTAAGGGAACCTAACATCTCGCATGTATTATTTTCCAACGTTCCTGGCGGGCCAGGCCCTACATCTCGGTGGGCACATTATATACGTCTATATCGTAATATAACCTAACCTAATCCATGCAGACCCTCGCTGGTAATGTTTTACAAAATCCCGGTCGTGCCTGCCCGTACTTCTCGGTGGGGACATTATATACGTCTATAACGTTATATATCCTAACCTAAGGGAACCTAACATGTCGGATGTAGTATTTTCCAACATTCCTGGCGGGTCGGCCCCTACTTCTCGGTGGGCACTTTATATACGTCTATAACGTAATATAACCTAACCTAACCCACCTAGACCCTCGCTGGTAATGTTTCACTGAATCCCGTTCATGTCTTCCCGTACGTCTCGGTGCGTACATTATATACGTCTATAAATTTATTTATCCTAACCTAAGGGAACCTAACATCCCGGATGTAGTATTTTCCAACATTCCTGGCGGGTCGGCCCCTACTTCTCGATGGGCACATTATATATGTCTATATCGCAATATAACCTAACCTAACCAATCTAGACCCTCGCTGGTAATGTTTTACAAAATCCCGGTCGTGTCGGCCCGTACTTCTCGGTGTGGACATTATATACGTCTATAACGTTATATATCCTAACCTAAGGGAACCTAACATCTCGCATGTATTATTTTCCAACGTTCCTGGCGGGCCAGCCCCTACTTCTCGGTGGGCACATTATATACGTCTATATCGTAATATAACCTAACCTAACCCATCTAGACCTTCGCTGGTAATGTTTTACAAAATCCCGGTCGTGTCCACCCGTACTTCTCGGTGGGGACATTATATACGTCTATAACGTTATATATCCTAACCTAAGGGAACCTAACTTCTCGGATGTAGTATTTTCCAACATTCCTGGCGGGTCAGCCCCTACTTCTCGGTGGGCACATTATATACGTCTATATCGTAATATAACCTAACCTAACAAATCTAGACCCTCGCTGGTAATGTTTTACAAAATCCCGGTCGTGTCGACCCGTACTTCTCGGTGGGGACATTATATACGTCTATAACGTTATATATCCTAACCTAAGGGAATCTAAATTCTCGGATGTAGTATTTTCCAACATTCCTGGCGGGTCAGCCCCTACTTCTCGGTGGGCACATTATATACGTCTATATCGTAATATAACCTAACCTAACCCATCTAGACCCTCGCTGGTAATGTTTTACAAAATCCCGGTCGTGTCGACCCGTACTTCTCGGTGGGGACATTATATACGTCTATAACGTTATATATCCTAACCTAAGGGAACCTAACTTCTCGGATGTAGTATTTTCCAACATTCCTGGCGGGTCAGCCCCTACTTCTCGGTGGGCACATTATATACGTCTATATCGTAATATAACCTAACCTAACCCATCTAGACCCTCGCTGGTAATGTTTTACAAAATCCCGGTCGTGTCGACCCGTACTTCTCGGTGGGGACATTATATACGTCTATAACGTTATATATCCTAACCTAAGGGAACCTAACTTCTCGGATGTAGTATTTTCCAACATTCCTGGCGGGTCGGCCCCTACTTCTCGGTGGGCACATTATATACGTCTATATCGTAATATAACCTAACCTAATCCATCTAGACCCTCGCTGGTAATGTTTTACAAAATCCCGGTCGTGTCTGCCCGTACTTCTCGGTGGGGACATTATATACGTCTATAACGCTATATATCCTAACCTAAGGGAACCTAACATGTCGGATGTAGTATTTTCCAACATTCCTGGCGGGTCGGCCCCTACTTCTCGGTGGGCACATTATATACGTCCATATCGTAATATAACCTAACCTAACCTATCTAGACCCTCGCTGGTAATGTTTAACAAAATTCCGGTCGTGTCGGCACGTACTTTGCCGTGGGGACATTATATACGTCTATAACTTTATATATCCTAACCTGAGGGAACCTAACATCTCGGATGTAGTATTTTCCAACATTTCTTGCGGGTCGCCCCTACTTCTCGGTGGGAACTTTATATACGTCTATAACGTAATATAACCTAACCTAACCCACGTAGACCCTCGCTGGTAATGTTTCACTGAATCCCGTTCATGTCTTCCCGTACGTCTCGGTGCGTACATTATATACGTCTATAAATTTATTTATCCTAACCTAAGGGAACCTTACATCCCGGATGTAGTATTTTCCAACATTCCTGGCGGGTCGGCCCCTACTTCTCGGTGGGCACATTATATACGTCTATATCGTAATATAACCTAACCTAACCCATCTAGACCGTCGCTGGTAATGTTTTACAAAATCCCGGTCGTGTCTGCCCGTACTTCTCGGTGGGGACATTATATACATCTATAACGTTATATATCCTAACCTAAGGGAACCTAACATGTCGGATGTAGTATTTTCCAACATTCCTGGCGGGTCGGCCCCTACTTCTCGATGGGCACATTATATATGTCTATATCGCAATATAACCTACCCTAACCCATCTAGACCCTCGCTGGTAATGTTTTACAAAATCCCGGTCGTGTCTGCCCGTACTTCTCGGTGGGGACATTATATACGTCTATAACGTTATATATCCTAACCTAAGGGAACCTAACATGTCGGATGTAGTATTTTCCAACATTCCTGGCGGGTCGGCCCCTACTTCTCGGTGGGAACTTTATATACGTCTATAACGTAATATAACCTAACCTAACCCACCTAGACCCTCGCTGGTAATGTTTCACTGAATCCCGTTCATGTCTTCCCGTACGTCTCGGTGCGTACATTATATACGTCTAAAAATTTATTTATCCTAACCTAAGGGAACCTAACATCCCGGATGTAGTATTTTCCAACATTCCTGGCGGGTCGCGCCTACTTCTCGGTGGGCACATTATATACGTCTATATCGTAATATAATCTAACCTAACCCATCTAGACCGTCGCTGGTAATGTTTTACAAAATCCCGGTCGTGTCGGCCCGTACTTCTCGGTGTGGACATTATATACGTCTATATCGTTATATATCCTAACCTAAGGGAACCTAACATCTCGGATGTAGTATTTTCCAACATTCCTGGCGGGCCGGCCCCTACTTCTCGGTGGGCACATTATATACGTCTATATCGTAATATAACCTAACCTAATCCATGTAGACCCTCGCTGGTATTGTTTTACAAAATCCCGGTCGTGCCTGCCCGTACTTCTCGGTGGGGACATTATATACGTCTATAACGTTATATATCCTAACCTAAGGGAACCTAACATGTCGGATGTAGTATTTTCCAACATTCCTGGCGGGTCGGCCCCTACTTCTCGGTGGGCACTTTATATACGTCTATAACGTAATATAACCTAACCTAACCCACCTAGACCCTCGCTGGTAGTGTTTCACTGAATCCCGTTCATGTCTTCCCGTACGTCTCGGTGCGTACATTATATACGTCTATAAATTTATTTATCCTAATCTAAGGGAACCTAACATCCCGGATGTAGTATTTTCCAACATTCCTGGCGGGTCGGCCCCTACTTCTCGATGGGCACATTATATATGTCTATATCGCAATATAACCTAACCTAACCAATCTAGACCCTCGCTGGTAATGTTTTACAAAATCCCGGTCGTGTCGGCCCGTACTTCTCGGTGTGGACATTATATACGTCTATAACGTTATATATCCTAACCTAAGGGAACCTAACATCTCGCATGTATTATTTTCCAACGTTCCTGGCGGGCCAGCCCCTACTTCTCGGTGGGCACATTATATACGTCTATATCGTAATATAACCTAACCTAACCCATCTAGACCTTCGCTGGTAATGTTTTACAAAATCCCGGTCGTGTCGACCCGTACTTCTCGGTGGGGACATTATATACGTCTATAACGTTATATATCCTAACCTAAGGGAACCTAACTTCTCGGATGTAGTATTTTCCAACATTCCTGGCGTGACGGCCCCTACTTCTCGGTGGGCCCATTATATACGTCCATATCGTAATATAACCTAACCTATCCCATCTAGACCCTCGCTGGTGATGTTTTACAAAATCCCGGTCGTGTCTGCCCGTACTTCTCGGTGGGGACATTATATACGTCTATAACGTTATATATCCTAACCCAAGGGAACCTAACATCTCGGATGTAGTATTTTCCAACATTCCTGGCGGGTCAGCCCCTACTTTTCGGTGGGCACATTATATACGTCTATATCGTAATATAACCTAACCTAACAAATCTAGACCCTCGCTGGTAATGTTTTACAAAATCCCGGTCGTGTCGACCCGTACTTCTCGGTGGGGACATTATATACGTCTATAACGTTATATATCCTAACCTAAGGGAACCTAACTTCTCGGATGTAGTATTTTCCAACATTCCTGGCGGGTCGGCCCCTACTTCTCGGTGGGCACATTATATACGTCTATATCGTAATATAACCTAACCTAATCCATCTAGACCCTCGCTGGTAATGTTTTACAAAATCCCGGTCGTGTCTGCCCGTACTTCTCGGTGGGGACATTATATACGTCTATAACGCTATATATCCTAACCTAAGGGAACCTAACATGTCGGATGTAGAATTTTCCAACATTCCTGGCGGGTCGGCCCCTACTTCTCGGTGGGCACATTATATACGTCCATATCGTAATATAACCTAACCTAACCTATCTACACCCTCGCTGGTAATGTTTAACAAAATTCCGGTCGTGTCGGCACGTACTTTGCCGTGGGGACATTATATACGTCTATAACTTTATATATCCTAACCTGAGGGAACCTAACATCTCGGATGTAGTATTTTCCAACATTTCTTGCGGGTCGCCCCTACTTCTCGGTGGGAACTTTATATACGTCTATAACGTAATATAACCTAACCTAACCCACGTAGACCCTCGCTGGTAATGTTTCACTGAATCCCGTTCATGTCTTCCCGTACGTCTCGGTGCGTACATTATATACGTCTATAAATTTATTTATCCTAACCTAAGGGAACATAACATCCCGGATGTAGTATTTTCCAACATTCCTGGCGGGTCGGCCCCTACTTCTCGGTGGGCACATTATATACGTCTATATCGTAATATAACCTAACCTAACCCATCTAGACCGTCGCTGGTAATGTTTTACAAAATCCCGGTCGTGTCTGCCCGTACTTCTCGGTGGGGACATTATATACATCTATAACGTTATATATCCTAACCTAAGGGAACCTAACATGTCGGATGTAGTATTTTCCAACATTCCTGGCGGGTCGGCCCCTACTTCTCGATGGGCACATTATATATGTCTATATCGCAATATAACCTACCCTAACCCATCTAGACCCTCGCTGGTAATGTTTTACAAAATCCCGGTCGTGTCGGCCCGTACTTCTCGGTGTGGACATTATATACGTCTATAACGTTATATATCCTAACCTAAGGGAACCTAACATCTCGCATGTATTATTTTCCAACGTTCCTGGCGGGCCAGGCCCTACTTCTCGGTGGGCACATTATATACGTCCATATCGTAATATAACCTAACCTAACCCACCTAGACCCTCGCTGGTAATGTTTCACAGAATCCCGTTCATGTCTTCCCGTACGTCTCGGTGCGTACATTATATACGTCTATAAACTTATATATACTAACCTAAGGGAACCTAACTTCTCGGATGTAGTATTTTCCAACATTCCTGGCGGGTCGGCCCCTACTTCTCGGTGGGTACATTATATACGTCTATAAAGTAATATAACCTAACCCAACCCATCTAGACCCTCGCTGGTATTGTTTTACAAAATCCCGGTCGTGTCGGCCCGTACATCTCGGTGGGGACATTATATATGTCTATAACGTTATATATCCTAACCTATGGGAACCTAACTTCTCGGATGTAGTATTTTCCAACATTCCTGGCGGGTCGGCCCCTACTTCTCGGTGGGCACATTATATACGTCTATATCGTAATATAACCCAACCTAACCCATCTAGACCGTCGCTGGTAATGTTTTACAAAATCCCGGTCGTGTCGACCCGTACTTCTCGGTGGGGACATTATATACGTCTATAACGTTATATATCCTAACCGAAGGGAACCTAACATGTCGGATGTAGTATTTTCCAACATTCCTGGCGGGTCGGCCCCGACTTCTCGATGGGCACATTATATTTGTCTAAATCGCAATATAACCTAACCTAACCCATCTAGAACCTCGCTGGTAATGTTTTACAAAATCCCGGTCGTGTCTGCCCGTACTTCTCGGTGGGGACATTATATACGTCTATAACGTTATATATCCTAACCTAAGGGAACCTAACTTCTCGGATGTAGTATTTTCCAACATTCCTGGCGGGTCGGCCCCTACTTCTCGGTGGGAACTTTATATACGTCTATAACGTAATATAACCTAACCTAACCCACGTAGACCCTCGCTGGTAATGTTTCACTGAATCCCGTTCATGTCTTCCCGTACGTCTCGGTGCGTACATTATATACGTATATAAATTTATTTATCCTAACCTAAGGGAACCTAACATCCCGGATGTAGTATTTTCCAACATTCCTGGCGGGTCGGCCCCTACTTCTCGGTGGGCACATTATATACGTCTATATCGTAATATAACCTAACCTAACCCATCTAGACCGTCGCTGGTAATGTTTTACAAAATCCCGGTCGTGTCTGCCCGTACTTCTCGGTGGGGACATTATATACATCTATAACGTTATATATCCTAACCTAAGGGAACCTAACATGTCGGATGTAGTATTTTCCAACATTCCTGGCGGGTCGGCCCCTACTTCTCGATGGGCACATTATATATGTCTATA
The DNA here is from genome assembly GCA_963969225.1 of Xylocopa violacea. NCBI lineage: Eukaryota > Metazoa > Arthropoda > Insecta > Hymenoptera > Apidae > Xylocopa > Xylocopa violacea. Next base: position 2,196,777 of record CAXAJV010000481.1, read on the forward strand.
TCGCAATATAACCTACCCTAACCCATCTAGACCCTCGCTGGTAATGTTTTACAAAATCCCGGTCGTGTCGGCCCGTACTTCTCGGTGTGGACATTATATACGTCTATAACGTTATATATCCTAACCTAAGGGAACCTAACATCTCGCATGTATTATTTTCCAACGTTCCTGGCGGGCCAGGCCCTACTTCTCGGTGGGCACATTATATACGTCCATATCGTAATATAACCTAACCTAACCCACCTAGACCCTCGCTGGTAATGTTTCACAGAATCCCGTTCATGTCTTCCCGTACGTCTCGGTGCGTACATTATATACGTCTATAAACTTATATATACTAACCTAAGGGAACCTAACTTCTCGGATGTAGTATTTTCCAACATTCCTGGCGGTTCGGCCCCTACTTCTCGGTGGGTACATTATATACGTCTATAAAGTAATATAACCTAACCCAACCCATCTAGACCCTCGCTGGTATTGTTTTACAAAATCCCGGTCGTGTCGGCCCGTACATCTCGGTGGGGACATTATATACGTCTATAACGTTATATATCCTAACCTATGGGAACCTAACTTCTCGGATGTAGTATTTTCCAACATTCCTGGCGGGTCGGCCCCTACTTCTCGGTGGGCACATTATAGACGTCTATATCGTAATATAACCCAACCTAACCCATTTAGACCGTCGCTGGTAATGTTTTACAAAATCCCGGTCGTGTCGACCCGTACTTCTCGGTGGGGACATTATATACGTCTATAACGTTATATATCCTAACCGAAGGGAACCTAACATGTCGGATGTAGTATTTTCCAACATTCCTGGCGGGTCGGCCCCGACTTCTCGATGGGCACATTATATTTGTCTATATCGCAATATAACCTAACCTAACCCATCTAGACCCTCGCTGGTAATGTTTTACAAAATCCCGGTCGTGTCTGCCCGTACTTCTCGGTGGGGACATTATATACGTCTATAACGTTATATATCCTAACCTAAGGGAACCTAACTTCTCGGATGTAGTATTTTCCAACATTCCTGGCGGGTCGGCCCCTACTTCTCGGTGGGCACATTATATACGTCTATAACGTAATATAACCTAACCTAATCCATGTAGACCCTCGCTGGTAATGTTTTACAAAATCCCGGTCGTGTCTGCCCGTACTTCTCGGTGGGGACATTATATACGTCTATAACGTTATATATCCTAACCTAAGGGAACCTAACATGTCGGAAGTAGTATTTTCCAACATTCCTGGCGGGTCGGCCCCCACTTCTCGGTAGACACATTATATACGTCTATATCGTAATATAACCTAACCTAACCCATCTAGACCCTCGCTGGTGATGTTTTACAAAATCCCGGTCGTGTCTGCCCGTACTTCTCGGTGGGGACATTATATACGTCTATAACGTAATATATCCTAACCCAAGGGAACCTAACATCTCGGGTGTAGTATTTTCCAACATTCCTGGCGGGTCGGCCCCTACTTCTCGATGGGCACATTATATATGTCTATATCGCAATATAACCTAACCTAACCCATCTAGACCCTCGCTGGTAATGTTTTACAAAATCCCGGTCGTGTCGGCCCGTACTTCTCGGTGTGGACATTATATACGTCTATAACGTTATATATCCTAACCTAAGGGAACCTAACATCTCGCATGTATTATTTTCCAACGTTCCTGGCGGGCCAGCCCCTACTTCTCGGTGGGCACATTATATACGTCTATATCGTAATATAACCTAACCTAACCCATCTATCCCTTCGCTGGTAATGTTTTACAAAATCCCGGTCGTGTCGACCCGTACTTCTCGGTGGGGACATTATATACGTCTATAACGTTATATATCCTAACCTAAGGGAACCTAACTTCTCGGATGTAGTATTTTCCAACATTCCTGGCGTGACGGCCCCTACTTCTCGGTGGGCCCATTATATACGTCCATATCGTAATATAACCTAACCTATCCCATCTAGACCCTCGCTGGTGATGTTTTACAAAATCCCGGTCGTGTCTGCCCGTACTTCTCGGTGGGGACATTATATACGTCTATAACGTTATATATCCTAACCCAAGGGAACCTAACATCTCGGATGTAGTATTTTCCAACATTCCTGGCGGGTCAGCCCCTACTTTTCGGTGGGCACATTATATACGTCTATATCGTAATATAACCTAACCTAACAAATCTAGACCCTCGCTGGTAATGTTTTACAAAATCCCGGTCGTGTCGACCCGTACTTCTCGGTGGGGACATTATATACGTCTATAACGTTATATATCCTAACCTAAGGGAACCTAACTTCTCGGATGTAGTATTTTCCAACATTCCTGGCGGGTCGGCCCCTACTTCTCGGTGGGCACATTATATACGTCTATATCGTAATATAACCTAACCTAATCCATCTAGACCCTCGCTGGTAATGTTTTACAAAATCCCGGTCGTGTCTGCCCGTACTTCTCGGTGGGGACATTATATACGTCTATAACGCTATATATCCTAACCTAAGGGAACCTAACATGTCGGATGTAGAATTTTCCAACATTCCTGGCGGGTCGGCCCCTACTTCTCGGTGGGCACATTATATACGTCCATATCGTAATATAACCTAACCTAACCTATCTACACCCTCGCTGGTAATGTTTAACAAAATTCCGGTCGTGTCGGCACGTACTTTGCCGTGGGGACATTATATACGTCTATAACTTTATATATCCTAACCTGAGGGAACCTAACATCTCGGATGTAGTATTTTCCAACATTTCTTGCGGGTCGCCCCTACTTCTCGGTGGGAACTTTATATACGTCTATAACGTAATATAACCTAACCTAACCCACGTAGACCCTCGCTGGTAATGTTTCACTGAATCCCGTTCATGTCTTCCCGTACGTCTCGGTGCGTACATTATATACGTCTATAAATTTATTTATCCTAACCTAAGGGAACATAACATCCCGGATGTAGTATTTTCCAACATTCCTGGCGGGTCGGCCCCTACTTCTCGGTGGGCACATTATATACGTCTATATCGTAATATAACCTAACCTAACCCATCTAGACCGTCGCTGGTAATGTTTTACAAAATCCCGGTCGTGTCTGCCCGTACTTCTCGGTGGGGACATTATATACATCTATAACGTTATATATCCTAACCTAAGGGAACCTAACATGTCGGATGTAGTATTTTCCAACATTCCTGGCGGGTCGGCCCCTACTTCTCGATGGGCACATTATATATGTCTATATCGCAATATAACCTACCCTAACCCATCTAGACCCTCGCTGGTAATGTTTTACAAAATCCCGGTCGTGTCGGCCCGTACTTCTCGGTGTGGACATTATATACGTCTATAACGTTATATATCCTAACCTAAGGGAACCTAACATCTCGCATGTATTATTTTCCAACGTTCCTGGCGGGCCAGGCCCTACTTCTCGGTGGGCACATTATATACGTCCATATCGTAATATAACCTAACCTAACCCACCTAGACCCTCGCTGGTAATGTTTCACAGAATCCCGTTCATGTCTTCCCGTACGTCTCGGTGCGTACATTATATACGTCTATAAACTTATATATACTAACCTAAGGGAACCTAACTTCTCGGATGTAGTATTTTCCAACATTCCTGGCGGGTCGGCCCCTACTTCTCGGTGGGTACATTATATACGTCTATAAAGTAATATAACCTAACCCAACCCATCTAGACCCTCGCTGGTATTGTTTTACAAAATCCCGGTCGTGTCGGCCCGTACATCTCGGTGGGGACATTATATATGTCTATAACGTTATATATCCTAACCTATGGGAACCTAACTTCTCGGATGTAGTATTTTCCAACATTCCTGGCGGGTCGGCCCCTACTTCTCGGTGGGCACATTATATACGTCTATATCGTAATATAACCCAACCTAACCCATCTAGACCGTCGCTGGTAATGTTTTACAAAATCCCGGTCGTGTCGACCCGTACTTCTCGGTGGGGACATTATATACGTCTATAACGTTATATATCCTAACCGAAGGGAACCTAACATGTCGGATGTAGTATTTTCCAACATTCCTGGCGGGTCGGCCCCGACTTCTCGATGGGCACATTATATTTGTCTATATCGCAATATAACCTAACCTAACCCATCTAGAACCTCGCTGGTAATGTTTTACAAAATCCCGGTCGTGTCTGCCCGTACTTCTCGGTGGGGACATTATATACGTCTATAACGTTATATATCCTAACCTAAGGGAACCTAACTTCTCGGATGTAGTATTTTCCAACATTCCTGGCGGGTCGGCCCCTACTTCTCGGTGGGAACTTTATATACGTCTATAACGTAATATAACCTAACCTAACCCACGTAGACCCTCGCTGGTAATGTTTCACTGAATCCCGTTCATGTCTTCCCGTACGTCTCGGTGCGTACATTATATACGTATATAAATTTATTTATCCTAACCTAAGGGAACCTAACATCCCGGATGTAGTATTTTCCAACATTCCTGGCGGGTCGGCCCCTACTTCTCGGTGGGCACATTATATACGTCTATATCGTAATATAACCTAACCTAACCCATCTAGACCGTCGCTGGTAATGTTTTACAAAATCCCGGTCGTGTCTGCCCGTACTTCTCGGTGGGGACATTATATACATCTATAACGTTATATATCCTAACCTAAGGGAACCTAACATGTCGGATGTAGTATTTTCCAACATTCCTGGCGGGTCGGCCCCTACTTCTCGATGGGCACATTATATATGTCTATATCGCAATATAACCTACCCTAACCCATCTAGACCCTCGCTGGTAATGTTTTACAAAATCCCGGTCGTGTCGGCCCGTACTTCTCGGTGTGGACATTATATACGTCTATAACGTTATATATCCTAACCTAAGGGAACCTAACATCTCGCATGTATTATTTTCCAACGTTCCTGGCGGGCCAGGCCCTACTTCTCGGTGGGCACATTATATACGTCCATATCGTAATATAACCTAACCTAACCCACCTAGACCCTCGCTGGTAATGTTTCACAGAATCCCGTTCATGTCTTCCCGTACGTCTCGGTGCGTACATTATATACGTCTATAAACTTATATATACTAACCTAAGGGAACCTAACTTCTCGGATGTAGTATTTTCCAACATTCCTGGCGGTTCGGCCCCTACTTCTCGGTGGGTACATTATATACGTCTATAAAGTAATATAACCTAACCCAACCCATCTAGACCCTCGCTGGTATTGTTTTACAAAATCCCGGTCGTGTCGGCCCGTACATCTCGGTGGGGACATTATATACGTCTATAACGTTATATATCCTAACCTATGGGAACCTAACTTCTCGGATGTAGTATTTTCCAACATTCCTGGCGGGTCGGCCCCTACTTCTCGGTGGGCACATTATAGACGTCTATATCGTAATATAACCCAACCTAACCCATTTAGACCGTCGCTGGTAATGTTTTACAAAATCCCGGTCGTGTCGACCCGTACTTCTCGGTGGGGACATTATATACGTCTATAACGTTATATATCCTAACCGAAGGGAACCTAACATGTCGGATGTAGTATTTTCCAACATTCCTGGCGGGTCGGCCCCGACTTCTCGATGGGCACATTATATTTGTCTATATCGCAATATAACCTAACCTAACCCATCTAGACCCTCGCTGGTAATGTTTTACAAAATCCCGGTCGTGTCTGCCCGTACTTCTCGGTGGGGACATTATATACGTCTATAACGTTATATATCCTAACCTAAGGGAACCTAACTTCTCGGATGTAGTATTTTCCAACATTCCTGGCGGGTCGGCCCCTACTTCTCGGTGGGCACATTATATACGTCTATAACGTAATATAACCTAACCTAATCCATGTAGACCCTCGCTGGTAATGTTTTACAAAATCCCGGTCGTGTCTGCCCGTACTTCTCGGTGGGGACATTATATACGTCTATAACGTTATATATCCTAACCTAAGGGAACCTAACATGTCGGAAGTAGTATTTTCCAACATTCCTGGCGGGTCGGCCCCCACTTCTCGGTAGACACATTATATACGTCTATATCGTAATATAACCTAACCTAACCCATCTAGACCCTCGCTGGTGATGTTTTACAAAATCCCGGTCGTGTCTGCCCGTACTTCTCGGTGGGGACATTATATACGTCTATAACGTAATATATCCTAACCCAAGGGAACCTAACATCTCGGGTGTAGTATTTTCCAACATTCCTGGCGGGTCGGCCCCTACTTCTCGATGGGCACATTATATATGTCTATATCGCAATATAACCTAACCTAACCCATCTAGACCCTCGCTGGTAATGTTTTACAAAATCCCGGTCGTGTCGGCCCGTACTTCTCGGTGTGGACATTATATACGTCTATAACGTTATATATCCTAACCTAAGGGAACCTAACATCTCGCATGTATTATTTTCCAACGTTCCTGGCGGGCCAGCCCCTACTTCTCGGTGGGCACATTATATACGTCTATATCGTAATATAACCTAACCTAACCCATCTATCCCTTCGCTGGTAATGTTTTACAAAATCCCGGTCGTGTCGACCCGTACTTCTCGGTGGGGACATTATATACGTCTATAACGTTATATATCCTAACCTAAGGGAACCTAACTTCTCGGATGTAGTATTTTCCAACATTCCTGGCGTGACGGCCCCTACTTCTCGGTGGGCCCATTATATACGTCCATATCGTAATATAACCTAACCTATCCCATCTAGACCCTCGCTGGTGATGTTTTACAAAATCCCGGTCGTGTCGACCCGTACTTCTCGGTGGGGACATTATATACGTCTATAACGTTATATATCCTAACCTAAGGGAACCTAACTTCTCGGATGTAGTATTTTCCAACATTCCTGGCGGGTCGGCCCCTACTTCTCGGTGGGCACATTATATACGTCTATATCGTAATATAACCTAACCTAATCCATCTAGACCCTCGTTGGTAATGTTTTACAAAATCCCGTTCGTGTCTGCCCGTACTTCTCGGTGGGGACATTATATACGTCTATAACGCTATATATCCTAACCTAAGGGAACCTAACATGTCGGATGTAGTATTTTCCAACATTCCTGGCGGGTCGGCCCCTACTTCTCGATGGGCACATTATATATGTCTATATCGCAATATAACCTAACCTAACCCATCTAGACCGTCGCTGGTAATGTTTTACAAAATCCCGGTCGTGTCGGCCCGTACTTCTCGGTGTGGACATTATATACGTCTATATCGTTATGTATCCTAACCTAAGGGAACCTAACATCTCGGATGTAGTATTTTCCAACATTCCTGGCGGGCCGGCCCCTACTTCTCGGTGGGCACATTATATACGTCTATATCGTAATATAACCTAACCTAACCCATCTAGACCTTCGCTGGTAATGTTTTACAAAATCCCGGTCGTGTCGACCCGTACTTCTCGGTGGGGACATTATATACGTCTATAACGTTATATATCCTAACCTAAGGGAACCTAACTTCTCGGATGTAGTATTTTCCAACATTCCTGGCGGGTCGGCCCCTACTTCTCGGTGGGCACATTATATACGTCTATAACGTAATATAACCTAACCTAATCCATGTAGACCCTCGCTGGTATTGTTTTACAAAATCCCGGTCGTGTCTGCCCGTACTTCTCGGTGGGGACATTATATACGTCTATAACGTTATATATCCTAACCTAAGGGAACCTAACATGTCGGAAGTAGTATTTTCCAACATTCCTGGCGGGTCGGCCCCCACTTCTCGGTGGACACATTATATACGTCTATATCGTAATATAACCTAACCTAACCCATCTAGACCCTCGCTGGTGATGTTTTACAAAATCCCGGTCGTGTCTGCCCGTACTTCTCGGTGGGGACATTATATACGTTTATAACGTTATATATCCTAACCCAAGGGAACCTAACATCTCGGGTGTAGTATTTTCCAACATTCCTGGCGGGTCGGCCCCTACTTCTCGATGGGCACATTATATATGTCTATATCGCAATATAACCTAACCTAACCCATCTAGACCCTCGCTGGTAATGTTTTACAAAATCCCGGTCGTGTCGGCCCGTACTTCTCGGTGTGGACATTATATACGTCTATAACGTTATATATCCTAACCTAAGGGAACCTAACATCTCGCATGTATTATTTTCCAACGTTCCTGGCGGGCCAGCCCCTACTTCTCGGTGGGCACATTATATACGTCTATATCGTAATATAACCTAACCTAACCCATCTAGACCTTCGCTGGTAATGTTTTACAAAATCCCGGTCGTGTCGACCCGTACTTCTCGGTGGGGACATTATATACGTCTATAACGTTATATATCCTAACCTAAGGGAACCTAACTTCTCGGATGTAGTATTTTCCAACATTCCTGGCGGGTCGGCCCCTACTTCTCGGTGGGCACATTATATACGTCTATATCGTAATATAACCTAACCTAATCCATCTAGACCCTCGTTGGTAATGTTTTACAAAATCCCGGTCGTGTCTGCCCGTACTTCTCGGTGGGGACATTATATACGTCTATAACGCTATATATCCTAACCTAAGGGAACCTAACATGTCGGATGTAGTATTTTCCAACATTCCTGGCGGGTCGGCCCCTACTTCTCGATGGGCACATTATATATGTCTATATCGCAATATAACCTAACCTAACCCATCTAGACCGTCGCTGGTAATGTTTTACAAAATCCCGGTCGTGTCGGCCCGTACTTCTCGGTGTGGACATTATATACGTCTATATCGTTATATATCCTAACCTAAGGGAACCTAACATCTCGGATGTAGTATTTTCCAACATTCCTGGCGGGCCGGCCCCTACTTCTCGGTGGGCACATTATATACGTCCATATCGTAATATAATCTAACCTAACCCATCTAGACCCTCGCTGGTAATGTTTTACAAAATTCCGATCGTGTCGGCCCGTACTTCTCGGTGGGGACATTATATACGTCTATAACGTTATATATCCTAACCTAAGGGAACCTAACATCTCGCATGTATTATTTTCCAACATTCCTGGCGGGCCAGCCCCTACTTCTCGGTGGGCACATTATATACGTCCATATCGTAATATAACCTAACCTAATCCATGTAGACCCTCGCTGGTAATGTTTTACAAAATCCCGGTCGTGTCTGCCCGTACTTCTCGGTGGGGACATTATATACATCTATAACGTTATATATCCTAACCCAAGGGAACCTAACATCTCGGGTGTAGAATTTTCCAACATTCCTGGCGGGTCGGCCCCTACTTCTCGGTGGGCACATTATATACGTCCATATCGTAATACATCCTAACCTAACCCATCTAGACCCCCGCTGGTAATGTTTTACAAAATTCCGGTCGTGTCGGCCCGTACTTTGCCGTGGGGACATTATATACGTCTATAACGTTATATATCCTAACCTAAGGGAACCTAACATCTCGGATGTAGTATTTTCCAACATTCCTGGCGGGACGGCCCCTACTTCTCGGTGGGCACATTATATACGTCTATATCGTAATATAACCTAACCTAACCCATCTAGACCGTCGCTGGTAATGTTTTACAAAATCCCGGTCGTGTCGACCCGTACTTCTCGGTGGGGACATTATATACGTCTATAATGTTATATATCCTAACCTAAGGGAACCTAACTTCTCGGATGTAGTATTTTCCAACATTCCTGGCGGGTCGGCCCCTACTTCTCGGTGGGCACATTATATACGTCTATATCGTAATATAACCTAACCTAATCCATCTAGACCCTCGTTGGTAATGTTTTACAAAATCCCGGTCGTGTCTGCCCGTACTTCTCGGTGGGGACATTATATACGTCTATAACGCTATATATCCTAACCTAAGGGAACCTAACATGTCGGATGTAGTATTTTCCAACATTCCTGGCGGGTCGGCCCCTACTTCTCGATGGGCACATTATATATGTCTATATCGCAATATAACCTAACCTAACCCATCTAGACCCTCGCTGGTAATGTTTTACAAAATCCCGGTCGTGTCGGCCCGTACTTCTCGGTGTGGACATTATATACGTCTATAACGTTATATATCCTAACCTAAGGGAACCTAACATCTCGCATGTATTATTTTCCAACGTTCCTGGCGGGCCAGCCCCTACTTCTCGGTGGGCACATTATATACGTCTATATCGTAATATAACCTAACCTAACCCATCTAGACCTTCGCTGGTAATGTTTTACAAAATCCCGGTCGTGTCGACCCGTACTTCTCGGTGGGGACATTATATACGTCTATAACGTTATATATCCTAACCTAAGGGAACCTAACTTCTCGGATGTAGTATTTTCCAACATTCCTGGCGTGACGGCCCCTACTTCTCGGTGGGCCCATTATATACGTCCATATTGTAATATAACCTAACCTATCCCATCTAGACCCTCGCTGGTGATGTTTTACAAAATCCCGGTCGTGTCTGCCCGTACTTCTCGGTGGGGACATTATATACGTCTATAACGTTATCTATCCTAACCCAAGGGAACCTAACATGTCGGATGTAGTATTTTCCAACATTCCTGGCGGGTCGGCCCCTACTTCTCGATGGGCACATTATATATGTCTATATCGCAATATAACCTAACCTAACCCATCTAGACCCTCGCTGGTAATGTTTTACAAAAGCCCGGTCGTGTCGGCCCGTACTTCTCGGTGTGGACATTATATACGTCTATAACGTTATATAGCCTATCCTAAGGGAACCTAACTTCTCGGATGTAGTATTTTCCAACATTCCTGGCGTGACGGCCCCTACTTCTCGGTGGGCCCATTATATACGTCCATATCGTAATATAACCTAACCTATCCCATCTAGACCCTCGCTGGTGATGTTTTACAAAATCCCGGTCGTGTCTGCCCGTACATCTCGGTGGGGACATTATATACGTCTATAACGTTATATATCCTAACCGAAGGGAACCTAACATGTCGGATGTAGTATTTTCCAACATTCCTGGCGGGTCGGCCCCGACTTCTCGATGGGCACATTATATACGTCTATATCGTAATATAACCTAACCCAACCCATCTAGACCCTCGCTGGTAATGTTTTACAAAATCCCGGTCGTGTCGGCCCGTACATCTCGGTGGGGACATTATATACGTCTATAACGTTATATATCCTAACCTATGGGAACCTAACTTCTCGGATGTAGTATTTTCCAACATTCCTGGCGGGTCGGCCCCTACTTCTCGGTGGGCACATTATATACGTCTATATCGTAATATAACCCAACCTAACCCATCTAGACCGTCGCTGGTAATGTTTTACAAAATCCCGGTCGTGTCGACCCGTACTTCTCGGTGGGGACATTATATACGTCTATAACGTTATATATCCTAACCGAAGGGAACCTAACATGTCGGATGTAGTATTTTCCAACATTCCTGGCGGGTCGGCCCCGACTTCTCGATGGGCACATTATATTTGTCTATATCGCAATATAACCTAACCTAACCCATCTGGACCCTCGCTGGTAATGTTTAACAAAATCCCGGTCGTGTCTGCCCGTACTTCTCGGTGGGGACATTATATACGTCTATAACGTTATATATCCTAACCTAAGGGAACCTAACTTCTCGGATGTAGTATTTTCCAACATTCCTGGCGGGTCGGCCCCTACTTCTCGGTGGGCACATTATATACGTCTATAACGTAATATAACGTAACCTAATCCATGTAGACCCTCGCTGGTAATGTTTTACAAAATCCCGGTCGTGTCTGCCCGTACTTCTCGGTGGGGACATTATATACGTCTATAACGTTATATATCCTAACCTAAGGGAACCTAACATGTCGGAAGTAGTATTTTCCAACATTCCTGGCGGGTCGGCCCCCACTTCTCGGTGGACACATTATATACGTCTATATCGTAATATAACCTAACCTAACCCATCTAGACCCTCGCTGGTGATGTTTTACAAAATCCCGGTCGTGTCTGCCCGTACTTCTCGGTGGGGACATTATATACGTCTATAACGTTATATATCCTAACCCAAGGGAACCTAACATCTCGGGTGTAGTATTTTCCAACATTCCTGGCGGGTCGGCCCCTACTTCTCGATGGGCACATTATATATGTCTATATCGCAATATAACCTAACCTAACCCATCTAGACCCTCGCTGGTAATGTTTTACAAAATCCCGGTCGTGTCGGCCCGTACTTCTCGGTGTGGACATTATATACGTCTATAACGTTATATATCCTAACCTAAGGGAACCTAACATCTCGCATGTATTATTTTCCAACGTTCCTGGCGGGCCAGCCCCTACTTCTCGGTGGGCACATTATATACGTCTATATCGTAATATAACCTAACCTAACCCATCTAGACCTTCGCTGGTAATGTTTTACAAAATCCCGGTCGTGTCGACCCGTACTTCTCGGTGGGGACATTATATACGTCTATAACGTTATATATCCTAACCTAAGGGAACCTAACTTCTCGGATGTAGTATTTTCCAACATTCCTGGCGTGACGGCCCCTACTTCTCGGTGGGCCCATTATATACGTCTATATCGTAATATAACCTAACCTAATCCATCTAGACCCTCGCTGGTAATGTTTTACAAAATCCCGGTCGTGTCTGCCCGTACTTCTCGGTGGGGACATTATATACGTCTATAACGCTATATATCCTAACCTAAGGGAACGTAACATGTCGGATGTAGTATTTTCCAACATTCCTGGCGGGTCGGCCCCTACTTCTCGATGGGCACATTATATATGTCTATATCGCAATATAACCTAACCTAACCCATCTAGTCCCTCACTGGTAATGTTTTACAAAATCCCGGTCGTGTCGGCCCGTTCTTCTCGGTGTGGACATTATATACGTCTATAACGTTATATAGCCTAACCTAAGGGAACCTAACTTCTCGGATGTAGTATTTTCCAACATTCCTGGCGTGACGGCCCCTACGTCTCGGTGGGCCCATTATATACGTCCATATCGTAATATAACCTAACCTATCCCATCTAGACCCTCGCTGGTGATGTTTTACAAAATCCCGGTCGTGTCTGCCCGTACTTCTCGGTGGGGACATTATATACGTCTATAACGTTATCTATCCTAACCCAAGGGAACCTAACTTCTCGGATGTAGTATTTTCCAACATTCCTGGCGGGTCGGCCCCTACTTCTCGGTGGGCACATTATATACGTCTATATCGTAATATAACCTAACCTAATCCATCTAGACCCTCGTTGGTAATGTTTTACAAAATCCCGGTCGTGTCTGCCCGTACTTCTCGGTGGGGACATTATATACGTCTATAACGCTATATATCCTAACCTAAGGGAACCTAACATGTCGGATGTAGTATTTTCCAACATTCCTGGCGGGTCGGCCCCTACTTCTCGATGGGCACATTATATATGTCTATATCGCAATATAACCTAACCTAACCCATCTAGACCGTCGCTGGTAATGTTTTACAAAATCCCCGTCGTGTCGGCCCGTACTTCTCGGTGTGGACATTATATACGTCTATAACGTTATATAGCCTATCCTAAGGGAACCTAACTTCTCGGATGTAGTATTTTCCAACATTCCTGGCGTGACGGCCCCTACTTCTCGGTGGGCCCATTATATACGTCCATATCGTAATATAACCTAACCTATCCCATCTAGAGCCTCGCTGGTGATGTTTTACAAAACCCCGGTCGTGTCTGCCCGTACATCTCGGTGGGGACATTATATACGTCTATAACGTTATATATCCTAACCCAAGGGAACCTAACTTCTCGGATGTAGTATTTTCCAACATTCCTGGCGGGTCGGCCCCTACTTCTCGGTGGGCACATTATATACGTCTATATCGTAATATAACCTAACCTAATCCATCTAGACCCTCGTTGGTAATGTTTTACAAAATCCCGGTCGTGTCTGCCCGTACTTCTCGGTGGGGACATTATATACGTCTATAACGCTATATATCCTAACCTAAGGGAACCTAACATGTCGGATGTAGTATTTTCTAACATTCCTGGCGGGTCGGCCCCTACTTCTCGATGGGCACATTATATATGTCTATATCGCAATATAACCTAACCTAACCCATCTAGACCGTCGCTGGTAATGTTTTACAAAATCCCGGTCGTGTCGGCCCGTACTTCTCGGTGTGGACATTATATACGTCTATAACGCTATATATCCTAACCTAAGGGAACCTAACATCTCGGATGTAGTATTTTCCAACATTCCTGGCGGGCCGGCCCCTACTTCTCGGTGGGCACATTATATACGTCCATATCGTAATATAATCTAACCTAACCCATCTAGACCCTCGCTGGTAATGTTTTACAAAATCCCGGTCGTGTCGGCCCGTACTTCTCGGTTTGGACATTATATACGTCTATAACGTTATATATCCTAACCTAAGGGAACCTAACATCTCGCATGTATTATTTTCCAACGTTCCTGGCGGGCCAGCCCCTACTTCTCGGTGGGCACATTATATACGTCCATATCGTAATATAACCTAACCTAATCCATGTAGACCCTCGCTGGTAATGTTTTACAAAATCCCGGTCGTGTCTGCCCGTACTTCTCGGTGGGGACATTATATACATCTATAACGTTATATATCCTAACCTAAGGGAACCTAACATGTCGGATGTAGTATTTTCCAACATTCCTGGCGGGTCGGCCCCTACTTCTCGATGGGCACATTATATATGTCTATATCGCAATATAACCTACCCTAACCCATCTAGACCCTCGCTGGTAATGTTTTACAAAATCCCGGTCGTGTCGGCCCGTACTTCTCGGTGTGGACATTATATACGTCTATAACGTTATATATCCTAACCTAAGGGAACCTAACATCTCGCATGTATTATTTTCCAACGTTCCTGGCGGGCCAGGCCCTACTTCTCGGTGGGCACATTATATACGTCCATATCGTAATATAACCTAACCGAATCCATGTAGACCCTCGCTGGTAATGTTTTACAAAATCCCGGTCGTGTCTGCCCGTACTTCTCGGTGGGGACATTATATACGTCTATAACGTTATATATCCTAACCTAAGGGAACCTAACTTCTCGGATGTAGTATTTTCCAACATTCCTGGCGGGTCAGCCCCTACTTCTCGGTGGGCACATTATATACGTCTATATCGTAATATAACCTAACCTAACCCATCTAGACCCTCGCTGGTCATGTTTTACAAAATCCCGGTCGTACAAAATCAACGTTCCTGGCGGGCCAGCCCCTACTTCTCGGTGGGCACATTATATACGTCCATATCGTAATATAACCTAACCTAACCTATCTAGACCCTCGCTGGTAATGTTTAACAAAATTCCGGTCGTGTCGGCACGTACTTTGCCGTGGGGACATTATATACGTCTATAACTTTATATATCCTAACCTGAGGGAACCTAACATCTCGGATGTAGTATTTTCCAACATTTCTTGCGGGTCGCCCCTACTTCTCGGTGGGAACTTTATATACGTCTATAACGTAATATAACCTAACCTAACCCACGTAGACCCTCGCTGGTAATGTTTCACTGAATCCCGTTCATGTCTTCCCGTACGTCTCGGTGCGTACATTATATACGTCTATAAATTTATTTATCCTAACCTAAGGGAACCTAACATCCCGGATGTAGTATTTTCCAACATTCCTGGCGGGTCGGCCCCTACTTCTCGGTGGGCACATTATATACGTCTATATCGTAACATAACCTAACCTAACCCATCTAGACCGTCGCTGGTAATGTTTTACAAAATCCCGGTCGTGTCGGCCCGTACTTCTCGGTGTGGACATTATATACGTCTATATCGTTATATATCCTAACCTAAGGGAACCTAACATCTCGGATGTAGTATTTTCCAACATTCCTGGCGGGCCGGCCCCTACTTCTCGGTGGGCACATTATATACGTCCATATCGTAATATAATCTAACCTAACCCATCTAGACCCTCGCTGGTAATGTTTTACAAAATTCCGATCGTGTCGGCCCGTACTTCTCGGTGGGGACATTATATACGTCTATAACGTTATATATCCTAACCTAAGGGAACCTAACATCTCGCATGTATTATTTTCCAACGTTCCTGGCGGGCCAGCCCCTACTTCTCGGTGGGCACATTATATACGTCCATATCGTAATATAACCTAACCTAATCCATGTAGACCCTCGCTGGTAATGTTTTACAAAAGCCCGGTCGTGTCTTCCCGTACGTCTCGGTGCGTACATTATATACGTCTATAAACTTATATATACTAACCTAAGGGAACCTAACTTCTCGGATGTAGTATTTTCCAACATTCCTGGCGGGTCGGCCCCTACTTCTCGGTGGGCACATTATATACGTCTATAACGTAATATAACGTAACCTAATCCATGTAGACCCTCGCTGGTAATGTTTTACAAAATCCCGGTCGTGTCTGCCCGTACTTCTCGGTGGGGACATTATATACGTCTATAACGTTATATATCCTAACCTAAGGGAACCTAACATGTCGGAAGTAGTATTTTCCAACATTCCTGGCGGGTCGGCCCCCACTTCTCGGTGGACACATTATATACGTCTATATCGTAATATAACCTAACCTAACCCATCTAGACCCTCGCTGGTGATGTTTTACAAAATCCCGGTCGTGTCTGCCCGTACTTCTCGGTGGGGACATTATATACGTCTATAACGTTATATATCCTAACCCAAGGGAACCTAACATCTCGGGTGTAGTATTTTCCAACATTCCTGGCGGGTCGGCCCCTACTTCTCGATGGGCACATTATATATGTCTATATCGCAATATAACCTAACCTAACCCATCTAGACCCTCGCTGGTAATGTTTTACAAAATCCCGGTCGTGTCGGCCCGTACTTCTCGGTGTGGACATTATATACGTCTATAACGTTATATATCCTAACCTAAGGGAACCTAACATCTCGCATGTATTATTTTCCAACGTTCCTGGCGGGCCAGCCCCTACTTCTCGGTGGGCACATTATATACGTCTATATCGTAATATAACCTAACCTAACCCATCTAGACCTTCGCTGGTAATGTTTTACAAAATCCCGGTCGTGTCGACCCGTACTTCTCGGTGGGGACATTATATACGTCTATAACGTTATATATCCTAACCTAAGGGAACCTAACTTCTCGGATGTAGTATTTTCCAACATTCCTGGCGTGACGGCCCCTACTTCTCGGTGGGCCCATTATATACGTCTATATCGTAATATAACCTAACCTAATCCATCTAGACCCTCGCTGGTAATGTTTTACAAAATCCCGGTCGTGTCTGCCCGTACTTCTCGGTGGGGACATTATATACGTCTATAACGCTATATATCCTAACCTAAGGGAACGTAACATGTCGGATGTAGTATTTTCCAACATTCCTGGCGGGTCGGCCCCTACTTCTCGATGGGCACATTATATATGTCTATATCGCAATATAACCTAACCTAACCCATCTAGTCCCTCACTGGTAATGTTTTACAAAATCCCGGTCGTGTCGGCCCGTTCTTCTCGGTGTGGACATTATATACGTCTATAACGTTATATAGCCTAACCTAAGGGAACCTAACTTCTCGGATGTAGTATTTTCCAACATTCCTGGCGTGACGGCCCCTACGTCTCGGTGGGCCCATTATATACGTCCATATCGTAATATAACCTAACCTATCCCATCTAGACCCTCGCTGGTGATGTTTTACAAAATCCCGGTCGTGTCTGCCCGTACTTCTCGGTGGGGACATTATATACGTCTATAACGTTATCTATCCTAACCCAAGGGAACCTAACTTCTCGGATGTAGTATTTTCCAACATTCCTGGCGGGTCGGCCCCTACTTCTCGGTGGGCACATTATATACGTCTATATCGTAATATAACCTAACCTAATCCATCTAGACCCTCGTTGGTAATGTTTTACAAAATCCCGGTCGTGTCTGCCCGTACTTCTCGGTGGGGACATTATATACGTCTATAACGCTATATATCCTAACCTAAGGGAACCTAACATGTCGGATGTAGTATTTTCCAACATTCCTGGCGGGTCGGCCCCTACTTCTCGATGGGCACATTATATATGTCTATATCGCAATATAACCTAACCTAACCCATCTAGACCGTCGCTGGTAATGTTTTACAAAATCCCCGTCGTGTCGGCCCGTACTTCTCGGTGTGGACATTATATACGTCTATAACGTTATATAGCCTATCCTAAGGGAACCTAACTTCTCGGATGTAGTATTTTCCAACATTCCTGGCGTGACGGCCCCTACTTCTCGGTGGGCCCATTATATACGTCCATATCGTAATATAACCTAACCTATCCCATCTAGAGCCTCGCTGGTGATGTTTTACAAAACCCCGGTCGTGTCTGCCCGTACATCTCGGTGGGGACATTATATACGTCTATAACGTTATATATCCTAACCCAAGGGAACCTAACTTC
Source organism: Xylocopa violacea (assembly GCA_963969225.1). Lineage (NCBI taxonomy): Eukaryota > Metazoa > Arthropoda > Insecta > Hymenoptera > Apidae > Xylocopa > Xylocopa violacea. The sequence goes on from CAXAJV010000481.1 coordinate 2,215,276, forward strand.
TCGGATGTAGTATTTTCCAACATTCCTGGCGGGTCGGCCCCTACTTCTCGGTGGGCACATTATATACGTCTATATCGTAATATAACCTAACCTAATCCATCTAGACCCTCGTTGGTAATGTTTTACAAAATCCCGGTCGTGTCTGCCCGTACTTCTCGGTGGGGACATTATATACGTCTATAACGCTATATATCCTAACCTAAGGGAACCTAACATGTCGGATGTAGTATTTTCCAACATTCCTGGCGGGTCGGCCCCTACTTCTCGATGGGCACATTATATATGTCTATATCGCAATATAACCTAACCTAACCCATCTAGACCGTCGCTGGTAATGTTTTACAAAATCCCGGTCGTGTCGGCCCGTACTTCTCGGTGTGGACATTATATACGTCTATAACGCTATATATCCTAACCTAAGGGAACCTAACATCTCGGATGTAGTATTTTCCAACATTCCTGGCGGGCCGGCCCCTACTTCTCGGTGGGCACATTATATACGTCCATATCGTAATATAATCTAACCTAACCCATCTAGACCCTCGCTGGTAATGTTTTACAAAATCCCGGTCGTGTCGGCCCGTACTTCTCGGTTTGGACATTATATACGTCTATAACGTTATATATCCTAACCTAAGGGAACCTAACATCTCGCATGTATTATTTTCCAACGTTCCTGGCGGGCCAGCCCCTACTTCTCGGTGGGCACATTATATACGTCCATATCGTAATATAACCTAACCTAATCCATGTAGACCCTCGCTGGTAATGTTTTACAAAATCCCGGTCGTGTCTGCCCGTACTTCTCGGTGGGGACATTATATACATCTATAACGTTATATATCCTAACCTAAGGGAACCTAACATGTCGGATGTAGTATTTTCCAACATTCCTGGCGGGTCGGCCCCTACTTCTCGATGGGCACATTATATATGTCTATATCGCAATATAACCTACCCTAACCCATCTAGACCCTCGCTGGTAATGTTTTACAAAATCCCGGTCGTGTCGGCCCGTACTTCTCGGTGTGGACATTATATACGTCTATAACGTTATATATCCTAACCTAAGGGAACCTAACATCTCGCATGTATTATTTTCCAACGTTCCTGGCGGGCCAGGCCCTACTTCTCGGTGGGCACATTATATACGTCCATATCGTAATATAACCTAACCGAATCCATGTAGACCCTCGCTGGTAATGTTTTACAAAATCCCGGTCGTGTCTGCCCGTACTTCTCGGTGGGGACATTATATACGTCTATAACGTTATATATCCTAACCTAAGGGAACCTAACTTCTCGGATGTAGTATTTTCCAACATTCCTGGCGGGTCAGCCCCTACTTCTCGGTGGGCACATTATATACGTCTATATCGTAATATAACCTAACCTAACCCATCTAGACCCTCGCTGGTCATGTTTTACAAAATCCCGGTCGTACAAAATCAACGTTCCTGGCGGGCCAGCCCCTACTTCTCGGTGGGCACATTATATACGTCCATATCGTAATATAACCTAACCTAACCTATCTAGACCCTCGCTGGTAATGTTTAACAAAATTCCGGTCGTGTCGGCACGTACTTTGCCGTGGGGACATTATATACGTCTATAACTTTATATATCCTAACCTGAGGGAACCTAACATCTCGGATGTAGTATTTTCCAACATTTCTTGCGGGTCGCCCCTACTTCTCGGTGGGAACTTTATATACGTCTATAACGTAATATAACCTAACCTAACCCACGTAGACCCTCGCTGGTAATGTTTCACTGAATCCCGTTCATGTCTTCCCGTACGTCTCGGTGCGTACATTATATACGTCTATAAATTTATTTATCCTAACCTAAGGGAACCTAACATCCCGGATGTAGTATTTTCCAACATTCCTGGCGGGTCGGCCCCTACTTCTCGGTGGGCACATTATATACGTCTATATCGTAACATAACCTAACCTAACCCATCTAGACCGTCGCTGGTAATGTTTTACAAAATCCCGGTCGTGTCGGCCCGTACTTCTCGGTGTGGACATTATATACGTCTATATCGTTATATATCCTAACCTAAGGGAACCTAACATCTCGGATGTAGTATTTTCCAACATTCCTGGCGGGCCGGCCCCTACTTCTCGGTGGGCACATTATATACGTCCATATCGTAATATAATCTAACCTAACCCATCTAGACCCTCGCTGGTAATGTTTTACAAAATTCCGATCGTGTCGGCCCGTACTTCTCGGTGGGGACATTATATACGTCTATAACGTTATATATCCTAACCTAAGGGAACCTAACATCTCGCATGTATTATTTTCCAACGTTCCTGGCGGGCCAGCCCCTACTTCTCGGTGGGCACATTATATACGTCCATATCGTAATATAACCTAACCTAATCCATGTAGACCCTCGCTGGTAATGTTTTACAAAAGCCCGGTCGTGTCTTCCCGTACGTCTCGGTGCGTACATTATATACGTCTATAAACTTATATATACTAACCTAAGGGAACCTAACTTCTCGGATGTAGTATTTTCCAACATTCCTGGCGGGTCGGCCCCTACTTCTCGGTGGGCACATTATATACGTCTATATCGTAATATAACCTAACCTAATCCATCTAGACCCTCGCTGGTAATGTTTTACAAAATCCCGGTCGTGTCTGCCCGTACTTCTCGGTGGGGACATTATATACGTCTATAACGCTATATATCCTAACCTAAGGGAACCTAACATGTCGGATGTAGTATTTTCCAACATTCCTGGCGGGTCGGCCCCTACTTCTCGATGGGCACATTATATATGTCTATATCGCAATATAACCTAACCTAACCCATCTAGACCCTCGCTGGTAATGTTTTACAAAATCCCGGTCGTGTCGGCCCGTACTTCTCGGTTTGGACATTATATACGTCTATAACGTTATATATCCTAACCTAAGGGAACCTAACATCTCGTATGTATTATTTTCCAACGTTCCTGGCGGGCCAGCCCCTACTTCTCGGTGGGCACATTATATACGTCCATATCGTAATATAACCTAACCTAACCTATCTAGACCCTCGCTGGTAATGTTTAACAAAATTCCGGTCGTGTCGGCACGTACTTTGCCGTGGGGACATTATATACGTCTATAACTTTATATATCCTAACCTGAGGGAACCTAACATCTCGGATGTAGTATTTTCCAACATTTCTTGCGGGTCGCCCCTACTTCTCGGTGGGAACTTTATATACGTCTATAACGTAATATAACCTAACCTAACCCACGTAGACCCTCGCTGGTAATGTTTCACTGAATCCCGTTCATGTCTTCCCGTACGTCTCGGTGCGTACATTATATACGTCTATAAATTTATTTATCCTAACCTAAGGGAACCTAACATCCCGGATGTAGTATTTTCCAACATTCCTGGCGGGTCGGCCCCTACTTCTCGGTGGGCACATTATATACGTCTATATCGTAACATAACCTAACCTAACCCATCTAGACCGTCGCTGGTAATGTTTTACAAAATCCCGGTCGTGTCGGCCCGTACTTCTCGGTGTGGACATTATATACGTCTATATCGTTATATATCCTAACCTAAGGGAACCTAACATCTCGGATGTAGTATTTTCCAACATTCCTGGCGGGCCGGCCCCTACTTCTCGGTGGGCACATTATATACGTCCATATCGTAATATAATCTAACCTAACCCATCTAGACCCTCGCTGGTAATGTTTTACAAAATTCCGATCGTGTCGGCCCGTACTTCTCGGTGGGGACATTATATACGTCTATAACGTTATATATCCTAACCTAAGGGAACCTAACATCTCGCATGTATTATTTTCCAACGTTCCTGGCGGGCCAGCCCCTACTTCTCGGTGGGCACATTATATACGTCCATATCGTAATATAACCTAACCTAATCCATGTAGACCCTCGCTGGTAATGTTTTACAAAAGCCCGGTCGTGTCTTCCCGTACGTCTCGGTGCGTACATTATATACGTCTATAAACTTATATATACTAACCTAAGGGAACCTAACTTCTCGGATGTAGTATTTTCCAACATTCCTGGCGGGTCGGCCCCTACTTCTCGGTGGGCACATTATATACGTCTATATCGTAATATAACCTAACCTAATCCATCTAGACCCTCGCTGGTAATGTTTTACAAAATCCCGGTCGTGTCTGCCCGTACTTCTCGGTGGGGACATTATATACGTCTATAACGCTATATATCCTAACCTAAGGGAACCTAACATGTCGGATGTAGTATTTTCCAACATTCCTGGCGGGTCGGCCCCTACTTCTCGGTGGGCACATTATATACGTCTATATCGTAACATAACCTAACCTAACCCATCTAGACCGTCGCTGGTAATGTTTTACAAAATCCCGGTCGTGTCGGCCCGTACTTCTCGGTGTGGACATTATATACGTCTATATCGTTATATATCCTAACCTAAGGGAACCTAACATCTCGGATGTAGTATTTTCCAACATTCCTGGCGGGCCGGCCCCTACTTCTCGGTGGGCACATTATATACGTCCATATCGTAATATAATCTAACCTAACCCATCTAGACCCTCGCTGGTAATGTTTTACAAAATTCCGATCGTGTCGGCCCGTACTTCTCGGTGGGGACATTATATACGTCTATAACGTTATATATCCTAACCTAAGGGAACCTAACATCTCGCATGTATTATTTTCCAACGTTCCTGGCGGGCCAGCCCCTACTTCTCGATGGGCACATTATATATGTCTATATCGCAATATAACCTACCCTAACCCATCTAGACCCTCGCTGGTAATGTTTTACAAAATCCCGGTCGTGTCGGCCCGTACTTCTCGGTGTGGACATTATATACGTCTATAACGTTATATATCCTAACCTAAGGGAACCTAACATCTCGCATGTATTATTTTCCAACGTTCCTGGCGGGCCAGGCCCTACTTCTCGGTGGGCACATTACATACGTCCATATCGTAATATAACCTAACCTAACCCACCTAGACCCTCGCTGGTAATGTTTCACAGAATCCCGTTCATGTCTTCCCGTACGTCTCGGTGCGTACATTATATACGTCTATAAACTTATATATACTAACCTAAGGGAACCTAACTTCTCGGATGTAGTATTTTCCAACATTCCTGGCGGGTCGGCCCCTACTTCTCGGTGGGTACATTATATACGTCTATAAAGTAATATAACCTAACCCAACCCATCTAGACCCTCGCTGGTATTGTTTTACAAAATCCCGATCGTGTCGGCCCGTACTTCTCGGTGGGGACATTATATACGTCTATAACGTTATATATCCTAACCTAAGGGAACCTAACATCTCGCATGTATTATTTTCCAACGTTCCTGGCGGGCCAGCCCCTACTTCTCGGTGGGCACATTATATACGTCCATATCGTAATATAACCTAACCTAATCCATGTAGACCCTCGCTGGTAATGTTTTACAAAAGCCCGGTCGTGTCTTCCCGTACGTCTCGGTGCGTACATTATATACGTCTATAAACTTATATATACTAACCTAAGGGAACCTAACTTCTCGGATGTAGTATTTTCCAACATTCCTGGCGGGTCGGCCCCTACTTCTCGGTGGGCACATTATATACGTCTATATCGTAATATAACCTAACCTAATCCATCTAGACCCTCGCTGGTAATGTTTTACAAAATCCCGGTCGTGTCTGCCCGTACTTCTCGGTGGGGACATTATATACGTCTATAACGCTATATATCCTAACCTAAGGGAACCTAACATGTCGGATGTAGTATTTTCCAACATTCCTGGCGGGTCGGCCCCTACTTCTCGATGGGCACATTATATATGTCTATATCGCAATATAACCTAACCTAACCCATCTAGACCCTCGCTGGTAATGTTTTACAAAATCCCGGTCGTGTCGGCCCGTACTTCTCGGTTTGGACATTATATACGTCTATAACGTTATATATCCTAACTTAAGGGAACCTAACATCTCGTATGTATTATTTTCCAACGTTCCTGGCGGGCCAGCCCCTACTTCTCGGTGGGCACATTATATACGTCCATATCGTAATATAACCTAACCTAACCTATCTAGACCCTCGCTGGTAATGTTTAACAAAATTCCGGTCGTGTCGGCACGTACTTTGCCGTGGGGACATTATATACGTCTATAACTTTATATATCCTAACCTGAGGGAACCTAACATCTCGGATGTAGTATTTTCCAACATTTCTTGCGGGTCGCCCCTACTTCTCGGTGGGAACTTTATATACGTCTATAACGTAATATAACCTAACCTAACCCACGTAGACCCTCGCTGGTAATGTTTCACTGAATCCCGTTCATGTCTTCCCGTACGTCTCGGTGCGTACATTATATACGTCTATAAATTTATTTATCCTAACCTAAGGGAACCTAACATCCCGGATGTAGTATTTTCCAACATTCCTGGCGGGTCGGCCCCTACTTCTCGGTGGGCACATTATATACGTCTATATCGTAACATAACCTAACCTAACCCATCTAGACCGTCGCTGGTAATGTTTTACAAAATCCCGGTCGTGTCGGCCCGTACTTCTCGGTGTGGACATTATATACGTCTATATCGTTATATATCCTAACCTAAGGGAACCTAACATCTCGGATGTAGTATTTTCCAACATTCCTGGCGGGCCGGCCCCTACTTCTCGGTGGGCACATTATATACGTCCATATCGTAATATAATCTAACCTAACCCATCTAGACCCTCGCTGGTAATGTTTTACAAAATTCCGATCGTGTCGGCCCGTACTTCTCGGTGGGGACATTATATACGTCTATAACGTTATATATCCTAACCTAAGGGAACCTAACATCTCGCATGTATTATTTTCCAACGTTCCTGGCGGGCCAGCCCCTACTTCTCGGTGGGCACATTATATACGTCCATATCGTAATATAACCTAACCTAATCCATGTAGACCCTCGCTGGTAATGTTTTACAAAAGCCCGGTCGTGTCTTCCCGTACGTCTCGGTGCGTACATTATATACGTCTATAAACTTATATATACTAACCTAAGGGAACGTAACTTCTCGGATGTAGTATTTTCCAACATTCCTGGCGGGTCGGCCCCTACTTCTCGGTGGGCACATTATATACGTCTATATCGTAATATAACCTAACCTAATCCATCTAGACCCTCGCTGGTAATGTTTTACAAAATCCCGGTCGTGTCTGCCCGTACTTCTCGGTGGGGACATTATATACGTCTATAACGCTATATATCCTAACCTAAGGGAACCTAACATGTCGGATGTAGTATTTTCCAACATTCCTGGCGGGTCGGCCCCTACTTCTCGATGGGCACATTATATATGTCTATATCGCAATATAACCTAACCTAACCCATCTAGACCCTCGCTGGTAATGTTTTACAAAATCCCGGTCGTGTCGGCCCGTACTTCTCGGTTTGGACATTATATACGTCTATAACGTTATATATCCTAACCTAAGGGAACCTAACATCTCGTATGTATTATTTTCCAACGTTCCTGGCGGGCCAGCCCCTACTTCTCGGTGGGCACATTATATACGTCCATATCGTAATATAACCTAACCTAACCTATCTAGACCCTCGCTGGTAATGTTTAACAAAATTCCGGTCGTGTCGGCACGTACTTTGCCGTGGGGACATTATATACGTCTATAACTTTATATATCCTAACCTGAGGGAACCTAACATCTCGGATGTAGTATTTTCCAACATTTCTTGCGGGTCGCCCCTACTTCTCGGTGGGAACTTTATATACGTCTATAACGTAATATAACCTAACCTAACCCACGTAGACCCTCGCTGGTAATGTTTCACTGAATCCCGTTCATGTCTTCCCGTACGTCTCGGTGCGTACATTATATACGTCTATAAATTTATTTATCCTAACCTAAGGGAACCTAACATCCCGGATGTAGTATTTTCCAACATTCCTGGCGGGTCGGCCCCTACTTCTCGGTGGGCACATTATATACGTCTATATCGTAACATAACCTAACCTAACCCATCTAGACCGTCGCTGGTAATGTTTTACAAAATCCCGGTCGTGTCGGCCCGTACTTCTCGGTGTGGACATTATATACGTCTATATCGTTATATATCCTAACCTAAGGGAACCTAACATCTCGGATGTAGTATTTTCCAACATTCCTGGCGGGCCGGCCCCTACTTCTCGGTGGGCACATTATATACGTCCATATCGTAATATAATCTAACCTAACCCATCTAGACCCTCGCTGGTAATGTTTTACAAAATTCCGATCGTGTCGGCCCGTACTTCTCGGTGGGGACATTATATACGTCTATAACGTTATATATCCTAACCTAAGGGAACCTAACATCTCGCATGTATTATTTTCCAACGTTCCTGGCGGGCCAGCCCCTACTTCTCGGTGGGCACATTATATACGTCCATATCGTAATATAACCTAACCTAATCCATGTAGACCCTCGCTGGTAATGTTTTACAAAAGCCCGGTCGTGTCTTCCCGTACGTCTCGGTGCGTACATTATATACGTCTATAAACTTATATATACTAACCTAAGGGAACCTAACTTCTCGGATGTAGTATTTTCCAACATTCCTGGCGGGTCGGCCCCTACTTCTCGGTGGGCACATTATATACGTCTATATCGTAATATAACCTAACCTAATCCATCTAGACCCTCGCTGGTAATGTTTTACAAAATCCCGGTCGTGTCTGCCCGTACTTCTCGGTGGGGACATTATATACGTCTATAACGCTATATATCCTAACCTAAGGGAACCTAACAGGTCGGATGTAGTATTTTCCAACATTCCTGGCGGGTCGGCCCCTACTTCTCGATGGGCACATTATATATGTCTATATCGCAATATAACCTAACCTAACCCATCTAGACCCTCGCTGGTAATGTTTTACAAAATCCCGGTCGTGTCGGCCCGTACTTCTCGGTGTGGACATTATATACGTCTATAACGTTATATATCCTAACCTAAGGGAACCTAACATCTCGTATGTATTATTTTCCAACGTTCCTGGCGGGCCAGCCCCTACTTCTCGGTGGGCACATTATATACGTCCATATCGTAATATAACCTAACCTAACCTATCTAGACCCTCGCTGGTAATGTTTAACAAAATTCCGGTCTTGTCGGCACGTACTTTGCCGTGGGGACATTATATACGTCTATAACTTTATATATCCTAACCTGAGGGAACCTAACATCTCGGATGTAGTATTTTCCAACATTTCTTGCGGGTCGCCCCTACTTCTCGGTGGGAACTTTATATACGTCTATAACGTAATATAACCTAACCTAACCCACGTAGACCCTCGCTGGTAATGTTTCACTGAATCCCGTTCATGTCTTCCCGTACGTCTCGGTGCGTACATTATATACGTCTATAAATTTATTTATCCTAACCTAAGGGAACCTAACATCCCGGATGTAGTATTTTCCAACATTCCTGGCGGGTCGGCCCCTACTTCTCGGTGGGCACATTATATACGTCTATATCGTAACATAACCTAACCTAACCCATCTAGACCGTCGCTGGTAATGTTTTACAAAATCCCGGTCGTGTCGGCCCGTACTTCTCGGTGTGGACATTATATACGTCTATATCGTTATATATCCTAACCTAAGGGAACCTAACATCTCGGATGTAGTATTTTCCAACATTCCTGGCGGGCCGGCCCCTACTTCTCGGTGGGCACATTATATACGTCCATATCGTAATATAATCTAACCTAACCCATCTAGACCCTCGCTGGTAATGTTTTACAAAATTCCGATCGTGTCGGCCCGTACTTCTCGGTGGGGACATTATATACGTCTATAACGTTATATATCCTAACCTAAGGGAACCTAACATCTCGCATGTATTATTTTCCAACGTTCCTGGCGGGCCAGCCCCTACTTCTCGGTGGGCACATTATATACGTCCATATCGTAATATAACCTAACCTAATCCATGTAGACCCTCGCAGGTAATGTTTTACAAAATCCCGGTCGTGTCTGCCCGTACTTCTCGGTGGGGACATTATATACATCTATAACGTTATATATCCTAACCTAAGGGAACCTAACATGTCGGATGTAGTATTTTCCAACATTCCTGGCGGGTCGGCCCCTACTTCTCGATGGGCACATTATATATGTCTATATCGCAATATAACCTACCCTAACCCATCTAGACCCTCGCTGGTAATGTTTTACAAAATCCCGGTCGTGTCGGCCCGTACTTCTCGGTGTGGACATTATATACGTCTATAACGTTATATATCCTAACCTAAGGGAACCTAACATCTCGCATGTATTATTTTCCAACGTTCCTGGCGGGCCAGGCCCTACTTCTCGGTGGGCACATTACATACGTCCATATCGTAATATAACCTAACCTAACCCACCTAGACCCTCGCTGGTAATGTTTCACAGAATCCCGTTCATGTCTTCCCGTACGTCTCGGTGCGTACATTATATACGTCTATAAACTTATATATACTAACCTAAGGGAACCTAACTTCTCGGATGTAGTATTTTCCAACATTCCTGGCGGGTCGGCCCCTACTTCTCGGTGGGTACATTATATACGTCTATTAAGTAATATAACCTAACCCAACCCATCTAGACCCTCGCTGGTATTGTTTTACAAAATCCCGGTCGTGTCGGCCCGTACTTCTCGGTGGGGACATTATATACGTCTATAACGTTATATATCCTAACCGAAGGGAACCTAACATGTCGGATGTAGTATTTTCCAACATTCCTGGCGGGTCGGCCCCTACTTCTCGATGGGCACATTATATTTGTCTATATCGCAATATAACCTAACCTAACCCATCTAGACCCTCGCTGGTAATGTTTTACAAAATCCCGGTCGTGTCTGCCCGTACTTCTCGGTGGGGACATTATATACGTCTATAACGTTATATATCCTAACCTAAGGGAACCTAACTTCTCGGATGTAGTATTTTCCAACATTCCTGTCGGGTCGGCCCCTACTTCTCGGTGGGCACATTATATACGTCTATATCGTAATATAACCTAACCTATTCCATGTAGACCCTCGCTGGTAATGTTTTACAAAATCCCGGTCGTGTCTGCCCGTACTTCTCGGTGGGGACATTATATACGTCTATAACGTTATATATCCTAACCTAAGGGAACCTAACATGTCGGAAGTAGTATTTTCCAACATTCCTGGCGGGTCGGCCCCCACTTCTCGGTGGACACATTATATACGTCTATATCGTAATATAACCTAACCTAACCCATCTAGACCCTCGCTGGTAATGTTTTACAAAATCCCGGTCGTGTCGGCCCGTACTTCTCGGTGTGGACATTATATACGTCTATAACGTTATATATCCTAACCTAAGGGAACCTAACATCTCGCATGTATTATTTTCCAACGTTCCTGGCGGGCCAGGCCCTACTTCTCGGTGGGCACATTACATACGTCCATATCGTAATATAACCTAACCTAACCCACCTAGACCCTCGCTGGTAATGTTTCACAGAATCCCGTTCATGTCTTCCCGTACGTCTCGGTGCGTACATTATATACGTCTATAAACTTATATATACTAACCTAAGGGAACCTAACTTCTCGGATGTAGTATTTTCCAACATTCCTGGCGGGTCGGCCCCTACTTCTCGGTGGGTACATTATATACGTCTATAAAGTAATATAACCTAACCCAACCCATCTAGACCCTCGCTGGTATTGTTTTACAAAATCCCGGTCGTGTCGGCCCGTACTTCTCGGTGGGGACATTATATACGTCTATAACGTTATATATCCTAACCGAAGGGAACCTAACATGTCGGATGTAGTATTTTCCAACATTCCTGGCGGGTCGGCCCCTACTTCTCGATGGGCACATTATATTTGTCTATATCGCAATATAACCTAACCTAACCCATCTAGACCCTCGCTGGTAATGTTTTACAAAATCCCGGTCGTGTCTGCCCGTACTTCTCGGTGGGGACATTATATACGTCTATAACGTTATATATCCTAACCTAAGGGAACCTAACTTCTCGGATGTAGTATTTTCCAACATTCCTGTCGGGTCGGCCCCTACTTCTCGGTGGGCACATTATATACGTCTATATCGTAATATAACCTAACCTATTCCATGTAGACCCTCGCTGGTAATGTTTTACAAAATCCCGGTCGTGTCTGCCCGTACTTCTCGGTGGGGACATTATATACGTCTATAACGTTATATATCCTAACCTAAGGGAACCTAACATGTCGGAAGTAGTATTTTCCAACATTCCTGGCGGGTCGGCCCCCACTTCTCGGTGGACACATTATATACGTCTATATCGTAATATAACCTAACCTAACCCATCTAGACCCTCGCTGGTAATGTTTTACAAAATCCCGGTCGTGTCTGCCCGTACTTCTCGGTGGGGACATTATATACGTCTATAACGTTATATATCCTAACCCAAGGGAACCTAACATCTCGGGTGTAGTATTTTCCAACATTCCTGGCGGGTCGGCCCCTACTTCTCGGTGGGCACATTATATACGTCCATATCGTAATACATCCTAACCTAACCCATCTAGACCCCCGCTGGTAATGTTTTACAAAATTCCGGTCGTGTCGGCCCGTACTTTGCCGTGGGGACATTATATACGTCTATAACGCTATATATCCTAACCTAAGGGAACCTAACATGTCGGATGTAGTATTTTCCAACATTCCTGGCGGGTCGGCCCCTACTTCTCGATGGGCACATTATATATGTCTATTTCGCAATATAACCTAACCTAACCCATCTAGACCCTCGCTGGTAATGTTTTACAAAATCCCGGTCGTGTCGGCCCGTACTTCTCGGTGTGGACATTATATACGTCTATAACGTTATATATCCTAACCTAAGGGAACCTAACATCTCGCATGTATTATTTTCCAACGTTCCTGGCGGGCCAGCCCCTACTTCTCGGTGGGCACATTATATACGTCTATATCGTAATATAACCTAACCTAACCCATCTAGACCTTCGCTGGTAATGTTTTACAAAATCCCGGTCGTGTCGACCCGTACTTCTCGGTGGGGACATTATATACGTCTATAACGTTATATATCCTAACCTAAGGGAACCTAACTTCTCGGATGTAGTATTTTCCAACATTCCTGGCGGGTCAGCCCCTACTTCTCGGTGGGCACATTATATACGTCTATATCGTAATATAACCTAACCTAACCCATCTAGACCCTCGCTGGTAATGTTTTACAAAATCCCGGTCGTGTCTACCCGTACTTCTCGGTGGGGACATTATATACGTCTATAACGTTATATATCCTAACCTAAGGGAACCTAACTTCTCGGATGTAGTATTTTCCAACATTCCTGGCGGGTCGGCCCCTACTTCTCGGTGGGTACATTATATACGTCTATAAAGTAATATAACCTAACCCAACCCATCTAGACCCTCGCTGGTATTGTTTTACAAAATCCCGGTCGTGTCGGCCCGTACTTCTCGGTGGGGACATTATATACGTCTATAACGTTATATATCCTAACCGAAGGGAACCTAACATGTCGGATGTAGTATTTTCCAACATTCCTGGCGGGTCGGCCCCTACTTCTCGATGGGCACATTATATTTGTCTATATCGCAATATAACCTAACCTAACCCATCTAGACCCTCGCTGGTAATGTTTTACAAAATCCCGGTCGTGTCTGCCCGTACTTCTCGGTGGGGACATTATATACGTCTATAACGTTATATATCCTAACCTAAGGGAACCTAACTTCTCGGATGTAGTATTTTCCAACATTCCTGTCGGGTCGGCCCCTACTTCTCGGTGGGCACATTATATACGTCTATATCGTAATATAACCTAACCTATTCCATGTAGACCCTCGCTGGTAATGTTTTACAAAATCCCGGTCGTGTCTGCCCGTACTTCTCGGTGGGGACATTATATACGTCTATAACGTTATATATCCTAACCTAAGGGAACCTAACATGTCGGAAGTAGTATTTTCCAACATTCCTGGCGGGTCGGCCCCCACTTCTCGGTGGACACATTATATACGTCTATATCGTAATATAACCTAACCTAACCCATCTAGACCCTCGCTGGTAATGTTTTACAAAATCCCGGTCGTGTCGGCCCGTACTTCTCGGTGTGGACATTATATACGTCTATAACGTTATATATCCTAACCTAAGGGAACCTAACATCTCGCATGTATTATTTTCCAACGTTCCTGGCGGGCCAGGCCCTACTTCTCGGTGGGCACATTACATACGTCCATATCGTAATATAACCTAACCTAACCCACCTAGACCCTCGCTGGTAATGTTTCACAGAATCCCGTTCATGTCTTCCCGTACGTCTCGGTGCGTACATTATATACGTCTATAAACTTATATATACTAACCTAAGGGAACCTAACTTCTCGGATGTAGTATTTTCCAACATTCCTGGCGGGTCGGCCCCTACTTCTCGGTGGGTACATTATATACGTCTATAAAGTAATATAACCTAACCCAACCCATCTAGACCCTCGCTGGTATTGTTTTACAAAATCCCGGTCGTGTCGGCCCGTACTTCTCGGTGGGGACATTATATACGTCTATAACGTTATATATCCTAACCGAAGGGAACCTAACATGTCGGATGTAGTATTTTCCAACATTCCTGGCGGGTCGGCCCCTACTTCTCGATGGGCACATTATATTTGTCTATATCGCAATATAACCTAACCTAACCCATCTAGACCCTCGCTGGTAATGTTTTACAAAATCCCGGTCGTGTCTGCCCGTACTTCTCGGTGGGGACATTATATACGTCTATAACGTTATATATCCTAACCTAAGGGAACCTAACTTCTCGGATGTAGTATTTTCCAACATTCCTGTCGGGTCGGCCCCTACTTCTCGGTGGGCACATTATATACGTCTATATCGTAATATAACCTAACCTATTCCATGTAGACCCTCGCTGGTAATGTTTTACAAAATCCCGGTCGTGTCTGCCCGTACTTCTCGGTGGGGACATTATATACGTCTATAACGTTATATATCCTAACCTAAGGGAACCTAACATGTCGGAAGTAGTATTTTCCAACATTCCTGGCGGGTCGGCCCCCACTTCTCGGTGGACACATTATATACGTCTATATCGTAATATAACCTAACCTAACCCATCTAGACCCTCGCTGGTAATGTTTTACAAAATCCCGGTCGTGTCGGCCCGTACTTCTCGGTGTGGACATTATATACGTCTATAACGTTATATATCCTAACCTAAGGGAACCTAACATCTCGCATGTATTATTTTCCAACGTTCCTGGCGGGCCAGGCCCTACTTCTCGGTGGGCACATTACATACGTCCATATCGTAATATAACCTAACCTAACCCACCTAGACCCTCGCTGGTAATGTTTCACAGAATCCCGTTCATGTCTTCCCGTACGTCTCGGTGCGTA
Source organism: Xylocopa violacea (assembly GCA_963969225.1). Taxonomy (NCBI): domain Eukaryota; kingdom Metazoa; phylum Arthropoda; class Insecta; order Hymenoptera; family Apidae; genus Xylocopa; species Xylocopa violacea. The sequence continues at coordinate 2,230,756 of CAXAJV010000481.1, forward strand.
CATTATATACGTCTATAAACTTATATATACTAACCTAAGGGAACCTAACTTCTCGGATGTAGTATTTTCCAACATTCCTGGCGGGTCGGCCCCTACTTCTCGGTGGGTACATTATATACGTCTATAAAGTAATATAACCTAACCCAACCCATCTAGACCCTCGCTGGTATTGTTTTACAAAATCCCGGTCGTGTCGGCCCGTACTTCTCGGTGGGGACATTATATACGTCTATAACGTTATATATCCTAACCGAAGGGAACCTAACATGTCGGATGTAGTATTTTCCAACATTCCTGGCGGGTCGGCCCCTACTTCTCGATGGGCACATTATATTTGTCTATATCGCAATATAACCTAACCTAACCCATCTAGACCCTCGCTGGTAATGTTTTACAAAATCCCGGTCGTGTCTGCCCGTACTTCTCGGTGGGGACATTATATACGTCTATAACGTTATATATCCTAACCTAAGGGAACCTAACTTCTCGGATGTAGTATTTTCCAACATTCCTGTCGGGTCGGCCCCTACTTCTCGGTGGGCACATTATATACGTCTATATCGTAATATAACCTAACCTATTCCATGTAGACCCTCGCTGGTAATGTTTTACAAAATCCCGGTCGTGTCTGCCCGTACTTCTCGGTGGGGACATTATATACGTCTATAACGTTATATATCCTAACCTAAGGGAACCTAACATGTCGGAAGTAGTATTTTCCAACATTCCTGGCGGGTCGGCCCCCACTTCTCGGTGGACACATTATATACGTCTATATCGTAATATAACCTAACCTAACCCATCTAGACCCTCGCTGGTAATGTTTTACAAAATCCCGGTCGTGTCTGCCCGTACTTCTCGGTGGGGACATTATATACGTCTATAACGTTATATATCCTAACCCAAGGGAACCTAACATCTCGGGTGTAGTATTTTCCAACATTCCTGGCGGGTCGGCCCCTACTTCTCGGTGGGCACATTATATACGTCCATATCGTAATACATCCTAACCTAACCCATCTAGACCCCCGCTGGTAATGTTTTACAAAATTCCGGTCGTGTCGGCCCGTACTTTGCCGTGGGGACATTATATACGTCTATAACGCTATATATCCTAACCTAAGGGAACCTAACATGTCGGATGTAGTATTTTCCAACATTCCTGGCGGGTCGGCCCCTACTTCTCGATGGGCACATTATATATGTCTATTTCGCAATATAACCTAACCTAACCCATCTAGACCCTCGCTGGTAATGTTTTACAAAATCCCGGTCGTGTCGGCCCGTACTTCTCGGTGTGGACATTATATACGTCTATAACGTTATATATCCTAACCTAAGGGAACCTAACATCTCGCATGTATTATTTTCCAACGTTCCTGGCGGGCCAGCCCCTACTTCTCGGTGGGCACATTATATACGTCTATATCGTAATATAACCTAACCTAACCCATCTAGACCTTCGCTGGTAATGTTTTACAAAATCCCGGTCGTGTCGACCCGTACTTCTCGGTGTGGACATTATATACGTCTATAACGTTATATATCCTAACCTAAGGGAACCTAACATCTCGCATGTATTATTTTCCAACGTTCCTGGCGGGCCAGGCCCTACTTCTCGGTGGGCACATTACATACGTCCATATCGTAATATAACCTAACCTAACCCACCTAGACCCTCGCTGGTAATGTTTCACAGAATCCCGTTCATGTCTTCCCGTACGTCTCGGTGCGTACATTATATACGTCTATAAACTTATATATACTAACCTAAGGGAACCTAACTTCTCGGATGTAGTATTTTCCAACATTCCTGGCGGGTCGGCCCCTACTTCTCGGTGGGTACATTATATACGTCTATAAAGTAATATAACCTAACCCAACCCATCTAGACCCTCGCTGGTATTGTTTTACAAAATCCCGGTCGTGTCGGCCCGTACTTCTCGGTGGGGACATTATATACGTCTATAACGTTATATATCCTAACCGAAGGGAACCTAACATGTCGGATGTAGTATTTTCCAACATTCCTGGCGGGTCGGCCCCTACTTCTCGATGGGCACATTATATTTGTCTATATCGCAATATAACCTAACCTAACCCATCTAGACCCTCGCTGGTAATGTTTTACAAAATCCCGGTCGTGTCTGCCCGTACTTCTCGGTGGGGACATTATATACGTCTATAACGTTATATATCCTAACCTAAGGGAACCTAACTTCTCGGATGTAGTATTTTCCAACATTCCTGTCGGGTCGGCCCCTACTTCTCGGTGGGCACATTATATACGTCTATATCGTAATATAACCTAACCTATTCCATGTAGACCCTCGCTGGTAATGTTTTACAAAATCCCGGTCGTGTCTGCCCGTACTTCTCGGTGGGGACATTATATACGTCTATAACGTTATATATCCTAACCTAAGGGAACCTAACATGTCGGAAGTAGTATTTTCCAACATTCCTGGCGGGTCGGCCCCCACTTCTCGGTGGACACATTATATACGTCTATATCGTAATATAACCTAACCTAACCCATCTAGACCCTCGCTGGTAATGTTTTACAAAATCCCGGTCGTGTCTGCCCGTACTTCTCGGTGGGGACATTATATACGTCTATAACGTTATATATCCTAACCCAAGGGAACCTAACATCTCGGGTGTAGTATTTTCCAACATTCCTGGCGGGTCGGCCCCTACTTCTCGGTGGGCACATTATATACGTCCATATCGTAATACATCCTAACCTAACCCATCTAGACCCCCGCTGGTAATGTTTTACAAAATTCCGGTCGTGTCGGCCCGTACTTTGCCGTGGGGACATTATATACGTCTATAACGCTATATATCCTAACCTAAGGGAACCTAACATGTCGGATGTAGTATTTTCCAACATTCCTGGCGGGTCGGCCCCTACTTCTCGATGGGCACATTATATATGTCTATTTCGCAATATAACCTAACCTAACCCATCTAGACCCTCGCTGGTAATGTTTTACAAAATCCCGGTCGTGTCGGCCCGTACTTCTCGGTGTGGACATTATATACGTCTATAACGTTATATATCCTAACCTAAGGGAACCTAACATCTCGCATGTATTATTTTCCAACGTTCCTGGCGGGCCAGCCCCTACTTCTCGGTGGGCACATTATATACGTCTATATCGTAATATAACCTAACCTAACCCATCTAGACCTTCGCTGGTAATGTTTTACAAAATCCCGGTCGTGTCGACCCGTACTTCTCGGTGGGGACATTATATACGTCTATAACGTTATATATCCTAACCTAAGGGAACCTAACTTCTCGGATGTAGTATTTTCCAACATTCCTGGCGGGTCAGCCCCTACTTCTCGGTGGGCACATTATATACGTCTATATCGTAATATAACCTAACCTAACCCATCTAGACCCTCGCTGGTAATGTTTTACAAAATCCCGGTCGTGTCTACCCGTACTTCTCGGTGGGGACATTATATACGTCTATAACGTTATATATCCTAACCTAAGGGAACCTAACTTCTCGGATGTAGTATTTTCCAACATTCCTGGCGGGTCGGCCCCTACTTCTCGGTGGGTACATTATATACGTCTATAAAGTAATATAACCTAACCCAACCCATCTAGACCCTCGCTGGTATTGTTTTACAAAATCCCGGTCGTGTCGGCCCGTACTTCTCGGTGGGGACATTATATACGTCTATAACGTTATATATCCTAACCGAAGGGAACCTAACATGTCGGATGTAGTATCTTCCAACATTCCTGGCGGGTCGGCCCCTACTTCTCGATGGGCACATTATATTTGTCTATATCGCAATATAACCTAACCTAACCCATCTAGACCCTCGCTGGTAATGTTTTACAAAATCCCGGTCGTGTCTGCCCGTACTTCTCGGTGGGGACATTATATACGTCTATAACGTTATATATCCTAACCTAAGGGAACCTAACTTCTCGGATGTAGTATTTTCCAACATTCCTGTCGGGTCGGCCCCTACTTCTCGGTGGGCACATTATATACGTCTATATCGTAATATAACCTAACCTATTCCATGTAGACCCTCGCTGGTAATGTTTTACAAAATCCCGGTCGTGTCTGCCCGTACTTCTCGGTGGGGACATTATATACGTCTATAACGTTATATATCCTAACCTAAGGGAACCTAACATGTCGGAAGTAGTATTTTCCAACATTCCTGGCGGGTCGGCCCCCACTTCTCGGTGGACACATTATATACGTCTATATCGTAATATAACCTAACCTAACCCATCTAGACCCTCGCTGGTAATGTTTTACAAAATCCCGGTCGTGTCGGCCCGTACTTCTCGGTGTGGACATTATATACGTCTATAACGTTATATATCCTAACCTAAGGGAACCTAACATCTCGCATGTATTATTTTCCAACGTTCCTGGCGGGCCAGGCCCTACTTCTCGGTGGGCACATTACATACGTCCATATCGTAATATAACCTAACCTAACCCACCTAGACCCTCGCTGGTAATGTTTCACAGAATCCCGTTCATGTCTTCCCGTACGTCTCGGTGCGTACATTATATACGTCTATAAACTTATATATACTAATCTAAGGGAACCTAACTTCTCGGATGTAGTATTTTCCAACATTCCTGGCGGGTCGGCCCCTACTTCTCGGTGGGTACATTATATACGTCTATAAAGTAATATAACCTAACCCAACCCATCTAGACCCTCGCTGGTATTGTTTTACAAAATCCCGGTCGTGTCGGCCCGTACTTCTCGGTGGGGACATTATATACGTCTATAACGTTATATATCCTAACCGAAGGGAACCTAACATGTCGGATGTAGTATTTTCCAACATTCCTGGCGGGTCGGCCCCTACTTCTCGATGGGCACATTATATTTGTCTATATCGCAATATAACCTAACCTAACCCATCTAGACCCTCGCTGGTAATGTTTTACAAAATCCCGGTCGTGTCTGCCCGTACTTCTCGGTGGGGACATTATATACGTCTATAACGTTATATATCCTAACCTAAGGGAACCTAACTTCTCGGATGTAGTATTTTCCAACATTCCTGTCGGGTCGGCCCCTACTTCTCGGTGGGCACATTATATACGTCTATATCGTAATATAACCTAACCTATTCCATGTAGACCCTCGCTGGTAATGTTTTACAAAATCCCGGTCGTGTCTGCCCGTACTTCTCGGTGGGGACATTATATACGTCTATAACGTTATATATCCTAACCTAAGGGAACCTAACATGTCGGAAGTAGTATTTTCCAACATTCCTGGCGGGTCGGCCCCCACTTCTCGGTGGACACATTATATACGTCTATATCGTAATATAACCTAACCTAACCCATCTAGACCCTCGCTGGTAATGTTTTACAAAATCCCGGTCGTGTCTGCCCGTACTTCTCGGTGGGGACATTATATACGTCTATAACGTTATATATCCTAACCCAAGGGAACCTAACATCTCGGGTGTAGTATTTTCCAACATTCCTGGCGGGTCGGCCCCTACTTCTCGGTGGGCACATTATATACGTCCATATCGTAATACATCCTAACCTAACCCATCTAGACCCCCGCTGGTAATGTTTTACAAAATTCCGGTCGTGTCGGCCCGTACTTTGCCGTGGGGACATTATATACGTCTATAACGCTATATATCCTAACCTAAGGGAACCTAACATGTCGGATGTAGTATTTTCCAACATTCCTGGCGGGTCGGCCCCTACTTCTCGATGGGCACATTATATATGTCTATTTCGCAATATAACCTAACCTAACCCATCTAGACCCTCGCTGGTAATGTTTTACAAAATCCCGGTCGTGTCGGCCCGTACTTCTCGGTGTGGACATTATATACGTCTATAACGTTATATATCCTAACCTAAGGGAACCTAACATCTCGCATGTATTATTTTCCAACGTTCCTGGCGGGCCAGCCCCTACTTCTCGGTGGGCACATTATATACGTCTATATCGTAATATAACCTAACCTAACCCATCTAGACCTTCGCTGGTAATGTTTTACAAAATCCCGGTCGTGTCGACCCGTACTTCTCGGTGGGGACATTATATACGTCTATAACGTTATATATCCTAACCTAAGGGAACCTAACTTCTCGGATGTAGTATTTTCCAACATTCCTGGCGGGTCAGCCCCTACTTCTCGGTGGGCACATTATATACGTCTATATCGTAATATAACCTAACCTAACCCATCTAGACCCTCGCTGGTAATGTTTTACAAAATCCCGGTCGTGTCTACCCGTACTTCTCGGTGGGGACATTATATACGTCTATAACGTTATATATCCTAACCTAAGGGAACCTAACTTCTCGGATGTAGTATTTTCCAACATTCCTGGCGGGTCGGCCCCTACTTCTCGGTGGGCACATTATATACGTCTATATCGTAATATAACCTAACCGAATCCATCTAGACCCTCGCTGGTAATGTTTTACAAAATCCCGGTCGTGTCTGCCCGTACTTCTCGGTGGGGACATTATATACGTCTATAACGCTATATATCCTAACCTAAGGGAACCTAACATGTCGGATGTAGTATTTTCCAACATTCCTGGCGGGTCGGCCCCTACTTCTCGATGGGCACATTATATATGTCTATATCGCAATATAACCTAACCTAACCCATCTAGACCCACGCTGGTAATGTTTTACAAAATCCCGGTCGTGTCGGCCCGTACTTCTCGGTGTGGACATTATATACGTCTATAACGTTATATAGCCTATCCTAAGGGAACCTAACTTCTCGGATGTAGTATTTTCCAACATTCCTGGCGTGACGGCCCCTACTTCTCGGTGGGCCCATTATATACGTCCATATCGTAATATAACCTAACCTATCCCATCTAGACCCTCGCTGGTGATGTTTTACAAAATCCCGGTCGTGTCTGCCCGTACATCTCGGTGGGGACATTATATACGTCTATAACGTTATATATCCTAAGCCAAGGGAACCTAACTTCTCGGATGTAGTATTTTCCAACATTCCTGGCGGGTCGGCCCCTACTTCTCGGTGGGCACATTATATACGTCTATATCGTAATATAACCTAACCTAATCCATCTAGACCCTCGTTGGTAATGTTTTACAAAATCCCGTTCGTGTCTGCCCGTACTTCTCGGTGGGGACATTATATACGTCTATAACGCTATATATCCTAACCTAAGGGAACCTAACATGTCGGATGTAGTATTTTCCAACATTCCTGGCGGGTCGGCCCCTACTTCTCGATGGGCACATTATATATGTCTATATCGCAATATAACCTAACCTAACCCATCTAGACCGTCGCTGGTAATGTTTTACAAAATCCCGGTCGTGTCGGCCCGTACTTCTCGGTGTGGACATTATATACGTCTATATCGTTATATATCCTAACCTAAGGGAACCTAACATCTCGGATGTAGTATTTTCCAACATTCCTGGCGGGCCGGCCCCTACTTCTCGGTGGGCACATTATATACGTCCATATCGTAATATAATCTAACCTAACCCATCTAGACCCTCGCTGGTAATGTTTTACAAAATTCCGATCGTGTCGGCCCGTACTTCTCGGTGGGGACATTATATACGTCTATAACGTTATATATCCTAACCTAAGGGAACCTAACATCTCGCATGTATTATTTTCCAACGTTCCTGGCGGGCCAGCCCCTACTTCTCGGTGGGCACATTATATACGTCCATATCGTAATATAACCTAACCTAATCCATGTAGACCCTCGCTGGTATTGTTTTACAAAATCCCGGTCGTGTCGGCCCGTACTTCTCGGTGGGGACATTATATACGTCTATAACGTTATATATCCTAACCTATGGGAACCTAACTTCTCGGATGTAGTATTTTCCAACATTCCTGGCGGGTCGGCCCCTACTTCTCGGTGGGCACATTATATACGTCTATATCGCAATATAACCTAACCTAACCCATCTAGACCCTCGCTGGTAATGTTTTACAAAATCCCGGTCGTGTCGGCCCGTACTTCTCGGTGTGGACATTATATACGTCTATAACGTTATATATCCTAACCTAAGGGAACCTAACATCTCGCATGTATTATTTTCCAACGTTTCTGGCGGGCCAGTCCCTACTTCTCGGTGGGCACATTATATACTTCCATATCGTAATATAACCTAACCTAACCTATCTAGACCCTCGCTGGTAATGTTTAACAAAATTCCGGTCGTGTCGGCACGTACATTGCGGTGGGGACATTATATACGTCTATAACGTTATATATCCTAACCTAAGGGAACCTAACATCTCGGATGTAGTATTTTCCAACATTCTTGGCGGGCCAGCCCCTACTTCTCGGTGGGCACATTATATACGTCCATATCGTAATATAACCTAACCTAACCCACCTAGACCCTCGCTGGTAATGTATCACAGAATCCCGTTCATGTCTTCCCGTACGTCTCGGTGCGTACATTATATACGTCTATAAACTTATATATACTAACCTAAGGGAACCTAACTTCTCGGATCTAGTATTTTCCAACATTCCTGGCGGGTCGGCCCGTACTTCTCGGTGGGGATATTATATACGTCTATAACGTTATATATCCTAACAAAAGGGAACCTAACTTCTCGGATGTAGTATTTTCCAACATTCCTGGCGGGTCGGCCCCCACTTCTCGGTGGACACATTATATACGTCTATATCGTAATATAACCTAACCTAACCCATCTAGACCCTCGCTGGTGATGTTTTACAAAATCCCGGTCGTGTCTGCCCGTACTTCTCGGTGGGGACATTATATACGTCTATAACGTTATATATCCTAACCCAAGGGAACCTAACATCTCGGATGTAGTATTTTCCAACATTCTTGGCGGGTCGGCCCCTACTTCTCGGTGGGCACATTATATACGTCCATATCGTAATACATCCTAACCTAACCCATCTAGACCCCCGCTGGTAATGTTTTACAAAATTCCGGTCGTGTCGGCCCGTACTTTGCCGTGGGGACATTATATACGTCTATAACGTTATATATCCTAACCTAAGGGAACCTAACATCTCGGATGTAGTATTTTCCAACATTCCTGGCGGGACGGCCCCTACTTCTCGGTGGGCACATTATATACGTCTATATCGTAATATAACCTAACCTAACCCATCTAGACCGTCGCTGGTAATGTTTTACAAAATCCCGGTCGTGTCGACCCGTACTTCTCGGTGGGGACATTATATATGTCTATAATGTTATATATCCTAACCTAAGGGAACCTAACTTCTCGGATGTAGTATTTTCGAACATTCCTGGCTGGTCGGCCCCTACTTCTCGGTGGGCACATTATATACGTCTATATCGTAATATAACCTAACCTAATCCATCTAGACCCTCGTTGGTAATGTTTTACAAAATCCCGGTCGTGTCTGCCCGTACTTCTCGGTGGGGACATTATATACGTCTATAACGCTATATATCCTAACCTAAGGGAACCTAACATGTCGGATGTAGTATTTTCCAACATTCCTGGCGGGTCGGCCCCTACTTCTCGATGGGCACATTATATATGTCTATATCGCAATATAACCTAACCTAACCCATCTAGACCCTCGCTGGTAATGTTTTACAAAATCCCGGTCGTGTCGGCCCGTACTTCCCGGTGTGGACATTATATACGTCTATAACGTTATATATCCTAACCTAAGGGAACCTAACATCTCGCATGTATTATTTTCCACCGTTCCTGGCGGGCCAGCCCCTACTTCTCGGTGGGCACATTATATACGTCTATATCGTAATATAACCTAACCTAACCCATCTAGACCTTCGCTGGTAATGTTTTACAAAATCCCGGTCGTGTCGACCCGTACTTCTCGGTGGGGACATTATATACGTCTATAACGTTATATATCCTAACCTAAGGGAACCTAACTTCTCGGATGTAGTATTTTCCAACATTCCTGGCGTGACGGCCCCTACTTCTCGGTGGGCCCATTATATACGTCCATATCGTAATATAACCTAACCTAATCCATCTAGACCCTCGCTGGTAATGTTTTACAAAATCCCGGTCGTGTCTGCCCGTACTTCTCGGTGGGGACATTATATACGTCTATAACGCTATATATCCTAACCTAAGGGAACCTAACATGTCGGATGTAGTATTTTCCAACATTCCTGGCGGGTCGGCCCCTACTTCTCGATGGGCACATTATATATGTCTATATCGCAATATAACCTAACCTAACCCATCTAGACCCTCGCTGGTAATGTTTTACAAAATCCCGGTCGTGTCGGCCCGTACTTCTCGGTGTGGACATTATATACGTCTATAACGTTATATAGCCTATCCTAAGGGAACCTAACTTCTCGGATGTAGTATTTTCCAACATTCCTGGCGTGACGGCCCCTACTTCTCGGTGGGCCCATTATATACGTCCATATCGTAATATAACCTAACCTATCCCATCTAGACCCTCGCTGGTAATGTTTTACAAAATCCCGGTCGTGTCTGCCCGTACTTCTCGGTGGGGACATTATATACATCTATAACGTTATATATCCTAACCTAAGGGAACCTAACATGTCGGATGTAGTATTTTCCAACATTCCTGGCGGGTCGGCCCCTACTTCTCGATGGGCACATTATATATGTCTATATCGCAATATAACCTACCCTAACCCATCTAGACCCTCGCCGGTAATGTTTTACAAAATCCCGGTCGTGTCGGCCCGTACTTCCCGGTGTGGACATTATATACGTCTATAACGTTATATATCCTAACCTAAGGGAACCTAACATCTCGCATGTATTATTTTCCACCGTTCCTGGCGGGCCAGCCCCTACTTCTCGGTGGGCACATTATATACGTCTATATCGTAATATAACCTAACCTAATCCATCTAGACCCTCGTTGGTAATGTTTTACAAAATCCCGGTCGTGTCTGCCGGTACTTCTCGGTGGGGACATTATATACGTCTATAACGCTATATATCCTAACCTAAGGGAACCTAACATGTCGGATGTAGTATTTTCCAACATTCCTGGCGGGTCGGCCCCTACTTCTCGATGGGCACATTATATATGTCTATATCGCAATATAACCTAACCTAACCCATCTAGACCCTCGCTGGTAATGTTTTACAAAATCCCGGTCGTGTCGGCCCGTACTTCCCGGTGTGGACATTATATACGTCTATAACGTTATATATCCTAACCTAAGGGAACCTAACATCTCGCATGTATTATTTTCCAACGTTTCTGGCGGGCCAGGCCCTACTTCTCGGTGGGCACATTATATACTTCCATATCGTAATATAACCTAACCTAACCTATCTAGACCCTCGCTGGTAATGTTTAACAAAATTCCGGTCGTGTCGGCACGTACATTGCGGTGGGGACATTATATACGTCTATAACGTTATATATCCTAACCTAAGGGAACCTAACATCTCGGATGTAGTATTTTCCAACATTCTTGGCGGGCCAGCCCCTACTTCTCGGTGGGCACATTATATACGTCCATATCGTAATATAACCTAACCTAACCCACCTAGACCCTCGCTGGTAATGTATCACAGAATCCCGTTCATGTCTTCCCGTACGTCTCGGTGCGTACATTATATACGTCTATAAACTTATATATACTAACCTAAGGGAACCTAACTTCTCGGATGTAGTATTTTCCAACATTCCTGGCGGGTCGGCCCGTACTTCTCGGTGGGGATATTATATACGTCTATAACGTTATATATCCTAACAAAAGGGAACCTAACTTCTCGGATGTAGTATTTTCCAACATTCCTGGCGGGTCGGCCCCCACTTCTCGGTGGACACATTATATACGTCTATATCGTAATATAACCTAACCTAACCCATCTAGACCCTCGCTGGTGATGTTTTACAAAATCCCGGTCGTGTCTGCCCGTACTTCTCGGTGGGGACATTATATACGTCTATAACGTTATATATCCTAACCCAAGGGAACCTAACATCTCGGATGTAGTATTTTCCAACATTCCTGGCGGGTCGGCCCCTACTTCTCGGTGGGCACATTATATACGTCCATATCGTAATACATCCTAACCTAACCCATCTAGACCCCCGCTGGTAATGTTTTACAAAATTCCGGTCGTGTCGGCCCGTACTTTGCCGTGGGGACATTATATACGTCTATAACGTTATATATCCTAACCTAAGGGAACCTAACATCTCGGATGTAGTATTTTCCAACATTCCTGGCGGGACGGCCCCTACTTCTCGGTGGGCACATTATATACGTCTATATCGTAATATAACCTAACCTAACCCATCTAGACCGTCGCTGGTAATGTTTTACAAAATCCCGGTCGTGTCGACCCGTACTTCTCGGTGGGGACATTATATATGTCTATAATGTTATATATCCTAACCTAAGGGAACCTAACTTCTCGGATGTAGTATTTTCGAACATTCCTGGCGGGTCGGCCCCTACTTCTCGGTGGGCACATTATATACGTCTATATCGTAATATAACCTAACCTAATCCATCTAGACCCTCGTTGGTAATGTTTTACAAAATCCCGGTCGTGTCTGCCCGTACTTCTCGGTGGGGACATTATATACGTCTATAACGCTATATATCCTAACCTAAGGGAACCTAACATGTCGGATGTAGTATTTTCCAACATTCCTGGCGGGTCGGCCCCTACTTCTCGATGGGCACATTATATATGTCTATATCGCAATATAACCTAACCTAACCCATCTAGACCCTCGCTGGTAATGTTTTACAAAATCCCGGTCGTGTCGGCCCGTACTTCCCGGTGTGGACATTATATACGTCTATAACGTTATATATCCTAACCTAAGGGAACCTAACATCTCGCATGTATTATTTTCCACCGTTCCTGGCGGGCCAGCCCCTACTTCTCGGTGGGCACATTATATACGTCTATATCGTAATATAACCTAACCTAACCCATCTAGACCTTCGCTGGTAATGTTTTACAAAATCCCGGTCGTGTCGACCCGTACTTCTCGGTGGGGACATTATATACGTCTATAACGTTATATATCCTAACCTAAGGGAACCTAACTTCTCGGATGTAGTATTTTCCAACATTCCTGGCGTGACGGCCCCTACTTCTCGGTGGGCCCATTATATACGTCCATATCGTAATATAACCTAACCTATCCCATCTAGACCCTCGCTGGTGATGTTTTACAAAATCCCGGTCGTGTCTGCCCGTACTTCTCGGTGGGGACATTATATACGTCTATAACGTTATATATCCTAACCTAAGGGAACCTAACTTCTCGGATGTAGTATTTTCCAACATTCCTGGCGGGTCGGCCCCTACTTCTCGGTGGGCACATTATATACGTCTATATCGTAATATAACCTAACCTAACCCATCTAGACCGTCGCTGGTATTGTTTTACAAAATCCCGGTCGTGTCGACACGTACTTCTCGGTGGGGACATTATATACGTCTATAACGTTATATATCCTAACCTAAGGGAACCTAACTTCTCGGATGTAGTATTTTCCAACATTCCTGGCGGGTCGGCCCCTGCTTCTCGGTGGGCACATTATATACGCCTATATCGTAATATAACCTAACCTAATCCATCTAGACCCTCGCTGGTAATGTTTTACAAAAGCCCGGTCGTGTCTGCCCGTACTTCTCGGTGTGGACATTATATACGTCTATAACGTTATATAGCCTATCCTAAGGGAACCTAACTTCTCGGATGTAGTATTTTCCAACATTCCTGGCGTGACGGCCCCTACTTCTCGGTGGGCCCATTATACACGTCCATATCGTAATATAACCTAACCTATCCCATCTAGACCCTCGCTGGTGATGTTTTACAAAATCCCGGTCGTGTCTGCCCGTACATCTCGGTGGGGACATTATATACGTCTATAACGTTATATATCCTAAGCCAAGGGAACCTAACTTCTCGGATGTAGTATTTTCCAACATTCCTGGCGGGTCGGCCCCTACTTCTCGGTGGGCACATTATATACGTCTATATCGTAATATAACCTAACCTAATCCATCTAGACCCTCGTTGGTAATGTTTTACAAAATCCCGTTCGTGTCTGCCCGTACTTCTCGGTGGGGACATTATATACGTCTATAACGCTATATATCCTAACCTAAGGGAACCTAACATGTCGGATGTAGTATTTTCCAACATTCCTGGCGGGTCGGCCCCTACTTCTCGATGGGCACATTATATATGTCTATATCGCAATATAACCTAACCTAATCCATGTAGACCCTCGCTGGTAATGTTTTACAAAATCCCGGTCGTGTCTGCCCGTACTTCTCGGTGGGGACATTATATACATCTATAACGTTATATATCCTAACCTAAGGGAACCTAACATGTCGGATGTAGTATTTTCCAACATTCCTGGCGGGTCGGCCCCTACTTATCGATGGGCACATTATATATGTCTATATCGCAATATAACCTACCCTAACCCATCTAGACCCTCGCTGGTAATGTTTTACAAAATCCCGGTCGTGTCGGCCCGTACTTCTCGGTGTGGACATTATATACGTCTATAACGTTATATATCCTAACCTAAGGGAACCTAACATCTCGCATGTATTATTTTCCAACGTTCCTGGCGGGCCAGGCCCTACTTCTCGGTGGGCACATTATATACGTCCATATCGTAATATAACCTAACCTAACCCACCTAGACCCTCGCTGGTAATGTTTCACAGGGTCCCGTTCATGTCTTCCCGTACGTCTCGGTGCGTACATTATATACGTCTATAAACTTATATATACTAACCTAAGGGAACCTAACTTCTCGGATGTAGTATTTTCCAACATTCCTGGCGGGTCGGCCCCTACTTCTCGGTGGGTACATTATATACGTCTATAAAGTAATATAACCTAACCCAACCCATCTAGACCCTCGCTGGTATTGTTTTACAAAATCCCGGTCGTGTCGGCCCGTACTTCTCGGTGGGGACATTATATACGTCTATAACGTTATATATCCTAACCTATGGGAACCTAACTTCTCGGATGTAGTATTTTCCAACATTCCTGGCGGGTCGGCCCCTACTTCTCGGTGGGCACATTATATACGTCTATATCGTAATATAACCCAACCTAACCCATCTAGACCGTCGCTGGTAATGTTTTACAAAATCCCGGTCGTGTCGACCCGTACTTCTCGGTGGGGACATTTTATACGTCTATAACGTTATATATCCTAACCGAAGGGAACCTAAAATGTCGGATGTAGTATTTTCCAACATTCCTGGCGGGTCGGCCCCTACTTCTCGATGGGCACATTATATTTGTCTATATCGCAATATAACCTAACCTAACCCATCTAGACCCTCGCTGATAATGTTTTACAAAATCCCGGTCGTGTCTGACCGTACTTCTCGGTGGGGACATTATATACGTCTATAACGTTATATATCCTAACCTAAGGGAACCTAACATGTCGGATGTAGTATTTTCCAACATTCCTGGCGGGTCGGCCCCTACTTCTCGATGGGCACATTATATATGTCTATATCGCAATATAACCTAACCTAACCCATCTAGACCCTCGCTGGTAATGTTTTACAAAATCCCGGTCGTGTCGGCCCGTACTTCTCGGTGTGGACATTATATACGTCTATAACGTTATATATCCTAACCTAAGGGAACCTAACATCTCGCATGTATTATTTTCCAACGTTTCTGGCGGGCCAGGCCCTACTTCTCGGTGGGCACATTATATACTTCCATATCGTAATATAACCTAACCTAACCTATCTAGACCCTCGCTGGTAATGTTTAACAAAATTCCGGTCGTGTCGGCACGTACATTGCGGTGGGGACATTATATACGTCTATAACGTTATATATCCTAACCTAAGGGAACCTAACATCTCGGATGTAGTATTTTCCAACATTCTTGGCGGGCCAGCCCCTACTTCTCGGTGGGCACATTATATACGTCCATATCGTAATATAACCTAACCTAACCCACCTAGACCCTCGCTGGTAATGTTTCACAGAATCCCGTTCATGTCTTCCCGTACGTCTCGGTGCGTACATTATATACGTCTATAAACTTATATATACTAACCTAAGGGAACCTAACTTCTCGGATGTAGTATTTTCCAACATTCCTGGCGGGTCGGCCCGTACTTCTCGGTGGGGATATTATATACGTCTATAACGTTATATATCCTAACCAAAGGGAACCTAACTTCTCGGATGTAGTATTTTCCAACATTCCTGGCGGGTCGGCCCCCACTTCTCGGTGGACACATTATATACGTCTATATCGTAATATAACCTAACCTAACCCATCTAGACCCTCGCTGGTAATGTTTTACAAAATCCCGGTCGTGTCGGCCCGTACTTCTCGGTGTGGACATTATATACGTCTATAACGTTATATATCCTAACCCAAGGGAACCTAACATCTCGGATGTAGTATTTTCCAACATTCCTGGCGGGTCGGCCCCTACTTCTCGGTGGGCACATTATATACGTCCATATCGTAATACATCCTAACCTAACCCATCTAGACCCCCGCTGGTAATGTTTTACAAAATTCCGGTCGTGTCGGCCCGTACTTTGCCGTGGGGACATTATATACGTCTATAACGTTATATATCCTAACCTAAGGGAACCTAACATCTCGGATGTAGTATTTTCCAACATTCCTGGCGGGACGGCCCCTACTTCTCGGTGGGCACATTATATACGTCTATATCGTAATATAACCTAACCTAACCCATCTAGACCGTCGCTGGTAATGTTTTACAAAATCCCGGTCGTGTCGACCCGTACTTCTCGGTGGGGATATTATATATGTCTATAATGTTATATATCCTAACCTAAGGGAACCTAACTTCTCGGATGTAGTATTTTCCAACATTCCTGGTGGGTCGGCCCCTACTTCTCGATGGGCACATTATATATGTCTATATCGCAATATAACCTAACCTAACCCATCTAGACCCTCGCTGGTAATGTTTTACAAAATCCCGGTCGTGTCGGCCCGTACTTCCCGGTGTGGACATTATATACGTCTATAACGTTATATATCCTAACCTAAGGGAACCTAACATCTCGCATGTATTATTTTCCACCGTTCCTGGCGGGCCAGCCCCTACTTCTCGGTGGGCACATTATATACGTCTATATCGTAATATAACCTAACCTAACCCATCTAGACCTTCGCTGGTAATGTTTTACAAAATCCCGGTCGTGTCGACCCGTACTTCTCGGTGGGGACATTATATACGTCTATAACGTTATATATCCTAACCTAAGGGAACCTAACTTCTCGGATGTAGTATTTTCCAACATTCCTGGCGTGACGGCCCCTACTTCTCGGTGGGCCCATTATATACGTCCATATCGTAATATAACCTAACCTATCCCATCTAGACCCTCGCTGGTGATGTTTTACAAAATCCCGGTCGTGTCTGCCCGTACTTCTCGGTGGGGAGATTATATACGTCTATAACGTTATATATCCTAACCCAAGGGAACCTAACATCTCGGATGTAGTATTTTCCAACATTCCTGGCGGGTCAGCCCCTACTTCTCGGTGGGCACATTATATACGTCTATATCGTAATATAACCTAACCTAACCCATCTAGACCCTCGCTGGTAATGTTTTGCAAAATCCCGGTCGTGTCGACCCGTACTTCTCGGTGGGGACATTATATACGTCTATAACGTTATATATCCTAACCTAAGGGAACCTAACTTCTCGGATGTAGTATTTTCCAACATTCCTGGCGGGTCAGCCCCTACTTCTCGGTGGGCACATTATATACGTCTATATCGTAATATAACCTAACCTAACCCATCTAGACCCTCGCTGGTAATGTTTTACAAAAGCCCGGTCGTGTCTGCCCGTACTTCTCGGTGTGGACATTATATACGTCTATAACGTTATATAGCCTATCCTAAGGGAACCTAACTTCTCGGATGTAGTATTTTCCAACATTCCTGGCGTGACGGCCCCTACTTCTCGGTGGGCCCATTATACACGTCCATATCGTAATATAACCTAACCTATCCCATCTAGACCCTCGCTGGTGATGTTTTACAAAATCCCGGTCGTGTCTGCCCGTACATCTCGGTGGGGACATTATATACGTCTATAACGTTATATATCCTAAGCCAAGGGAACCTAACTTCTCGGATGTAGTATTTTCCAACATTCCTGGCGGGTCGGCCCCTACTTCTCGGTGGGCACATTATATACGTCTATATCGTAATATAACCTAACCTAATCCATCTAGACCCTCGTTGGTAATGTTTTACAAAATCCCGTTCGTGTCTGCCCGTACTTCTCGGTGGGGACATTATATACGTCTATAACGCTATATATCCTAACCTAAGGGAACCTAACATGTCGGATGTAGTATTTTCCAACATTCCTGGCGGGTCGGCCCCTACTTCTCGATGGGCACATTATATATGTCTATATCGCAATATAACCTAACCTAATCCATGTAGACCCTCGCTGGTAATGTTTTACAAAATCCCGGTCGTGTCTGCCCGTACTTCTCGGTGGGGACATTATATACATCTATAAAGTTATATATCCTAACCTAAGGGAACCTAACATGTCGGATGTAGTATTTTCCAACATTCCTGGCGGGTCGGCCCCTACTTATCGATGGGCACATTATATATGTCTATATCGCAATATAACCTACCCTTACCCATCTAGACCCTCGCTGGTAATGTTTTACAAAATCCCGGTCGTGTCGGCCCGTACTTCTCGGTGTGGACATTATATACGTCTATAACGTTATATATCCTAACCTAAGGGAACCTAACATCTCGCATGTATTATTTTCCAACGTTCCTGGCGGGCCAGGCCCTACTTCTCGGTGGGCACATTATATACGTCCATATCGTAATATAACCTAACCTAACCCACCTAGACCCTCGCTGGTAATGTTTCACAGGGTCCCGTTCATGTCTTCCCGTACGTCTCGGTGCGTACATTATATACGTCTATAAACTTATATATACTAACCTAAGGGAACCTAACTTCTCGGATGTAGTATTTTCCAACATTCCTGGCGGGTCGGCCCCTACTTCTCGGTGGGTACATTATATACGTCTATAAAGTAATATAACCTAACCCAACCCATCTAGACCCTCGCTGGTATTGTTTTACAAAATCCCGGTCGTGTCGGCCCGTACTTCTCGGTGGGGACATTATATACGTCTATAACGTTATATATCCTAACCTATGGGAACCTAACTTCTCGGATGTAGTATTTTCCAACATTCCTGGCGGGTCGGCCCCTACTTCTCGGTGGGCACATTATATACGTCTATATCGTAATATAACCCAACCTAACCCATCTAGACCGTCGCTGGTAATGTTTTACAAAATCCCGGTCGTGTCGACCCGTACTTCTCGGTGGGGACATTTTATACGTCTATAACGTTATATATCCTAACCGAAGGGAACCTAAAATGTCGGATGTAGTATTTTCCAACATTCCTGGCGGGTCGGCCCCTACTTCTCGATGGGCACATTATATTTGTCTATATCGCAATATAACCTAACCTAACCCATCTAGACCCTCGCTGATAATGTTTTACAAAATCCCGGTCGTGTCTGACCGTACTTCTCGGTGGGGACATTATATACGTCTATAACGTTATATATCCTAACCTAAGGGAACCTAACATGTCGGATGTAGTATTTTCCAACATTCCTGGCGGGTCGGCCCCTACTTCTCGATGGGCACATTATATATGTCTATATCGCAATATAACCTAACCTAACCCATCTAGACCCTCGCTGGTAATGTTTTACAAAATCCCGGTCGTGTCGGCCCGTACTTCTCGGTGTGGACATTATATACGTCTATAACGTTATATATCCTAACCTAAGGGAACCTAACATCTCGCATGTATTATTTTCCAACGTTTCTGGCGGGCCAGGCCCTACTTCTCGGTGGGCACATTATATACTTCCATATCGTAATATAACCTAACCTAACCTATCTAGACCCTCGCTGGTAATGTTTAACAAAATTCCGGTCGTGTCGGCACGTACATTGCGGTGGGGACATTATATACGTCTATAACGTTATATATCCTAACCTAAGGGAACCTAACATCTCGGATGTAGTATTTTCCAACATTCTTGGCGGGCCAGCCCCTACTTCTCGGTGGGCACATTATATACGTCCATATCGTAATATAACCTAACCTAACCCACCTAGACCCTCGCTGGTAATGTTTCACAGAATCCCGTTCATGTCTTCCCGTACGTCTCGGTGCGTACATTATATACGTCTATAAACTTATATATACTAACCTAAGGGAACCTAACTTCTCGGATGTAGTATTTTCCAACATTCCTGGCGGGTCGGCCCGTACTTCTCGGTGGGGATATTATATACGTCTATAACGTTATATATCCTAACCAAAGGGAACCTAACTTCTCGGATGTAGTATTTTCCAACATTCCTGGCGGGTCGGCCCCCACTTCTCGGTGGACACATTATATACGTCTATATCGTAATATAACCTAACCTAACCCATCTAGACCCTCGCTGGTGATGTTCTACAAAATCCCGGTCGTGTCTGCCCGTACTTCTCGGTGGGGACATTATATACGTCTATAACGTTATATATCCTAACCCAAGGGAACCTAACATCTCGGATGTAGTATTTTCCAACATTCCTGGCGGGTCGGCCCCTACTTCTCGGTGGGCACATTATATACGTCCATATCGTAATACATCCTAACCTAACCCATCTAGACCCCCGCTGGTAATGTTTTACAAAATTCCGGTCGTGTCGGCCCGTACTTTGCCGTGGGGACATTATATACGTCTATAACGTTATATATCCTAACCTAAGGGAACCTAACATCTCGGATGTAGTATTTTCCAACATTCCTGGCGGGACGGCCCCTACTTCTCGGTGGGCACATTATATACGTCTATATCGTAATATAACCTAACCTAACCCATCTAGACCGTCGCTGGTAATGTTTTACAAAATCCCGGTCGTGTCGACCCGTACTTCTCGGTGGGGACATTATATATGTCTATAATGTTATATATCCTAACCTAAGGGAACCTAACTTCTCGGATGTAGTATTTTCCAACATTCCTGGTGGGTCGGCCCCTACTTCTCGATGGGCACATTATATATGTCTATATCGCAATATAACCTAACCTAACCCATCTAGACCCTCGCTGGTAATGTTTTACAAAATCCCGGTCGTGTCGGCCCGTACTTCCCGGTGTGGACATTATATACGTCTATAACGTTATATATCCTAACCTAAGGGAACCTAACATCTCGCATGTATTATTTTCCACCGTTCCTGGCGGGCCAGCCCCTACTTCTCGGTGGGCACATTATATACGTCTATATCGTAATATAACCTAACCTAACCCATCTAGACCTTCGCTGGTAATGTTTTACAAAATCCCGGTCGTGTCGACCCGTACTTCTCGGTGGGGACATTATATACGTCTATAACGTTATATATCCTAACCTAAGGGAACCTAACTTCTCGGATGTAGTATTTTCCAACATTCCTGGCGTGACGGCCCCTACTTCTCGGTGGGCCCATTATATACGTCCATATCGTAATATAACCTAACCTATCCCATCTAGACCCTCGCTGGTGATGTTTTACAAAATCCCGGTCGTGTCTGCCCGTACTTCTCGGTGGGGACATTATATACGTCTATAACGTTATATATCCTAACCCAAGGGAACCTAACATCTCGGATGTAGTATTTTCCAACATTCCTGGCGGGTCAGCCCCTACTTCTCGGTGGGCACATTATATACGTCTATATCGTAATATAACCTAACCTAACCCATCTAGACCCTCGCTGGTAATGTTTTGCAAAATCCCGGTCGTGTCGACCCGTACTTCTCGGTGGGGACATTATATACGTCTATAACGTTATATATCCTAACCTAAGGGAACCTAACTTCTCGGATGTAGTATTTTCCAACATTCCTGGCGGGTCAGCCCCTACTTCTCGGTGGGCACATTATATACGTCTATATCGTAATATAACCTAACCTAACCCATCTAGACCCTCGCTGGTAATGTTTTACAAAATCCCGGTCGTGTCGACCCGTACTTCTCGGTGGGGACATTATATACGTCTATAACGTTATATATCCTAACCTAAGGGAACCTAACTTCTCGGATGTAGTATTTTCCAACATTCCTGGCGGGTCGGCCCCTACTTCTCGGTGGGCACATTATATACGTCTATATCGTAATATAACCTAATCTAATCCATCTAGACCCTCGCTGGTAATGTTTTACAAAATCCCGGTCGTGTCTGCCCGTACTTCTCGGTGGGGACATTATATACGTCTATAACGCTATATATCCTAACCTAAGGGAACCTAACATGTCGGATGTAGTATTTTCCAACATTCCTGGCGGGTCGGCCCCTACTTCTCGATGGGCACATTATATATGTCTATATCGCAATATAACCTAACCTAACCCATCTAGACCCTCGCTGGTAATGTTTTACAAAATCCCGGTCGTGTCGGCCCGTACGTCTCGGTGCGTACATTATATACGTCTATAAATTTATTTATCCTAACCTAAGGGAACCTAATATCCCGGATGTAGTATTTTCCAACATTCCTGGCGGGTCGGCCCCTACTTCTCGGTGGGCACATTATATACGTCCGTATCGTAATATAATCTAACCTAACCCATCTAGACCCTCGCTGGTAATGTTTTACAAAATTCCGATCGTCTCGGCCCGTACTTCTCGGTGGGGACATTATATACGTCTATAACGTTATATATCCTAACCTAAGGGAACCTAACATCTCGGATGTAGTATTTTCCAACATTCTTGGCGGGCCAGCCCCCACTTCTCGGTGGGCACATTATATACGTCCATATCGTAATATAACCTAACCTAACCCACCTAGACCCTCGCTGGTAATGTTTCACAGAATCCCGTTCATGTCTTCCCGTACGTCTCGGTGCGTACATTATATACGTCTATAAACTTATATATACTAACCTAAGGGAACCTAACTTCTCGGATGTAGTATTTTCCAACATTCCTGGCGGGTCGGCCCGTACTTCTCGGTGGGGATATTATATACGTCTATAACGTTATATATCCTAACCAAAGCGAACCTAACTTCTCGGATGTAGTATTTTCCAACATTCCTGGCGGGTCGGCCCCCACTTCTCGGTGGACACATTATATACGTCTATATCGTAATATAACCTAACCTAACCCATCTAGACCCTCGCTGGTGATGTTTTACAAAATCCCGGTCGTGTCTGCCGGTACTTCTCGGTGGGGACATTATATACGTCTATAACGTTATATATCCTAACCCAAGGGAACCTAACATCTCGGATGTAGTATTTTCCAACATTCCTGGCGGGTCGGCCCCTACTTCTCGGTGGGCACATTATATACGTCCATATCGTAATACATCCTAACCTAACCCATCTAGACCCCCGCTGGTAATGTTTTACAAAATTCCGGTCGTGTCGGCCCGTACTTTGCCGTGGGGACATTATATACGTCTATAACGTTATATATCCTAACCTAAGGGAACCTAACATCTCGGATGTAGTATTTTCCAACATTCCTGGCGGGACGGCCCCTACTTCTCGGTGGGCACATTATATACGTCTATATCGTAATATAACCTAACCTAACCCATCTAGACCGTCGCTGGTAATGTTTTACAAAATCCCGGTCGTGTCGACCCGTACTTCTCGGTGGGGACATTATATACGTCTATAATGTTATATATCCTAACCTAAGGGAACCTAACTTCTCGGATGTAGTATTTTCCAACATTCCTGGCGGGTCGGCCCCTACTTCTCGGTGGGCACATTATATACGTCTATATCGTAATATAACCTAACCTAGTCCATCTAGACCCTCGTTGGTAATGTTTTACAAAATCCCGGTCGTGTCTGCCCGTACTTTTCGGTGGGGATATTATATACGTCTATAACGCTATATATCCTAACCTAAGGGAACCTAACATGTCGGATGTAGTATTTTCCAACATTCCTGGCGGGTCGGCCCCCACTTCTCGGTGGACACATTATATACGTCTATATCGTAATATAACCTAACCTAACCCATCTAGACCCTCGCTGGTGATGTTTTACAAAATCCCGGTCGTGTCTGCCCGTACTTCTCGGTGGGGACATTATATACGTCTATAACGTTATATATCCTAACCCAAGGGAACCTAACATCTCGGATGTAGTATTTTCCAACATTCCTGGCGGGTCGGCCCCTACTTCTCGGTGGGCACATTATATACGTCCATATCGTAATACATCCTAACCTAACCCATCTAGACCCCCGCTGGTAATGTTTTACAAAATTCCGGTCGTGTCGGCCCGTACTTTGCCGTGGGGACATTATATACGTCTATAACGTTATATATCCTAACCTAAGGGAACCTAACATCTCGGATGTAGTATTTTCCAACATTCCTGGCGGGACGGCCCCTACTTCTCGGTGGGCACATTATATACGTCTATATCGTAATATAACCTAACCTAACCCATCTAGACCGTCGCTGGTAATGTTTTACAAAATCCCGGTCGTGTCGACCCGTACTTCTCGGTGGGGACATTATATACGTCTATAATGTTATATATCCTAACCTAAGGGAACCTAACTTCTCGGATGTAGTATTTTCCAACATTCCTGGCGGGTCGGCCCCTACTTCTCGGTGGGCACATTATATACGTCTATATCGTAATATAACCTAACCTAATCCATCTAGACCCTCGTTGGTAATGTTTTACAAAATCCCGGTCGTGTCTGCCCGTACTTTTCGGTGGGGATATTATATACGTCTATAACGCTATATATCCTAACCTAAGGGAACCTAACATGTCGGATGTAGTATTTTCCAACATTCCTGGCGGGTCGGCCCCCACTTCTCGGTGGACACATTATATACGTCTATATCGTAATATAACCTAACCTAACCCATCTAGACCCTCGCTGGTGATGTTTTACAAAATCCCGGTCGTGTCTGCCCGTACTTCTCGGTGTGGACATTATATACGTCTATATCGTTATATATCCTAACCTAAGGGAACCTAACATCTCGGATGTAGTATTTTCCAACATTCCTGGCGGGCCGGCCCCTACTTCTCGGTGGGCACATTATATACGTCCATATCGTAATATAATCTAACCTAACCCATCTGGACCCTCGCTGGTAATGTTTTACAAAATTCCGATCGTGTCGGCCCGTACTTCTCGGTGGGGACATTATATACGTCTATAACGTTATATATCCTAACCTAAGGGAACCTAACATCTCGCATGTATTATTTTCCAACGTTCCTGGCGGGCCAGCCCCTACTTCTCGGTGGGCACATTATATACGTCCATATCGTAATATAACCTAACCTAACCCATCTAGACCGTCGCTGGTAATGTTTTACAAAATCCCAGTCGTGTCGACCCGTACTTCTCGGTGGGGACATTATATACGTCTATAATGTTATATATCCTAACCTAAGGGAACCTAACTTCTCGGATGTAGTATTTTCCAACATTCCTGGCGGGTCGGCCCCTACTTCTCGGTGGGCACATTATATACGTCTATATCGTAATATAACCTAACCTAATCCATCTAGACCCTCGTTGGTAATGTTTTACAAAATCCCGGTCGTGTCTGCCCGTACTTTTCGGTGGGGATATTATATACGTCTATAACGCTATATATCCTAACCTAAGGGAACCTAACATCTCGGATGTAGTATTTTCCAACATTCCTGGCGGGTCAGCCCCTACTTCTCGGTGGGCACATTATATACGTCTATATCGTAATATAACCTAACCTAACCCATCTAGACCCTCGCTGGTAATGTTTTACAAAATCCCGGTCGTGTCGACCCGTACTTCTCGGTGGGGACATTATATACGTCTATAACGTTATATATCCTAACCTAAGGGAACCTAACTTCTCGGATGTAGTATTTTCCAACATTCCTGGCGGGTCAGCCCCTACTTCTCGGTGGGCACATTATATACGTCTATATCGTAATATAACCTAACCTAACCCATCTAGACCCTCGCTGGTAATGTTTTACAAAATCCCGGTCGTGTCGACCCGTACTTCTCGGTGGGGACATTATATACGTCTATAACGTTATATATCCTAACCTAAGGGAACCTAACTTCTCGGATGTAGTATTTTCCAACATTCCTGGCGGGTCGGCCCCTACTTCTCGGTGGGCACATTATATACGTCTATATCGTAATATAACCTAACCTAATCCATCTAGACCCTCGCTGGTAATGTTTTACAAAATCCCGGTCGTGTCTGCCCGTACTTCTCGGTGGGGACATTATATACGTCTATAACGCTATATATCCTAACCTAAGGGAACCTAACATGTCGGATGTAGTATTTTCCAACATTCCTGGCGGGTCGGCCCCTACTTCTCGATGGGCACATTATATATGTCTATATCGCAATATAACCTAACCTAACCCATCTAGACCCCCGCTGGTAATGTTTTACAAAATTCCGGTCGTGTCGGCCCGTACTTTGCCGTGGGGACATTATATACGTCTATAACGTTATATATCCTAACCTAAGGGAACCTAACATCTCGGATGTAGTATTTTCCAACATTCTTGGCGGGCCAGCCCCCACTTCTCGGTGGGCACATTATATACGTCCATATCGTAATATAACCTAACCTAACCCACCTAGACCCTCGCTGGTAATGTTTCACAGAATCCCGTTCATGTCTTCCCGTACGTCTCGGTGCGTACATTATATACGTCTATAAACTTATATATACTAACCTAAGGGAACCTAACTTCTCGGATGTAGTATTTTCCAACATTCCTGGCGGGTCGGCCCGTACTTCTCGGTGGGGATATTATATACGTCTATAACGTTATATATCCTAACCAAAGGGAACCTAACTTCTCGGATGTAGTATTTTCCAACATTCCTGGCGGGTCGGCCCCCACTTCTCGGTGGACACATTATATACGTCTATATCGTAATATAACCTAACCTAACCCATCTAGACCCTCGCTGGTAATGTTTTACAAAATCCCGGTCGTGTCGACCCGTACTTCTCGGTGGGGACATTATATACGTCTATAACGTTATATATCCTAACCTAAGGGAACCTAACTTCTCGGATGTAGTATTTTCCAACATTCCTGGCGGGTCAGCCCCTACTTCTCGGTGGGCACATTATATACGTCTATATCGTAATATAACCTAACCTAACCCATCTAGACCCTCGCTGGTAATGTTTTACAAAATCCCGGTCGTGTCGACCCGTACTTCTCGGTGGGGACATTATATACGTCTATAACGTTATATATCCTAACCTAAGGGAACCTAACTTCTCGGATGTAGTATTTTCCAACATTCCTGGCGGGTCGGCCCCTACTTCTCGGTGGGCACATTATATACGTCTATATCGTAATATAACCTAACCTAATCCATCTAGACCCTCGCTGGTAATGTTTTACAAAATCCCGGTCGTGTCTGCCCGTACTTCTCGGTGGGGACATTATATACGTCTATAACGCTATATATCCTAACCTAAGGGAACCTAACATGTCGGATGTAGTATTTTCCAACATTCCTGGCGGGTCGGCCCCTACTTCTCGATGGGCACATTATATATGTCTATATCGCAATATAACCTAACCTAACCCATCTAGACCCCCGCTGGTAATGTTTTACAAAATTCCGGTCGTGTCGGCCCGTACTTTGCCGTGGGGACATTATATACGTCTATAACGTTATATATCCTAACCTAAGGGAACCTAACTTCTCGGATGTAGTATTTTCCAACATTCCTGGCGGGTCGGCCCCTACTTCTCGGTGGGCACATTATATACGTCTATATCGTAATATAACCTAACCTAATCCATCTAGACCCTCGTTGGTAATGTTTTACAAAATCCCGGTCGTGTCTGCCCGTACTTTTCGGTGGGGATATTATATACGTCTATAACGCTATATATCCTAACCTAAGGGAACCTAACATCTCGGATGTAGTATTTTCCAACATTCCTGGCGGGTCAGCCCCTACTTCTCGGTGGGCACATTATATACGTCTATATCGTAATATAACCTAACCTAACCCATCTAGACCCTCGCTGGTAATGTTTTACAAAATCCCGGTCGTGTCGACCCGTACTTCTCGGTGGGGACATTATATACGTCTATAACGTTATATATCCTAACCTAAGGGAACCTAACTTCTCGGATGTAGTATTTTCCAACATTCCTGGCGGGTCAGCCCCTACTTCTCGGTGGGCACATTATATACGTCTATATCGTAATATAACCTAACCTAACCCATCTAGACCCCCGCTGGTAATGTTTTACAAAATTCCGGTCGTGTCGGCCCGTACTTTGCCGTGGGGACATTATATACGTCTATAACGTTATATATCCTAACCTAAGGGAACCTAACATCTCGGATGTAGTATTTTCCAACATTCTTGGCGGGCCAGCCCCCACTTCTCGGTGGGCACATTATATACGTCCATATCGTAATATAACCTAACCTAACCCACCTAGACCCTCGCTGGTAATGTTTCACAGAATCCCGTTCATGTCTTCCCGTACGTCTCGGTGCGTACATTATATACGTCTATAAACTTATATATACTAACCTAAGGGAACCTAACTTCTCGGATGTAGTATTTTCCAACATTCCTGGCGGGTCGGCCCGTACTTCTCGGTGGGGATATTATATACGTCTATAACGTTATATATCCTAACCAAAGGGAACCTAACTTCTCGGATGTAGTATTTTCCAACATTCCTGGCGGGTCAGCCCCTACTTCTCGGTGGGCACATTATATACGTCTATATCGTAATATAACCTAACCTAACCCATCTAGACCCTCGCTGGTAATGTTTTACAAAATCCCGGTCGTGTCGACCCGTACTTCTCGGTGGGGACATTATATACGTCTATAACGTTATATATCCTAACCTAAGGGAACCTAACTTCTCGGATGTAGTATTTTCCAACATTCCTGGCGGGTCAGCCCCTACTTCTCGGTGGGCACATTATATACGTCTATATCGTAATATAACCTAACCTAACCCATCTAGACCCTCGCTGGTAATGTTTTACAAAATCCCGGTCGTGTCGACCCGTACTTCTCGGTGGGGACATTATATACGTCTATAACGTTATATATCCTAACCTAAGGGAACCTAACTTCTCGGATGTAGTATTTTCCAACATTCCTGGCGGGTCGGCCCCTACTTCTCGATGGGCACATTATATATGTCTATATCGCAATATAACCTAACCTAACCCATCTAGACCCTCGCTGGTAATGTTTTACAAAATCCCGGTCGTGTCGGCCCGTACTTCTCGGTGTGGACATTATATACGTCTATAACGTTATATATCCTAACCTAAGGGAACCTAACATCTCGTATGTATTATTTTCCAACGTTCCTGGCGGGCCAGCCCCTACTTCTCGGTGGGCACAGTATATACGTCCATATCGTAATATAACCTAACCTAACCTATCTAGACCCTCGCTGGTAATGTTTAACAAAATTCCGGTCGTGTCGGCACGTACTTTGCCGTGGGGACATTATATACGTCTATAACTTTATATATCCTAACCTGAGGGAACCTAACATCTCGGATGTAGTATTTTCCAACATTTCTTGCGGGTCGCCCCTACTTCTCGGTGGGAACTTTATATACGTCTATAACGTAATATAACCTAACCTAACCCACGTAGACCCTCGCTGGTAATGTTTCACTGAATCCCGTTCATGTCTTCCCGTACGTCTCGGTGCGTACATTATATACGTCTATAAATTTATTTATCCTAACCTAAGGGAACCTAACATCCCGGATGTAGTATTTTCCAACATTCCTGGCGGGTCGGCCCCTACTTCTCGGTGGGCACATTATATACGTCTATATCGTAATATAACCTAACCTAACCCATCTAGACCGTCGCTGGTAATGTTTTACAAAATCCCGGTCATGTCGGCCCGTACTTCTCGGTGTGGACATTATATACGTCTATATCGTTATATATCCTAACCTAAGGTAACCTAACATCTCGGATGTAGTATTTTCCAACATTCCTGGCGGGCCGGCCCCTACTTCTCGGTGGGCACATTATATACGTCCATATCGTAATATAATCTAACCTAACCCATCTAGACCCTCGCTGGTAATGTTTTACAAAATTCCGTTCGTGTCGGCCCGTACTTCTCGGTGGGGACATTATATACGTCTATAACGTTATATATCCTAACCTAAGGGAACCTAACATCTCGCATGTATTATTTTCCAAAGTTCCTGGCGGGCCAGCCCCTACTTCTCGGTGGGCACATTATATACGTCCATATCGTAATATAACCTAACCTAATCCATGTAGACCCTCGCTGGTAATGTTTTACAAAATCCCTGTCGTGTCGACCCGTACTTCTCGGTGGGGACATTATATACGTCTATAACGTTATATATCCTAACCGAAGGGAACCTAACATGTCGGATATAGTATTTTCCAACATTTCTGGCGGGTCGGCCCCTACTTCTCGGTGGGCACATTATATACGTCTATATCGTAATATAACCTAACCTAACCCATCTAGACCGTCGCTGGTAATGTTTTACAAAATCCCGGTCGTGTCGACCCGTACTTCTCGGTGGGGACATTATATACGTCTATAATGTTATATATCCTAACCTAAGGGAACCTAACTTCTCGGATGTAGTATTTTCCAACATTCCTGGCGGGTCGGCCCCTACTTCTCGGTGGGCACATTATATACGTCTATATCGTAATATAACCTAACCTAATCCATCTAGACCCTCGTTGGTAATGTTTTACAAAATCCCGGTCGTGTCTGCCCGTACTTTTCGGTGGGGATATTATATACGTCTATAACGCTATATATCCTAACCTAAGGGAACCTAACTTCTCGGATGTAGTATTTCCCAACATTCCTGGCGGGTCGGCCCCTACTTCTCGGTGGGCACATTATATACGTCTATATCGTAATATAACCTAACCTAATCCATCTAGACCCTCGTTGGTAATGTTTTACAAAATCCCGGTCGTGTCTGCCCGTACTTTTCGGTGGGGATATTATATACGTCTATAACGCTATATATCCTAACCTAAGGGAACCTAACATCTCGGATGTAGTATTTTCCAACATTCCTGGCGGGTCAGCCCCTACTTCTCGGTGGGCACATTATATACGTCTATATCGTAATATAACCTAACCTAACCCATCTAGACCCTCGCTGGTAATGTTTTACAAAATCCCGGTCGTGTCGACCCGTATTTCTCGGTGGGGACATTATATACGTCTATAACGTTATATATCCTAACCTAAGGGAACCTAATTTCTCGGATGTAGTATTTTCCAACATTCCTGGCGGGTCAGCCCCTACTTCTCGGTGGGCACATTATATACGTCTATATCGTAATATAACCTAACCTAACCCATCTAGACCCTCGCTGGTAATGTTTTACAAAATCCCGGTCGTGTCGACCCGTACTTCTCGGTGGGGACATTATATACGTCTATAACGTTATATATCCTAACCTAAGGGAACCTAACTTCTCGGATGTAGTATTTTCCAACATTCCTGGCGGGTCGGCCCCTACTTCTCGGTGGGCACATTATATACGTCTATATCGTAATATAACCTAACCTAATCCATCTAGACCCTCGCTGGTAATGTTTTACAAAATCCCGGTCGTGTCTGCCCGTACTTCTCGGTGGGGACATTATATACGTCTATAACGCTATATATCCTAACCTAAGGGAACCTAACATGTCGGATGTAGTATTTTCCAACATTCCTGGCGGGTCGGCCCCTACTTCTCGGTGGGCACAGTATATACGTCCATATCGTAATATAACCTAACCTAACCTATCTAGACCCTCGCTGGTAATGTTTAACAAAATTCCGGTCGTGTCGGCACGTACTTTGCCGTGGGGACATTATATACGTCTATAACTTTATATATCCTAACCTGAGGGAACCTAACATCTCGGATGTAGTATTTTCCAACATTTCTTGCGGGTCGCCCCTACTTCTCGGTGGGAACTTTATATACGTCTATAACGTAATATAACCTAACCTAACCCACGTAGACCCTCGCTGGTAATGTTTCACTGAATCCCGTTCATGTCTTCCCGTACGTCTCGGTGCGTACATTATATACGTCTATAAATTTATTTATCCTAACCTAAGGGAACCTAACATCCCGGATGTAGTATTTTCCAACATTCCTGGCGGGTCGGCCCCTACTTCTCGGTGGGCACATTATATACGTCTATATCGTAATATAACCTAACCTAACCCATCTAGACCGTCGCTGGTAATGTTTTACAAAATCCCGGTCATGTCGGCCCGTACTTCTCGGTGTGGACATTATATACGTCTATATCGTTATATATCCTAACCTAAGGTAACCTAACATCTCGGATGTAGTATTTTCCAACATTCCTGGCGGGCCGGCCCCTACTTCTCGGTGGGCACATTATATACGTCCATATCGTAATATAATCTAACCTAACCCATCTAGACCCTCGCTGGTAATGTTTTACAAAATTCCGTTCGTGTCGGCCCGTACTTCTCGGTGGGGACATTATATACGTCTATAACGTTATATATCCTAACCTAAGGGAACCTAACATCTCGCATGTATTATTTTCCAAAGTTCCTGGCGGGCCAGCCCCTACTTCTCGGTGGGCACATTATATACGTCCATATCGTAATATAACCTAACCTAATCCATGTAGACCCTCGCTGGTAATGTTTTACAAAATCCCTGTCGTGTCGACCCGTACTTCTCGGTGGGGACATTATATACGTCTATAACGTTATATATCCTAACCGAAGGGAACCTAACATGTCGGATATAGTATTTTCCAACATTTCTGGCGGGTCGGCCCCTACTTCTCGGTGGGCACATTATATACGTCTATATCGTAATATAACCTAACCTAACCCATCTAGACCGTCGCTGGTAATGTTTTACAAAATCCCGGTCGTGTCGACCCGTACTTCTCGGTGGGGACATTATATACGTCTATAACGTTATATATCCTAACCTAAGGGAACCTAACTTCTCGGATGTAGTATTTTCCAACATTCCTGGCGGGTCGGCCCCTACTTCTCGGTGGGCACATTATATACGTCTATATCGTAATATAACCTAACCTAATCCATCTAGACCCTCGTTGGTAATGTTTTACAAAATCCCGGTCGTGTCTGCCCGTACTTTTCGGTGGGGATATTATATACGTCTATAACGCTATATATCCTAACCTAAGGGAACCTAACTTCTCGGATGTAGTATTTTCCAACATTCCTGGCGGGTCGGCCCCTACTTCTCGGTGGGCACATTATATACGTCTATATCGTAATATAACCTAACCTAATCCATCTAGACCCTCGTTGGTAATGTTTTACAAAATCCCGGTCGTGTCTGCCCGTACTTTTCGGTGGGGATATTATATACGTCTATAACGCTATATATCCTAACCTAAGGGAACCTAACATCTCGGATGTAGTATTTTCCAACATTCCTGGCGGGTCAGCCCCTACTTCTCGGTGGGCACATTATATACGTCTATATCGTAATATAACCTAACCTAACCCATCTAGACCCTCGCTGGTAATGTTTTACAAAATCCCGGTCGTGTCGACCCGTATTTCTCGGTGGGGACATTATATACGTCTATAACGTTATATATCCTAACCTAAGGGAACCTAACTTCTCGGATGTAGTATTTTCCAACATTCCTGGCGGGTCAGCCCCTACTTCTCGGTGGGCACATTATATACGTCTATATCGTAATATAACCTAACCTAACCCATCTAGACCCTCGCTGGTAATGTTTTACAAAATCCCGGTCGTGTCGACCCGTACTTCTCGGTGGGGACATTATATACGTCTATAACATTATATATCCTAACCTAAGGGAACCTAACTTCTCGGATGTAGTATTTTCCAACATTCCTGGCGGGTCGGCCCCTACTTCTCGGTGGGCACATTATATACGTCTATATCGTAATATAACCTAACCTAATCCATCTAGACCCTCGTTGGTAATGTTTTACAAAATCCCGGTCGTGTCTGCCCGTACTTTTCGGTGGGGATATTATATACGTCTATAACGCTATATATCCTAACCTAAGGGAACCTAACATCTCGGATGTAGTATTTTCCAACATTCCTGGCGGGTCAGCCCCTACTTCTCGGTGGGCACATTATATACGTCTATATCGTAATATAACCTAACCTAACCCATCTAGACCCTCGCTGGTAATGTTTTACAAAATCCCGGTCGTGTCGACCCGTATTTCTCGGTGGGGACATTATATACGTCTATAACGTTATATATCCTAACCTAAGGGAACCTAACTTCTCGGATGTAGTATTTTCCAACATTCCTGGCGGGTCAGCTCCTACTTCTCGGTGGGCACATTATATACGTCTATATCGTAATATAACCTAACCTAACCCATCTAGACCCTCGCTGGTAATATTTTACAAAATCCCGGTCGTGTCGACCCGTACTTCTCGGTGGGGACATTATATACGTCTATAACGTTATATATCCTAACCTAAGGGAACCTAACTTCTCGGATGTAGTATTTTCCAACATTCCTGGCGGGTCGGCCCCTACTTCTCGGTGGGCACATTATATACGTCTATATCGTAATATAACCTAACCTAATCCATCTAGACCCTCGCTGGTAATGTTTTACAAAATCCCGGTCGTGTCTGCCCGTACTTCTCGGTGGGGACATTATATACGTCTATAACGCTATATATCCTAACCTAAGGGAACCTAACATGTCGGATGTAGTATTTTCCAACATTCCTGGCGGGTCGGCCCCTACTTCTCGGTGGGCACATTATATACGTCCATATCGTAATATAATCTAACCTAACCCATCTAGACCCTCGCTGGTAATGTTTTACAAAATCCCGGTCGTGTCGGCCCGTACTTCTCGGTGTGGACATTATATACGTCTATAACGTTATATATCCTAACCTAAGGGAACCTAACATCTCGTATGTATTATTTTCCAACGTTCCTGGCGGGCCAGCCCCTACTTCTCGGTGGGCACAGTATATACGTCCATATCGTAATATAACCTAACCTAACCTATCTAGACCCTCGCTGGTAATGTTTAACAAAATTCCGGTCGTGTCGGCACGTACTTTGCCGTGGGGACATTATATACGTCTATAACTTTATATATCCTAACCTGGGGGAACCTAACATCTCGGATGTAGTATTTTCCAACATTTCTTGCGGGTCGCCCCTACTTCTCGGTGGGAACTTTATATACGTCTATAACGTAATATAACCTAACCTAACCCACGTAGACCCTCGCTGGTAATGTTTCACTGAATCCCGTTCATGTCTTCCCGTACGTCTCGGTGCGTACATTATATACGTCTATAAATTTATTTATCCTAACCTAAGGGAACCTAACATCCCGGATGTAGTATTTTCCAACATTCCTGGCGGGTCGGCCCCTACTTCTCGGTGGGCACATTATATACGTCTATATCGTAATATAACCTAACCTAACCCATCTAGACCGTCGCTGGTAATGTTTTACAAAATCCCGGTCATGTCGGCCCGTACTTCTCGGTGTGGACATTATATACGTCTATATCGTTATATATCCTAACCTAAGGTAACCTAACATCTCGGATGTAGTATTTTCCAACATTCCTGGCGGGCCGGCCCCTACTTCTCGGTGGGCACATTATATACGTCCATATCGTAATATAATCTAACCTAACCCATCTAGACCCTCGCTGGTAATGTTTTACAAAATTCCGTTCGTGTCGGCCCGTACTTCTCGGTGGGGACATTATATACGTCTATAACGTTATATATCCTAACCTAAGGGAACCTAACATCTCGCATGTATTATTTTCCAAAGTTCCTGGCGGGCCAGCCCCTACTTCTCGGTGGGCACATTATATACGTCCATATCGTAATATAACCTAACCTAATCCATGTAGACCCTCGCTGGTAATGTTTTACAAAATCCCTGTCGTGTCGACCCGTACTTCTCGGTGGGGACATTATATACGTCTATAACGTTATATATCCTAACCGAAGGGAACCTAACATGTCGGATATAGTATTTTCCAACATTTCTGGCGGGTCGGCCCCTACTTCTCGGTGGGAACTTTATATACGTCTATAACGTAGTATAACCTAACCTAACCCACCTAGACCCTCGCTGGTAATGTTTCACTGAATCCCGTTCATGTCTTCCCGTACGTCTCGGTGCGTACATTATATACGTCTATAATGTTATATATCCTAACCTAAGGGAACCTAACTTCTCGGATGTAGTATTTTCCAACATTCCTGGCGGGTCGGCCCCTACTTCTCGGTGGGCACATTATATACGTCTATATCGTAATATAACCTAACCTAATCCATCTAGACCCTCGTTGGTAATGTTTTACAAAATCCCGGTCGTGTCTGCCCGTACTTTTCGGTGGGGATATTATATACGTCTATAACGCTATATATCCTAACCTAAGGGAACCTAACTTCTCGGATGTAGTATTTTCCAACATTCCTGGCGGGTCGGCCCCTACTTCTCGGTGGGCACATTATATACGTCTATATCGTAATATAACCTAACCTAATCCATCTAGACCCTCGTTGGTAATGTTTTACAAAATCCCGGTCGTGTCTGCCCGTACTTTTCGGTGGGGATATTATATACGTCTATAACGCTATATATCCTAACCTAAGGGAACCTAACATCTCGGATGTAGTATTTTCCAACATTCCTGGCGGGTCAGCCCCTACTTCTCGGTGGGCACATTATATACGTCTATATCGTAATATAACCTAACCTAACCCATCTAGACCCTCGCTGGTAATGTTTTACAAAATCCCGGTCGTGTCGACCCGTATTTCTCGGTGGGGACATTATATACGTCTATAACGTTATATATCCTAACCTAAGGGAACCTAACTTCTCGGATGTAGTATTTTCCAACATTCCTGGCGGGTCAGCCCCTACTTCTCGGTGGGCACATTATATACGTCTATATCGTAATATAACCTAACCTAACCCATCTAGACCCTCGCTGGTAATGTTTTACAAAATCCCGGTCGTGTCGACCCGTACTTCTCGGTGGGGACATTATATACGTCTATAACGTTATATATCCTAACCTAAGGGAACCTAACTTCTCGGATGTAGTATTTTCCAACATTCCTGGCGGGTCGGCCCCTACTTCTCGGTGGGCACATTATATACGTCTATATCGTAATATAACCTAACCTAATCCATCTAGACCCTCGCTGGTAATGTTTTACAAAATCCCGGTCGTGTCTGCCCGTACTTCTCGGTGGGGACATTATATACGTCTATAACGCTATATATCCTAACCTAAGGGAACCTAACATGTCGGATGTAGTATTTTCCAACATTCCTGGCGGGTCGGCCCCTACTTCTCGATGAGCACATTATATATGTCTATATCGCAATATAACCTAACCTAACCCATCTAGAACCCCGCTGGTAATGTTTTACAAAATTCCGGTCGTGTCGGCCCGTACTTTGCCGTGGGGACATTATATACGTCTATAACGTTATATATCCTAACCTAAGGGAACCTAACTTCTCGGATGTAGTATTTTCCAACATTCCTGGCGTGACGGCCCCTACTTCTCGGTGGGCCCATTATATACGTCCATATCGTAATATAACCTAACCTAACCCATCTAGACCCTCGCTGGTAATGTTTTACAAAATCCCGGTCGTGTCTGCCCGTACTTCTCGGTGGGGACATTATATACGTCTATAACGTTATATATCCTAACCTAAGGGAACCTAACTTCTCGGATGTAGTATTTTCCAACATTCCTGGCGTGACGGCCCCTACTTCTCGGTGGGCTCATTATATACGTCCATATCGTAATATAACCTAACCTATCCCATCTAGACCCTCGCTGGTGATGTTTTACAAAATCCCGGTCGTGTCTGCCCGTACTTCTCGGTGGGGACATTATATACGTCTATAACGTTATATATCCTAACCCAAGGGAACCTAACATCTCGGATGTAGTATCTTCCAACATTCCTGGCGGGTCAGCCCCTACTTCTCGGTGGGCACATTATATACGTCTATATCGTAATATAACCTAACCTAACCCATCTAGACCCTCGCTGGTAATGTTTTACAAAATCCCGGTCGTGTCGACCCGTACTTCTCGGTGGGGACATTATATACGTCTATAACGTTATATATCCTAACCTAAGGGAACCTAACTTCTCGGATGTAGTATTTTCCAACATTCCTGGCGGGTCGGCCCCTACTTCTCGGTGGGCACATTATATACGTCTATATCGTAATATAACCTAACCTAATCCATCTAGACCCTCGCTGGTAATGTTTTACAAAATCCCGGTCGTGTCTGCCCGTACTTCTCGGTGGGGACATTATATACGTCTATAACGCTATATATCCTAACCTAAGGGAACCTAACATGTCGGATGTAGTATTTTCCAACATTCCTGGCGGGTTGGCCCCTACTTCTCGATGGGCACATTATATATGTCTATATCGCAATATAACCTAACCTAACCCATCTAGACCCTCGCTGGTAATGTTTTACAAAATCCCGGTCGTGTCGGCCCGTACTTCTCGGTGTGGACATTATATACGTCTATAACGTTATATATCCTAACCTAAGGGAACCTAACATTTCGTATGTATTATTTTCCAAAGTTCCTGGCGGGCCAGCCCCTACTTCTCGGTGGGCACATTATATACGTCCATATCGTAATATAACCTAACCTAACCTATCTAGACCCTCGCTGGTAATGTTTAACAAAATTCCGGTCGTGTCGGCACGTACTTTGCCGTGGGGACATTATATACGTCTATAACTTTATATATCCTAACCTGAGGGAACCTAACATCTCGGATGTAGTATTTTCCAACATTTCTTGCGGTCGCCCCTACTTCTCGGTGGGAACTTTATATACGTCTATAACGTAATATAACCTAACCTAACCCACGTAGACCCTCGCTGGTAATGTTTCACTGAATCCCGTTCATGTCTTCCCGTACGTCTCGGTGCGTACATTATATACGTCTATAAATTTATTTATCCTAACCTAAGGGAACCTAACATCCCGGATGTAGTATTTTCCAACATTCCTGGCGGGTCGGCCCCTACTTCTCGGTGGGCACATTATATACGTCTATATCGTAATATAACCTAACCTAACCCATCTAGACCGTCGCTTGTAATGTTTTACAAAATCCCGGTCGTGTCGGACCGTACTTCTCGGTGTGGACATTATATACGTCTATATCGTTACATATCCTAACCTAAGGGAACCTAACATCTCGGATGTAGTATTTTCCAACATTCCTGGCGGGCCGGCCCCTACTTCTCGGTGGGCACATTATATACGTCCATATCGTAATATAATCTAACCTAACCCATCTAGACCCTCGCTGGTAATGTTTTACAAAATTCCGATCGTGTCGGCCCGTACTTCTCGGTGGGGACATTATATACGTCTATAACGTTATATATCCTAACCTAAGGGAACCTAACATCTCGCATGTATTATTTTCCAACGTTCCTGGCGGGCCAGCCCCTACTTCTCGGTGGGCACATTATATACGTCCATATCGTAATATAACCTAACCTAATCCATGTAGACCCTCGCTGGTAATGTTTTACAAAATCCCGGTCGTGTCTGCCCGTACTTCTCGGTGGGGACATTATATACGTCTATAACGTTATATATCCTAACCTAAGGGAACCTAACTTCTCGGATGTAGTATTTTCCAACATTCCTGGCGTGACGGCCCCTACTTCTCGGTGGGCCCATTATATACGTCCATATCGTAATATAACCTAACCTAACCCATCTAGACCCTCGCTGCTAATGTTTTACAAAATCCCGGTCGTGTCTGCTCGTACTTCTCGGTGGGGACATTATATACGTCTATAACGTTATATATCCTAACCTAAGGGAACCTAACTTCTCGGATGTAGTATTTTCCAACATTCCTGGCGTGACGGCCCCTACTTCTCGGTGGGCCCATTATATACGTCCATATCGTAATATAACCTAACCTATCCCATCTAGACCCTCGATGGTGATGTTTTACAAAATCCCGGTCGTGTCTACCCGTACTTCTCGGTGGGGACATTATATACGTCTATAACGTTATATATCCTAACCCAAGGGAACCTAACATCTCGGATGTAGTATTTTCCAACATTCCTGGCGGGTCAGCCCCTACTTCTCGGTGGGCACATTATATACGTCTATATCGTAATATAACCTAACCTAACCCATCTAGACCCTCGCTGGTAATGTTTTACAAAATCCCGGTCGTGTCGACCCGTACTTCTCGGTGGGGACATTGTATACGTCTATAACGTTATATATCCTAACCTAAGGGAACCTAACTTCTCGGATGTAGTATTTTCCAACATTCCTGGCGGGTCAGCCCCTACTTCTCGGTGGGCACATTATATACGTCTATATCGTAATATAACCTAACCTAACCCATCTAGACCCTCGCTGGTAATGTTTTACAAAATCCCGGTCGTGTCGACCCGTACTTCTCGGTGGGGACATTATATACGTCTATAACGTTATATATCCTAACCTAAGGGAACCTAACTTCTCGGATGTAGTATTTTCCAACATTCCTGGCGGGTCGGCCCCTACTTCTCGGTGGGCACATTATATACGTCCATATCGTAATATAACCTAACCTAACCCACCTAGACCCTCGCTGGTAATGTTTCACAGAATCCCGTTCATGTCTTCCCGTACGTCTCGGTGCGTACATTATATACGTCTATAACGTTATATATCCTAACCGAAGGGAACCTAACATGTCGGATGTAGTATTTTCCAACATTCCTGGCGGGTCGGCCCCTACTTCTCGATGGGCACATTATATTTGTCTATATCGCAATATAACCTAACCTAACCCATCTAGACCCTCGCTGGTAATGTTTTACAAAATCCCGGTCGTGTCGGCCCGTACTTCTCGGTGTGGACATTATATACGTCTATATCGTTATATATCCTAACCTAAGGGATCCTAACATCTCGGATGTAGTATTTTCCAACATTCCTGGCGGGCCGGCCCCTACTTCTCGGTGGGCACATTATATACGTCCATATCGTAATATAATCTAACCTAACCCATCTAGACCCTCGCTGGTAATGTTTTACAAAATTCAGATCGTGTCGGCCCGTACTTCTCGGTGGGGACATTATATACGTCTATAACGTTATATATCCTAACCTAAGGGAACCTAACATCTCGCATGTATTATTTTCCAACGTTCCTGGCGATCCAGCCCCTACTTCTCGGTGGGCACATTATATACGTCCATATCGTAATATAACCTAACCTAATCCATGTGGACCCTCGCTGGTAATGTTTTACAAAATCCCGGTCGTGTCTGCCCGTACTTCTCGGTGGGGACATTATATACATCTATAACGTTATATATCCTAACCTAAGGGAACCTAACATGTCGGATGTAGTATTTTCCAACATTCCTGGCGGGTCGGCCCCTACTTCTCGATGGGCACATTATATATGTCTATATCGCAATATAACCTACCCTAACCCAACTAGACCCTCGCTGGTAATGTTTTACAAAATCCCGGTCGTGTCGGCCCGTACTTCTCGGTGTGGACATTATATACGTCTATAACGTTATATATCCTAACCTAAGGGAACCTAACATCTCGCATGTATTATTTT
Organism: Xylocopa violacea; assembly: GCA_963969225.1. NCBI lineage: Eukaryota > Metazoa > Arthropoda > Insecta > Hymenoptera > Apidae > Xylocopa > Xylocopa violacea. The sequence goes on from CAXAJV010000481.1 coordinate 2,272,595, forward strand.
CCAACGTTCCTGGCGGGCCAGGCCCTACTTCTCGGTGGGCACATTATATACGTCCATATCGTAATATAACCTAACCTAACCCACCTAGACCCTCGCTGGTAATGTTTCACAGAATCCCGTTCATGTCTTCCCGTACGTCTCGGTGCGTACATTATATACGTCTATAAACTTATATATACTAACCTAAGGGAACCTAACTTCTCGGATGTAGTATTTTCCAACATTCCTGGCGGGTCGGCCCCTACTTCTCGGTGGGTACATTATATACGTCTATAAAGTAATATAACCTAACCCAACCCATCTAGACCCTCGCTGGTATTGTTTTACAAAATCCCGGTCGTGTCGGCCCGTACTTCTCGGTGGGGACATTATATACGTCTATAACGTTATATATCCTAACCTATGGGAACCTAACTTCTCGGATGTAGTATTTTCCAACATTCCTGGCGGGTCGGCCCCTACTTCTCGGTGGGCACATTATATACGTCTATATCGTAATATAACCCAACCTAACCCATCTAGACCGTCGCTGGTAATGTTTTACAAAATCCCGGTCGTGTCGACCCGTACTTCTCGGTGGGGACATTATATACGTCTATAACGTTATATATCCTAACCGAAGGGAACCTAACATGTCGGATGTAGTATTTTCCAACATTCCTGGCGGGTCGGCCCCTACTTCTCGATGGGCACATTATATATGTCTATATCGCAATATAACCTAACCTAACCCATCTAGACCCTCGCTGGTAATGTTTTACAAAATCCCGGTCGTGTCGGCCCGTACTTCTCGGTGTGGACATTATATACGTCTATAACGTTATATATCCTAACCTAAGGGAACCTAACATGTCGGATGTAGTATTTTCCAACATTCCTGGCGGGTTGGCCCCTACTTCTCGATGGGCACATTATATATGTCTATATCGCAATATAACCTAACCTAACCCATCTAGACCCTCGCTGGTAATGTTTTACAAAATCCCGGTCGTGTCGGCCCGTACTTCTCGGTGTGGACATTATATACGTCTATAACGTTATATATCCTAACCTAAGGGAACCTAACATTTCGTATGTATTATTTTCCAAAGTTCCTGGCGGGCCAGCCCCTACTTCTCGGTGGGCACATTATATACGTCCATATCGTAATATAACCTAACCTAACCTATCTAGACCCTCGCTGGTAATGTTTAACAAAATTCCGGTCGTGTCGGCACGTACTTTGCCGTGGGGACATTATATACGTCTATAACTTTATATATCCTAACCTGAGGGAACCTAACATCTCGGATGTAGTATTTTCCAACATTTCTTGCGGGTCGCCCCTACTTCTCGGTGGGAACTTTATGTACGTCTATAACGTAATATAACCTAACCTAACCCACGTAGACCCTCGCTGGTAATGTTTCACTGAATCCCGTTCATGTCTTCCCGTACGTCTCGGTGCGTACATTATATACGTCTATAAATTTATTTATCCTAACCTAAGGGAACCTAACATCCCGGATGTAGTATTTTCCAACATTCCTGGCGGGTCGGCCCCTACTTCTCGGTGGGCACATTATATACGTCTATATAGTAATATAACCTAACCTAACCCATCTAGACCGTCGCTGGTAATGTTTTACAAAATCCCGGTCGTGTCGGACCGTACTTCTCGGTGTGGACATTATATACGTCTATATCGTTATATATCCTAACCTAAGGGAACCTAACATCTCGGATGTAGTATTTTCCAACATTCCTGGCGGGCCGGCCCCTACTTCTCGGTGGGCACATTATATACGTCCATATCGTAATATAATCTAACCTAACCCATCTAGACCCTCGCTGGTAATGTTTTACAAAATTCCGATCGTGTCGGCCCGTACTTCTCGGTGGGGACATTATATACGTCTATAACGTTATATATCCTAACCTAAGGGAACCTAACATCTCGCATGTATTATTTTCCAACGTTCCTGGCGGGCCAGCCCCTACTTCTCGGTGGGCACATTATATACGTCCATATCGTAATATAACCTAACCTAATCCATGTAGACCCTCGCTGGTAATGTTTTACAAAATCCCGGTCGTGTCTACCCGTACTTCTCGGTGGGGACATTATATACGTCTATAACGTTATATATCCTAACCCAAGGGAACCTAACATCTCGGATGTAGTATTTTCCAACATTCCTGGCGGGTCAGCCCCTACTTCTCGGTGGGCACATTATATACGTCTATATCGTAATATAACCTAACCTAACCCATCTAGACCCTCGCTGGTAATGTTTTACAAAATCCCGGTCGTGTCGACCCGTACTTCTCGGTGGGGACATTGTATACGTCTATAACGTTATATATCCTAACCTAAGGGAACCTAACTTCTCGGATGTAGTATTTTCCAACATTCCTGGCGGGTCAGCCCCTACTTCTCGGTGGGCACATTATATACGTCTATATCGTAATATAACCTAACCTAACCCATCTAGACCCTCGCTGGTAATGTTTTACAAAATCCCGGTCGTGTCGACCCGTACTTCTCGGTGGGGACATTATATACGTCTATAACGTTATATATCCTAACCTAAGGGAACCTAACTTCTCGGATGTAGTATTTTCCAACATTCCTGGCGGGTCGGCCCCTACTTCTCGGTGGGCACATTATATACGTCCATATCGTAATATAACCTAACCTAACCCACCTAGACCCTCGCTGGTAATGTTTCACAGAATCCCGTTCATGTCTTCCCGTACGTCTCGGTGCGTACATTATATACGTCTATAACGTTATATATCCTAACCGAAGGGAACCTAACATGTCGGATGTAGTATTTTCCAACATTCCTGGCGGGTCGGCCCCTACTTCTCGATGGGCACATTATATTTGTCTATATCGCAATATAACCTAACCTAACCCATCTAGACCCTCGCTGGTAATGTTTTACAAAATCCCGGTCGTGTCGGCCCGTACTTCTCGGTGTGGACATTATATACGTCTATATCGTTATATATCCTAACCTAAGGGATCCTAACATCTCGGATGTAGTATTTTCCAACATTCCTGGCGGGCCGGCCCCTACTTCTCGGTGGGCACATTATATACGTCCATATCGTAATATAATCTAACCTAACCCATCTAGACCCTCGCTGGTAATGTTTTACAAAATTCAGATCGTGTCGGCCCGTACTTCTCGGTGGGGACATTATATACGTCTATAACGTTATATATCCTAACCTAAGGGAACCTAACATCTCGCATGTATTATTTTCCAACGTTCCTGGCGATCCAGCCCCTACTTCTCGGTGGGCACATTATATACGTCCATATCGTAATATAACCTAACCTAATCCATGTGGACCCTCGCTGGTAATGTTTTACAAAATCCCGGTCGTGTCTGCCCGTACTTCTCGGTGGGGACATTATATACATCTATAACGTTATATATTCTAACCTAAGGGAACCTAACATGTCGGATGTAGTATTTTCCAACATTCCTGGCGGGTCGGCCCCTACTTCTCGATGGGCACATTATATATGTCTATATCGCAATATAACCTACCCTAACCCAACTAGACCCTCGCTGGTAATGTTTTACAAAATCCCGGTCGTGTCGGCCCGTACTTCTCGGTGTGGACATTATATACGTCTATAACGTTATATATCCTAACCTAAGGGAACCTAACATCTCGCATGTATTATTTTCCAACGTTCCTGGCGGGCCAGGCCCTACTTCTCGGTGGGCACATTATATACGTCCATATCGTAATATAACCTAACCTAACCCACCTAGACCCTCGCTGGTAATGTTTCACAGAATCCCGTTCATGTCTTCCCGTACGTCTCGGTGCGTACATTATATACGTCTATAAACTTATATATACTAACCTAAGGGAACCTAACTTCTCGGATGTAGTATTTTCCAACATTCCTGGCGGGTCGGCCCCTACTTCTCGGTGGGTACATTATATACGTCTATAAAGTAATATAACCTAACCCAACCCATCTAGACCCTCGCTGGTATTGTTTTACAAAATCCCGGTCGTGTCGGCCCGTACTTCTCGGTGGGGACATTATATACGTCTATAACGTTATATATCCTAACCTATGGGAACCTAACTTCTCGGATGTAGTATTTTCCAACATTCCTGGCGGGTCGGCCCCTACTTCTCGGTGGGCACATTATATACGTCTATATCGTAATATAACCCAACCTAACCCATCTAGACCGTCGCTGGTAATGTTTTACAAAATCCCGGTCGTGTCGACCCGTACTTCTCGGTGGGGACATTATATACGTCTATAACGTTATATATCCTAACCGAAGGGAACCTAACATGTCGGATGTAGTATTTTCCAACATTCCTGGCGGGTCGGCCCCTACTTCTCGATGGGCACATTATATATGTCTATATCGCAATATAACCTAACCTAACCCATCTAGACCCTCGCTGGTAATGTTTTACAAAATCCCGGTCGTGTCGGCCCGTACTTCTCGGTGTGGACATTATATACGTCTATAACGTTATATATCCTAACCTAAGGGAACCTAACATGTCGGATGTAGTATTTTCCAACATTCCTGGCGGGTTGGCCCCTACTTCTCGATGGGCACATTATATATGTCTATATCGCAATATAACCTAACCTAACCCATCTAGACCCTCGCTGGTAATGTTTTACAAAATCCCGGTCGTGTCGGCCCGTACTTCTCGGTGTGGACATTATATACGTCTATAACGTTATATATCCTAACCTAAGGGAACCTAACATTTCGTATGTATTATTTTCCAAAGTTCCTGGCGGGCCAGCCCCTACTTCTCGGTGGGCACATTATATACGTCCATATCGTAATATAACCTAACCTAACCTATCTAGACCCTCGCTGGTAATGTTTAACAAAATTCCGGTCGTGTCGGCACGTACTTTGCCGTGGGGACATTATATACGTCTATAACTTTATATATCCTAACCTGAGGGAACCTAACATCTCGGATGTAGTATTTTCCAACATTTCTTGCGGGTCGCCCCTACTTCTCGGTGGGAACTTTATGTACGTCTATAACGTAATATAACCTAACCTAACCCACGTAGACCCTCGCTGGTAATGTTTCACTGAATCCCGTTCATGTCTTCCCGTACGTCTCGGTGCGTACATTATATACGTCTATAAATTTATTTATCCTAACCTAAGGGAACCTAACATCCCGGATGTAGTATTTTCCAACATTCCTGGCGGGTCGGCCCCTACTTCTCGGTGGGCACATTATATACGTCTATATAGTAATATAACCTAACCTAACCCATCTAGACCGTCGCTGGTAATGTTTTACAAAATCCCGGTCGTGTCGGACCGTACTTCTCGGTGTGGACATTATATACGTCTATATCGTTATATATCCTAACCTAAGGGAACCTAACATCTCGGATGTAGTATTTTCCAACATTCCTGGCGGGCCGGCCCCTACTTCTCGGTGGGCCCATTATATACGTCCATATCGTAATATAACCTAACCTAACCCATCTAGACCCTCGCTGCTAATGTTTTACAAAATCCCGGTCGTGTCTGCTCGTACTTCTCGGTGGGGACATTATATACGTCTATAACGTTATATATCCTAACCTAAGGGAACCTAACTTCTCGGATGTAGTATTTTCCAACATTCCTGGCGTGACGGCCCCTACTTCTCGGTGGGCCCATTATATACGTCCATATCGTAATATAACCTAACCTATCCCATCTAGACCCTCGATGGTGATGTTTTACAAAATCCCGGTCGTGTCTACCCGTACTTCTCGGTGGGGACATTATATACGTCTATAACGTTATATATCCTAACCCAAGGGAACCTAACATCTCGGATGTAGTATTTTCCAACATTCCTGGCGGGTCAGCCCCTACTTCTCGGTGGGCACATTATATACGTCTATATCGTAATATAACCTAACCTAACCCATCTAGACCCTCGCTGGTAATGTTTTACAAAATCCCGGTCGTGTCGACCCGTACTTCTCGGTGGGGACATTGTATACGTCTATAACGTTATATATCCTAACCTAAGGGAACTTAACTTCTCGGATGTAGTATTTTCCAACATTCCTGGCGGGTCAGCCCCTACTTCTCGGTGGGCACATTATATACGTCTATATCGTAATATAACCTAACCTAACCCATCTAGACCCTCGCTGGTAATGTTTTACAAAATCCCGGTCGTGTCGACCCGTACTTCTCGGTGGGGACATTATATACGTCTATAACGTTATATATCCTAACCTAAGGGAACCTAACTTCTCGGATGTAGTATTTTCCAACATTCCTGGCGGGTCGGCCCCTACTTCTCGGTGGGCACATTATATACGTCCATATCGTAATATAACCTAACCTAACCCACCTAGACCCTCGCTGGTAATGTTTCACAGAATCCCGTTCATGTCTTCCCGTACGTCTCGGTGCGTACATTATATACGTCTATAACGTTATATATCCTAACCGAAGGGAACCTAACATGTCGGATGTAGTATTTTCCAACATTCCTGGCGGGTCGGCCCCTACTTCTCGATGGGCACATTATATTTGTCTATATCGCAATATAACCTAACCTAACCCATCTAGACCCTCGCTGGTAATGTTTTACAAAATCCCGGTCGTGTCGGCCCGTACTTCTCGGTGTGGACATTATATACGTCTATATCGTTATATATCCTAACCTAAGGGATCCTAACATCTCGGATGTAGTATTTTACAACATTCCTGGCGGGCCGGCCCCTACTTCTCGGTGGGCACATTATATACGTCCATATCGTAATATAATCTAACCTAACCCATCTAGACCCTCGCTGGTAATGTTTTACAAAATTCAGATCGTGTCGGCCCGTACTTCTCGGTGGGGACATTATATACGTCTATAACGTTATATATCCTAACCTAAGGGAACCTAACATCTCGCATGTATTATTTTCCAACGTTCCTGGCGATCCAGCCCCTACTTCTCGGTGGGCACATTATATACGTCCATATCGTAATATAACCTAACCTAATCCATGTGGACCCTCGCTGGTAATGTTTTACAAAATCCCGGTCGTGTCTGCCCGTACTTCTCGGTGGGGACATTATATACATCTATAACGTTATATATCCTAACCTAAGGGAACCTAACATGTCGGATGTAGTATTTTCCAACATTCCTGGCGGGTCGGCCCCTACTTCTCGATGGGCACATTATATATGTCTATATCGCAATATAACCTACCCTAACCCAACTAGACCCTCGCTGGTAATGTTTTACAAAATCCCGGTCGTGTCGGCCCGTACTTCTCGGTGTGGACATTATATACGTCTATAACGTTATATATCCTAACCTAAGGGAACCTAACATCTCGCATGTATTATTTTCCAACGTTCCTGGCGGGCCAGGCCCTACTTCTCGGTGGGCACATTATATACGTCCATATCGTAATATAACCTAACCTAACCCACCTAGACCCTCGCTGGTAATGTTTCACAGAATCCCGTTCATGTCTTCCCGTACGTCTCGGTGCGTACATTATATACGTCTATAAACTTATATATACTAACCTAAGGGAACCTAACTTCTCGGATGTAGTATTTTCCAACATTCCTGGCGGGTCGGCCCCTACTTCTCGGTGGGTACATTATATACGTCTATAAAGTAATATAACCTAACCCAACCCATCTAGACCCTCGCTGGTATTGTTTTACAAAATCCCGGTCGTGTCGGCCCGTACTTCTCGGTGGGGACATTATATACGTCTATAACGTTATATATCCTAACCTATGGGAACCTAACTTCTCGGATGTAGTATTTTCCAACATTCCTGGCGGGTCGGCCCCTACTTCTCGGTGGGCACATTATATACGTCTATATCGTAATATAACCCAACCTAACCCATCTAGACCGTCGCTGGTAATGTTTTACAAAATCCCGGTCGTGTCGACCCGTACTTCTCTGTGGGGACATTATATACGTCTATAACGTTATATATCCTAACCGAAGGGAACCTAACATGTCGGATGTAGTATTTTCCAACATTCCTGGCGGGTCGGCCCCTACTTCTCGATGGGCACATTATATTTGTCTATATCGCAATATAACCTAACCTAACCCATCTAGACCCTCGCTGGTAATGTTTTACAAAATCCCGGTCGTGTCGGCCCGTACTTCTCGGTGTGGACATTATATACGTCTATAACGTTATATATCCTAACCTAAGGGAACCTAACATCTCGCATGTACTATTTTACAACGTTCCTGGCGGGCCAGCCCCTACTTCTCGGTGGGCACATTATATACGTCCATATCGTAATATAACCTAACCTAACCCATCTAGACCCTCGCTGGTAATGTTTTACAAAATTCCGGTCGTGTCGGCCCGTACTTTGCCGTGGGGACATTTTATACGTCTATAACGTTATATATCCTAACCTAAGGGAACCTAACATCTCGGGTGTAGTATTTTCCAACATTTCTGGCGGGTCGGCCCCTACTTCTCGGTGGGAAATTTATATACGTCTATAACGTAATATAACCTAACCTAACCCACCTAGACCCTCGCTGGTAATGTTTCACTGAATCCCGTTCATGTCTTCCCGTACGTCTCGGTGCGTACATTATATACGTCTATAAATTTATTTATCCTAACCTAAGGGAACCTAACATCCCGGATGTAGTATTTTCCAACATTCCTGGCGGGTCGGCTCCTACTTCTCGGTGGGCACATTATATACGTCTATATCGTAATATAACCTAACCTAACCCATCTAGACCGTCGCTGGCAATGTTTTACAAAATCCCGGTCGTGTCGACCCGTACTTCTCGGTGGGGACATTATATACGTCTATAACGTTATATATCCTAACCTAAGGGAACCTAACTTCTCGGATGTAGTATTTTCCAACATTCCTGTCGGGTCGGCCCCTACTTCTCGGTGGGCACATTATATACGTCTATATCGTAATATAACCTATCCTAATCCATCTAGACCCTCGCTGGTAATGTTTTACAAAATCCCGGTCGTGTCTGCCCGTACTTCTCGGTGGGGACATTATATACGTCTATAACGCTATATATCCTAACCTAAGGGAACCTAACATGTCGGATGTAGTATTTTCCAACATTCCTGGCGGGTCGGGCCCTACTTCTCGATGGGCACATTATATATGTCTATATCGCAATATAACCTAACCTAACCCATCTAGGCCCTCGCTGGTAATGTTTTACAAAATCCCGGACGTGTCGGCCCGTACTTCTCGGTGTGGACATTATATACGTCTATAACGTTATATATCCTAACCCAAGGGAACCTAACATCTCGGATGTAGTATTTTCCAACATTCCTGGCGGGTCGGCCCCTACTTCTCGGTGGGCACATTATATACGTCTATATCGTAATATAACCTAACCTAACCCATCTAGACCGTCGCTGGCAATGTTTTACAAAATCCCGGTCGTGTCGACCCGTACTTCTCGGTGGGGACATTATATACGTCTATAACGTTATATATCCTAACCTAAGGGAACCTAACTTCTCGGATGTAGTATTTTCCAACATTCCTGGCGGGTCGGCCCCTACTTCTCGGTGGGCACATTATATACGTCTATATCGTAATATAACCTATCCTAATCCATCTAGACCCTCGCTGGTAATGTTTTACAAAATCCCGGTCGTGTCTGCCCGTACTTCTCGGTGGGGACATTATATACGTCTATAACGCTATATATCCTAACCTAAGGGAACCTAACATGTCGGATGTAGTATTTTCCAACATTCCTGGCGGGTCGGCCCTTACTTCTCGATGGGCACATTATATATGTCTATATCGCAATATAACCTAACCTAACCCATCTAGACCCTCGCTGGTAATGTTTTACAAAATCCCGGACGTGTCGGCCCGTACTTCTCGGTGTGGAGATTATATACGTCTATAACGTTATATATCCTAACCTAAGGGAACCTAACATCTCGCATGTATTATTTTCCAAAGTTCCTGGCGGGCCAGGCCCTACTTCTCGGTGGGCACATTATATACTTCCATATCGTAATATAACCTAACCTAACCTATCTAGACCCTCGCTGGTAATGTTTAACAAAATTCCGGTCGTGTCGGCATGTACATTGCCGTGGGGACATTATATACGTCTATAACGTTATATATCTTAACCTAAGGGAACCTAACATCTCGGATGTAGTATTTTCCAACATTCCTGGCGGGCCGCCCCTACTTCTCGGTGGGCACATTATATACGTCCATATCATAATATAACCTAACCTAACCCACCTAGACCCTCGCTGGTAATGTTTCACAGAATCCCGTTCATGTCTTCCCGTACGTCTCGGTGCGTACATTATATACGTCTATAAACTTATATATACAAACCTAAGGGAACCTAACTTCTCGGATGTAGTATTTTCCAACATTCCTGGCGGGTCGGCCCGTACTTCTCGGTGGGGACATTATATACGTCTATAACGTTATATATCCTAACCCAAGGGAACCTAACATCTCGGATGTAGTATTTTCCAAAATTCCTGGCGCGTCGGCCCCTACTTCTCGGTGGGCACATTATATACGTCTATATCGTAATAGAACCTAACCTAACCCATCTAGACCGTCGCTGGCAATGTTTTGCAAAATCCCGGTCGTGTCGACCCGTACTTCTCGGTGGGGACATTATATACGTCTATAACGTTATATATCCTAACCTAAGGGAACCTAACTTCTCGGATGTAGTATTTTCCAACATTCCTGGCGGGTCGGCCCCTACTTCTCGGTGGGCACATTATATACGTCTATATCGTAATATAACCTATCCTAATCCATCTAGACCCTCGCTGGTAATGTTTTACAAAATCCCGGTCGTGTCTGCCCGTACTTCTCGGTGGGGACATTATATACGTCTATAACGCTATATATCCTAACCTAAGGGAACCTAACTTCTCGGATGTAGTATTTTCCAACATTCCTGGCGGGTCGGCCCCCACTTCTCGGTGGACACATTATATACGTCTATATCGTAATATAACCTAACCTAACCCATCTAGACCCTCGCTGGTAATGTTTTACAAAATCCCGGTCGTGGCGGCCCGTACTTCTCGGTGGGGACATTATATACGTCTATAACGTTATATATCCTAACCCAAGGGAACCTAACATCTCGGATGTAGTATTTTCCAACATTCCTCGCGGGTCGGCCCCTACTTCTCGGTGGGCACATTATATACGTCTATATCGTAATATAACGTAACCTAACCCATCTAGACCCTCGCTGGTAATGTTTTACAAAATCCCGGTCGTGTCGACCCGTACTTCTCGGTGGGGACATTATATACGTCTATAACGTTATATATCCTAACCTAAGGGAACCTAACATCTCGCATGTATTATTTTCCAACGTTCCTGGCGGGCCAGGCCCTACTTCTCGGTGGGCACATTATATACGTCCATATCGTAATATAACCTAACCTAACCCACCTAGACCCTCGCTGGTAATGTTTCACAGAATCCCGTTCATGTCTTCCCGTACGTCTCGGTGCGTACATTATATACGTCTATAAACTTATATATACTAACCTAAGGGAACCTAACTTCTCGGATGTAGTATTTTCCAACATTCCTGGCGGGTCGGCCCCTACTTCTCGGTGGGTACATTATATACGTCTATAAAGTAATATAACCTAACCCAACCCATCTAGATCCTCGCTGGTATTGTTTTACAAAATCCCGGTCGTGTCGGCCCGTACTTTGCCGTGGGGACATTTTATACGTCTATAACGTTATATATCCTAACCTAAGGGAACCTAACATCTCGGATGTAGTATTTTCCAACATTTCTGGCGGGTCGGCCCCTACTTCTCGGTGGGAAATTTATATACGTCTATAACGTAATATAACCTAACCTAACCCATCTAGACCGTCGCTGGCAATGTTTTACAAAATCCCGGTCGTGTCGACCCGTACTTCTCGGTGGGGACATTATATACGTCTATAACGTTATATATCCTAACCTAAGGGAACCTAACTTCTCGGATGTAGTATTTTCCAACATTCCTGGCGGGTCGGCCCCCACTTCTCGGTGGGCACATTATATACGTCTATATCGTAATATAACCTATCCTAATCCATCTAGACCCTCGCTGGTAATGTTTTACAAAATCCCGGTCGAGTCTGCCCGTACTTCTCGGTGGGGACATTATATACGTCTATAACGCTATATATCCTAACCTAAGGGAACCTAACTTCTCGGATGTAGTATTTTCCAACATTCCTGGCGGGTCGGCCCCCACTTCTCGGTGGACACATTATATACGTCTATATCGTAATATAACCTAACCTAACCCATCTAGACCCTCGCTGGTAATGTTTTACAAAATCCCGGTCGTGTCGGCCAGTACTTCTCGGTGGGGACATTATATACGTCTATAACGTTATATATCCTAACCCAAGGGAACCTAACATCTCGGATGTAGTATTTTCCAACATTCCTCGCGGGTCGGCCCCTACTTCTCGGTGGGCACATTATATACGTCTATATCGTAATATAACCTAACCTAACCCATCTAGACCCTTGCTGGTGATGTTTTACAAAATCCCGGTCGTGTCTGCCCGTACTTCTCGGTGGGGACATTATATACGTCTATAACGTTATATATCCTAACCCAAGGGAACCTAACACCTCGGATGTAGTATTTTCCAACATTCCTGGCGGGTCAGCCCCTACTTCTCGGTGGGCACATTATATACGTCTATATCGTAATATAACCTAACCTAACCCATCTAGACCCTCGCTGGTAATGTTTTACAAAATCCCGGTCGTGTCGACCCGTACTTCTCGGTGGGGACATTATATACGTCTATAACGTTATATATCCTTATCTAAGGGAACCTAACTTCTCGGATGTAGTATTTTCCAACATTCCTGGCGGGTCGGCCCCTACTTCTCGGTGGGCACATTATATACGTCTATATCGTAATATAACCTAACCTAACCCATCTAGACCGTCGCTGGTAATGTTTTACAAAATCCCGGTCGTGTCGGCCCGTACTTCTCGGTGTGGACATTATATACGTCTATATCGTTATATATCCTAACCTAAGGGAACCTAACATCTCGGATGTGGTATTTTCCAACATTCCTGGCGGGCCGGCCCCTACTTCTCGGTGGGCACATTATATACGTCCATATCGTAATATAATCTAACCTAACCCATCTAGACCCTCGCTGGTAATGTTTTACAAAATTCCGATCGTGTCGGCCCGTACTTCTCGGTGGGGACATTATATACGTCTATAACGTTATATATCCTAACCTAAGGGAACCTAACTTCTCGGATGTAGTATTTTCCAACATTCCTGGCGGGTCGGCCCCTACTTCTCGGTGGGCACATTATATACGTCTATATCGTAATATAACCTATCCTAATCCATCTAGACCCTCGCTGGTAATGTTTTACAAAATCCCGGTCGTGTCTGCCCGTACTTCTCGGTGGGGACATTATATACGTCTATAACGCTATATATCCTAACCTAAGGGAACCTAACATGTCGGATGTAGTATTTTCCAACATTCCTGGCGGGTCGGCCCCTACCTCTCGATGGGCACATTATATATGTCTATATCGCAATATAACCTAACCTAACCCATCTAGACCCTCGCTGGTAATGTTTTACAAAATCCCGGACGTGTCGGCCCGTACTTCTCGGTGTGGAGATTATATACGTCAATAACGTTATATATCCTAACCTAAGGGAACCTAACATCTCGCATGTATTATTTTCCAACGTTCCTGGCGGGCCAGGCCCTACTTCTCGGTGGGCACATTATATACTTCCATATCGTAATATAACCTAACCTAACCTATCTAGACCCTCGCTGGTAATGTTTAACAAAATTCCGGTCGTGTCGGCATGTACATTGCCGTGGGGACATTATATACGTCTATAACGTTATATATCTTAACCTAAGGGAACCTAACATCTCGGATGTAGTATTTTCCAACATTCCTGGCGGGCCGCCCCTACTTCTCGGTGGGCACATTATATACGTCCATATCGTAATATGACCTAACCTAACCCACCTAGACCCTCGCTGGTAATGTTTCACAGAATCCCGTTCATGTCTTCCCGTACGTCTCGGTGCGTACATTATATACGTCTATAAACTTATATGTACTAACCTAAGGGAACCTAACTTCTCGGATGTAGTATTTTCCAACATTCCTGGCGGGTCGGCCCGTACTTCTCGGTGGGGACATTATATACGTCTATAACGTTATATATCCTAACCTAAGGGAACCTAACTTCTCGGATGTAGTATTTTCCAACATTCCTGGCGGGTCGGCCCCCACTTCTCGGTGGACACATTATATACGTCTATATCGTAATATAACCTAACCTAACCCATCTAGACCCTCGCTGGTAATGTTTTACAAAATCCCGGTCGTGTCGGCCCGTACTTCTCGGTGGGGACATTATATACGTCTATAACGTTATATATCCTAACCCAAGGGAACCTAACATCTCGGATGTAGTATTTTCCAACATTCCTGGCGGGTCGGCCCCTACTTCTCGGTGGGCACATTATATACGTCTATATCGTAATAGAACCTAACCTAACCCATCTAGACCGTCGCTGGCAATGTTTTACAAAATCCCGGTCGTGTCGGCCCGTACTTCTCGGTGGGGACATTATATACGTCTATAACGTTATATATCCTAACCCAAGGGAACCTAACATCTCGGATGTAGTATTTTCCAACATTCCTCGCGGGTCGGCCCCTACTTCTCGGTGGGCACATTATATACGTCTATATCGTAATATAACCTAACCTAACCCATCTAGACCCTCGCTGGTAATGTTTTACAAAATCCCGGTCGTGTCGGCCCGTACTTCTCGGTGGGGACATTATATACGTCTATAACGTTATATATCCTAACCCAAGGGAACCTAACATCTCGGATGTAGTATTTTCCAAAATTCCTGGCGCGTCGACCCTACTTCTCGGTGGGCACATTATATACGTCTATATCGTAATAGAACCTAACCTAACCCATCTAGACCGTCGCTGGCAATGTTTTACAAAATCCCGGTCGTGTCGACCCGTACTTCTCGGTGGGGACATTATATACGTCTATAACGTTATATATCCTAACCCAAGGGAACCTAACATCTCGGATGTAGTATTTTCCAACATTCCTCGCGGGTCGGCCCCTACTTCTCGGTGGGCACATTATATACGTCTATATCGTAATATAACCTAACCTAACCCATCTAGACCCTCGCTGTTGATGTTTTACAAAATCGCGGTCGTGTCTGCCCGTACTTCTCGGTGGGGACATTATATACGTCTATAACGTTATATATCCTAACCCAAGGGAACCTAACACCTCGGATGTAGTATTTTCCAACATTCCTGGCGGGTCAGCCCCTACTTCTCGGTGGGCACATTATATACGTCTATATCGTAATATAACCTAACATAACCCATCTAGACCCTCGCTGGTAATGTTTTACAAAATCCCGGTCGTGTCGACCCGTACTTCTCGGTGGGGACATTATATACGTCTATAACGTTATATATCCTTACCTAAGGGAACCTAACTTCTCGGATGTAGTATTTTCCAACATTCCTGGCGGGTCAGCCCCTACTTCTCGGTGGGCACATTATATACGTCTATATCGTAACATAACCAAACCTAACCCATCTAGACCCTCGCTGGTAATGTTTTACAAAATCCCGGTCGTGTCGACCCGTACTTCTCGGTGGGGACATTATATACGTCTATAACGTTATATATCCTAACCTAAGGGAACCTAACTTCTCGGATGTAGTATTTTCCAACATTCCTGGCGGGTCGGCCACTACTTCTCGGTGGGCACATTATATACGTCTATATCGTAATATAACCTAACCTAATCCATCTAGACCCTCGCTGGTAATGTTTTACAAAATCCCGGTCGTGTCTGCCCGTACTTCTCGGTGGGGACATTATATACGTCTATAACGCTATATATCCTAACCTAAGGGAACCTAACATGTCGGATGTAGTATTTTCCAACATTCCTGGCGGGTCGGCCCCTACTTCTCGATGGGTACATTATATATGTCTATATCGCAATATAACCTAACCTAACCCATCTAGACCCTCGCTGGTAATGTTTTACAAAATCCCGGTCGTGTCGGCCCGTACTTCTCGGTGTGGACATTATATACGTCTATAACGTTATATATCCTAACCTAAGGGAACCTAACATCTCGTATGTATTATTTTCCAACGTTCCTGGCGGGCCAGCCCCTACTTCTCGGTGGGCACAGTATATACGTCCATATCGTAATATAACCTAACCTAACCTATCTAGACCCTCGCTGGTAATGTTTAACAAAATTCCTGTCGTGTCGGCACGTACTTTGCCGTGGGGACATTATATACGTCTATAACTTTATATATCCTAACCTGAGGGAACCTAACATCTCGGATGTAGTATTTTCCAACATTTCTTGCGGGTCGCCCCTACTTCTCGGTGGGAACTTTATATACGTCTATAACGTAATATAACCTAACCTAACCCACGTAGACCCTCGCTGGTAATGTTTCACTGAATCCCGTTCATGTCTTCCCGTACGTCTCGGTGCGTACATTATATACGTCTATTAATTTATTTATCCTAACCTAAGGGAACCTAACATCCCGGATGTAGTATTTTCCAACATTCCTGGCGGGTCGGCCCCTACTTCTCGGTGGGCACATTATATACGTCTATATCGTAATATAACCTAACCTAACCCATCTAGACCGTCGCTGGTAATGTTTTACAAAATCCCGGTCGTGTCGGCCCGTACTTCTCGGTGTGGACATTATATACGTCTATATCGTTATATATCCTAACCTAAGGGAACCTAACATCTCGGATGTAGTATTTTCCAACATTCCTGGCGGGCCGGCCCCTACTTCTCGGTGGGCACATTATATACGTCCATATCGTAATATAATCTAACCTAACCCATCTAGACCCTCGCTGGTAATGTTTTACAAAATTCCGATCGTGTCGGCCCGTACTTCTCGGTGGGGACATTATATACGTCTATAACGTTATATATCCTAACCTAAGGGAACCTAACATCTCGCATGTATTATTTTCCAACGTTCCTGGCGGGCCAGCCCCTACTTCTCGGTGGGCACATTATATACGTCCATATCGTAATATAACCTAACCTAATCCATCTAGACCCTCGCTGGTAATGTTTTACAAAATCCCGGTCGTGTCGGCCCGTACTTCTCGGTGGGGACATTATATACGTCTATAACGTTATATATCCTAACCGAAGGGAACCTAACATGTCGGATGTAGTATTTTCCAACATTCCTGGCGGGTCGGCCCCTACTTCTCGATGGGCACATTATATTTGTCTATATCGCAATATAACCTAACCTAACCCATCTAGACCCTCGCTGGTAATGTTTTACAAAATCCCGGTCGTGTCGGCCCGTACTTCTCGGTGTGGACATTATATACGTCTATAACGTTATATATCCTAACCTAAGGGAACCTAACATCTCGCATGTATTATTTTCCAACGTTCCTGGCGGGCCAGCCCCTACTTCTCGGTGGGCACATTATATACGTCCATATCGTAATATAACCTAACCTAACCCATCTAGACCCTCGCTGGTAATGTTTTACAAAATTCCGGTCGTGTCGGCCCGTACTTTGCCGTGGGGACATTATATACGTCTATAACGTTATATATCCTAACCTAAGGGAACCTAACATCTCGGATGTAGTATTTTCCAACATTCCTGGCGGGTCGGCCCCTACTTCTCGGTGGGCACATTATATACGTCTATATCGTAATATAACCTAACCTAACCCATCTAGACCGTCGCTGGTAATGTTTTACAAAATCCCGGTCGTGTCGGCCCGTACTTCTCGGTGTGGACATTATATACGTCTATATCGTTATATATCCTAACCTAAGGGAACCTAACTTCTCGGATGTAGTATTTTCCAACATTCCTGGCGGGCCGGCCCCTACTTCTCGGTGGGCACATTATATACGTCCATATCGTAATATAATCTAACCTAACCCATCTAGACCCTCGCTGGTAATGTTTTACAAAATTCCGATCGTGTCGGCCCGTACTTCTCGGTGGGGACATTATATACGTCTATAACGTTATATATCCTAACCTAAGGGAACCTAACATCTCGCATGTATTATTTTCCAACGTTCCTGGCGGGCCAGCCCCTACTTCTCGGTGGGCACATTATATACGTCCATATCGTAATATAACCTAACCTAATCCATCTAGACCCTCGCTGGTAATGTTTTACAAAATCCCGGTCGTGTCGGCCCGTACTTCTCGGTGGGGACATTATATACGTCTATAACGTTATATATCCTAACCGAAGGGAACCTAACATGTCGGATGTAGTATTTTCCAACATTCCTGGCGGGTTGGCCCCTACTTCTCGATGGGCACATTATATTTGTCTATATCGCAATATAACCTAACCTAACCCATCTAGACCCTCGCTGGTAATGTTTTACAAAATCCCGGTCGTGTCGGCCCGTACTTCTCGGTGTGGACATTATATACGTCTATAACGTTATATATCCTAACCTAAGGGAACCTAACATCTCGCATGTATTATTTTCCAACGTTCCTGGCGGGCCAGCCCCTACTTCTCGGTGGGCACATTATATACGTCCATATCGTAATATAACCTAACCTAACCCATCTAGACCCTCGCTGGTAATGTTTTACAAAATTCCGGTCGTGTCGGCCCGTACTTTGCCGTGGGGACATTATATACGTCTATAACGTTATATATCCTAACCTAAGGGAACCTAACATCTCGGATTTAGTATTTTCCAACATTCCTGGCGGGTCGGCCCCTACTTCTCGGTGGGCACATTATATACGTCTATATCGTAATATAACCTAACCTAACCCATCTAGACCGTCGCTGGTAATGTTTTACAAAATCCCGGTCGTGTCGACCCGTACTTCTCGGTGGGGACATTATATACGTCTATAATGTTATATATCCTAACCTAAGGGAATCTAACTTCTCGGATGTAGTATTTTCCAACATTCCTGGCGGGTCGGCCCCTACTTCTCGGTGGGCACATTATATACGTCTATATCGTAATATAACCTAACCTAATCCATCTAGACCCTCGCTGGTAATGTTTTACAAAATCCCGGTCGTGTCTGCCCGTACTTCTCGGTGTGGACATTATATACGTCTATAACGTTATATATCCTAACCTAAGGGAACCTAACATCTCGTATGTATTATTTTCCAACGTTCCTGGCGGGCCAGCCCCTACTTCTCGGTGGGCACATTATATACGTCCATATCGTAATATAACCTAACCTAACCTATCTAGACCCTCGCTGGTAATGTTTAACAAAATTCCGGTCGTGTCGGCACGTACTTTGCCGTGGGGACATTATATACGTCTATATCGTTATATATCCTAACCTAAGGGAACCTAACATCTCGGATGTAGTATTTTCCAACATTCCTGGCGGGCCGGCCCCTACTTCTCGGTGGGCACATTATATACGTCCATATCGTAATATAATCTAACCTAACCCATCTAGACCCTCGCTGGTAATGTTTTACAAAATTCCGATCGTGTCGGCCCGTACTTCTCGGTGGGGACATTATATACGTCTATAACGTTATATATCCTAACCTAAGGGAACCTAACATCTCGCATGTATTATTTTCCAACGTTCCTGGCGGGCCAGCCCCTACTTCTCGGTGGGCACATTATATACGTCCATATCGTAATATAACCTAACCTAATCCATGTAGACCCTCGCTGGTAATGTTTTACAAAATCCCGGTCGTGTCTGCCCGTACTTCTCGGTGGGGACATTATATACGTCTATAACGTTATATATCCTAACCTAAGGGAACCTAACTTCTCGGATGTAGTATTTTCCAACATTCCTGGCGTGACGGCCCCTACTTCTCGGTGGGCCCATTATATACGTCCATATCGTAATATAACCTAACCTAACCCATCTAGACCCTCGCTGGTAATGTTTTACAAAATCCCGGTCGTGTCTGCCCGTACTTCTCGGTGGGGACATTATATACGTCTATAACGTTATATATCCTACCCTAAGGGAACCTAACTTCTCGGATGTAGTATTTTCCAACATTCCTGGCGTGACGGCCCCTACTTCTCGGTGGGCACATTATATACGTCTATATCGTAATATAACCTAACCTAATCCATCTAGACCCTCGCTGGTAATGTTTTACAAAATCCCGGTCGTGTCTGCCCGTACTTCTCGGTGTGGACATTATATACGTCTATAACGTTATATATCCTAACCTAAGGGAACCTAACATCTCGTATGTATTATTTTCCAACGTTCCTGGCGGGCCAGCCCCTACTTCTCGGTGGGCACATTATATACGTCCATATCGTAATATAACCTAACCTAACCTATCTAGACCCTCGCTGGTAATGTTTAACAAAATTCCGGTCGTGTCGGCACGTACTTTGCCGTGGGGACATTATATACGTCTATATCGTTATATATCCTAACCTAAGGGAACCTAACATCTCGGATGTAGTATTTTCCAACATTCCTGGCGGGCCGGCCCCTACTTCTCGGTGGGCACATTATATACGTCCATATCGTAATATAATCTAACCTAACCCATCTAGACCCTCGCTGGTAATGTTTTACAAAATTCCGATCGTGTCGGCCCGTACTTCTCGGTGGGGACATTATATACGTCTATAACGTTATATATCCTAACCTAAGGGAACCTAACATCTCGCATGTATTATTTTCCAACGTTCCTGGCGGGCCAGCCCCTACTTCTCGGTGGGCACATTATATACGTCCATATCGTAATATAACCTAACCTAATCCATGTAGACCCTCGCTGGTAATGTTTTACAAAATCCCGGTCGTGTCTGCCCGTACTTCTCGGTGGGGACATTATATACGTCTATAACGTTATATATCCTAACCTAAGGGAACCTAACTTCTCGGATGTAGTATTTTCCAACATTCCTGGCGTGACGGCCCCTACTTCTCGGTGGGCCCATTATATACGTCCATATCGTAATATAACCTAACCTAACCCATCTAGACCCTCGCTGGTAATGTTTTACAAAATCCCGGTCGTGTCTGCCCGTACTTCTCGGTGGGGACATTATATACGTCTATAACGTTATATATCCTACCCTAAGGGAACCTAACTTCTCGGATGTAGTATTTTCCAACATTCCTGGCGTGACGGCCCCTACTTCTCGGTGGGCCCATTATATACGTCCATATCGTAATATAACCTAACCTATCCCATCTAGACCCTCGATGGTGATGTTTTACAAAATCCCGGTCGTGTCTGCCCGTACTTCTCGGTGGGGACATTATATACGTCTATAACGTTATATATCCTAACCCAAGGGAACCTAACATCTCGGATGTAGTATTTTCCAACATTCCTGGCGGGTCAGCCCCTACTTCTCGGTGGGCACATCATATACGTCTATATCGTAATATAACCTAACCTAACCCATCTAGACCCTCGCTGGTAATGTTTTACAAAATCCCGGTCGTGTCGACCCGTACTTCTCGGTGGGGACATTGTATACGTCTATAACGTTATACATTCTAACCTAAGGGAACCTAACTTCTCGGATGTAGTATTTTCCAACATTCCTGGCGGGTCAGCCCCTACTTCTCGGTGGGCACATTATATACGTCTATATCGTAATATAACCTAACCTAACCCATCTAGACCCTCGCTGGTAATGTTTTACAAAATCCCGGTCGTGTCGACCCGTACTTCTCGGTGGGGACATTATATACGTCTATAACGTTATATATCCTAACCTAAGGGAACCTAACTTCTCGGATGTAGTATTTTCCAACATTCCTGGCGGGTCGGCCCCTACTTCTCGGTGGGCACATTATATACGTCTATATCGTAATATAACCTAACCTAATCCATCTAGACCCTCGCTGGTAATGTTTTACAAAATCCCGGTCGTGTCTGCCCGTACTTCTCGGTGGGGACATTATATACGTCTATAACGCTATATATCCTAACCTAAGGGAACCTAACATGTCGGATGTAGTATTTTCCAACATTCCTGGCGGGTCGGCCCCTACTTCTCGATGGGCACATTATATATGTCTATATCGCAATATAACCTAACCTAACCCATCTAGACCCTCGCTGGTAATGTTTTACAAAATCCCGGTCGTGTCGGCCCGTACTTCTCGGTGTGGACATTATATACGTCTATAACGTTATATATCCTAACCTAAGGGAACCTAACATCTCGTATGTATTATTTTCCAACGTTCCTGACGGGCCAGCCCCTACTTCTCGGTGGGCACATTATATACGTCCATATCGTAATATAACCTAACCTAACCTATCTAGACCCTCGCTGGTAATGTTTAACAAAATTCCGGTCGTGTCGGCACGTACTTTTCCGTGGGGACATTATATACGTCTATAACTTTATATATCCTAACCTGAGGGAACCTAACATCTCGGATGTAGTATTTTCCAACATTTCTTGCGGGTCGCCCCTACTTCTAGGTGGGAACTTTATATACGTCTATAACGTAATATAACCTAACCTAACCCACGTAGACCCTCGCTGGTAATGTTTCACTGAATCCCGTTCATGTCTTCCCGTCCGTCTCGGTGCGTACATTATATACGTCTATAAATTTATTTATCCTAACCTAAGGGAACAAAACATCCCGGATGTATTATTTTCCAACGTTCCTGGCGGGCCAGCCCCTACTTCTCGGTGGGCACATTATATACGTCCATATCGTAATATAACCTAACCTAATCCATGTAGACCCTCGCTGGTAATGTTTTACAAAATCCCGGTCGTGTCTGCCCGTACTTCTCGGTGGGGACATTATATACGTCTATAACGTTATATATCCTAACCTAAGGGAACCTAACATCTCGCATGTATATTTTCCAACGTTCCTGGCGGGCCAGCCCCTACTTCTCGGTGGGCACATTATATACGTCTATATCGTAATATAACCTAACCTAACCCATCTAGACCGTCGCTGGTAATGTTTTACAAAATCCCGGTCGTGTCGACCCGTACTTCTCGGTGGGGACATTATATACGTCTATAATGTTATATATCCTAACCTAAGGGAATTTAACTTCTCGGATGTAGTATTTTCCAACATTCCTGGCGGGTCGGCCCCTACTTCTCGGTGGGCACATTATATACGTCTATATCGTAATATAACCTAACCTAATCCATCTAGACCCTCGCTGGTAATGTTTTACAAAATCCCGGTCGTGTCTGCCCGTACTTCTCGGTGGGGACATTATATACGTCTATAACGTTATATATCCTAACCTAAGGGAACCTAACTTCTCGGATGTAGTATTTTCCAACATTCCTGGCGTGACGGCCCCTACTTCTCGGTGGGCCCATTATATACGTCCATATCGCAATATAACCTAACCTAACCCATCTAGACCCTCGCTGGTAATGTTTTACAAAATCCCGGTCGTGTCTGCCCGTACTTCTCGGTGGGGACATTATATACGTCTATAACGTTATATATCCTAACCTAAGGGAACCTAACTTCTCGGATGTAGTATTTTCCAACATTCCTGGCGTGACGGCCCCTACTTCTCGGTGGGCACATTATATACGTCTATATCGTAATATAACCTAACCTAACCCATCTAGACCCTCGCTGGTAATGTTTTACAAAATCCCGGTCGTGTCGACCCGTACTTCTCGGTGGGGACATTATATACGTCTATAACGTTATATATCCTAACCTAAGGGAACCTAACTTCTCGGATGTAGTATTTTCCAACATTCCTGGCGGGTCGGCCCCTACTTCTCGGTGGCCACATTACATACGTCTATATCGTAATATAACCTAACATAATCCATCTAGACCCTCGCTGGTAATGTTTTACAAAATCCCGGTTGTGTCTGCCCGTACTTCTCGGTGGGGACATTATATACGTCTATAACGCTATATATCCTAACCTAAGGGAACCTAACATGTCGGATGTAGTATTTTCCAACATTCCTGGCGGGTTGGCCCCTACTTCTCGGTGGGCACATTATATATGTCTATATCGCAATATAACCTAACCTAACCCATCTAGACCCTCGCTGGTAATGTTTTACAAAATCCCGGTCGTGTCGGCCCGTACTTCTCGGTGTGGACATTATATACGTCTATAACGTTATATATACTAACCTAAGGGAACCTAACATCTCGTATGTATTATTTTCCAACGTTCCTGGCGGGCCAGCCCCTACTTCTCGGTGGGCACATTATATACGTCCATATCGTAATATAACCTAACCTAACCTATCTAGACCCTCGCTGGTAATGTTTAACAAAATTCCGGTCGTGTCGGCACGTACTTTGCCGTGGGGACATTATATACGTCTATAACTTTATATATCCTAACCTGAGGGAACCTAACATCTCGGATGTAGTATTTTCCAACATTTCTTGCGGGTCGCCCCTACTTCTCGGTGGGAACTTTATATACGTCTATAACGTAATATAACCTAACCTAACCCACGTAGAACCTCGCTGGTAATGTTTCACTGAATCCCGTTCATGTCTTCCCGTACGTCTCGGTGCGTACATTATATACGTCTATAAATTTATTTATCCTAACCTAAGGGAACCTAACATCCCGGATGTAGTATTTTCCAACATTCCTGGCGGGTCGGCCCCTACTTCTCGGTGGGCACATTATATACGTCTATATCGTAATATAACCTAACCTAACCCATCTAGACCGTCGCTGGTAATGTTTTACAAAATCCCGGTCGTGTCGGCCCGTACTTCTCGGTGTGGACATTATATACGTCTATATCGTTATATATCCTAACCTAAGGGAACCTAACATCTCGGATGTAGTATTTTCCAACATTCCTGGCGGGCCGGCCCCTACTTCTCGGTGGGCACATTATATACGTCCATATCGTAATATAATCTAACCTAACCCATCTAGACCCTCGCTGGTAATGTTTTACAGAATTCCGATCGTGTCGGCCCGTACTTCTCGTTGGGGACATTATATACGTCTATAACGTTATATATCCTAACCTAAGGGAACCTAACATCTCGCATGTATTATTTTCCAACGTTCCTGGCGGGCCAGCCCCTACTTCTCGGCGGGCACATTATATACGTCCATATCGTAATATAACCTAACCTAATCCATGTAGACCCTCGCTGGTAATGTTTTACAAAATCCCGGTCGTGTCTGCCCGTACTTCTCGGTGGGGACATTATATACATCTATAACGTTATATATCCTAACCTAAGGGAACCTAACATGTCGGACGTAGTATTTTCCAACATTCCTGGCGGGTCGGCCCCTACTTCTCGATGGGCACATTATATATGTCTATATCGCAATATAACCTACCCTAACCCATCTAGACCCTCGCTGGTAATGTTTTACAAAATCCCGGTCGTGTCGGCCCGTACTTCTCGGTGTGGACATTATATACGTCTATAACGTTATATATCCTAACCTAAGGGAACCTAACATCTCGCATGTATTATTTTCCAACGTTCCTGGCGGGCCAGGCCCTACTTCTCGGTGGGCACATTATATACGTCCATATCGTAATATAACCTAACCTAACCCACCTAGACCCTCGCTGGTAATGTTTCACAGAATCCCGTTCATGTCTTCCCGTACGTCTTGGTGCGTACATTATATACGTCTATAAACTTATATATACTAACCTAAGGGAACCTAACTTCTCGGATGTAGTATTTTCCAACATTCCTGGCGGGCCAGCCCCTACTTCTCGGTGGGCACATTATATACGTCCATATCGTAATATAACCTAACCTAACCCATCTAGACCCTCGCTGGTAATGTTTTACAAAATCCCGGTCGTGTCGGCCCGTACTTCTCGGTGTGGACATTATATGCGTCTATATCGTTATATATCCTAACCTAAGGGAACCTAACATCTCGGATGTAGTATTTTCCAACATTCCTGGCGGGCCGGCCCCTACTTCTCGGTGGGCACATTATATACGTCCATATCGTAATATAATCTAACCTAACCCATCTAGACCCTCGCTGGTAATGTTTTACAAAATTCCGATCGTGTCGGCCCGTACTTCTCGGTGGGGACATTATATACGTCTATAACGTTATATATCCTAACCTAAGGGAACCTAACATCTCGCATGTATTATTTTCCAACGTTCCTGGCGGGCCAGCCCCTACTTCTCGGTGGGCACATTATATACGTCCATATCGTAATATAACCTAACCTAATCCATGTAGACCCTCGCTGGTAATGTTTTACAAAATCCCGGTCGTGTCTGCCCGTACTTCTCGGTGGGGACATTATATACGTCTATAACGTTATATATCCTAACCTAAGGGAACCTAACTTCTCGGATGTAGTATTTTCCAACATTCCTGGCGTGACGGCCCCTACTTCTCGGTGGGCCCATTATATACGTCCATATCGTAATATAACCTAACCTAACCCATCTAGACCCTCGCTGGTAATGTTTTACAAAATCCCGGTCGTGTCTGCCCGTACTTCTCGGTGGGGACATTATATACGTCTATAACGTTATATATCCTACCCTAAGGGAACCTAACTTCTCGGATGTAGTATTTTCCAACATTCCTGGCGTGACGGCCCCTACTTCTCGGTGGGCCCATTATATACGTCCATATCGTAATATAACCTAACCTATCCCATCTAGACCCTCGATGGTGATGTTTTACAAAATCCCGGTCGTGTCTGCCCGTACTTCTCGGTGGGGACATTATATACGTCTATAACGTTATATATCCTAACCCAAGGGAACCTAACATCTCGGATGTAGTATTTTCCAACATTCCTGGCGGGTCAGCCCCTACTTCTCGGTGGGCACATTATATACGTCTATATCGTAATATAACCTAACCTAACCCATCTAGACCCTCGCTGGTAATGTTTTACAAAATCCCGGTCGTGTCGACCCGTACTTCTCGGTGGGGACATTGTATACGTCTATAACGTTATACATCCTAAACTAAGGGAACCTAACTTCTCGGATGTAGTATTTTCCAACATTCCTGGCGGGTCAGCCCCTACTTCTCGGTGGGCACATTATATACGTCTATATCGTAATATAACCTAACCTAACCCATCTAGACCCTCGCTGGTAATGTTTTACAAAATCCCGGTCGTGTCGACCCGTACTTCTCGGTGGGGACATTATATACGTCTATAACGTTATATATCCTAACCTAAGGGATCCTAACTTCTCGGATGTAGTATTTTCCAACATTCCTGGCGGGTCGGCCCCTACTTCTCGGTGGGCACATTATATACGTCTATATCGTAATATAACCTAACCTAATCCATCTAGACCCTCGCTGGTAATGTTTTACAAAATCCCGGTCGTGTCTGCCCGTACTTCACGGTGGGGACATTATATACGTCTATAACGCTATATATCCTAACCTAAGGGAACCTAACATGTCGGATGTAGTATTTTCCAACATTCCTGGCGGGTCGGCCCCTACTTCTCGATGGGCACATTATATATGTCTATATCGCAATATAACCTAACCTAACCCATCTAGACCCTCGCTGGTAATGTTTTACAAAATCCCGGTCGTGTCGGCCCGTACTTCTCGGTGTGGACATTATATACGTCTATAACGTTATATATCCTAACCTAAGGGAACCTAACATCTCGTATGTATTATTTTCCAACGTTCCTGACGGGCCAGCCCCTACTTAACGGTGGGCACATTATATACGTCCATATCGTAATATAACCTAACCTAACCTATCTAGACCCTCGCTGGTAATGTTTAACAAAATTCCGGTCGTGTCGGCACGTACTTTGCCGTGGGGACATTATATACGTCTATAACTTTATATATCCTAACCTGAGGGAACCTAACATCTCGGATGTAGTATTTTCCAACATTTCTTGCGGGTCGCCCCTACTTCTAGGTGGGAACTTTATATACGTCTATAACGTAATATAACCTAACCTAACCCACGTAGACCCTCGCTGGTAATGTTTCACTGAATCCCGTTCATGTCTTCCCGTACGTCTCGGTGCGTACATTATATACGTCTATAAATTTATTTATCCTAACCTAAGGGAACAAAACATCCCGGATGTAGTATTTTCCAACATTCCTGGCGGGTCGGCCCCTACTTCTCGGTGGGCACATTATATACGTCTATATCGTAATATAACCTAACCTAACCCATCTAGACCGTCGCTGGTAATGTTTTACAAAATCCCGGTCGTGTCGGCCCGTACTTCTCGGTGTGGACATTATATACGTCTATATCGTTATATATCCTAACCTAAGGGAACCTAACATCTCGGATGTAGTATTTTCCAACATTCCTGGCGGGCCGGCCCCTACTTCTCGGTGGGCACATTATATACGTCCATATCGTAATATAATCTAACCTAACCCATCTAGACCCTCGCTGGTAATGTTTTACAAAATTCCGATCGTGTCGGCCCGTACTTCTCGTTGGGGACATTATATACGTCTATAACGTTATATATCCTAACCTAAGGGAACCTAACATCTCGCATGTATTATTTTCCAACGTTCCTGGCGGGCCAGCCCCTACTTCTCGGTGGGCACATTATATACGTCCATATCGTAATATAACCTAACCTAATCCATGTAGACCCTCGCTGGTAATGTTTTACAAAATCCCGGTCGTGTCTGCCCGTACTTCTCGGTGGGGACATTATATACATCTATAACGTTATATATCCTAACCTAAGGGAACGTAACATGTCGGACGTAGTATTTTCCAACATTCCTGGCGGGTCGGCCCCTACTTCTCGATGGGCACATTATATATGTCTATATCGCAATATAACCTACCCTAACCCATCTAGACCCTCGCTGGTAATGTTTTACAAAATCCCGGTCGTGTCGGCCCGTACTTCTCGGTGTGGACATTATATACGTCTATAACGTTATATATCCTAACCTAAGGGAACCTAACATCTCGCATGTATTATTTTCCAACGTTCCTGGCGGGCCAGGCCCTACTTCTCGGTGGGCACATTATATACGTCCATATCGTAATATAACCTAACCTAACCCACCTAGACCCTCGCTGGTAATGTTTCACAGAATCCCGTTCATGTCTTCCCGTACGTCTTGGTGCGTACATTATATACGTCTATAAACTTATATATACTAACCTAAGGGAACCTAACTTCTCGGATGTAGTATTTTCCAACATTCCTGGCGGGCCAGCCCCTACTTCTCGGTGGGCACATTATATACGTCCATATCGTAATATAACCTAACCTAACCCATCTAGACCCTCGCTGGTAATGTTTTACAAAATCCCGGTCGTGTCGGCCCGTACTTCTCGGTGTGGACATTATATACGTCTATAACGTTATATATCCTAACCTAAGGGAACCTAACATCTCGCATGTATTATTTTCCAACGTTCCTGGCGGGCCAGCCCCTACTTCTCGGTGGGCACATTATATACGTCCATATCGTAATATAACCTAACCTAACCCATCTAGACCCTCGCTGGTAATGTTTTACAAAATTCCGGTCGTGTCGGCCCGTACTTTGCCGTGGGGACATTTTATACGTCTATAACGTTATATATCCTAACCTAAGGGAACCTAACATCTCGGATGTAGTATTTTCCAACATTTCTGGCGGGTCGGCCCCTACTTCTCGGTGGGAACTTTATATACGTCTATAACGTAATATAACCTAACCTAACCCACCTAGACCCTCGCTGGTAATGTTTCACTGAATCCCGTTCATGTCTTCCCGTACGTCTCGGTGCGTACATTATATACGTCTATAAATTTATTTATCCTAACCTAAGGGAACCTAACATCCCGGATGTAGTATTTTCCAACATTCCTGGCGGGTCGGCTCCTACTTCTCGGTGGGCACATTATATACGTCTATATCGTAATATAACCTAACCTAACCCATCTAGACCGTCGCTGGCAATGTTTTACAAAATCCCGGTCGTGTCGACCCGTACTTCTCGGTGGGGACATTATATACGTCTATAACGTTATATATCCTAACCTAAGGGAACCTAACTTCTCGGATGTAGTATTTTCCAACATTCCTGTCGGGTCGGCCCCTACTTCTCGGTGGGCACATTATATATGTCTATATCGTAATATAACCTATCCTAATCCATCTAGACCCTCGCTGGTAATGTTTTACAAAATCCCGGTCGTGTCTTCCCGTACTTCTCGGTGGGGACATTATATACGTCTATAACGCTATATATCCTAACCTAAGGGAACCTAACATGTCGGATGTAGTATTTTCCAACATTCCTGGCGGGTCGGCCCCTACTTCTCGATGGGCACATTATATATGTCTATATCGCAATATAACCTAACCTAACCCATCTAGACCCTCGCTGGTAATGTTTTACAAAATCCCGGACGTGTCGGCCCGTACTTCTCGGTGTGGACATTATATACGTCTATAACGTTATATATCCTAACCCAAGGGAACCTAACATCTCGGATGTAGTATTTTCCAACATTCCTGGCGGGTCGGCCCCTACTTCTCGGTGGGCACATTATATACGTCTATATCGTAATATAACCTAACCTAACCCATCTAGACCCTCGCTGGTAATGTTTTACAAAATTCCGGTCGTGTCGGCCCGTACTTTGCCGTGGGGACATTTTATACGTCTATAACGTTATATATCCTAACCTAAGGGAACCTAACATCTCGGATGTAGTATTTTCCAACATTTCTGGCGGGTCGGCCCCTACTTCTCGGTGGGAACTTTATATACGTCTATAACGTAATATAACCTAACCTAACCCACCTAGACCCTCGCTGGTAATGTTTCACTGAATCCCGTTCATGTCTTCCCGTACGTCTCGGTGCGTACATTATATACGTCTATAAATTTATTTATCCTAACCTAAGGGAACAAAACATCCCGGATGTAGTATTTTCCAACATTCCTGGCGGGTCGGCCCCTACTTCTCGGTGGGCACATTATATACGTCTATATCGTAATATAACCTAACCTAACCCATCTAGACCGTCGCTGGTAATGTTTTACAAAATCCCGGTCGTGTCGGCCCGTACTTCTCGGTGTGGACATTATATACGTCTATATCGTTATATATCCTAACCTAAGGGAACCTAACATCTCGGATGTAGTATTTTCCAACATTCCTGGCGGGCCGGCCCCTACTTCTCGGTGGGCACATTATATACATCCATATCGTAATATAATCTAACCTAACCCATCTAGACCCTCGCTGGTAATGTTTTACAAAATTCCGATCGTGTCGGCCCGTACTTCTCGTTGGGGACATTATATACGTCTATAACGTTATATATCCTAACCTAAGGGAACCTAACATCTCGCATGTATTATTTTCCAACGTTCCTGGCGGGCCAGCCCCTACTTCTCGGTGGGCACATTATATACGTCCATATCGTAATATAACCTAACCTAATCCATGTAGACCCTCGCTGGTAATGTTTTACAAAATCCCGGTCGTGTCTGCCCGTACTTCTCGGTGGGGACATTATATACATCTATAACGTTATATATCCTAACCTAAGGGAACGTAACATGTCGGACGTAGTATTTTCCAACATTCCTGGCGGGTCGGCCCCTACTTCTCGATGGGCACATTATATATGTCTATATCGCAATATAACCTACCCTAACCCATCTAGACCCTCGCTGGTAATGTTTTACAAAATCCCGGTCGTGTCGGCCCGTACTTCTCGGTGTGGACATTATATACGTCTATAACGTTATATATCCTAACCTAAGGGAACCTAACATCTCGCATGTATTATTTTCCAACGTTCCTGGCGGGCCAGGCCCTACTTCTCGGTGGGCACATTATATACGTCCATATCGTAATATAACCTAACCTAACCCACCTAGACCCTCGCTGGTAATGTTTCACAGAATCCCGTTCATGTCTTCCCGTACGTCTTGGTGCGTACATTATATACGTCTATAAACTTATATATACTAACCTAAGGGAACCTAACTTCTCGGATGTAGTATTTTCCAACATTCCTGGCGGGCCAGCCCCTACTTCTCGGTGGGCACATTATATACGTCCATATCGTAATATAACCTAACCTAACCCATCTAGACCCTCGCTGGTAATGTTTTACAAAATCCCGGTCGTGTCGGCCCGTACTTCTCGGTGTGGACATTATATACGTCTATAACGTTATATATCCTAACCTAAGGGAACCTAACATCTCGCATGTATTATTTTCCAACGTTCCTGGCGGGCCAGCCCCTACTTCTCGGTGGGCACATTATATACGTCCATATCGTAATATAACCTAACCTAACCCATCTAGACCCTCGCTGGTAATGTTTTACAAAATTCCGGTCGTGTCGGCCCGTACTTTGCCGTGGGGACATTTTATACGTCTATAACGTTATATATCCTAACCTAAGGGAACCTAACATCTCGGATGTAGTATTTTCCAACATTTCTGGCGGGTCGGCCCCTACTTCTCGGTGGGAACTTTATATACGTCTATAACGTAATATAACCTAACCTAACCCACCTAGACCCTCGCTGGTAATGTTTCACTGAATCCCGTTCATGTCTTCCCGTACGTCTCGGTGCGTACATTATATACGTCTATAAATTTATTTATCCTAACCTAAGGGAACCTAACATCCCGGATGTAGTATTTTCCAACATTCCTGGCGGGTCGGCTCCTACTTCTCGGTGGGCACATTATATACGTCTATATCGTAATATAACCTAACCTAACCCATCTAGACCGTCGCTGGCAATGTTTTACAAAATCCCGGTCGTGTCGACCCGTACTTCTCGGTGGGGACATTATATACGTCTATAACGTTATATATCCTAACCTAAGGGAACCTAACTTCTCGGATGTAGTATTTTCCAACATTCCTGTCGGGTCGGCCCCTACTTCTCGGTGGGCACATTATATATGTCTATATCGTAATATAACCTATCCTAATCCATCTAGACCCTCGCTGGTAATGTTTTACAAAATCCCGGTCGTGTCTTCCCGTACTTCTCGGTGGGGACATTATATACGTCTATAACGCTATATATCCTAACCTAAGGGAACCTAACATGTCGGATGTAGTATTTTCCAACATTCCTGGCGGGTCGGCCCCTACTTCTCGATGGGCACATTATATATGTCTATATCGCAATATAACCTAACCTAACCCATCTAGACCCTCGCTGGTAATGTTTTACAAAATCCCGGACGTGTCGGCCCGTACTTCTCGGTGTGGACATTATATACGTCTATAACGTTATATATCCTAACCCAAGGGAACCTAACATCTCGGATGTAGTATTTTCCAACATTCCTGGCGGGTCGGCCCCTACTTCTCGGTGGGCACATTATATACGTCTATATCGTAATATAACCTAACCTAACCCATCTAGACCCTCGCTGGTAATGTTTTACAAAATCCCGGTCGTGTCGGCCCGTACTTTGCCGTGGGGACATTATATACGTCTATAACGTTATATATCCTAACCCAAGGGAACCTAACATCTCGGATGTATTATTTTCCAACGTTCCTGGCGGGCCAGGCCCTACTTCTCGGTGGGCACATTATATACGTCCATATCGTAATATAACCTAACCTAATCCATGTAGACCCTCGCTGGTAATGTTTTACAAAATCCCGGTCGTGTCTGCCCGTACTTCTCGGTGGGGACATTATATACATCTATAACGTTATATATCCTAACCTAAGGGAACGTAACATGTCGGACGTAGTATTTTCCAACATTCCTGGCGGGTCGGCCCCTACTTCTCGATGGGCACATTATATATGTCTATATCGCAATATAACCTACCCTAACCCATCTAGACCCTCGCTGGTAATGTTTTACAAAATCCCGGTCGTGTCGGCCCGTACTTCTCGGTGCGGACATTATATACGTCTATAACGTTATATATCCTAACCTAAGGGAACCTAACATCTCGCATGTATTATTTTCCAACGTTCCTGGCGGGCCAGGCCCTACTTCTCGGTGGGCACATTATATACGTCCATATCGTAATATAACCTAACCTAACCCACCTAGACCCTCGCTGGTAATGTTTCACAGAATCCCGTTCATGTCTTCCCGTACGTCTTGGTGCGTACATTATATACGTCTATAAACTTATATATACTAACCTAAGGGAACCTAACATCTCGCATGTATTATTTTCCAACGTTCCTGGCGGGCCAGCCCCTACTTCTCGGTGGGCACATTATATACGTCCATATCGTAATATAACCTAACCTAACCCATCTAGACCCTCGCTGGTAATGTTTTACAAAATTCCGGTCGTGTCGGCCCGTACTTTGCCGTGGGGACATTTTATACGTCTATAACGTTATATATCCTAACCTAAGGGAACCTAACATCTCGGATGTAGTATTTTCCAACATTTCTGGCGGGTCGGCCCCTACTTCTCGGTGGGAACTTTATATACGTCTATAACGTAATATAACCTAACCTAACCCACCTAGACCCTCGCTGGTAATGTTTCACTGAATCCCGTTCATGTCTTCCCGTACGTCTCGGTGCGTACATTATATACGTCTATAAATTTATTTATCCTAACCTAAGGGAACCTAACATCCCGGATGTAGTATTTTCCAACATTCCTGGCGGGTCGGCTCCTACTTCTCGGTGGGCACATTATATACGTCTATATCGTAATATAACCTAACCTAACCCATCTAGACCGTCGCTGGCAATGTTTTACAAAATCCCGGTCGTGTCGACCCGTACTTCTCGGTGGGGACATTATATACGTCTATAACGTTATATATCCTAACCTAAGGGAACCTAACTTCTCGGATGTAGTATTTTCCAACATTCCTGTCGGGTCGGCCCCTACTTCTCGGTGGGCACATTATATATGTCTATATCGTAATATAACCTATCCTAATCCATCTAGACCCTCGCTGGTAATGTTTTACAAAATCCCGGTCGTGTCTTCCCGTACTTCTCGGTGGGGACATTATATACGTCTATAACGCTATATATCCTAACCTAAGGGAACCTAACTTCTCGGATGTAGTATTTTCCAACATTCCTGGCGGGTCAGCCCCTACTTCTCGGTGGGCACATTATATACGTCTATATCGTAATATAACCTAACCTAACCCATCTAGACCCTCGCTGGTAATGTTTTACAAAATCCCGGTCGTGTCGACCCGTACTTCTCGGTGGGGACATTATATACGTCTATAACGTTATATATCCTAACCTAAGGGATCCTAACTTCTCGGATGTAGTATTTTCCAACATTCCTGGCGGGTCGGCCCCTACTTCTCGGTGGGCACATTATATACGTCTATATCGTAATATAACCTAACCTAATCCATCTAGACCCTCGCTGGTAATGTTTTACAAAATCCCGGTCGTGTCTGCCCGTACTTCACGGTGGGGACATTATATACGTCTATAACGCTATATATCCTAACCTAAGGGAACCTAACATGTCGGATGTAGTATTTTCCAACATTCCTGGCGGGTCGGCCCCTACTTCTCGATGGGCACATTATATATGTCTATATCGCAATATAACCTAACCTAACCCATCTAGACCCTCGCTGGTAATGTTTTACAAAATCCCGGTCGTGTCGGCCCGTACTTCTCGGTGTGGACATTATATACGTCTATAACGTTATATATCCTAACCTAAGGGAACCTAACATCTCGTATGTATTATTTTCCAACGTTCCTGACGGGCCAGCCCCTACTTAACGGTGGGCACATTATATACGTCCATATCGTAATATAACCTAACCTAACCTATCTAGACCCTCGCTGGTAATGTTTAACAAAATTCCGGTCGTGTCGGCACGTACTTTGCCGTGGGGACATTATATACGTCTATAACTTTATATATCCTAACCTGAGGGAACCTAACATCTCGGATGTAGTATTTTCCAACATTTCTTGCGGGTCGCCCCTACTTCTAGGTGGGAACTTTATATACGTCTATAACGTAATATAACCTAACCTAACCCACGTAGACCCTCGCTGGTAATGTTTCACTGAATCCCGTTCATGTCTTCCCGTACGTCTCGGTGCGTACATTATATACGTCTATAAATTTATTTATCCTAACCTAAGGGAACAAAACATCCCGGATGTAGTATTTTCCAACATTCCTGGCGGGTCGGCCCCTACTTCATGGTGGGCACATTATATACGTCCATATCGTAATATAATCTAACCTAACCCATCTAGACCCTCGCTGGTAATGTTTTACAAAATCCCGGTCGTGTCTGCCCGTACTTCTCGGTGGGGACATTATATACATCTATAACGTTATATATCCTAACCTAAGGGAACCTAACATGTCGGATGTAGTATTTTCCAACATTCCTGGCGGGTCGGCCCCTACTTATCGATGGGCACATTATATACGTCTATATCGTAATATAACCTAACCTAACCCATCTAGACCGTCGCTGGTAATGTTTTACAAAATCCCGGTCGTGTCGGCCCGTACTTCTCGGTGTGGACATTATATACGTCTATATCGTTATATATCCTAACCTAAGGGAACCTAACATCTCGGATGTAGTATTTTCCAACATTCCTGGCGGGCCGGCCCCTACTTCTCGGTGGGCACATTATATACGTCCATATCGTAATATAATCTAACCTAACCCATCTAGACCCTCGCTGGTAATGTTTTACAAAATTCCGATCGTGTCGGCCCGTACTTCTCGTTGGGGACATTATATACGTCTATAACGTTATATATCCTAACCTAAGGGAACCTAACATCTCGCATGTATTATTTTCCAACGTTCCTGGCGGGCCAGCCCCTACTTCTCGGTGGGCACATTATATACGTCCATATCGTAATATAACCTAACCTAATCCATGTAGACCCTCGCTGGTAATGTTTTACAAAATCCCGGTCGTGTCTGCCCGTACTTCTCGGTGGGGACATTATATACATCTATAACGTTATATATCCTAACCTAAGGGAACGTAACATGTCGGACGTAGTATTTTCCAACATTCCTGGCGGGTCGGCCCCTACTTCTCGATGGGCACATTATATATGTCTATATCGCAATATAACCTACCCTAACCCATCTAGACCCTCGCTGGTAATGTTTTACAAAATCCCGGTCGTGTCGGCCCGTACTTCTCGGTGTGGACATTATATACGTCTATAACGTTATATATCCTAACCTAAGGGAACCTAACATCTCGCATGTATTATTTTCCAACGTTCCTGGCGGGCCAGGCCCTACTTCTCGGTGGGCACATTATATACGTCCATATCGTAATATAACCTAACCTAACCCACCTAGACCCTCGCTGGTAATGTTTCACAGAATCCCGTTCATGTCTTCCCGTACGTCTTGGTGCGTACATTATATACGTCTATAAACTTATATATACTAACCTAAGGGAACCTAACTTCTCGGATGTAGTATTTTCCAACATTCCTGGCGGGCCAGCCCCTACTTCTCGGTGGGCACATTATATACGTCCATATCGTAATATAACCTAACCTAACCCATCTAGACCCTCGCTGGTAATGTTTTACAAAATCCCGGTCGTGTCGGCCCGTACTTCTCGGTGTGGACATTATATACGTCTATAACGTTATATATCCTAACCTAAGGGAACCTAACATCTCGCATGTATTATTTTCCAACGTTCCTGGCGGGCCAGCCCCTACTTCTCGGTGGGCACATTATATACGTCCATATCGTAATATAACCTAACCTAACCCATCTAGACCCTCGCTGGTAATGTTTTACAAAATTCCGGTCGTGTCGGCCCGTACTTTGCCGTGGGGACATTTTATACGTCTATAACGTTATATATCCTAACCTAAGGGAACCTAACATCTCGGATGTAGTATTTTCCAACATTTCTGGCGGGTCGGCCCCTACTTCTCGGTGGGAACTTTATATACGTCTATAACGTAATATAACCTAACCTAACCCACCTAGACCCTCGCTGGTAATGTTTCACTGAATCCCGTTCATGTCTTCCCGTACGTCTCGGTGCGTACATTATATACGTCTATAAATTTATTTATCCTAACCTAAGGGAACCTAACATCCCGGATGTAGTATTTTCCAACATTCCTGGCGGGTCGGCTCCTACTTCTCGGTGGGCACATTATATACGTCTATATCGTAATATAACCTAACCTAACCCATCTAGACCGTCGCTGGCAATGTTTTACAAAATCCCGGTCGTGTCGACCCGTACTTCTCGGTGGGGACATTATATACGTCTATAACGTTATATATCCTAACCTAAGGGAACCTAACTTCTCGGATGTAGTATTTTCCAACATTCCTGTCGGGTCGGCCCCTACTTCTCGGTGGGCACATTATATATGTCTATATCGTAATATAACCTATCCTAATCCATCTAGACCCTCGCTGGTAATGTTTTACAAAATCCCGGTCGTGTCTTCCCGTACTTCTCGGTGGGGACATTATATACGTCTATAACGCTATATATCCTAACCTAAGGGAACCTAACATGTCGGATGTAGTATTTTCCAACATTCCTGGCGGGTCGGCCCCTACTTCTCGATGGGCACATTATATATGTCTATATCGCAATATAACCTAACCTAACCCATCTAGACCCTCGCTGGTAATGTTTTACAAAATCCCGGACGTGTCGGCCCGTACTTCTCGGTGTGGACATTATATACGTCTATAACGTTATATATCCTAACCCAAGGGAACCTAACATCTCGGATGTAGTATTTTCCAACATTCCTGGCGGGTCGGCCCCTACTTCTCGGTGGGCACATTATATACGTCTATATCGTAATATAACCTAACCTAACCCATCTAGACCCTCGCTGGTAATGTTTTACAAAATTCCGGTCGTGTCGGCCCGTACTTTGCCGTGGGGACATTTTATACGTCTATAACGTTATATATCCTAACCTAAGGGAACCTAACATCTCGGATGTAGTATTTTCCAACATTTCTGGCGGGTCGGCCCCTACTTCTCGGTGGGAACTTTATATACGTCTATAACGTAATATAACCTAACCTAACCCACCTAGACCCTCGCTGGTAATGTTTCACTGAATCCCGTTCATGTCTTCCCGTACGTCTCGGTGCGTACATTATATACGTCTATAAATTTATTTATCCTAACCTAAGGGAACAAAACATCCCGGATGTAGTATTTTCCAACATTCCTGGCGGGTCGGCCCCTACTTCTCGGTGGGCACATTATATACGTCTATATCGTAATATAACCTAACCTAACCCATCTAGACCGTCGCTGGTAATGTTTTACAAAATCCCGGTCGTGTCGGCCCGTACTTCTCGGTGTGGACATTATGTACGTCTATATCGTTATATATCCTAACCTAAGGGAACCTAACATCTCGGATGTAGTATTTTCCAACATTCCTGGCGGGCCGGCCCCTACTTCTCGGTGGGCACATTATATACATCCATATCGTAATATAATCTAACCTAACCCATCTAGACCCTCGCTGGTAATGTTTTACAAAATTCCGATCGTGTCGGCCCGTACTTCTCGTTGGGGACATTATATACGTCTATAACGTTATATATCCTAACCTAAGGGAACCTAACATCTCGCATGTATTATTTTCCAACGTTCCTGGCGGGCCAGCCCCTACTTCTCGGTGGGCACATTATATACGTCCATATCGTAATATAACCTAACCTAATCCATGTAGACCCTCGCTGGTAATGTTTTACAAAATCCCGGTCGTGTCTGCCCGTACTTCTCGGTGGGGACATTATATACATCTATAACGTTATATATCCTAACCTAAGGGAACGTAACATGTCGGACGTAGTATTTTCCAACATTCCTGGCGGGTCGGCCCCTACTTCTCGATGGGCACATTATATATGTCTATATCGCAATATAACCTACCCTAACCCATCTAGACCCTCGCTGGTAATGTTTTACAAAATCCCGGTCGTGTCGGCCCGTACTTCTCGGTGTGGACATTATATACGTCTATAACGTTATATATCCTAACCTAAGGGAACCTAACATCTCGCATGTATTATTTTCCAACGTTCCTGGCGGGCCAGGCCCTACTTCTCGGTGGGCACATTATATACGTCCATATCGTAATATAACCTAACCTAACCCACCTAGACCCTCGCTGGTAATGTTTCACAGAATCCCGTTCATGTCTTCCCGTACGTCTTGGTGCGTACATTATATACGTCTATAAACTTATATATACTAACCTAAGGGAACCTAACTTCTCGGATGTAGTATTTTCCAACATTCCTGGCGGGCCAGCCCCTACTTCTCGGTGGGCACATTATATACGTCCATATCGTAATATAACCTAACCTAACCCATCTAGACCCTCGCTGGTAATGTTTTACAAAATCCCGGTCGTGTCGGCCCGTACTTCTCGGTGTGGACATTATATACGTCTATAACGTTATATATCCTAACCTAAGGGAACCTAACATCTCGCATGTATTATTTTCCAACGTTCCTGGCGGGCCAGCCCCTACTTCTCGGTGGGCACATTATATACGTCCATATCGTAATATAACCTAACCTAACCCATCTAGACCCTCGCTGGTAATGTTTTACAAAATTCCGGTCGTGTCGGCCCGTACTTTGCCGTGGGGACATTTTATACGTCTATAACGTTATATATCCTAACCTAAGGGAACCTAACATCTCGGATGTAGTATTTTCCAACATTTCTGGCGGGTCGGCCCCTACTTCTCGGTGG
The DNA here is from genome assembly GCA_963969225.1 of Xylocopa violacea. Taxonomy (NCBI): domain Eukaryota; kingdom Metazoa; phylum Arthropoda; class Insecta; order Hymenoptera; family Apidae; genus Xylocopa; species Xylocopa violacea. The sequence goes on from CAXAJV010000481.1 coordinate 2,313,419, forward strand.
GAACTTTATATACGTCTATAACGTAATATAACCTAACCTAACCCACCTAGACCCTCGCTGGTAATGTTTCACTGAATCCCGTTCATGTCTTCCCGTACGTCTCGGTGCGTACATTATATACGTCTATAAATTTATTTATCCTAACCTAAGGGAACCTAACATCCCGGATGTAGTATTTTCCAACATTCCTGGCGGGTCGGCTCCTACTTCTCGGTGGGCACATTATATACGTCTATATCGTAATATAACCTAACCTAACCCATCTAGACCGTCGCTGGCAATGTTTTACAAAATCCCGGTCGTGTCGACCCGTACTTCTCGGTGGGGACATTATATACGTCTATAACGTTATATATCCTAACCTAAGGGAACCTAACTTCTCGGATGTAGTATTTTCCAACATTCCTGTCGGGTCGGCCCCTACTTCTCGGTGGGCACATTATATATGTCTATATCGTAATATAACCTATCCTAATCCATCTAGACCCTCGCTGGTAATGTTTTACAAAATCCCGGTCGTGTCTTCCCGTACTTCTCGGTGGGGACATTATATACGTCTATAACGCTATATATCCTAACCTAAGGGAACCTAACATGTCGGATGTAGTATTTTCCAACATTCCTGGCGGGTCGGCCCCTACTTCTCGATGGGCACATTATATATGTCTATATCGCAATATAACCTAACCTAACCCATCTAGACCCTCGCTGGTAATGTTTTACAAAATCCCGGACGTGTCGGCCCGTACTTCTCGGTGTGGACATTATATACGTCTATAACGTTATATATCCTAACCCAAGGGAACCTAACATCTCGGATGTAGTATTTTCCAACATTCCTGGCGGGTCGGCCCCTACTTCTCGGTGGGCACATTATATACGTCTATATCGTAATATAAACTAACCTAACCCATCTAGACCCTCGCTGGTAATGTTTTACAAAATCCCGGTCGTGTCGGCCCGTACTTTGCCGTGGGGACATTATATACGTCTATAACGTTATATATCCTAACCCAAGGGAACCTAACATCTCGGATGTATTATTTTCCAACGTTCCTGGCGGGCCAGGCCCTACTTCTCGGTGGGCACATTATATACGTCCATATCGTAATATAACCTAACCTAATCCATGTAGACCCTCGCTGGTAATGTTTTACAAAATCCCGGTCGTGTCTGCCCGTACTTCTCGGTGGGGACATTATATAAATCTATAACGTTATATATCCTAACCTAAGGGAACGTAACATGTCGGACGTAGTATTTTCCAACATTCCTGGCGGGTCGGCCCCTACTTCTCGATGGGCACATTATATATGTCTATATCGCAATATAACCTACCCTAACCCATCTAGACCCTCGCTGGTAATGTTTTACAAAATCCCGGTCGTGTCGGCCCGTACTTCTCGGTGTGGACATTATATACGTCTATAACGTTATATATCCTAACCTAAGGGAACCTAACATCTCGCATGTATTATTTTCCAACGTTCCTGGCGGGCCAGGCCCTACTTCTCGGTGGGCACATTATATACGTCCATATCGTAATATAACCTAACCTAACCCACCTAGACCCTCGCTGGTAATGTTTCACAGAATCCCGTTCATGTCTTCCCGTACGTCTTGGTGCGTACATTATATACGTCTATAAACTTATATATACTAACCTAAGGGAACCTAACATCTCGCATGTATTATTTTCCAACGTTCCTGGCGGGCCAGCCCCTACTTCTCGGTGGGCACATTATATACGTCCATATCGTAATATAACCTAACCTAACCCATCTAGACCCTCGCTGGTAATGTTTTACAAAATTCCGGTCGTGTCGGCCCGTACTTTGCCGTGGGGACATTTTATACGTCTATAACGTTATATATCCTAACCTAAGGGAACCTAACATCTCGGATGTAGTATTTTCCAACATTTCTGGCGGGTCGGCCCCTACTTCTCGGTGGGAACTTTATATACGTCTATAACGTAATATAACCTAACCTAACCCACCTAGACCCTCGCTGGTAATGTTTCACTGAATCCCGTTCATGTCTTCCCGTACGTCTCGGTGCGTACATTATATACGTCTATAAATTTATTTATCCTAACCTAAGGGAACCTAACATCCCGGATGTAGTATTTTCCAACATTCCTGGCGGGTCGGCTCCTACTTCTCGGTGGGCACATTATATACGTCTATATCGTAATATAACCTAACCTAACCCATCTAGACCGTCGCTGGCAATGTTTTACAAAATCCCGGTCGTGTCGACCCGTACTTCTCGGTGGGGACATTATATACGTCTATAACGTTATATATCCTAACCTAAGGGAACCTAACTTCTCGGATGTAGTATTTTCCAACATTCCTGTCGGGTCGGCCCCTACTTCTCGGTGGGCACATTATATATGTCTATATCGTAATATAACCTATCCTAATCCATCTAGACCCTCGCTGGTAATGTTTTACAAAATCCCGGTCGTGTCTTCCCGTACTTCTCGGTGGGGACATTATATACGTCTATAACGCTATATATCCTAACCTAAGGGAACCTAACATGTCGGATGTAGTATTTTCCAACATTCCTGGCGGGTCGGCCCCTACTTCTCGATGGGCACATTATATATGTCTATATCGCAATATAACCTAACCTAACCCATCTAGACCCTCGCTGGTAATGTTTTACAAAATCCCGGACGTGTCGGCCCGTACTTCTCGGTGTGGACATTATATACGTCTATAACGTTATATATCCTAACCCAAGGGAACCTAACATCTCGGATGTAGTATTTTCCAACATTCCTGGCGGGTCGGCCCCTACTTCTCGGTGGGCACATTATATACGTCTATATCGTAATATAACCTAACCTAACCCATCTAGACCCTCGCTGGTAATGTTTTACAAAATCCCGGTCGTGTCGGCCCGTACTTCTCGGTGGGGACATTATATACGTCTATAACGTTATATATCCTAACCCAAGGGAACCTAACATCTCGGATGTATTATTTTCCAACGTTCCTGGCGGGCCAGGCCCTACTTCTCGGTGGGCACATTATATACATCCATATCGTAATATAACCTAACCTAACCTATCTAGACCCTCGCTGGTAATGTTTAACAAAATTCCGGTCGTGTCGGCATGTACATTGCCGTGGGGACATTATATACGTCTATAACGTTATATATCCTAACCTAAGGGAACCTAACATCTCGGATGTAGTATTTTCCAACATTCCTGGCGGGCCGCCCCTACTTCTCGGTGGGCACATTATATACGTCCATATCGTAATATAACCTAACCTAACCCACCTAGACCCTCGCTGGTAATGTTTCACAGAATCCCGTTCATGTCTTCCCGTACGTCTCGGTGCGTACATTATATACGTCTATAAACTTATATATACTAACCTAAGGGAACCTAACTTCTCGGATGTAGTATTTTCCAACATTCCTGGCGGGTCGGCCCCCACTTCTCGGTGGACACATTATATACGTCTATATCGTAATATAACCTAACCTAACCCATCTAGACCCTCGCTGGTAATGTTTTACAAAATCCCGGTCGTGTCGGCCCGTACTTCTCGGTGGGGACATTATATACGTCTATAACGTTATATATCCTAACCCAAAGGAACCTAACATCTCGGATGTAGTATTTTCCAACATTCCTGGCGGGTCGGCCCCTACTTCTCGGTGGGCACATTATATACGTCTATATCGTAATAGAACCTAACCTAACCCATCTAGACCGTCGCTGGCAATGTTTTACAAAATCCCGGTCGTGTCGACCCGTACTTCTCGGTGGGGACATTATATACGTCTATAACGTTATATATCCTAACCTAAGGGAACCTAACTTCTCGGATGTAGTATTTTCCAACATTCCTGGCGGGTCGGCTCCTACTTCTCGGTGGGCACATTATATACGTCTATATCGTAATATAACCTATCCTAATCCATCTAGACCCTCGCTGGTAATGTTTTACAAAATCCCGGTCGTGTCTGCCCGTACTTCTCGGTGGGGACATTATATACGTCTATAACGCTATATATCCTAACCCAAGGGAACCTAACATCTCGGATGTAGTATTTTCCAACATTCCTGGCGGGTCGGCCCCCACTTCTCGGTGGACACATTATATACGTCTATATCGTAATATAACCTAACCTAACCCATCTAGACCCTCGCTGGTAATGTTTTACAAAATCCCGGTCGTGTCGGCCCGTACTTCTCGGTGGGGACATTATATACGTCTATAACGTTATATATCCTAACCCAAGGGAACCTAACATCTCGGATGTAGTATTTTCCAACATTCCTGGCGGGTCGGCCCCTACTTCTCGGTGGGCACATTATATACGTCCATATCGTAATATAACCTAACCTAACCCACCTAGACCCTCGCTGGTAATGTTTCACAGAATCCCGTTCATGTCTTCCCGTACGTCTCGGTGCGTACATTATATACGTCTATAAACTTATATATACTAACCTAAGGGAACCTAACTTCTCGGATGTAGTATTTTCCAACATTCCTGGCGGGTCGGCCCCCACTTCTCGGTGGACACATTATATACGTCTATATCGTAATATAACCTAACCTAACCCATCTAGACCCTCGCTGGTAATGTTTTACAAAATCCCGGTCGTGTCGGCCCGTACTTCTCGGTGGGGACATTATATACGTCTATAACGTTATATATCCTAACCCAAGGGAACCTAACATCTCGGATGTAGTATTTTCCAACATTCCTGGCGGGTCGGCCCCTACTTCTCGGTGGGCACATTATATACGTCTATATCGTAATAGAACCTAACCTAACCCATCTAGACCGTCGCTGGCAATGTTTTACAAAATCCCGGTCGTGTCGACCCGTACTTCTCGGTGGGGACATTATATACGTCTATAACGTTATATATCCTAACCTAAGGGAACCTAACTTCTCGGATGTAGTATTTTCCAACATTCCTGGCGGGTCGGCTCCTACTTCTCGGTGGGCACATTATATACGTCTATATCGTAATATAACCTATCCTAATCCATCTAGACCCTCGCTGGTAATGTTTTACAAAATCCCGGTCGTGTCTGCCCGTACTTCTCGGTGGGGACATTATATACGTCTATAACGCTATATATCCTAACCTAAGGGAACCTAACTTCTCGGATGTAGTATTTTCCAACATTCCTGGCGGGTCGGCCCCCACTTCTCGGTGGACACATTATATACGTCTATATCGTAATATAACCTAACCTAACCCATCTAGACCCTCGCTGGTAATGTTTTACAAAATCCCGGTCGTGTCGGCCCGTACTTCTCGGTGGGGATATTATATACGTCTATAACGTTATATATCCTAACCCAAGGGAACCTAACATCTCGGATGTAGTGTTTTACAAAATCCCGGTCGTGTCGGCCCGTACTTCTCGGTGTGGACATTATATACGTCTATAACGTTATATATCCTAACCTAAGGGAACCTAACATCTCGCATGTATTATTTTCCAACGTTCCTGGCGGGCCAGCCCCTACTTCTCGGTGGGCACATTATATACGTCCATATCGTAATATAACCTAACCTAACCTATCTAGAACCTCGCTGGTAATGTTTAACAAAATTCCGGTCGTGTCGGCACGTACTTTGCCGTGGGGACATTATATACGTCTATAACTTTATATATCCTAACCTGAGGGAACCTAACATCTCGGATGTAGTATTTTCCAACATTCCTGGCGGGCCGCCCCTACTTCTCGGTGGGCACATTATATACGTCCATATCGTAATATAACCTAACCTAACCCACCTAGACCCTCGCTGGTAATGTTTCACAGAATCCCGTTCATGTCTTCCCGTACGTCTCGGTGCGTACATTATATACGTCTATAAACTTATATATACTAACCTAAGGGAACCTAACTTCTCGGATGTAGTATTTTCCAACATTCCTGGCGGGTCGGCCCCCACTTCTCGGTGGACACATTATATACTTCTATATCGCAATATAACCTAACCTAACCCATCTAGACCCTCGCTGGTAATGTTTTACAAAATCCCGGACGTGTCGGCCCGTACTTCTCGGTGTGGAGATTATATACGTCTATAACGTTATATATCCTAACCTAAGGGAACCTAACATCTCGCATGTATTATTTTCCAACGTTCCTGGCGGGCCAGGCCCTACTTCTCGGTGGGCACATTATATACATCCATATCGTAATATAACCTAACCTAACCTATCTAGACCCTCGCTGGTAATGTTTAACAAAATTCCGGTCGTGTCGGCATGTACATTGCCGTGGGGACATTATATACGTCTATAACGTTATATATCCTAACCTAAGGGAACCTAACATCTCGGATGTAGTATTTTCCAACATTCCTGGCGGGTCGGCCCCTACTTCTCGGTGGGCACATTATATACGTCTATATCGTAATATAACCTATCCTAATCCATCTAGACCCTCGCTGGTAATGTTTTACAAAATCCCGGTCGTGTCTGCCCGTACTTCTCGGTGGGGACATTATATACGTCTATAACGCTATATATCCTAACCTAAGGGAACCTAACTTCTCGGATGTAGTATTTTCCAACATTCCTGGCGGGTCGGCCCCCACTTCTCGGTGGACACATTATATACGTCTATATCGTAATATAACCTAACCTAACCCATCTAGACCCTCGCTGGTAATGTTTTACAAAATCCCGGTCGTGTCGGCCCGTACTTCTCGGTGGGGACATTATATACGTCTATAACGTTATATATCCTAACCCAAGGGAACCTAACATCTCGGATGTAGTATTTTCCAACATTCCTGGCGGGTCGGCCCCTACTTCTCGGTGGGCACATTATATACGTCTATATCGTAATATAACCTAACCTAACCCATCTAGACCCTCGCTGGTAATGTTTTACAAAATCCCGGTCGTGTCTTCCCGTACTTCTCGGTGGGGCATTATATACGTCTATAACGCTATATATCCTAACCTAAGGGAACCTAACATGTCGGATGTAGTATTTTCCAACATTCCTGGCGGGTCGGCCCCTACTTCTCGATGGGCACATTATATATGTCTATATCGCAATATAACCTAACCTAACCCATCTAGACCCTCGCTGGTAATGTTTTACAAAATCCCGGACGTGTCGGCCCGTACTTCTCGGTGTGGACATTATATACGTCTATAACGTTATATATCCTAACCCAAGGGAACCTAACATCTCGGATGTAGTATTTTCCAACATTCCTGGCGGGTCGGCCCCTACTTCTCGGTGGGCACATTATATACGTCTATATCGTAATATAACCTAACCTAACCCATCTAGACCCTCGCTGGTAATGTTTTACAAAATCCCGGTCGTGTCGGCCCGTACTTCTCGGTGGGGACATTATATACGTCTATAACGTTATATATCCTAACCCAAGGGAACCTAACATCTCGGATGTATTATTTTCCAACGTTCCTGGCGGGCCAGGCCCTACTTCTCGGTGGGCACATTATATACATCCATATCGTAATATAACCTAACCTAACCTATCTAGACCCTCGCTGGTAATGTTTAACAAAATTCCGGTCGTGTCGGCATGTACATTGCCGTGGGGACATTATATACGTCTATAACGTTATATATCCTAACCTAAGGGAACCTAACATCTCGGATGTAGTATTTTCCAACATTCCTGGCGGGCCGCCCCTACTTCTCGGTGGGCACATTATATACGTCCATATCGTAATATAACCTAACCTAACCCACCTAGACCCTCGCTGGTAATGTTTCACAGAATCCCGTTCATGTCTTCCCGTACGTCTCGGTGCGTACATTATATACGTCTATAAACTTATATATACTAACCTAAGGGAACCTAACTTCTCGGATGTAGTATTTTCCAACATTCCTGGCGGGTCGGCCCCCACTTCTCGGTGGACACATTATATACGTCTATATCGTAATATAACCTAACCTAACCCATCTAGACCCTCGCTGGTAATGTTTTACAAAATCCCGGTCGTGTCGGCCCGTACTTCTCGGTGGGGACATTATATACGTCTATAACGTTATATATCCTAACCCAAAGGAACCTAACATCTCGGATGTAGTATTTTCCAACATTCCTGGCGGGTCGGCCCCTACTTCTCGGTGGGCACATTATATACGTCTATATCGTAATAGAACCTAACCTAACCCATCTAGACCGTCGCTGGCAATGTTTTACAAAATCCCGGTCGTGTCGACCCGTACTTCTCGGTGGGGACATTATATACGTCTATAACGTTATATATCCTAACCTAAGGGAACCTAACTTCTCGGATGTAGTATTTTCCAACATTCCTGGCGGGTCGGCTCCTACTTCTCGGTGGGCACATTATATACGTCTATATCGTAATATAACCTATCCTAATCCATCTAGACCCTCGCTGGTAATGTTTTACAAAATCCCGGTCGTGTCTGCCCGTACTTCTCGGTGGGGACATTATATACGTCTATAACGCTATATATCCTAACCCAAGGGAACCTAACATCTCGGATGTAGTATTTTCCAACATTCCTGGCGGGTCGGCCCCCACTTCTCGGTGGACACATTATATACGTCTATATCGTAATATAACCTAACCTAACCCATCTAGACCCTCGCTGGTAATGTTTTACAAAATCCCGGTCGTGTCGGCCCGTACTTCTCGGTGGGGACATTATATACGTCTATAACGTTATATATCCTAACCCAAGGGAACCTAACATCTCGGATGTAGTATTTTCCAACATTCCTGGCGGGTCGGCCCCTACTTCTCGGTGGGCACATTATATACGTCCATATCGTAATATAACCTAACCTAACCCACCTAGACCCTCGCTGGTAATGTTTCACAGAATCCCGTTCATGTCTTCCCGTACGTCTCGGTGCGTACATTATATACGTCTATAAACTTATATATACTAACCTAAGGGAACCTAACTTCTCGGATGTAGTATTTTCCAACATTCCTGGCGGGTCGGCCCCCACTTCTCGGTGGACACATTATATACGTCTATATCGTAATATAACCTAACCTAACCCATCTAGACCCTCGCTGGTAATGTTTTACAAAATCCCGGTCGTGTCGGCCCGTACTTCTCGGTGGGGACATTATATACGTCTATAACGTTATATATCCTAACCCAAGGGAACCTAACATCTCGGATGTAGTATTTTCCAACATTCCTGGCGGGTCGGCCCCTACTTCTCGGTGGGCACATTATATACGTCTATATCGTAATAGAACCTAACCTAACCCATCTAGACCGTCGCTGGCAATGTTTTACAAAATCCCGGTCGTGTCGACCCGTACTTCTCGGTGGGGACATTATATACGTCTATAACGTTATATATCCTAACCTAAGGGAACCTAACTTCTCGGATGTAGTATTTTCCAACATTCCTGGCGGGTCGGCTCCTACTTCTCGGTGGGCACATTATATACGTCTATATCGTAATATAACCTATCCTAATCCATCTAGACCCTCGCTGGTAATGTTTTACAAAATCCCGGTCGTGTCTGCCCGTACTTCTCGGTGGGGACATTATATACGTCTATAACGCTATATATCCTAACCTAAGGGAACCTAACTTCTCGGATGTAGTATTTTCCAACATTCCTGGCGGGTCGGCCCCCACTTCTCGGTGGACACATTATATACGTCTATATCGTAATATAACCTAACCTAACCCATCTAGACCCTCGCTGGTAATGTTTTACAAAATCCCGGTCGTGTCGGCCCGTACTTCTCGGTGGGGATATTATATACGTCTATAACGTTATATATCCTAACCCAAGGGAACCTAACATCTCGGATGTAGTGTTTTACAAAATCCCGGTCGTGTCGGCCCGTACTTCTCGGTGTGGACATTATATACGTCTATAACGTTATATATCCTAACCTAAGGGAACCTAACATCTCGCATGTATTATTTTCCAACGTTCCTGGCGGGCCAGCCCCTACTTCTCGGTGGGCACATTATATACGTCCATATCGTAATATAACCTAACCTAACCTATCTAGAACCTCGCTGGTAATGTTTAACAAAATTCCGGTCGTGTCGGCACGTACTTTGCCGTGGGGACATTATATACGTCTATAACTTTATATATCCTAACCTGAGGGAACCTAACATCTCGGATGTAGTATTTTCCAACATTCCTGGCGGGCCGCCCCTACTTCTCGGTGGGCACATTATATACGTCCATATCGTAATATAACCTAACCTAACCCACCTAGACCCTCGCTGGTAATGTTTCACAGAATCCCGTTCATGTCTTCCCGTACGTCTCGGTGCGTACATTATATACGTCTATAAACTTATATATACTAACCTAAGGGAACCTAACTTCTCGGATGTAGTATTTTCCAACATTCCTGGCGGGTCGGCCCCCACTTCTCGGTGGACACATTATATACTTCTATATCGCAATATAACCTAACCTAACCCATCTAGACCCTCGCTGGTAATGTTTTACAAAATCCCGGACGTGTCGGCCCGTACTTCTCGGTGTGGAGATTATATACGTCTATAACGTTATATATCCTAACCTAAGGGAACCTAACATCTCGCATGTATTATTTTCCAACGTTCCTGGCGGGCCAGGCCCTACTTCTCGGTGGGCACATTATATACATCCATATCGTAATATAACCTAACCTAACCTATCTAGACCCTCGCTGGTAATGTTTAACAAAATTCCGGTCGTGTCGGCATGTACATTGCCGTGGGGACATTATATACGTCTATAACGTTATATATCCTAACCTAAGGGAACCTAACATCTCGGATGTAGTATTTTCCAACATTCCTGGCGGGTCGGCCCCTACTTCTCGGTGGGCACATTATATACGTCTATATCGTAATATAACCTATCCTAATCCATCTAGACCCTCGCTGGTAATGTTTTACAAAATCCCGGTCGTGTCTGCCCGTACTTCTCGGTGGGGACATTATATACGTCTATAACGCTATATATCCTAACCTAAGGGAACCTAACTTCTCGGATGTAGTATTTTCCAACATTCCTGGCGGGTCGGCCCCCACTTCTCGGTGGACACATTATATACGTCTATATCGTAATATAACCTAACCTAACCCATCTAGACCCTCGCTGGTAATGTTTTACAAAATCCCGGTCGTGTCGGCCCGTACTTCTCGGTGGGGACATTATATACGTCTATAACGTTATATATCCTAACCCAAGGGAACCTAACATCTCGGATGTAGTATTTTCCAACATTCCTGGCGGGTCGGCCCCTACTTCTCGGTGGGCACATTATATACGTCTATATCGTAATATAACCTAACCTAACCCATCTAGACCGTCGCTGGTAATGTTTTACAAAATCCCGGTCGTGTCGACCCGTACTTCTCGGTGGGGACATTATATACGTCTATAATATTATATATCCTAACCTAAGGGAATCTAACTTCTCGGATGTAGTATTTTCCAACATTCCTGGCGGGTCGGCCCCTACTTCTCGGTGGGCACATTATATACGTCTATATCGTAATATAACCTAACCTAATCCATGTAGACCCTCGCTGGTAATGTTTTAAAAAATCCCGGTCGTGTCTGCCCGTACTTCTCGGTGGGAACATTATATACGTCTATAACGTTATATATCCTAACCCAAGGGAACCTAACATCTCGTATGTAGTATTTTCCAACATTCCTGGCAGGTCGGCCCCTACTTCTCGGTGGGCACATTATATACGTCCATATCGTAATATATCCTAACCTAACCCATCTAGACCCCCGCTGGTAATGTTTTACAAAATTCCGGTCGTGTCGGCCCGTACTTTGCCGTGGGGACATTATATACGTCTATAACGTTATATATCCTAACCTAAGGGAACCTAACATCTCGGATGTAGTATTTTCCAACATTCCTGGCGGGTCGGCCCCTACTTCTCGGTGGGCACATTATATACGTCTATATCGTAATATAACCTAACCTAACCCATCTAGACCGTCGCTGGTAATGTTTTACAAAATCCCGGTCGTGTCGACCCGTACTTCTCGGTGGGGACATTATATACGTCTATAATATTATATATCCTAACCTAAGGGAATCTAACTTCTCGGATGTAGTATTTTCCAACATTCCTGGCGGGTCGGCCCCTACTTCTCGGTGGGCACATTATATACGTCTATATCGTAATATAACCTAACCTAATCCATGTAGACCCTCGCTGGTAATGTTTTACAAAATCCCGGTCGTGTCTGCCCGTACTTCTCGGTGGGGACATTATATACGTCTATAACGCTATATATCCTAACCTAAGGGAACCTAACATGTCGGATGTAGTATTTTCCAACATTCCTGGCGGGTCGGCCCCTACTTCTCGATGGGCACATTATATATGTCTATATCGCAATATAACCTAACCTAACCCATCTAGACCCTCGCTGGTAATGTTTTACAAAATCCCGGTCGTGTCGGCCCGTACTTCTCGGTGTGGACATTATATACGTCTATAACGTTATATATCCTAACCTAAGGGAACCTAACATCTCGTATGTATTATTTTCCAACGTTCCTGGCGGGCCAGCCCCTACTTCTCGGTGGGCACATTATATACGTCCATATCGTAATATAACCTAACCTAACCTATCTAGACCCTCGCTGGTAATGTTTAACAAAATTCCGGTCGTGTCGGCACGTACTTTGCCGTGGGGACATTATATACGTCTATAACTTTATATATCCTAACCTGAGGGAACCTAACATCTCGGATGTAGTATTTTCCAACATTTCTTGCGGGTCGCCCCTACTTCTCGGTGGGAACTTTATATACGTCTATAACGTAATATAACCTAACCTAACCCACGTAGACCCTCGCTGGTAATGTTTCACTGAATCCCGTTCATGTCTTCCCGTACGTCTCGGTGCGTACATTATATACGTCTATAAATTTATTTATCCTAACCTAAGGGAACCTAATATCCCGGATGTAGTATTTTCCAACATTCCTGGCGGGTCGGCCCCTACTTCTCGGTGGGCACATTATATACGTCTATATCGTAATATAACCTAACCTAACCCATCTAGACCGTCGCTGGTAGTGTTTTACAAAATCCCGGTCGTGTCGGCCCGTACTTCTCGGTGTGGACATTATATACGTCTATATCGTTATATATCCTAACCTAAGGGAACCTAACATCTCGGATGTAGTATTTTCCAACATTCCTGGCGGGCCGGCCCCTACTTCTCGGTGGGCACATTATATACGTCCATATCGTAATATAATCTAACCTAACCCATCTAGACCCTCGCTGGTAATGTTTTACAAAATTCCGATCGTGTCGGCCCGTACTTCTCGGTGGGGACATTATATACGTCTATAACGTTATATATCCTAACCTAAGGGAACCTAACATCTCGCATGTATTATTTTCCAACGTTCCTGGCGGGCCAGCCCCTACTTCTCGGTGGGCACATTATATACTTCCATATCGTAATATAACCTAACCTAATCCATGTAGACCCTCGCTGGTAATGTTTTACAAAATCCCGGTCGTGTCTGCCCGTACTTCTCGGTGGGGACATTATATACATCTATAACGTTATATATCCTAACCTAAGGGAACCTAACATGTCGGATGTAGTATTTTCCAACATTCCTGGCGGGTCGGCCCCTACTTCTCGATGGGCACATTATATATGTCTATATCGCAATATAACCTACCCTAACCCATCTAGACCCTCGCTGGTAATGTTTTACAAAATCCCGGTCGTGTCGGCCCGTACTTCTCCGTGTGGACATTATATACGTCTATAACGTTATATATCCTAACCTAAGGGAACCTAACATCTCGCATGTATTATTTTCCAACGTTCCTGGCGGGCCAGGCCCTACTTCTCGGTGGGCACATTATATACGTCCATATCGTAATATAACCTAACCTAACCCACCTAGACCCTCGCTGGTAATGTTTCACAGAATCCCGTTCATGTCTTCCCGTACGTCTCGGTGCGTACATTATATACGTCTATAAACTTATATATACTAACCTAAGGGAACCTAACTTCTCGGATGTAGTATTTTCCAACATTCCTGGCGGGTCGGCCCCTACTTCTCGGTGGGTACATTATATACGTCTATAAAGTAATATAACCTAACCCAACCCATCTAGACCCTCGCTGGTATTGTTTTACAAAATCCCGGTCGTGTTGGCCCGTACTTCTCGGTGGGGACATTATATACGTCTATAACGTTATATATCCTAACCTATGGGAACCTAACTTCTCGGATGTAGTATTTTCCAACATTCCTGGCGGGTCGGCCCCTACTTCTCGGTGGGCACATTATATACGTCTATATCGTAATATAACCCAACCTAACCCATCTAGACCGTCGCTGGTAATGTTTTACAAAATCCCGGTCGTGTCGACCCGTACTTCTCGGTGGGGACATTATATACGTCTATAACGTTATATATCCTAACCGAAGGGAACCTAACATGTCGGATGTAGTATTTTCCAACATTCCTGGCGGGTCGGCCCCTACTTCTCGATGGGCACATTTTATTTGTCTATATCGCAATATAACCTAACCTAACCCATCTAGACCCTCGCTGGTAATGTTTTACAAAATCCCGGTCGTGTCGGCCCGTACTTCTCGGTGTGGACATTATATACGTCTATAACGTTATATATCCTAACCTAAGGGAACCTAACATCTCGCATGTATTATTTTCCAACGTTCCTGGCGGGCCAGCCCCTACTTCTCGGTGGGCACATTATATACGTCCATATCGTAATATAACCTAACCTAACCCATCTAGACCCTCGCTGGTAATGTTTTACAAAATTCCGGTCGTGTCGGCCCGTACTTTGCCGTGGGGACATTTTATACGTCTATAACGTTATATATCCTAACCTAAGGGAACCTAACATCTCGGATGTAGTATTTTCCAACATTTCTGGCGGGTCGGCCCCTACTTCTCGGTGGGAACTTTATATACGTCTATAACGTAATATAACCTAACCTATCCCACCTAGACCCTCGCTGGTAATGTTTCACTGAATCCCGTTCATGTCTTCCCGTACGTCTCGGTGCGTACATTACATACGTCTATAAATTTATTTATCCTAACCTAAGGGAACCTAACATCCCGGATGTAGTATTTTCCAACATTCCTGGCGGGTCGGCTCCTACTTCTCGGTGGGCACATTATATACGTCTATATCGTAATATAACCTAACCTAACCCATCTAGAACGTCGCTGGCATTGTTTTACAAAATCCCGGTCGTGTCGACCCGTACTTCTCGGTGGGGACATTATATACGTCTATAACGTTATATATCCTAACCTAAGGGAACCTAACATCTCGCATGTATTATTTTCCAACGTTCCTGGCGGGCCAGCCCCTACTTCTCGGTGGGCACATTATATACTTCCATATCGTAATATAACCTAACCTAATCCATGTAGACCCTCGCTGGTAATGTTTTACAAAATCCCGGTCGTGTCTGCCCGTACTTCTCGGTGGGGACATTATATACATCTATAACGTTATATATCCTAACCTAAGGGAACCTAACATGTCGGATGTAGTATTTTCCAACATTCCTGGCGGGTCGGCCCCTACTTCTCGATGGGCACATTATATATGTCTATATCGCAATATAACCTACCCTAACCCATCTAGACCCTCGCTGGTAATGTTTTACAAAATCCCGGTCGTGTCGGCCCGTACTTCTCCGTGTGGACATTATATACGTCTATAACGTTATATATCCTAACCTAAGGGAACCTAACATCTCGCATGTATTATTTTCCAACGTTCCTGGCGGGCCAGGCCCTACTTCTCGGTGGGCACATTATATACGTCCATATCGTAATATAACCTAACCTAACCCACCTAGACCCTCGCTGGTAATGTTTCACAGAATCCCGTTCATGTCTTCCCGTACGTCTCGGTGCGTACATTATATACGTCTATAAACTTATATATACTAACCTAAGGGAACCTAACTTCTCGGATGTAGTATTTTCCAACATTCCTGGCGGGTCGGCCCCTACTTCTCGGTGGGTACATTATATACGTCTATAAAGTAATATAACCTAACCCAACCCATCTAGACCCTCGCTGGTATTGTTTTACAAAATCCCGGTCGTGTTGGCCCGTACTTCTCGGTGGGGACATTATATACGTCTATAACGTTATATATCCTAACCTATGGGAACCTAACTTCTCGGATGTAGTATTTTCCAACATTCCTGGCGGGTCGGCCCCTACTTCTCGGTGGGCACATTATATACGTCTATATCGTAATATAACCCAACCTAACCCATCTAGACCGTCGCTGGTAATGTTTTACAAAATCCCGGTCGTGTCGACCCGTACTTCTCGGTGGGGACATTATATACGTCTATAACGTTATATATCCTAACCGAAGGGAACCTAACATGTCGGATGTAGTATTTTCCAACATTCCTGGCGGGTCGGCCCCTACTTCTCGATGGGCACATTTTATTTGTCTATATCGCAATATAACCTAACCTAACCCATCTAGACCCTCGCTGGTAATGTTTTACAAAATCCCGGTCGTGTCGGCCCGTACTTCTCGGTGTGGACATTATATACGTCTATAACGTTATATATCCTAACCTAAGGGAACCTAACATCTCGCATGTATTATTTTCCAACGTTCCTGGCGGGCCAGCCCCTACTTCTCGGTGGGCACATTATATACGTCCATATCGTAATATAACCTAACCTAACCCATCTAGACCCTCGCTGGTAATGTTTTACAAAATTCCGGTCGTGTCGGCCCGTACTTTGCCGTGGGGACATTTTATACGTCTATAACGTTATATATCCTAACCTAAGGGAACCTAACATCTCGGATGTAGTATTTTCCAACATTTCTGGCGGGTCGGCCCCTACTTCTCGGTGGGAACTTTATATACGTCTATAACGTAATATAACCTAACCTATCCCACCTAGACCCTCGCTGGTAATGTTTCACTGAATCCCGTTCATGTCTTCCCGTACGTCTCGGTGCGTACATTACATACGTCTATAAATTTATTTATCCTAACCTAAGGGAACCTAACATCCCGGATGTAGTATTTTCCAACATTCCTGGCGGGTCGGCTCCTACTTCTCGGTGGGCACATTATATACGTCTATATCGTAATATAACCTAACCTAACCCATCTAGAACGTCGCTGGCATTGTTTTACAAAATCCCGGTCGTGTCGACCCGTACTTCTCGGTGGGGACATTATATACGTCTATAACGTTATATATCCTAACCTAAGGGAACCTAACATCTCGCATGTATTATTTTCCAACGTTCCTGGCGGGCCAGCCCCTACTTCTCGGTGGGCACATTATATACTTCCATATCGTAATATAACCTAACCTAATCCATGTAGACCCTCGCTGGTAATGTTTTACAAAATCCCGGTCGTGTCTGCCCGTACTTCTCGGTGGGGACATTATATACATCTATAACGTTATATATCCTAACCTAAGGGAACCTAACATGTCGGATGTAGTATTTTCCAACATTCCTGGCGGGTCGGCCCCTACTTCTCGATGGGCACATTATATATGTCTATATCGCAATATAACCTACCCTAACCCATCTAGACCCTCGCTGGTAATGTTTTACAAAATCCCGGTCGTGTCGGCCCGTACTTCTCCGTGTGGACATTATATACGTCTATAACGTTATATATCCTAACCTAAGGGAACCTAACATCTCGCATGTATTATTTTCCAACGTTCCTGGCGGGCCAGGCCCTACTTCTCGGTGGGCACATTATATACGTCCATATCGTAATATAACCTAACCTAACCCACCTAGACCCTCGCTGGTAATGTTTCACAGAATCCCGTTCATGTCTTCCCGTACGTCTCGGTGCGTACATTATATACGTCTATAAACTTATATATACTAACCTAAGGGAACCTAACTTCTCGGATGTAGTATTTTCCAACATTCCTGGCGGGTCGGCCCCTACTTCTCGGTGGGTACATTATATACGTCTATAAAGTAATATAACCTAACCCAACCCATCTAGACCCTCGCTGGTATTGTTTTACAAAATCCCGGTCGTGTTGGCCCGTACTTCTCGGTGGGGACATTATATACGTCTATAACGTTATATATCCTAACCTATGGGAACCTAACTTCTCGGATGTAGTATTTTCCAACATTCCTGGCGGGTCGGCCCCTACTTCTCGGTGGGCACATTATATACGTCTATATCGTAATATAACCCAACCTAACCCATCTAGACCGTCGCTGGTAATGTTTTACAAAATCCCGGTCGTGTCGACCCGTACTTCTCGGTGGGGACATTATATACGTCTATAACGTTATATATCCTAACCGAAGGGAACCTAACATGTCGGATGTAGTATTTTCCAACATTCCTGGCGGGTCGGCCCCTACTTCTCGATGGGCACATTTTATTTGTCTATATCGCAATATAACCTAACCTAACCCATCTAGACCCTCGCTGGTAATGTTTTACAAAATCCCGGTCGTGTCGGCCCGTACTTCTCGGTGTGGACATTATATACGTCTATAACGTTATATATCCTAACCTAAGGGAACCTAACATCCCGGATGTAGTATTTTCCAACATTCCTGGCGGGTCGGCTCCTACTTCTCGGTGGGCACATTATATACGTCTATATCGTAATATAACCTAACCTAACCCATCTAGAACGTCGCTGGCATTGTTTTACAAAATCCCGGTCGTGTCGACCCGTACTTCTCGGTGGGGACATTATATACGTCTATAACGTTATATATCCTAACCTAAGGGAACCTAACTTCTCGGATGTAGTATTTTCCAACATTCCTGGCGGGTCGGCCCCTACTTCTCGGTGGGCACATTATATACGTCTATATCGTAATATAACCTATCCTAATCCATCTAGACCCTCGCTGGTAATGTTTTACAAAATCCCGGTCGTGTCTGCCCGTACTTCTCGGTGGGGACATTATATACGTCTATAACGCTATATATCCTAACCTAAGGGAACCTAACATGTCGGATGTAGTATTTTCCAACATTCCTGGCGGGTCGGCCCCTACTTCTCGGTGGGCACATTATATACGTCTATATCGTAATATAACCTATCCTAATCCATCTAGACCCTCGCTGGTAATGTTTTACAAAATCCCGGTCGTGTCTGCCCGTACTTCTCGGTGGGGACATTATATACGTCTATAACGCTATATATCCTAACCTAAGGGAACCTAACATGTCGGATGTAGTATTTTCCAACATTCCTGGCGGGTCGGCCCCTACTTCTCGATGGGCACATTATATATGTCTATATCGCAATATAACCTAACCTAACCCATCTAGACCCTCGCTGGTAATGTTTTACAAAATCCCGGACGTGTCGGCCCGTACTTCTCGGTGTGGACATTATATACGTCTATAACGTTATATATCCTAACCCAAGGGAACCTAACATCTCGGATGTAGTATTTTCCAACATTCCTGGCGGGTCGGCCCCTACTTCTCGGTGGGCACATTATATACGTCTATATCGTAATATAACCTAACCTAACCCATCTAGACCGTCGCTGGCAATGTTTTACAAAATCCCGGTCGTGTCGACCCGTACTTCTCGGTGGGGACATTATATACGTCTATAACGTTATATATCCTAACCTATGGGAACCTAACTTCTCGGATGTAGTATTTTCCAACATTCCTGGCGGGTCGGCCCCTACTTCTCGGTGGGCACATTATATACGTCTATATCGTAATATAACCCAACCTAACCCATCTAGACCGTCGCTGGTAATGTTTTACAAAATCCCGGTCGTGTCGACCCGTACTTCTCGGTGGGGACATTATATACGTTTATAACGTTATATATCCTAACCGAAGGGAACCTAACATGTCGGATGTAGTATTTTCCAACATTCCTGGCGGGTCGGCCCCTACTTCTCGGTGGGAACTTTATATACGTCTATAACGTAATATAACCTAACCTATCCCACCTAGACCCTCGCTGGTAATGTTTCACTGAATCCCGTTCATGTCTTCCCGTACGTCTCGGTGCGTACATTACATACGTCTATAAATTTATTTATCCTAACCTAAGGGAACCTAACATCCCGGATGTAGTATTTTCCAACATTCCTGGCGGGTCGGCTCCTACTTCTCGGTGGGCACATTATATACGTCTATATCGTAATATAACCTAACCTAACCCATCTAGAACGTCGCTGGCATTGTTTTACAAAATCCCGGTCGTGTCGACCCGTACTTCTCGGTGGGGACATTATATACGTCTATAACGTTATATATCCTAACCTAAGGGAACCTAACTTCTCGGATGTAGTATTTTCCAACATTCCTGGCGGGTCGGCCCCTACTTCTCGGTGGGCACATTATATACGTCTATATCGTAATATAACCTATCCTAATCCATCTAGACCCTCGCTGGTAATGTTTTACAAAATCCCGGTCGTGTCTGCCCGTACTTCTCGGTGGGGACATTATATACGTCTATAACGCTATATATCCTAACCTAAGGGAACCTAACATGTCGGATGTAGTATTTTCCAACATTCCTGGCGGGTCGGCCCCTACTTCTCGATGGGCACATTATATATGTCTATATCGCAATATAACCTAACCTAACCCATCTAGACCCTCGCTGGTAATGTTTTACAAAATCCCGGACGTGTCGGCCCGTACTTCTCGGTGTGGACATTATATACGTCTATAACGTTATATATCCTAACCCAAGGGAACCTAACATCTCGGATGTAGTATTTTCCAACATTCCTGGCGGGTCGGCCCCTACTTCTCGGTGGGCACATTATATACGTCTATATCGTAATATAACCTAACCTAACCCATCTAGACCGTCGCTGGCAATGTTTTACAAAATCCCGGTCGTGTCGACCCGTACTTCTCGGTGGGGACATTATATACGTCTATAACGTTATATATCCTAACCTATGGGAACCTAACTTCTCGGATGTAGTATTTTCCAACATTCCTGGCGGGTCGGCCCCTACTTCTCGGTGGGCACATTATATACGTCTATATCGTAATATAACCCAACCTAACCCATCTAGACCGTCGCTGGTAATGTTTTACAAAATCCCGGTCGTGTCGACCCGTACTTCTCGGTGGGGACATTATATACGTTTATAACGTTATATATCCTAACCGAAGGGAACCTAACATGTCGGATGTAGTATTTTCCAACATTCCTGGCGGGTCGGCCCCTACTTCTCGATGGGCACATTATATTTGTCTATATCGCAATATAACCTAACCTAACCCATCTAGACCCTCGCTGGTAATGTTTTACAAAATCCCGGTCGTGTCGGCCCGTACTTTTCGGTGTGGATATTATATACGTCTATAACGTTATATATCCTAACCTAAGGGAACCTAACATCTCGCATGTATTATTTTCCAACGTTCCTGGCGGGCCAGCCCCTACTTCTCGGTGGGCACATTATATACGTCCATATCGTAATATAACCTAACCTAACCCATCTAGACCGTCACTGGCAATGTTTTACAAAATCCCGGTCGTGTCGACCCGTACTTCTCGGTGGGGACATTATATACGTCTATAACGTTATATATCCTAACCTAAGGGAACCTAACTTCTCGGATGTAGTATTTTCCAACATTCCTGGCGGGTCGGCCCCTACTTCTCGGTGGGCGCATTATATACGTCTATATCGTAATATAACCTATCCTAATCCATCTAGACCCTCGCTGGTAATGTTTTACAAAATCCCGGTCGTGTCTGCCCGTACTTCTCGGTGGGGACATTATATACGTCTATAACGCTATATATCCTAACCTAAGGGAACCTAACATGTCGGATGTAGTATTTTCCAACATTCCTGGCGGGTCGGCCCCTACTTCTCGATGGGCACATTATATATGTCTATATCGCAATATAACCTACCCTAACCCATCTAGACCCTCGCTGGTAATGTTTTACAAAATCCCGGTCGTGTCGGCCCGTACTTCTCCGTGTGGACATTATATACGTCTATAACGTTATATATCCTAACCTAAGGGAACCTAACATCTCGCATGTATTATTTTCCAACGTTCCTGGCGGGCCAGGCCCTACTTCTCGGTGGGCACATTATATACGTCCATATCGTAATATAACCTAACCTAACCCACCTAGACCCTCGCTGGTAATGTTTCACAGAATCCCGTTCATGTCTTCCCGTACGTCTCGGTGCGTACATTATATACGTCTATAAACTTATATATACTAACCTAAGGGAACCTAACTTCTCGGATGTAGTATTTTCCAACATTCCTGGCGGGTCGGCCCCTACTTCTCGGTGGGTACATTATATACGTCTATAAAGTAATATAACCTAACCCAACCCATCTAGACCCTCGCTGGTATTGTTTTACAAAATCCCGGTCGTGTTGGCCCGTACTTCTCGGTGGGGACATTATATACGTCTATAACGTTATATATCCTAACCTATGGGAACCTAACTTCTCGGATGTAGTATTTTCCAACATTCCTGGCGGGTCGGCCCCTACTTCTCGGTGGGCACATTATATACGTCTATATCGTAATATAACCCAACCTAACCCATCTAGACCGTCGCTGGTAATGTTTTACAAAATCCCGGTCGTGTCGACCCGTACTTCTCGGTGGGGACATTATATACGTCTATAACGTTATATATCCTAACCGAAGGGAACCTAACATGTCGGATGTAGTATTTTCCAACATTCCTGGCGGGTCGGCCCCTACTTCTCGATGGGCACATTTTATTTGTCTATATCGCAATATAACCTAACCTAACCCATCTAGACCCTCGCTGGTAATGTTTTACAAAATCCCGGTCGTGTCGGCCCGTACTTCTCGGTGTGGACATTATATACGTCTATAACGTTATATATCCTAACCTAAGGGAACCTAACATCCCGGATGTAGTATTTTCCAACATTCCTGGCGGGTCGGCTCCTACTTCTCGGTGGGCACATTATATACGTCTATATCGTAATATAACCTAACCTAACCCATCTAGAACGTCGCTGGCATTGTTTTACAAAATCCCGGTCGTGTCGACCCGTACTTCTCGGTGGGGACATTATATACGTCTATAACGTTATATATCCTAACCTAAGGGAACCTAACTTCTCGGATGTAGTATTTTCCAACATTCCTGGCGGGTCGGCCCCTACTTCTCGGTGGGCACATTATATACGTCTATATCGTAATATAACCTATCCTAATCCATCTAGACCCTCGCTGGTAATGTTTTACAAAATCCCGGTCGTGTCTGCCCGTACTTCTCGGTGGGGACATTATATACGTCTATAACGCTATATATCCTAACCTAAGGGAACCTAACATGTCGGATGTAGTATTTTCCAACATTCCTGGCGGGTCGGCCCCTACTTCTCGGTGGGCACATTATATACGTCTATATCGTAATATAACCTATCCTAATCCATCTAGACCCTCGCTGGTAATGTTTTACAAAATCCCGGTCGTGTCTGCCCGTACTTCTCGGTGGGGACATTATATACGTCTATAACGCTATATATCCTAACCTAAGGGAACCTAACATGTCGGATGTAGTATTTTCCAACATTCCTGGCGGGTCGGCCCCTACTTCTCGATGGGCACATTATATATGTCTATATCGCAATATAACCTAACCTAACCCATCTAGACCCTCGCTGGTAATGTTTTACAAAATCCCGGACGTGTCGGCCCGTACTTCTCGGTGTGGACATTATATACGTCTATAACGTTATATATCCTAACCCAAGGGAACCTAACATCTCGGATGTAGTATTTTCCAACATTCCTGGCGGGTCGGCCCCTACTTCTCGGTGGGCACATTATATACGTCTATATCGTAATATAACCTAACCTAACCCATCTAGACCGTCGCTGGCAATGTTTTACAAAATCCCGGTCGTGTCGACCCGTACTTCTCGGTGGGGACATTATATACGTCTATAACGTTATATATCCTAACCTATGGGAACCTAACTTCTCGGATGTAGTATTTTCCAACATTCCTGGCGGGTCGGCCCCTACTTCTCGGTGGGCACATTATATACGTCTATATCGTAATATAACCCAACCTAACCCATCTAGACCGTCGCTGGTAATGTTTTACAAAATCCCGGTCGTGTCGACCCGTACTTCTCGGTGGGGACATTATATACGTTTATAACGTTATATATCCTAACCGAAGGGAACCTAACATGTCGGATGTAGTATTTTCCAACATTCCTGGCGGGTCGGCCCCTACTTCTCGGTGGGAACTTTATATACGTCTATAACGTAATATAACCTAACCTATCCCACCTAGACCCTCGCTGGTAATGTTTCACTGAATCCCGTTCATGTCTTCCCGTACGTCTCGGTGCGTACATTACATACGTCTATAAATTTATTTATCCTAACCTAAGGGAACCTAACATCCCGGATGTAGTATTTTCCAACATTCCTGGCGGGTCGGCTCCTACTTCTCGGTGGGCACATTATATACGTCTATATCGTAATATCACCTAACCTAACCCATCTAGAACGTCGCTGGCATTGTTTTACAAAATCCCGGTCGTGTCGACCCGTACTTCTCGGTGGGGACATTATATACGTCTATAACGTTATATATCCTAACCTAAGGGAACCTAACTTCTCGGATGTAGTATTTTCCAACATTCCTGGCGGGTCGGCCCCTACTTCTCGGTGGGCACATTATATACGTCTATATCGTAATATAACCTATCCTAATCCATCTAGACCCTCGCTGGTAATGTTTTACAAAATCCCGGTCGTGTCTGCCCGTACTTCTCGGTGGGGACATTATATACGTCTATAACGCTATATATCCTAACCTAAGGGAACCTAACATGTCGGATGTAGTATTTTCCAACATTCCTGGCGGGTCGGCCCCTACTTCTCGATGGGCACATTATATATGTCTATATCGCAATATAACCTAACCTAACCCATCTAGACCCTCGCTGGTAATGTTTTACAAAATCCCGGACGTGTCGGCCCGTACTTCTCGGTGTGGACATTATATACGTCTATAACGTTATATATCCTAACCCAAGGGAACCTAACATCTCGGATGTAGTATTTTCCAACATTCCTGGCGGGTCGGCCCCTACTTCTCGGTGGGCACATTATATACGTCTATATCGTAATATAACCTAACCTAACCCATCTAGACCGTCGCTGGCAATGTTTTACAAAATCCCGGTCGTGTCGACCCGTACTTCTCGGTGGGGACATTATATACGTCTATAACGTTATATATCCTAACCTATGGGAACCTAACTTCTCGGATGTAGTATTTTCCAACATTCCTGGCGGGTCGGCCCCTACTTCTCGGTGGGCACATTATATACGTCTATATCGTAATATAACCCAACCTAACCCATCTAGACCGTCGCTGGTAATGTTTTACAAAATCCCGGTCGTGTCGACCCGTACTTCTCGGTGGGGACATTATATACGTTTATAACGTTATATATCCTAACCGAAGGGAACCTAACATGTCGGATGTAGTATTTTCCAACATTCCTGGCGGGTCGGCCCCTACTTCTCGATGGGCACATTATATTTGTCTATATCGCAATATAACCTAACCTAACCCATCTAGACCCTCGCTGGTAATGTTTTACAAAATCCCGGTCGTGTCGGCCCGTACTTTTCGGTGTGGATATTATATACGTCTATAACGTTATATATCCTAACCTAAGGGAACCTAACATCTCGCATGTATTATTTTCCAACGTTCCTGGCGGGCCAGCCCCTACTTCTCGGTGGGCACATTATATACGTCCATATCGTAATATAACCTAACCTAACCCATCTAGACCGTCACTGGCAATGTTTTACAAAATCCCGGTCGTGTCGACCCGTACTTCTCGGTGGGGACATTATATACGTCTATAACGTTATATATCCTAACCTAAGGGAACCTAACTTCTCGGATGTAGTATTTTCCAACATTCCTGGCGGGTCGGCCCCTACTTCTCGGTGGGCGCATTATATACGTCTATATCGTAATATAACCTATCCTAATCCATCTAGACCCTCGCTGGTAATGTTTTACAAAATCCCGGTCGTGTCTGCCCGTACTTCTCGGTGGGGACATTATATACGTCTATAACGCTATATATCCTAACCTAAGGGAACCTAACATGTCGGATGTAGTATTTTCCAACATTCCTGGCGGGTCGGCCCCTACTTCTCGATGGGCACATTATATATGTCTATATCGCAATATAACCTAACCTAACCCATCTAGACCCTCGCTGGTAATGTTTTACAAAATCCCGGACGTGTCGGCCCGTACTTCTCGGTGTGGACATTATATACGTCTATAACGTTATATATCCTAACCCAAGGGAACCTAACATCTCGGATGTAGTATTTTCCAACATTCCTGGCGGGTCGGCCCCTACTTCTCGGTGGGCACATTATATACTTCTATATCGTAATATAACCTAACCTAACCCATCTAGACCGTCGCTGGCAATGTTTTACAAAATCCCGGTCGTGTCGACCCGTACTTCTCGGTGGGGACATTATATACGTCTATAACGTTATATATCCTAACCTAAGGGAACCTAACTTCTCGGATGTAGTATTTTCCAACATTCCTGGCGGGTCGGCCCCTACTTCTCGGTGGGCACATTATATACGTAAATATCGTAATCTAACCTATCCTAATCCATCTAGACCCTCGCTGGTAATGTTTTACAAAATCCCGGTCGTGTCTGCCCGTACTTCTCGGTGGGGACATTATATACGTCTATAACGTTATATATCCTAACCTAAGGGAACCTAACATCTCGCATGAATTATTTTCCAACGTTCCTGGCGGGCCAGGCCCTACTTCTCGGTGGGCACATTATATACGTCTATATCGTAATATAACCTAACCTAACCCGTCTAGACCCTCGCTGGTAATGTTTTACAAAATCCCTGTCGTGTCTGCCCGTACTTCTCGGTGGGGACATTATATACGTCTATAACGTTATATATCCTAACTTAAGGGAACCTAACTTCTCGGATGTAGTATTTTCCAACATTCCTGGCGGGTCGGCCCCTACTTCTCGGTGGGCACATTATATACGTCTATATCGTAATATAACCTAACCTAATCCATGTAGACCCTCGCTGGTAATGTTTTAAAAAATCCCGGTCGTGTCTGCCCGTACTTCTCGGTGGGAACATTATATACGTCTATAACGTTATATATCCTAACCCAAGGGAACCTAACATCTCGTATGTAGTATTTTCCAACATTCCTGGCGGGTCGGCCCCTACTTCTCGGTGGGCACATTATATACGTCCATATCGTAATATATCCTAACCTAACCCATCTAGACCCCCGCTGGTAATGTTTTACAAAATTCCGGTCGTGTCGGCCCGTACTTTGCCGTGGGGACATTATATACGTCTATAACGTTATATATCCTAACCTAAGGGAACCTAACATCTCGGATGTAGTATTTTCCAACATTCCTGGTGGGTCGGCCCCTACTTCTCGGTGGGCACATTATATACGTCTATATCGTAATATAACATAACCTAACCCATCTAGACCGTCGCTGGTAATGTTTTACAAAATCCCGGTCGTGTCGACCCGTACTTCTCGGTGGGGACATTATATACGTCTATAATGTTATATATCCTAACCTAAGGGAATCTAACTTCTCGGATGTAGTATTTTCCAACATTCCTGGCGGGTCGGCCCCTACTTCTCGGTGGGCACATTATATACGTCTATATCGTAATATAACCTAACCTAATCCATCTAGACCCTCGCTGGTAATGTTTTACAAAATCCCGGTCGTGTCTGCCCGTACTTCTCGGTGGGGACATTATATACGTCTATAACGTTATATATCCTAACCTAAGGGAACCTAACTTCTCGGATGTAGTATTTTCCAACATTCCTGGCGTGACGGCCCCTACTTCTCGGTGGGCCCATTATATACGTCCATATCGTAATATAACCTAACCTAACCCATCTAGACCCTCGCTGGTAATGTTTTACAAAATCCCGGTCGTGTCTGCCCGTACTTCTCGGTGCGTACATTATATACGTCTATAAACTTATATATACTAACCTAAGGGAACCTAACTTCTCGGATGTAGTATTTGCCAACATTCCTGGCGGGTCGGCCCCTACTTCTCGGTGGGTACATTATATACGTCTATAAAGTAATATAACCTAACCCAACCCATCTAGACCCTCGCTGGTATTGTTTTACAAAATCCCGGTCGTGTCGGCCCGTACTTCTCGGTGGGGTCATTATATACGTCTATAACGTTATATATCCTAACCTATGGGAACCTAACTTCTCGGATGTAGTATTTTCCAACATTCCTGGCGGGTCGGCCCCTACTTCTCGGTGGGCACATTATATACGTCTATATCGTAATATAACCCAACCTAACCCATCTAGACCGTCGCTGGTAATGTTTTACAAAATCCCGGTCGTGTCGACCCGTACTTCTCGGTGGGGACATT
Source organism: Xylocopa violacea (assembly GCA_963969225.1). Taxonomy (NCBI): domain Eukaryota; kingdom Metazoa; phylum Arthropoda; class Insecta; order Hymenoptera; family Apidae; genus Xylocopa; species Xylocopa violacea. The sequence continues at coordinate 2,341,956 of CAXAJV010000481.1, forward strand.
ATATACGTCTATAACGTTATATATCCTAACCGAAGGGAACCTAACATGTCGGATGTAGTATTTTCCAACATTCCTGGCGGGTCGGCCCCTACTTCTCGATGGGCACATTATATTTGTCTATATCGCAATATAACCTAACCTAACCCATCTAGACCCTCGCTGGTAATGTTTTACAAAATCCCGGTCGTGTCGGCCCGTACTTGTCGGTGTGGACATTATATACGTCTATAACGTTATATATCCTAACCTAAGGGAACCTAACATCTCGCATGTATTATTTTCCAACGTTCCTGGCGGGCCAGGCCCTACTTCTCGGTGGGCACATTATATACTTCCATATCGTAATATAACCTAACCTAAGCTATCTAGACCCTCGCTGGTAATGTTTAACAAAATTCCGGTCGTGTCGGCATGTACATTGCCGTGGGGACATTATATACGTCTATAACGTTATATATCCTAACCTAAGGGAACCTAACATTTCGGATGTAGTATTTTCCAACATTCCTGGCGGGTCGGCCCCTACTTCTCGATGGGCACATTATATATGTCTATATCGCAATATAACCTAACCTAACCCATCTAGACCAACGCTGGTAATGTTTTACAAAATCCCGGTCGTGTCGGCCCGTACTTCTCGGTGTGGACATTATATACGTCTATAACGTTATATATCCTAACCTAAGGGAACCTAATATCTCGTATGTATTATTTTCCAACGTTCCTGGCGGGCCAGCCCCTACTTCTCGGTGGGCACATTATATACGTCCATATCGTAATATAACCTAACCTAACCTATCTAGACCCTCGCTGGTAATGTTTAACAAAATTCCGGTCGTGTCGGCACGTACTTTGCCGTGGGGACATTATATACGTCTATAACTTTATATATCCTAACCTGAGGGAACCTAACATCTCGAATGTAGTATTTTCCAACATTTCTGGCGGGTCGGCCCCTACTTCTCGGTGGGAACTTTATATACGTCTATAACGTAATATAACCTAACCTAACCCACCTAGACCCTCGCTGGTAATGTTTTACAAAACTCCGGTCGTGTCGGCCCGTACTTCTCGGTGTGGACATGATATACGTCTATAACGTTATATATCCTAACCCAAGGGAACCTAACATCTCGGATGTAGTATTTTCCAACATTCCTCGCGGGTCGGCCCCTACTTCTCGGTGGGCACATTATATACGTCTATATCGTAATATAACCTAACCTAATCCATCTAGACCCTCGCTGGTAATGTTTTACAAAATCCCGGTCGTGTCTGCCCGTACTTCTCGGTGGGGACATTATATACGTCTATAACGCTATATATCCTAACCTAAGGGAACCTAACATTTCGGATGTAGTATTTTCCAACATTCCTGGCGCGTCGGCCCCTACTTCTCGATGGGCACATTATATATGTCTATATCGCAATATAACCTAACCTAACCCATCTAGACCCACGCTGGTAATGTTTTACAAAATCCCGGTCGTGTCGGAACGTACTTCTCGGTGTGGACATTATATACGTCTATAACGTTATATATCCTAACCTAAGGGAACCTAACATCTCGTATGTATTATTTTCCAACGTTCCTGGCGGGCCAGCCCCTACTTCTCGGTGGGCACATTATATACGTCCATATCGTAATATAACCTAACCTAACCTATCTAGACCCTCGCTGGTAATGTTTAACAAAATTCCGGTCGTGTCGGCACGTACTTTGCCGTGGGGACATTATATACGTCTATAACTTTATATATCCTAACCTGAGGGAACCTAACATCTCGGATGTAGTATTTTCCAACATTTCTGGCGGGTCGGCCCCTACTTCTCGGTGGGAACTTTATATACGTCTATAACGTAATATAACCTAACCTAACCCACCTAGACCCTCGCTGGTAATGTTTTACAAAATCCCGGTCGTGTCGACCCGTACTTCTCGGTGGGGACATTATATACGTCTATAACGTTATATATCCTAACCTAAGGGAACCTAACTTCTCGGATGTAGTATTTTCCAACATTCCTGGCGGGTCGGCCCCTACTTCTCGGTGGGCACATTATATACGTCTATATCGTAATATAACCTAACCTAATCCATCTAGACCCTCGCTGGTAATGTTTTACAAAATCCCGGTCGTGTCTGCCCGTACTTCTCGGTGGGGACATTATATACGTCTATAACGCTATATATCCTAACCTAAGGGAACCTAACATCTCGCATGTATTATTTTCCAACGTTCCTGGCGGGCTAGGCCCTACTTCTCGGTGGGCACATTATATACTTCCATATCGTAATATAACCTAACCTAAGCTATCTAGACCCTCGCTGGTAATGTTTAACAAAATTCCGGTCGTGTCGGCATGTACATTGCCGTGGGGACATTATATACGTCTATAACGTTATATATCCTAACCTAAGGGAACCTAACATCTCGGATGTAGTATTTTCCAACATTCCTGGCGGGCCAGCCCCTACTTCTCGGTGGGCACATTATATACTTCTATATCGTAATATAACCTAACCTAATCCATCTAGACCCTCGCTGGTAATGTTTTACAAAATCCCGGTCGTGTCTGCCCGTACTTCTCGGTGGGGACATTATATACGTCTATAACGCTATATATCCTAACCTAAGGGAACCTAACATTTCGGATGTAGTATTTTCCAACATTCCTGGCGGGTCGGCCCCTACTTCTCGATGGGCACATTATATATGTCTATATCGCAATATAACCTAACCTAACCCATCTAGACCCACGCTGGCAATGTTTTACAAAATCCCGGTCGTGTCGGAACGTACTTCTCGGTGTGGACATTATATACGTCTATAAAGTTATATATCCTAACCTAAGGGAACCTAACATCTCGTATGTATTATTTTCCAACGTTCCTGGCGGGCCAGCCCCTACTTCTCGGTGGGCACATTATATGCGTCCATATCGTAATATAACCTAACCTAACCTATCTAGACCCTCGCTGGTAATGTTTAACAAAATTCCGGTCGTGTCGGCACGTACTTTGCCGTGGGGACATTATATACGTCTATAACTTTATATATCCTAACCTGAGGGAACCTAACATCTCGGATGTAGTATTTTCCAACATTTCTGGCGGGTCGGCCCCTACTTCTCTGTGGGAACTTTATATACGTCTATAACGTAATATAACCTAACCTAACCCACCTAGACCCTCGCTGGTAATGTTTTACAAAATTCCGGTCGTTTCGGCCCGTACTTCTCGGTGTGGACATGATATACGTCTATAACGTTATATATCCTAACCTAAGGGAACCTAACATCTCGCATGTATTATTTTCCAACGTTCCTGGCGGGCCAGGCCCTACTTCTCGGTGGGCACATTATATACTTCCATATCGTAATATAACCTAACCTAACCTATCTAGACCCTCGCTGGTAATGTTTAACAAAATTCCGGTCGTGTCGGCATGTACATTGCCGTGGGGACATTATATACGTCTATAACGTTATATATCCTAACCTAAGGGAACCTAACATCTCGAATGTAGTATTTTCCAACATTCCTGGCGGGCCAGCCCCTACTTCTCGGTGGGCACATTATATACGTCCATATCGTAATATAACCTAACCTAACCCACCTAGACCGTCGCTGGTAATGTTTTACAAAATCCCGGTCGTGTCGACCCGTACTTCTCGGTGGGGACATTATATACGTCTATAACGTTATATATCCTAACCTAAGGGAACCTAACATCTCGGATGTAGTATTTTCCAACATTTCTGGCGGGTCGGCCCCTACTTCTTGGTGGGAACATTATATACGTCTATAACGTAATATAACCTAACCTAACCCGCCTAGAACCTCGCTGGTAATGTTTCACAGAATCCCGCTCATGTCTTCCCGTACGTCTCGGTGCGTACATTATATACGTCTATAAACTTATATATACTAACCTAAGGGAACCTAACTTCTCGGATGTAGTATTTTCCAACATTCCTGGCGGGTCGGCCCGTACTTCTCGGTGGGGACATTATATACGTCTATAACGTTATATATCCTAACCTAAGGGAACCTAACTTCTCGGATGTAGTATTTTCCAACATTCCTGGCGGGTCGGCCCCCACTTCTCGGTGGACACATTATATACGTCTATATCGTAATATAACCTAACCTAACCCATCTAGACCCTCGCTGGTGATGTTTTACAAAATCCCGGTCGTGTCTGCCCGTACTTCTCGGTGGGGACATTATATACGTCTATAACGTTATATATCCTAAACCAAGGGAACCTAACATCTGGGATGTAGTATTTTCCAACATTCCTGGCGGGTCGGCCCCTACTTCTCGGTGGGCACATTATATACGTCTATATCGTAATATAACCTATCCTAACCCATCTAGACCGTCGCTGGTAATGTTTTACAAAATTCCGGTCGTGTCGGCATGTACATTGCCGTGGGGACATTATATACGTCTATAACGTTATATATCCTAACCTAAGGGAACCTAACATCTCGGATGTAGTATTTTCCAACATTCCTGGCGGGCCAGCCCCTACTTCTCGGTGGGCACATTATATACGTCCATATCGTAATATAACCTAACCTAACCCATCTAGACCGTCGCTGGTAATGTTTTACAAAATCCCGGTCGTGTCTGCCCGTACTTCTCGGTGGGGACATTATATACGTCTATAACGCTATATATCCTAACCTAAGGGAACCTAACATTTCGGATGTAGTATTTTCCAACATTCCTGGCGGGTCGGCCCCTACTTCTCGATGGGCACATTATATATGTCTATATCGCAATATAACCTAACCTAACCCATCTAGACCCACGCTGGCAATGTTTTACAAAATCCCGGTCGTGTCGGAACGTACTTCTCGGTGTGGACATTATATACGTCTATAAAGTTATATATCCTAACCTAAGGGAACCTAACATCTCGTATGTATTATTTTCCAACGTTCCTGGCGGGCCAGCCCCTACTTCTCGGTGGGCACATTATATGCGTCCATATCGTAATATAACCTAACCTAACCTATCTAGACCCTCGCTGGTAATGTTTAACAAAATTCCGGTCGTGTCGGCACGTACTTTGCCGTGGGGACATTATATACGTCTATAACTTTATATATCCTAACCTGAGGTAACCTAACATCTCGGATGTAGTATTTTCCAACATTTCTGGCGGGTCGGCCCCTACTTCTCTGTGGGAACTTTATATACGTCTATAACGTAATATAACCTAACCTAACCCACCTACACCCTCGCTGGTAATGTTTTACAAAATTCCGGTCGTTTCGGCCCGTACTTCTCGGTGTGGACATGATATACGTCTATAACGTTATATATCCTAACCTAAGGGAACCTAACATCTCGCATGTATTATTTTCCAACGTTCCTGGCGGGCCAGGCCCTACTTCTCGGTGGGCACATTATATACTTCCATATCGTAATATAACCTAACCTAACCTATCTAGACCCTCGCTGGTAATGTTTAACAAAATTCCGGTCGTGTCGGCATGTACATTGCCGTGGGGACATTATATACGTCTATAACGTTATATATCCTAACCTAAGGGAACCTAACATCTCGAATGTAGTATTTTCCAACATTCCTGGCGGGCCAGCCCCTACTTCTCGGTGGGCACATTATATACGTCCATATCGTAATATAACCTAACCTAACCCACCTAGACCGTCGCTGGTAATGTTTTACAAAATCCCGGTCGTGTCGACCCGTACTTCTCGGTGGGGACATTATATACGTCTATAACGTTATATATCCTAACCTAAGGGAACCTAACATCTCGGATGTAGTATTTTCCAACATTTCTGGCGGGTCGGCCCCTACTTCTTGGTGGGAACATTATATACGTCTATAACGTAATATAACCTAACCTAACCCGCCTAGAACCTCGCTGGTAATGTTTCACAGAATCCCGCTCATGTCTTCCCGTACGTCTCGGTGCGTACATTATATACGTCTATAAACTTATATATACTAACCTAAGGGAACCTAACTTCTCGGATGTAGTATTTTCCAACATTCCTGGCGGGTCGGCCCGTACTTCTCGGTGGGGACATTATATACGTCTATAACGTTATATATCCTAACCTAAGGGAACCTAACTTCTCGGATGTAGTATTTTCCAACATTCCTGGCGGGTCGGCCCCCACTTCTCGGTGGACACATTATATACGTCTATATCGTAATATAACCTAACCTAACCCATCTAGACCCTCGCTGGTGATGTTTTACAAAATCCCGGTCGTGTCTGCCCGTACTTCTCGGTGGGGACATTATATACGTCTATAACGTTATATATCCTAAACCAAGGGAACCTAACATCTGGGATGTAGTATTTTCCAACATTCCTGGCGGGTCGGCCCCTACTTCTCGGTGGGCACATTATATACGTCTATATCGTAATATAACCTATCCTAACCCATCTAGACCGTCGCTGGTAATGTTTTACAAAATTCCGGTCGTGTCGGCATGTACATTGCCGTGGGGACATTATATACGTCTATAACGTTATATATCCTAACCTAAGGGAACCTAACATCTCGGATGTAGTATTTTCCAACATTCCTGGCGGGCCAGCCCCTACTTCTCGGTGGGCACATTATATACGTCCATATCGTAATATAACCTAACCTAACCCATCTAGACCGTCGCTGGTAATGTTTTACAAAATCCCGGTCGTGTCGACCCGTACTTCTCGGTGGGGACATTATATACGTCTATAACGTTATATATCCTAACCTAAGGGAACCTAACATCTCGGATGTAGTATTTTCCAACATTTCTGGCGGGTCGGCCCCTACTTCTTGGTGGGAACATTATATACGTCTATAACGTAATATAACCTAACCTAACCCGCCTAGACCCTCGCTGGAAATGTTTCACAGAATCCCGCTCATGTCTTCCCGTACGTCTCGGTGCGTACATTATATACGTCTATAAACTTATATATACTAACCTAAGGGAACCTAACTTCTCGGATGTAGTATTTTCCAACATTCCTGGCGGGTCGGCCCGTACTTCTCGGTGGGGACATTATATACGTCTATAACGTTATATATCCTAACCTAAGGGAACCTAACTTCTCGGATGTAGTATTTTCCAACATTCCTGGCGGGTCGGCCCCTACTTCTCGGTGGGCACATTATATACGTCTATATCGTAATATAACCTAACCTAACCCATCTAGACCGTCGCTGGTAATGTTTTACAAAATCCCGGTCGTGTCGACACGTACTTCTCGGTGGGGACATTATATACGTCTATAACGTTATATATCCTAACCTAAGGGAACCTAACATCTCGCATGTATTATTTTCCAACGTTCCTGGCGGGCCAGGCCCTACTCCTCGGTGGGCACATTATATACTTCCATATCGTAATATAACCTAACCTAACCTATCTAGACCCTCGCTGGTAATGTTTAACAAAATTCCGGTCGTGTCGGCACGTACTTTGCCGTGGGGACATTATATACGTCTATAACTTTATATATCCTAACCTGAGGTAACCTAACATCTCGGATGTAGTATTTTCCAACATTTCTGGCGGGTCGGCCCCTACTTCTCTGTGGGAACTTTATATACGTCTATAACGTAATATAACCTAACCTAACCCACCTACACCCTCGCTGGTAATGTTTTACAAAATTCCGGTCGTTTCGGCCCGTACTTCTCGGTGTGGACATGATATACGTCTATAACGTTATATATCCTAACCTAAGGGAACCTAACATCTCGCATGTATTATTTTCCAACGTTCCTGGCGGGCCAGGCCCTACTTCTCGGTGGGCACATTATATACTTCCATATCGTAATATAACCTAACCTAACCTATCTAGACCCTCGCTGGTAATGTTTAACAAAATTCCGGTCGTGTCGGCATGTACATTGCCGTGGGGACATTATATACGTCTATAACGTTATATATCCTAACCTAAGGGAACCTAACATCTCGAATGTAGTATTTTCCAACATTCCTGGCGGGCCAGCCCCTACTTCTCGGTGGGCACATTATATACGTCCATATCGTAATATAACCTAACCTAACCCACCTAGACCGTCGCTGGTAATGTTTTACAAAATCCCGGTCGTGTCGACCCGTACTTCTCGGTGGGGACATTATATACGTCTATAACGTTATATATCCTAACCTAAGGGAACCTAACATCTCGGATGTAGTATTTTCCAACATTTCTGGCGGGTCGGCCCCTACTTCTTGGTGGGAACATTATATACGTCTATAACGTAATATAACCTAACCTAACCCGCCTAGAACCTCGCTGGTAATGTTTCACAGAATCCCGCTCATGTCTTCCCGTACGTCTCGGTGCGTACATTATATACGTCTATAAACTTATATATACTAACCTAAGGGAACCTAACTTCTCGGATGTAGTATTTTCCAACATTCCTGGCGGGTCGGCCCGTACTTCTCGGTGGGGACATTATATACGTCTATAACGTTATATATCCTAACCTAAGGGAACCTAACTTCTCGGATGTAGTATTTTCCAACATTCCTGGCGGGTCGGCCCCCACTTCTCGGTGGACACATTATATACGTCTATATCGTAATATAACCTAACCTAACCCATCTAGACCCTCGCTGGTGATGTTTTACAAAATACCGGTCGTGTCTGCCCGTACTTCTCGGTGGGGACATTATATACGTCTATAACGTTATATATCCTAAACCAAGGGAACCTAACATCTGGGATGTAGTATTTTCCAACATTCCTGGCGGGTCGGCCCCTACTTCTCGGTGGGCACATTATATACGTCTATATCGTAATATAACCTATCCTAACCCATCTAGACCGTCGCTGGTAATGTTTTACAAAATTCCGGTCGTGTCGGCATGTACATTGCCGTGGGGACATTATATACGTCTATAACGTTATATATCCTAACCTAAGGGAACCTAACATCTCGGATGTAGTATTTTCCAACATTCCTGGCGGGCCAGCCCCTACTTCTCGGTGGGCACATTATATACGTCCATATCGTAATATAACCTAACCTAACCCATCTAGACCGTCGCTGGTAATGTTTTACAAAATCCCGGTCGTGTCGACCCGTACTTCTCGGTGGGGACATTATATACGTCTATAACGTTATATATCCTAACCTAAGGGAACCTAACATCTCGGATGTAGTATTTTCCAACATTTCTGGCGGGTCGGCCCCTACTTCTTGGTGGGAACATTATATACGTCTATAACGTAATATAACCTAACCTAACCCGCCTAGACCCTCGCTGGAAATGTTTCACAGAATCCCGCTCATGTCTTCCCGTACGTCTCGGTGCGTACATTATATACGTCTATAAACTTATATATACTAACCTAAGGGAACCTAACTTCTCGGATGTAGTATTTTCCAACATTCCTGGCGGGTCGGCCCGTACTTCTCGGTGGGGACATTATATACGTCTATAACGTTATATATCCTAACCTAAGGGAACCTAACTTCTCGGATGTAGTATTTTCCAACATTCCTGGCGGGTCGGCCCCTACTTCTCGGTGGGCACATTATATACGTCTATATCGTAATATAACCTAACCTAACCCATCTAGACCGTCGCTGGTAATGTTTTACAAAATCCCGGTCGTGTCGACACGTACTTCTCGGTGGGGACATTATATACGTCTATAACGTTATATATCCTAACCTAAGGGAACCTAACATCTCGCATGTATTATTTTCCAACGTTCCTGGCGGGCCAGGCCCTACTCCTCGGTGGGCACATTATATACTTCCATATCGTAATATAACCTAACCTAACCTATCTAGACCCTCGCTGGTAATGTTTAACAAAATTCCGGTCGTGTCGGCATGTACATTGCCGTGGGGACATTATATACGTCTATAACGTTATATATCCTAACCTAAGGGAACCTAACATCTCGGATGTAGTATTTTCCCACATTCCTGGCGGGCCAGCCCCTACTTCTCGGTGGGCACATTATATACGTCCATATCGTAATATAACCTAACCTAACCCACCTAGACCCTCGCTGGTAATGTTTCACAGAATCCCGTTCATGTCTTCCCGTACGTCTCGGTGCGTACATTATATACGTCTATAAACTTATATATACTAACCTAAGGGAACCTAACTTCTCGGATGTAGTATTTTCCAACATTCCTGGCGGGTCGGCCCGTACATCTCGTTGGGGACATTATATACGTCTATAACGTTATATATCCTAACCTAAGGGAACCTAACTTCTCGGATGTAGTATTTTCCGACATTCCTGGCGGGTCGGCCCCTGCTTCTCGGTGGGCACATTATATACGTCTATATCGTAATATAACCTAACCTAATCCATCTAGACCCTCGCTGGTAATGTTTTACAAAATCCCGGTCGTGTCAGCCCGTACTTCTCGGTGGGGACATTATATACGTCTATAACGCTATATATCCTAACCTAAGGGAACCTAACATCTCGCATGTATTATTTTCCAACGTTCCTGGCGGGCCAGGCCCTACTTCTCGGTGGGCACATTATATACTTCCATATCGTAATATAACCTAACCTAACCTATCTAGACCCTCGCTGGTAATGTTTAACAAAATTCCGGTCGTGTCGGCATGTACATTGCCGTGGGGTCATTATATACGTCTATAACGTTATATATCCTAACCTAAGGGACCCTAACATCTCGGATGTAGTATTTTCCAACATTCCTGGCGGGCCAGCCCCTGCTTCTCGGTGGGCACATTATATACGTCTATATAGTAATATAACCTAACCTAATCCATCTAGACCCTCGCTGGTAATGTTTTACAAAATCCCGGTCGTGTCTGCCCGTACTTCTCGGTGGGGACATTATATACGTCTATAACGCTATATATCCTAACCTAAGGGAACCTAACATGTCGGATGTAGTATTTTCCAACATTCCTGGCGGGTCGGCCCCTACTTCTCGATGGGCACATTATATATGTCTATATCGCAATATAACCTAACCTAACCCATCTAGACCGTCGCTGGTAATGTTTTACAAAATCCCGGTCGTGTCGACCCGTACTTCTCGGTGGGGACATTATATACGTCTATAACGTTATATATCCTAACCTAAGGGAACCTAACATCTCGGATGTAGTATTTTCCAACATTTCTGGCGGGTCGGCCCCTACTTCTTGGTGGGAACATTATATACGTCTATAACGTAATATAACCTAACCTAACCCGCCTAGACCCTCGCTGGTAATGTTTCACAGAATCCCGCTCATGTCTTCCCGTACGTCTCGGTGCGTACATTATATACGTCTATAAACTTATATATCCTAACCTAAGGGAACCTAACATCTCGGATGTAGTATTTTCCAACATTTCTGGCGGGTCGGCCCCTACTTCTTGGTGGGAACATTATATACGTCTATAACGTAATATAACCTAACCTAACCCGCCTAGACCCTCGCTGGAAATGTTTCACAGAATCCCGCTCATGTCTTCCCGTACGTCTCGGTGCGTACATTATATACGTCTATAAACTTATATATACTAACCTAAGGGAACCTAACTTCTCGGATGTAGTATTTTCCAACATTCCTGGCGGGTCGGCCCCTGCTTCTCGGTGGGCACATTATATACGTCTATATCGTAATATAACCTAACCTAATCCATCTAGACCCTCGCTGGTAATGTTTTACAAAATCCCGGTCGTGTCTGCCCGTACTTCTCGGTGGGGACATTATATACGTCTATAACGCTATATATCCTAACCTAAGGGAACCTAACATCTCGCATGTATTATTTTCCAACGTTCCTGGCGGGCCAGGCCCTACTTCTCGGTGGGCACATTATATACTTCCATATCGTAATATAACCTAACCTAACCTATCTAGACCCTCGCTGGTAATGTTTAACAAAATTCCGGTCGTGTCGGCATGTACATTGCCGTGGGGTCATTATATACGCCTATAACGTTATATATCCTAACCTAAGGGACCCTAACATCTCGGATGTAGTATTTTCCAACATTCCTGGCGGGCCAGCCCCTGCTTCTCGGTGGGCACATTATATACGTCTATATAGTAATATAACCTAACCTAATCCATCTAGACCCTCGCTGGTAATGTTTTACAAAATCCCGGTCGTGTCTGCCCGTACTTCTCGGTGGGGACATTATATACGTCTATAACGCTATATATCCTAACCTAAGGGAACCTAACATGTCGGATGTAGTATTTTCCAACATTCCTGGCGGGTCGGCCCCTACTTCTCGATGGGCACATTATATATGTCTATATCGCAATATAACCTAACCTAACCTATCTAGACCGTCGCTGGTAATGTTTTACAAAATCCCGGTCGTGTCGACCCGTACTTCTCGGTGGGGACATTATATACGTCTATAACGTTATATATCCTAACCTAAGGGAACCTAACATCTCGGATGTAGTATTTTCCAACATTTCTGGCGGGTCGGCCCCTACTTCTTGGTGGGAACATTATATACGTCTATAACGTAATATAACCTAACCTAACCCGCCTAGACCCTCGCTGGTAATGTTTCACAGAATCCCGCTCATGTCTTCCCGTACGTCTCGGTGCGTACATTATATACGTCTATAAACTTATATATACTAACCTAAGGGAACCTAACTTCTCGGATGTAGTATTTTCCAACATTCCTGGCGGGTCGGCCCGTACTTCTCGGTGGGGACATTATATACGTCTATAACGTTATATATCCTAACCTAAGGGAACCTAACTTCTCGGATGTAGTATTTTCCAACATTCCTGGCGGGTCGGCCCCCACTTCTCGGTGGACACATTATATACGTCTATATCGTAATATAACCTAACCTAACCCATCTAGACCCTCGCTGGTGATGTTTTACAAAATCCCGGTCGTGTCTGCCCGTACTTCTCGGTGGGGACATTATATACGTCTATAACGTTATATATCCTAACCCAAGGGAACCTAACATCTCGGATGTAGTATTTTCCAACATTCCTGGCGGGTCGGCCCCTACTTCTCGGTGGGCACATTATATACGTCTATATCGTAATATAACCTAACCTAACCCATCTAGACCGTCGCTGGTAATGTTTTACAAAATCCCGGTCGTGTCGACCCGTACTTCTCGGTGGGGACATTATATACGTCTATAACGTTATATATCCTAACCTAAGGGAACCTAACATCTCGGATGTATTATTTTCCTACATTTCTGGCGGGTCGGCCCCTACTTCTCGATGGGCACATTATATATGTCTATATCGCAATATAACCTAACCTAACCCATCTAGACCCTCGCTGGTAATGTTTTACAAAATCCCGGTCGTGTCGGCCCGTACTTCTCGGTGTGGACATTATATACGTCTATAACGTTATATATCCTAACCTAAGGGAACCTAACATCTCGCATGTATTATTTTCCAACGTTCCTGGCGGGCCGGGCCCTACTTCTCGGTGGGCACATTATATACTTCCATATCGTAATATAACCTAACCTAACCTATCTAGACCCTCGCTGGTAATGTTTAACAAAATTCCGGTCGTGTCGGCATGTACATTGCCGTGGGGACATTATATACGTCTATAACGTTATATATCCTAACCTAAGGGAACCTAACTTCTCGGATGTAGTATTTTCCAACATTCCTGGCGGGTCGGCCCCCACTTCTCGGTGGACACATTATATACGTCTATATCGTAATATAACCTAACCTAACCCATCTAGACCCTCGCTGGTAATGTTTTACAAAATTCCGGTCGTGTCGGCCCGTACTTTGCCGTGGGGACATTTTATTCGTCAATAACGTTATATATCCTAACCTAAGGGAACCTAACATCTCGGATGTATTATTTTCCTACATTTCTGGCGGGTCGGCCCCTACTTCTCGGTGGGAACTTTATATACGTCTATAACGTAATATAACCTAACCTAACCCACCTAGACCCTCGCTGGTAATGTTTCACTGAATCCCGTTCATGTCTTCCCGTACGTCTCGGTGCGTACATTATATACGTCTATAAATTTATTTATCCTAACCTAAGGGAACCTAACATCTCGGATGTAGTATTTTTCAACATTCCTGTCGGGTCGGCCCCTACTTCTCGGTGGGCACATTATATACGTCTATATCGTAATATAACCTAACCTAACCCATCTAGATCGTCGCTGGTAATGTTTTACAAAATCCCGGTCGTGTCGACCCGTACTTCTCGGTGGGGACATTATATACGTCTATAACGTTATATATCCTAACCTAAGGGAACCTAACATCTCGGATGTAGTATTTTCCAACATTTCTGGCGGGTCGGCCCCTACTTCTTGGTGGGAACATTATATACGTCTATAACGTAATATAACCTAACCTAACCCGCCTAGACCCTCGCTGGAAATGTTTCACAGAATCCCGCTCATGTCTTCCCGTACGTCTCGGTGCGTACATTATATACGTCTATAAACTTATATATACTAACCTAAGGGAACCTAACTTCTCGGATGTAGTATTTTCCAACATTCCTGGCGGGTCGGCCCGTACTTCTCGGTGGGGACATTATATACGTCTATAACGTTATATATCCTAACCTAAGGGAACCTAACATCTCGGATGTATTATTTTCCAACATTTCTGGCGGGTCGGCCCCTACTTCTCGGTGGGAACTTTATATACGTCTATAACGTAATATAACCTAACCTAACCCACCTAGACCCTCGCTGGTAATGTTTCACTGAATCCCGTTCATGTCTTCCCGTACGTCTCGGTGCGTACATTATATACGTCTATAAATTTATTTATCCTAACCTAAGGGAACCTAACATCTCGGATGTAGTATTTTCCAACATTCCTGTCGGGTCGGCCCCTACTTCTCGGTGGGCACATTATATACGTCTATATCGTAATATAACCTAACCTAACCCATCTAGACCGTCGCTGGTAATGTTTTACAAAATCCCGGTCGTGTCGACACGTACTTCTCGGTGGGGACATTATATACGTCTATAACGTTATATATCCTAACCTAAGGGAACCTAACATCTCGCATGTATTATTTTCCAACGTTCCTGGCGGGCCAGGCCCTACTCCTCGGTGGGCACATTATATACTTCCATATCGTAATATAACCTAACCTAACCTATCTAGACCCTCGCTGGTAATGTTTAACAAAATTCCGGTCGTGTCGACCCGTACTTCTCGGTGCGTACATTATATACGTCTATAAACTTATATATACTAACCTAAGGGAACCTAACTTCTCGGATGTAGTATTTTCCAACATTTCTGGCGGGTCGGCCCCTACTTCTTGGTGGGAACATTATATACGTCTATAACGTAATATAACCTAACCTAACCCGCCTAGACCCTCGCTGGAAATGTTTCACAGAATCCCGCTCATGTCTTCCCGTACGTCTCGGTGCGTACATTATATACGTCTATAAACTTATATATACTAGCCTAAGGGAAGCTAACTTCTCGGATGTAGTATTTTCCAACATTCCTGGCGGGTCGGCCCGTACTTCTCGGTGGGGACATTATATACGTCTATAACGTTATATATCCTAACCTAAGGGAACCTAACTTCTCGGATGTAGTATTTTCCAACATTCCTGGCGGGTCGGCCCCCACTTCTCGGTGGACACATTATATACGTCTATATCGTAATATAACCTAACCTAACCCATCTAGACCCTCGCTGGTGATGTTTTACAAAATCCCGGTCGTGTCTGCCCGTAGTTCTCGGTGGGGACATTATATACGTCTATAACGTTATATATCCTAAACCAAGGGAACCTAACATCTGGGATGTAGTATTTTCCAACATTCCTGGCGGGTCGGCCCCTACTTCTCGGTGGGCACATTATATACGTCTATATCGTAATATAACCTATCCTAACCCATCTAGACCGTCGCTGGTAATGTTTTACAAAATCCTGGTCGTGTCGACCCGTACTTCTCGGTGGGGACATTATATACGTCTATAACGTTATATTTCCTAACCTAAGGGAACCTAACATCTCGGATGTAGTATTTTCCAACATTTCTGGCGGGTCGGCCCCTACTTCTTGGTGGGAACATTATATACGTCTATAACGTAATATAACCTAACCTAACCCGCCTAGACCCTCGCTGGAAATGTTTCACAGAATCCCGCTCATGTCTTCCCGTACGTCTCGGTGCGTACATTATATACGTCTATAAACTTATATATACTAACCTAAGGGAACCTAACTTCTCGGATGTAGTATTTTCCAACATTCCTGGCGGGTCGGCCCGTACTTCTCGGTGGGGACATTATATACGTCTATAACGTTATATATCCTAACCTAAGGGAACCTAACTTCTCGGATGTAGTATTTTCCAACATTCCTGGCGGGTCGGCCCCCACTTCTCGGTGGACACATTATATACGTCTATATCGTAATATAACCTAACCTAACCCATCTAGACCCTCGCTGGTAATGTTTTACAAAATTCCGGTCGTGTCGGCCCGTACTTTGCCGTGGGGACATTTTATACGTCAATAACGTTATATATCCTAACCTAAGGGAACCTAACATCTCGGATGTATTATTTTCCAACATTTCTGGCGGGTCGGCCCCTACTTCTCGGTGGGAACTTTATATACGTCTATAACGTAATATAACCTAACCTAACCCACCTAGACCCTCGCTGGTAATGTTTCACTGAATCCCGTTCATGTCTTCCCGTACGTCTCGGTGCGTACATTATATACGTCTATAAATTTATTTATCCTAACCTAAGGGAACCTAACATCTCGGATGTAGTATTTTCCAACATTCCTGTCGGGTCGGCCCCTACTTCTCGGTGGGCACATTATATACGTCTATATCGTAATATAACCTAACCTAACCCATCTAGACCGTCGCTGGTAATGTTTTACAAAATCCCGGTCGTGTCGACACGTACTTCTCGGTGGGGACATTATATACGTCTATAACGTTATATATCCTAACCTAAGGGAACCTAACATCTCGCATGTATTATTTTCCAACGTTCCTGGCGGGCCAGGCCCTACTCCTCGGTGGGCACATTATATACTTCCATATCGTAATATAACCTAATCTAACCTATCTAGACCCTCGCTGGTAATGTTTAAAAAATTCCGGTCGTGTCGGCATGTACATTGCCGTGGGGACATTATATACGTCTATAACGTTATATATCCTAACCTAAGGGAACCTAACATCTCGGATGTAGTATTTTCCCACATTCCTGGCGGGCCAGCCCCTACTTCTCGGTGGGCACATTATATACGTCCATATCGTAATATAACCTAACCTAACCCACCTAGACCCTCGCTGGTAATGTTTCACAGAATCCCGTTCATGTCTTCCCGTACGTCTCGGTGCGTACATTATATACGTCTATAAACTTATATATACTAACCTAAGGGAACCTAACTTCTCGGATGTAGTATTTTCCAACATTCCTGGCGGGTCGGCCCGTACTTCTCGGTGGGGACATTATATACGTCTATAACGTTATATATCCTAACCTAAGGGAACCTAACTTCTCGGATGTAGTATTTTCCAACATTCCTGGCGGGTCGGCCCCCACTTCTCGGTGGACACATTATATACGTCTATATCGTAATATAACCTAACCTAACCCATCTAGACCCTCGCTGGTGATGTTTTACAAAATCCCGGTCGTGTCTGCCCGTACTTCTCGGTGGGGACATTATATACGTCTATAACGCTATATATCCTAACCTAAGGGAACCTAACATGTCGGATGTAGTATTTTCCAACATTCCTGGCGGGTCGGCCCCTACTTCTCGATGGGCACATTATATATGTCTATATCGCAATATAACCTAACCTAACCCATCTAGACCCTCGCTGGTAATGTTTTACAAAATCCCGGTCGTGTCGGCCCGTACTTCTCGGTGTGGACATTATATACGTCTATAACGTTATATATCCCAACCTAAGGGAACCTAACATCTCGCATGTATTATTTTCCAACGTTCCTGGCGGGCCGGGCCCTACTTCTCGGTGGGCACATTATATACTTCCATAACGTAATATAACCTAACCTAACCTATCTAGACCCTCGCTGGTAATGTTTAACAAAATTCCGGTCGTGTCGGCATGTACATTGCCGTGGGGACATTATATACGTCTATAACGTTATATATCCTAACCTAAGGGAACCTAACTTCTCGGATGTAGTATTTTCCAACATTCCTGGCGGGTCGGCCCCCACTTCTCGGTGGACACATTATATACGTCTATATCGTAATATAACCTAACCTAACCCATCTAGACCCTCGCTGGTAATGTTTTACAAAATTCCGGTCGTGTCGGCCCGTACTTTGCCGTGGGGACATTTTATACGTCAATAACGTTATATATCCTAACCTAAGGGAACCTAACATCTCGGATGTATTATTTTCCTACATTTCTGGCGGGTCGGCCCCTACTTCTCGGTGGGAACTTTATATACGTCTATAACGTAATATAACCTAACCTAACCCACCTAGACCCTCGCTGGTAATGTTTCACTGAATCCCGTTCATGTCTTCCCGTACGTCTCGGTGCGTACATTATATACGTCTATAAATTTATTTATCCTAACCTAAGGGAACCTAACATCTCGGATGTAGTATTTTTCAACATTCCTGTCGGGTCGGCCCCTACTTCCCGGTGGGCACATTATATACGTCTATATCGTAATATAACCTAACCTAACCCATCTAGATCGTCGCTGGTAATGTTTTACAAAATCCCGGTCGTGTCGACCCGAACTTCTCGGTGGGGACATTATATACGTCTATAACGTTATATATCCTAACCCAAGGGAACCTAACATCTCGGATGTAGTATTTTCCAACATTCCTGGCGGGTCGGCCCCTACTTCTCGGTGGGCACATTATATACGTCTATATCGTAATATAACCTAACCTAACCCATCTAGACCGTCGCTGGTAATGTTTTACAAAATCCCGGTCGTGTCGACCCGTACTTCTCGGTGGGGACATTATATACGTCTATAACGTTATATATCCTAACCTAAGGGAACCTAACTTCTCGGATGTAGTATTTTCCAACATTCCTGGCGGGTCGGCCCCTGCTTCTCGGTGGGCACATTATATACGTCTATATCGTAATATAACCTAACCTAATCCATCTAGACCCTCGCTGGTAATGTTTTACAAAATCCCGGTCGTGTCTGCCCGTACTTCTCGGTGGGGACATTATATACGTCTATAACGCTATATATCCTAACCTAAGGGAACCTAACATCTCGCATGTATTATTTTCCAACGTTCCTGGCGGGCCAGGCCCTACTTCTCGGTGGGCACATTATATACTTCCATATCGTAATATAACCTAACCTAACCTATCTAGACCCTCGCTGGTAATGTTTAACAAAATTCCGGTCGTGTCGGCATGTACATTGCCGTGGCGTCATTATATACGTCTATAACGTTATATATCCTAACCTAAGGGACCCTAACATCTCGGATGTAGTATTTTCCAACATTCCTGGCGGGCCAGCCCCTACTTCTCGGTGGGCACATTATATACGTCTATATCGTAATATAACCTAACCTAACCCATCTAGACCCTCGCTGGTGATGTTTTACAAAATCCCGGTCGTGTCTGCCCGTACTTCTCGGCGGGGACATTATATACGTCTATAACGTTATATATCCTAACCCAAGGGAACCTAACATCTCGGATGTAGTATTTTCCAACATTCCTGGCGGGTCGGCCCCTACTTCTCGGTGGGCACATTATATACGTCTATATCGTAATATAACCTAACCTAACCCATCTAGACCGTCGCTCGTAATGTTTTACAAAATCCCGGTCGTGTCGACCCGTACTTCTCGGTGGGGACATTATATACGTCTATAACGTTATATATCCTAACCTAAGGGAACCTAACTTCTCGGATGTAGTATTTTCCAACATTCCTGTCGGGTCGGCCCCTGCTTCTCGGTGGGCACATTATATACGTCTATATCGTAATATAACCTAACCTAATCCATCTAGACCCTCGCTGGTAATGTTTTACAAAATCCCGGTCGTGTCTGCCCGTACTTCTCGGTGGGGACATTATATACGTCTATAACGTTATATATCCTAACCTAAGGGAACCTAACATCTCGGATGTAGTATTTTCCGACATTCCTGGCGGGCCAGCCCCTACTTCTCGGTGGGCACATTATATACGTCCATATCGTAATATAACCTAACCTAACCCACCTAGACCCTCGCTGGTAATGTTTCACAGAATCCCGCTCATGTCTTCCCGTACGTCTCGGTGCGTACATTATATACGTCTATAAACTTATATATACTAACCTAAGGGAACCTAACTTCTCGGATGTAGTATTTTCCAACATTCCTGGCGGGTCGGCCCGTACTTCTCGGTGGGGACATTATATACGTCTATAACGTTATATATCCTAACCTAAGGGAACCTAACTTCTCGGATGTAGTATTTTCCAACATTCCTGGCGGGTCGGCCCCCACTTCTAGGTGGACACATTATATACGTCTATATCGTAATATAACCTAACCTAACCCACCTAGACCCTCGCTGGTAATGTTTTACAAAATTCCGGTCGTGTCGGCCCGTACTTTGCCGTGGGGACATTTTATACGTCAATAACGTTATATATCCTAACCTAAGGGAACCTAACATCTCGGATGTATTATTTTCCAACATTTCTGGCGGGTCGGCCCCTACTTCTCGGTGGGAACTTTATATACGTCTATAACGTAATATAACCTAACCTAACCCACCTAGACCCTCGCTGGTAATGTTTCACTGAATCCCGTTCATGTCTTCCCGTACGTCTCGGTGCGTACATTATATACGTCTATAAATTTATTTATCCTAACCTAAGGGAACCTAACATCTCGGATGTAGTATTTTCCAACATTCCTGTCGGGTCGGCCCCTACTTCTCGGTGGGCACATTATATACGTCTATATCGTAATATAACCTAACCTAACCCATCTAGACCGTCGCTGGTAATGTTTTACAAAATCCCGGTCGTGTCGACACGTACTTCTCGGTGGGGACATTATATACGTCTATAACGTTATATATCCTAACCTAAGGGAACCTAACATCTCGCATGTATTATTTTCCAACGTTCCTGGCGGGCCAGGCCCTACTTCTCGGTGGGCACATTATATACTTCCATATCGTAATATAACCTAACCTAACCTATCTAGACCCTCGCTGGTAATGTTTAACAAAATTCCGGTCGTGTCGGCATGTACATTGCCGTGGGGACATTATATACGTCTATAACATTATATATCCTAACCTAAGGGAACCTAACATCTCGGATGTAGTATTTTCCCACATTCCTGGCGGGCCAGCCCCTACTTCTCGGTGGGCACATTATATACGTCCATATCGTAATATAACCTAACCTAACCCACCTAGACCCTCGCTGGTAATGTTTCACAGAATCCCGTTCATGTCTTCCCGTACGTCTCGGTGCGTACATTATATACGTCTATAAACTTATATATACTAACCTAAGGGAACCTAACTTCTCGGATGTAGTATTTTCCAACATTCCTGGCGGGTCGGCCCGTACATCTCGTTGGGGACATTATATACGTCTATAACGTTATATATCCTAACCTAAGGGAACCTAACTTCTCGGATGTAGTATTTTCCAACATTCCTGGCGGGTCGGCCCCCACTTCTCGGTGGACACATTATATACGTCTATATCGTAATATAACCTAACCTAACCCATCTAGACCCTCGCTGGTAATGTTTTACAAAATCCCGGTCGTGTCGGCCCGTACTTCTCGGTGTGGACATTATATACGTCTATAACGTTATATATCCTAACCTAAGGGAACCTAACATCTCGCATGTATTATTTTCCAACGTTCCTGGCGGGCCAGGCCCTACTTCTCGGTGGGCACATTATATACTTCCATATCGTAATATAACCTAACCTAACCCATCTAGACCCTCGCTGGTAATGTTTTACAAAATTCCGGTCGTGTCGGCCCGTACTTTGCCGTGGGGACATTTTATACGGCAATAACGTTATATATCCTAACCTAAGGGAACCTAACATCTCGGATGTATTATTTTCCAACATTTCTGGCGGGTCGGCCCCTACTTCTCGGTGGGAACTTTATATACGTCTATATCGTAATATAACCTAACCTAACCCATCTAGACCGTCGCTGGTAATGTTTTTCAAAATCCCGGTCGTGTCGACCCGTACTTCTCGGTGGGGACATTATATACGTCTATAACGTTATATATCCTAACCTAAGGGAACCTAATTCTCGGAAGTAGTATTTTCCAACATTCCTGGCGGGTCGGCCCCTGCTTCTCGGTGGGCACATTATATACGTCTATATCGTAATATAACCTAACCTAATCCATCTAGACCCTCGCTGGTAATGTTTTACAAAATCCCGGTCGTGTCTGCCCGTACTTCTCGGTGGGGACATTATATACGTCTATAACGCTATATATCCTAACCTAAGACAACATAACCTCTCGCATGTATTATTTTCCAACGTTCCTGGCGGGCCAGGCCCTACTTCTCGGTGGGCACATTATATACTTCCATATCGTAATATAACCTAACCTAACCTATCTAGACCCTCGCTGGTAATGTTTAACAAAATTCCGGTCGTGTCGGCATGTACATTGCCGTGGGGTCATTATATACGTCTATAACGTTATATATCCTAACCTAAGGGAACCTAACATCTCGCATGTATTATTTTCCAACGTTCCTGGCGGGCCGGGCCCTACTTCTCGGTGGGCACATTATATACTTCCATATCGTAATATAACCTAACCTAACCTATCTAGACCCTCGCTGGTAATGTTTTACAAAATCCCGGTCGTGTCTGCCCGTACTTCTCGGTGGGGACATTATATACGTCTATAACGCTATATATCCTAACCTAAGGGAACCTAACATCTCGCATGTATTATTTTCCAACGTTCCTGGCGGGCCAGGCCCTACTTCTCGGTGGGCACATTATATACTTCCATATCGTAATATAACCTAACCTAACCTATCTAGACCCTCGCTGGTAATGTTTAACAAAATTCCGGTCGTGTCGGCATGTACATTGCCGTGGGGTCATTATATACGTCTATAACGTTATATATCCTAACCTAAGGGACCCTAACATCTCGGATGTAGTATTTTCCAACATTCCTGGAGGGCCAGCCCCTACTTCTCGGTGGGCACATTATATACGTCTATATCGTAATATAACCTAACCTAATCCATCTAGACCCTCGCTGGTAATGTTTTACAAAATCCCGGTCGTGTCTGCCCGTACTTCTCGGTGGGGATATTATATACGTCTATAACGCTATATATCCTAACCTAAGGGAACCTAACATGTCGGATGTAGTATTTTCCAACATTCCTGGCGGGTCGGCCCCTACTTCTCGATGGGCACATTATATATGTCTATATCGCAATATAACCTAACCTAACCCATCTAGACCCTCGCTGGTAATGTTTTACAAAATCCCGGTCGTGTCGGCCCGTACTTCTCGGTGTGGACATTATATACGTCTATAACGTTATATATCCTAACCTAAGGGAACCTAACATCTCGCATGTATTATTTTCCAACGTTCCTGGCGGGCCGGGCCCTACTTCTCGGTGGGCACATTATATAC
Organism: Xylocopa violacea; assembly: GCA_963969225.1. Lineage (NCBI taxonomy): Eukaryota > Metazoa > Arthropoda > Insecta > Hymenoptera > Apidae > Xylocopa > Xylocopa violacea. The sequence continues at coordinate 2,365,620 of CAXAJV010000481.1, forward strand.
TTCCATATCGTAATATAACCTAACCTAACCTATCTAGACCCTCGCTGGTAATGTTTAACAAAATTCCGGTCGTGTCGGCATGTACATTGCCGTGGGGACATTATATACGTCTATAACGTTATATATCCTAACCTAAGGGAACCTAACTTCTCGGATGTAGTATTTTCCAACATTCCTGGCGGGTCGGCCCCCACTTCTCGGTGGACACATTATATACGTCTATATCGTAATATAACCTAACCTAACCCATCTAGACCCTCGCTGGTAATGTTTCACAGAATCCCGTGCATGTCTTCCCGTACATCTCGGTGGGGACATTATATACGTCTATAAACTTATATATACTAACCTAAGGGAACCTAACATCTCGGATGTAGTATTTTTCAACATTCCTGTCGGGTCGGCCCCTACTTCTCGGTGGGCACATTACATACATCTATATCGTAATATAACCTAACCTAACCCATCTAGACCGTCGCTGGTAATGTTTTACAAAATCCCGGTCGTGTCGACCCGTACTTCTCGGTGGGGACATTATATACGTCTATAACGTTATATATCCTAACCTAAGGGAACCTAACATCTCGGATGTAGTATTTTCCAACATTTCTGGCGGGTCGGCCCCTACTTCTTGGTGGGAACATTATATACGTCTATAACGTAATATAACCTAACCTAACCCGCCTAGACCCTCGCTGGTAATGTTTCACAGAATCCCGCTCATGTCTTCCCGTACGTCTCGGTGCGTACATTATATACGTCTATAAACTTATATATACTAACCTAAGGGAACCTAACTTCTCGGATGTAGTATTTTCCAACATTCCTGGCGGGTCGGCCCGTACTTCTCGGTGGGGACATTATATACGTCTATAACGTTATATATCCTAACCTAAGGGAACCTAACTTCTCGGATGTAGTATTTTCCAACATTCCTGGCGGGTCGGCCCCCACTTCTCGGTGGACACATTATATACGTCTATATCGTAATATAACCTAACCTAACCCATCTAGACCCTCGCTGGTAATGTTTTACAAAATCCCGGTCGTGTCTGCCCGTACTTCTCGGTGGGGACATTATATACGTCTATAACGTTATATATCCTAACCCAAGGGAACCTAACATCTCGGATGTAGTATTTTCCAACATTCCTGGCGGGTCGGCCCCTACTTCTCGGTGGGCACATTATATACGTCTATATCGTAATATAACCTAACCTAACCCATCTAGACCGTCGCTGGTAATGTTTTACAAAATCCCGGTCGTGTCGACCCGTACTTCTCGGTGGGGACATTATATACGTCTATAACGTTATATATCCTAACCTAAGGGAACCTAACTTCTCGGATGTAGTATTTTCCAACATTCCTGGCGGGTCGGCCCCTGCTTCTCGGTGGGCACATTATATACGTCTATATCGTAATATAACCTAACCTAATCCATCTAGACCCTCGCTGGTAATGTTTTACAAAATCCCGGTCGTGTCTGCCCGTACTTCTCGGTGGGGACATTATATACGTCTATAACGCTATATATCCTAACCTAAGGGAACCTAACATCTCGCATGTATTATTTTCCAACGTTCCTGGCGGGCCAGGCCCTACTTCTCCGTGGGCACATTATATACTTCCATATCGTAATATAACCTAACCTAACCTATCTAGACCCTCGCTGGTAATGTTTAACAAAATTCCGGTCGTGTCGGCATGTAGATTGCCGTGGGGTCATTATATACGTCTATAACGTTATATATCCTAACCTAAGGGACCCTAACATCTCGGATGTAGTATTTTCCAACATTCCTGGAGGGCCAGCCCCTACTTCTCGGTGGGCACATTATATACGTCTATATCGTAATATAACCTAACCTAATCCATCTAGACCCTCGCTGGTAATGTTTTACAAAATCCCGGTCGTGTCTGCCCGTACTTCTCGGTGGGGATATTATATACGTCTATAACGCTATATATCCTAACCTAAGGGAACCTAACATGTCGGATGTAGTATTTTCCAACATTCCTGGCGGGTCGGCCCCTACTTCTCGATGGGCACATTATATATGTCTATATCGCAATATAACCTAACCTAACCCATCTAGACCCTCGCTGGTAATGTTTTACAAAATCCCGGTCGTGTCGGCCCGTACTTCTCGGTGTGGACATTATATACGTCTATAACGTTATATATCCTAACCTAAGGGAACCTAACATCTCGCATGTATTATTTTCCAACGTTCCTGGCGGGCCGGGCCCTACTTCTCGGTGGGCACATTATATACTTCCATATCGTAATATAACCTAACTTAACCTATCTAGACCCTCGCTGGTAATGTTTAACAAAATTCCGGTCGTGTCGGCATGTACATTGCCGTGGGGACATTATATACGTCTATAACGTTATATATCCTAACCTAAGGGAACCTAACTTCTCGGATGTAGTATTTTCCAACATTCCTGGCGGGTCGGCCCCCACTTCTCGGTGGACACATTATATACGTCTATATCGTAATATAACCTAACCTAACCCATCTAGACCCTCGCTGGTAATGTTTTACAAAATTCCGGTCGTGTCGGCCCGTACTTTGCCGTGGGGACATTTTATACGTCAATAACGTTATATATCCTAACCTAAGGGAACCTAACATCTCGGATGTATTATTTTCCTACATTTCTGGCGGGTCGGCCCGTACTTCTCGGTGGGAACTTTATATACGTCTATAACGTAATATAACCTAACCTAACCCACCTAGACCCTCGCTGGTAATGTTTCACTGAATCCCGTTCATGTCTTCCCGTACGTCTCGGTGCGTACATTATATACGTCTATAAATTTATTTATCCTAACCTAAGGGAACCTAACATCTCGGATGTAGTATTTTTCAACATTCCTGTCGGGTCGGCCCCTACTTCTCGGTGGGCACATTATATACGTCTATATCGTAATATAACCTAACCTAACCCATCTAGATCGTCGCTGGTAATGTTTTACAAAATCCCGGTCGTGTCGACCCGAACTTCTCGGTGGGGACATTATATACGTCTATAACGTTATATATCCTAACCCAAGGGAACCTAACATCTCGGATGTAGTATTTTCCAACATTCCTGGCGGGTCGGCCCCTACTTCTCGGTGGGCACATTATATACGTCTATATCGTAATATAACCTAACCTAACCCATCTAGACCGTCGCTGGTAATGTTTTACAAAATCCCGGTCGTGTCGACCCGTACTTCTCGGTGGGGACATTATATACGTCTATAACGTTATATATCCTAACCTAAGGGAACCTAACTTCTCGGATGTAGTATTTTCCAACATTCCTGGCGGGTCGGCCCCTGCTTCTCGGTGGGCACATTATATACGTCTATATCGTAATATAACCTAACCTAACCTATCTAGACCCTCGCTGGTAATGTTTAACAAAATTCCGGTCGTGTCGGCATGTACATTGCAGTGGGGTCATTATATACGTCTATAACGTTATATATCCTAACCTAAGGGACCCTAACATCTCGGATGTAGTATTTTCCAACATTCCTGGCGGGCCAGACCCTACTTCTCGGTGGGCACATTATATACGTCTATATCGTAATATAACCTAACCTAACCCATCTAGACCCTCGCTGGTGATGTTTTACAAAATCCCGGTCGTGTCTGCCCGTACTTCTCGGCGGGGACATTATATACATCTATTACGTTATATATCCTAACCCAAGGGAACCTAACATCTCGGATGTAGTATTTTCCAACATTCCTGGCGGGTCGGCCCCTACTTCTCGGTGGGCACATTATATACGTCTATATCGTAATATAACCTAACCTAACCCATCTAGACCGTCGCTCGTAATGTTTTACAAAATCCCGGTCGTGTCGACCCGTACTTCTCGGTGGGGACATTATATACGTCTATAACGTTATATATCCTAACCTAAGGGAACCTAACTTCTCGGATGTAGTATTTTCCAACATTCCTGTCGGGTCGGCCCCTGCTTCTCGGTGGGCACATTATATACGTCTATATCGTAATATAACCTAACCTAATCCATCTAGACCCTCGCTGGTAATGTTTTACAAAATCCCGGTCGTGTCTGCCCGTACTTCTCGGTGGGGACATTATATACGTCTATAACGTTATATATCCTAACCTAAGGGAACCTAACATCTCGGATGTAGTATTTTCCGACATTCCTGGCGGGCCAGCCCCTACTTCTCGGTGGGCACATTATATACGTCCATATCGTAATATAACCTAACCTAACCCACCTAGACCCTCGCTGGTAATGTTTCACAGAATCCCGCTCATGTCTTCCCGTACGTCTCGGTGCGTACATTATATACGTCTATAAACTTATATATACTAACCTAAGGGAACCTAACTTCTCGGATGTAGTATTTTCCAACATTCCTGGCGGGTCGGCCCGTACTTCTCGGTGGGGACATTATATACGTCTATAACGTTATATATCCTAACCTAAGGGAACCTAACTTCTCGGATGTAGTATTTTCCAACATTCCTGGCGGGTCGGCCCCCACTTCTCGGTGGACACATTATATACGTCTATATCGTAATATAACCTAACCTAACCCACCTAGACCCTCGCTGGTAATGTTTTACAAAATTCCGGTCGTGTCGGCCCGTACTTCTCGGTGTGGACATTATATACGTCTATAACGTTATATATCCTAACCTAAGGGAACCTAACATCTCGGATGTAGTATTTTCCAACATTCCTGTCGGGTCGGCCCCTACCTCTCGGTGGGCACATTATATACGTCTATATCGTAATATAACCTAACCTAACCCATCTAGACCGTCGCTGGTAATGTTTTACAAAATCCCGATCGTGTCGACCCGTACTTCTCGGTGGTGACATTATATACGTCTATAACGTTATATATCCTAACCTAAGGGAACCTAACATCTCGGATGTAGTATTTTCCAACATTTCTGGCGGGTCGGCCCCTACTTCTTGGTGGGAACATTATATACGTCTATAACGTAATATAACCTAACCTAACCCGCCTAGACCCTCGCTGGTAATGTTTCACAGAATCCCGCTCATGTCTTCCCGTACGTCTCGGTGCGTACATTATATACGTCTATAAACTTATATATACTAACCTAAGGGAACCTAACTTCTCGGATGTAGTATTTTTCAACATTCCTGTCGGGTCGGCCCCTACTTCTCGGTGGGCACATTATATACGTCTATATCGTAATATAACCTAACCTAACCCATCTAGATCGTCGCTGGTAATGTTTTACAAAATCCCGGTCGTGTCGACCCGAACTTCTCGGTGGGGACATTATATACGTCTATAACGTTATATATCCTAACCCAAGGGAACCTAACATCTCGGATGTAGTATTTTCCAACATTCCTGGCGGGTCGGCCCCTACTTCTCGGTGGGCACATTATATACGTCTATATCGTAATATAACCTAACCTAACCCATCTAGACCGTCGCTGGTAATGTTTTACAAAATCCCGGTCGTGTCGACCCGTACTTCTCGGTGGGGACATTATATACGTCTATAACGTTATATATCCTAACCTAAGGGAACCTAACTTCTCGGATGTAGTATTTTCCAACATTCCTGGCGGGTCGGCCCCTGCTTCTCGGTGGGCACATTATATACGTCTATATCGTAATATAACCTAACCTAACCTATCTAGACCCTCGCTGGTAATGTTTAACAAAATTCCGGTCGTGTCGGCATGTACATTGCAGTGGGGTCATTATATACGTCTATAACGTTATATATCCTAACCTAAGGGACCCTAACATCTCGGATGTAGTATTTTCCAACATTCCTGGCGGGCCAGACCCTACTTCTCGGTGGGCACATTATATACGTCTATATCGTAATATAACCTAACCTAACCCATCTAGACCCTCGCTGGTGATGTTTTACAAAATCCCGGTCGTGTCTGCCCGTACTTCTCGGCGGGGACATTATATACATCTATTACGTTATATATCCTAACCCAAGGGAACCTAACATCTCGGATGTAGTATTTTCCAACATTCCTGGCGGGTCGGCCCCTACTTCTCGGTGGGCACATTATATACGTCTATATCGTAATATAACCTAACCTAACCCATCTAGACCGTCGCTCGTAATGTTTTACAAAATCCCGGTCGTGTCGACCCGTACTTCTCGGTGGGGACATTATATACGTCTATAACGTTATATATCCTAACCTAAGGGAACCTAACTTCTCGGATGTAGTATTTTCCAACATTCCTGGCGGGTCGGCCCCTGCTTCTCGGTGGGCACATTATATACGTCTATATCGTAATATAACCTAACCTAATCCATCTAGACCCTCGCTGGTAATGTTTTACAAAATCCCGGTCGTGTCTGCCCGTACTTCTCGGTGGGGACATTATATACGTCTATAACGTTATATATCCTAACCTAAGGGAACCTAACATCTCGGATGTAGTATTTTCCGACATTCCTGGCGGGCCAGCCCCTACTTCTCGGTGGGCACATTATATACGTCCATATCGTAATATAACCTAACCTAACCCACCTAGACCCTCGCTGGTAATGTTTCACAGAATCCCGCTCATGTCTTCCCGTACGTCTCGGTGCGTACATTATATACGTCTATAAACTTATATATACTAACCTAAGGGAACCTAACTTCTCGGATGTAGTATTTTCCAACATTCCTGGCGGGTCGGCCCGTACTTCTCGGTGGGGACATTATATACGTCTATAACGTTATATATCCTAACCTAAGGGAACCTAACTTCTCGGATGTAGTATTTTCCAACATTCCTGGCGGGTCGGCCCCCACTTCTCGGTGGACACATTATATACGTCTATATCGTAATATAACCTAACCTAACCCACCTAGACCCTCGCTGGTAATGTTTTACAAAATTCCGGTCGTGTCGGCCCGTACTTCTCGGTGTGGACATTATATACGTCTATAACGTTATATATCCTAACCTAAGGGAACCTAACATCTCGGATGTAGTATTTTCCAACATTCCTGTCGGGTCGGCCCCTACCTCTCGGTGGGCACATTATATACGTCTATATCGTAATATAACCTAACCTAACCCATCTAGACCGTCGCTGGTAATGTTTTACAAAATCCCGATCGTGTCGACCCGTACTTCTCGGTGGTGACATTATATACGTCTATAACGTTATATATCCTAACCTAAGGGAACCTAACATCTCGGATGTAGTATTTTCCAACATTTCTGGCGGGTCGGCCCCTACTTCTTGGTGGGAACATTATATACGTCTATAACGTAATATAACCTAACCTAACCCGCCTAGACCCTCGCTGGTAATGTTTCACAGAATCCCGCTCATGTCTTCCCGTACGTCTCGGTGCGTACATTATATACGTCTATAAACTTATATATACTAACCTAAGGGAACCTAACTTCTCGGATGTAGTATTTTTCAACATTCCTGTCGGGTCGGCCCCTACTTCTCGGTGGGCACATTATATACGTCTATATCGTAATATAACCTAACCTAACCCATCTAGATCGTCGCTGGTAATGTTTTACAAAATCCCGGTCGTGTCGACCCGAACTTCTCGGTGGGGACATTATATACGTCTATAACGTTATATATCCTAACCCAAGGGAACCTAACATCTCGGATGTAGTATTTTCCAACATTCCTGGCGGGTCGGCCCCTACTTCTCGGTGGGCACATTATATACGTCTATATCGTAATATAACCTAACCTAACCCATCTAGACCGTCGCTGGTAATGTTTTACAAAATCCCGGTCGTGTCGACCCGTACTTCTCGGTGGGGACATTATATACGTCTATAACGTTATATATCCTAACCTAAGGGAACCTAACTTCTCGGATGTAGTATTTTCCAACATTCCTGGCGGGTCGGCCCCTGCTTCTCGGTGGGCACATTATATACGTCTATATCGTAATATAACCTAACCTAATCCATCTAGACCCTCGCTGGTAATGTTTTACAAAATCCCGGTCGTGTCTGCCCGTACTTCTCGGTGGGGACATTATACACGTCTATAACGCTATATATCCTAACCTAAGGGAACCTAACATCTCGCATGTATTATTTTCCAACGTTCCTGGCGGGCCAGCCCCTACTTCTCGGTGGGCACATTATATACTTCCATATCGTAATATAACCTAACCTAACCTATCTAGGACCCTCGCTGGTAATGTTTAACAAAATTCCGGTCGTGTCGGCATGTACATTGCCGTGGGGTCATTATATACGTCTATAACGTTATATATCCTAACCTAAGGGACCCTAACATCTCGGATGTAGTATTTTCCAACATTCCTGGCGGGCCAGCCCCTACTTCTCGGTGGGCACATTATATACGTCTATATCGTAATATAACCTAACCTAACCCATCTAGACCCTCGCTGGTGATGTTTTACAAAATCCCGGTCGTGTCTGCCCGTACTTCTCGGCGGGGACATTATATACGTCTATAACGTTATATATCCTAACCCAAGGGAACCTAACATCTTGGATGTAGTATTTTCCAACATTCCTGGCGGGTCGGCCCCTACTTCTCGGTGGGCACATTATATACGTCTATATCGTAATATAACCTAACCTAACCCATCTAGACCGTCGCTCGTAATGTTTTACAAAATCCCGGTCGTGTCGACCCGTACTTCTCGGTGGGGACATTATATACGTCTATAACGTTATATATCCTAACCTGAGGGAACCTAGCTTCCCGGATGTAGTATTTTCCAACATTCCTGGCGGGTCGGCCCCTGCTTCTCGGTGGGCACATTATATACGTCTATATCGTAATATAACCTAACCTAATCCATCTAGACCCTCGCTGGTAATGTTTTACAAAATCCCGGTCGTGTCTGCCCGTACTTCTCGGTGGGGACATTATATACGTCTATAACGTTATATATCCTAACCTAAGGGAACCTAACATCTCGGATGTAGTATTTTCCGACATTCCTGGCGGGCCAGCCCCTACTTCTCGGTGGGCACATTATATACGTCCATATCGTAATATAACCTAACCTAACCCACCTAGACCCTCGCTGGTAATGTTTCACAGAATCCCGCTCATGTCTTCCCGTACGTCTCGGTGCGTACATTATATACGTCTATAAACTTATATATACTAACCCAAGGGAACCTAACTTCTCGGATGTAGTATTTTCCAACATTCCTGGCGGGTCGGCCCGTACTTCTCGGTGGGGACATTATATACGTCTATAACGTTATATATCCTAACCTAAGGGAACCTAACTTCTCGGATGTAGTATTTTCCAACATTCCTGGCGGGTCGGCCCCCACTTCTCGGTGGACACATTATATACGTCTATATCGTAATATAACCTAACCTAACCCACCTAGACCCTCGCTGGTAATGTTTTACAAAATTCCGGTCGTGTCGGCCCGTACTTCTCGGTGTGGACATTATATACGTCTATAACGTTATGTATCCTAACCTAAGGGAACCTAACATCTCGGATGTAGTATTTTCCAACATTCCTGTCGGGTCGGCCCCTACCTCTCGGTGGGCACATTATATACGTCTATATCGTAATATAACCTAACCTAACCCATCTAGGCCGTCGCTTGTAATGTTTTACAAAATCCCGATCGTGTCGACCCGTACTTCTCGGTGGTGACATTATATACGTCTATAACGTTATATATCCTAACCTAAGGGAACCTAACATCTCGGATGTAGTATTTTCCAACATTTCTGGCGGGTCGGCCCCTACTTCTTGGTGGGAACATTATATACGTCTATAACGTAATATAACCTAACCTAACCCGCCTAGACCCTCGCTGGTAATGTTTCACAGAATCCCGCTCATGTCTTCCCGTACGTCTCGGTGCGTACATTATATACGTCTATAAACTTATATATACTAACCTAAGGGAACCTAACTTCTCGGATGTAGTATTTTCCAACATTCCTGGCGGGTCGGCCCGTACTTCTCGGTGGGGACATTATATACGTCTATAACGTTATATATCCTAACCTAAGGGAACCTGACTTCTCGGATGTAGTATTTTCCAACATTCCTGGCGGGTCGGCCCCCACTTCTCGGTGGACACATTATATACGTCTATATCGTAATATAACCTAACCTAACCCATCTAGACCCTCGCTGGTAATGTTTTACAAAATCCCGGTCGTGTCGGCCCGTACTTCTCGGTGTGGACATTATATACGTCTATAACGTTATATATCCTAACCTAAGGGAACCTAACATCTCGGATGTATTATTTTCCAACATTTCTGGCGGGTCGGCCCCTACTTCTCGGTGGGCACATTATATACATCTATATCGTAATATAACCTAACCTAACCCATCTAGACCGTCGCTGGTAATGTTTTACAAAATCCCGATCGTGTCGACCCGTACTTCTCGGTGGTGACATTATATACGTCTATAACGTTATATATCCTAACCTAAGGGAACCTAACATCTCGGATGTAGTATTTTCCAACATTTCTGGCGGGTCGGCCCCTACTTCTTGGTGGGAACATTATATACGTCTATAACGTAATATAACCTAACCTAACCCGCCTAGACCCTCGCTGGTAATGTTTCACAGAATCCCGCTCATGTCTTCCCGTACGTCTCGGTGCGTACATTATATACGTCTATAAACTTATATATACTAACCTAAGGGAACCTAACTTCTCGGATGTAGTATTTTCCAACATTCCTGGCGGGTCGGCCCGTACTTCTCGGTGGGGACATTATATACGTCTATAACGTTATATATCCTAACCTAAGGGAACCTGACTTCTCGGATGTAGTATTTTCCAACATTCCTGGCGGGTCGGCCCCCACTTCTCGGTGGACACATTATATACGTCTATATCGTAATATAACCTAACCTAACCCATCTAGACCCTCGCTGGTAATGTTTTACAAAATCCCGGTCGTGTCGGCCCGTACTTCTCGGTGTGGACATTATATACGTCTATAACGTTATATATCCTAACCTAAGGGAACCTAACATCTCGCATGTATTATTTTCCAACGTTCCTGGCGGGCCAGGCCCTACTTCTCGGTGGGCACATTATATACTTCCATATCGTAATATAACCTAACCTAACCCATCTAGACCCTCGCTGGTAATGTTTTACAAAATTCCGGTCGTGTCGGCCCGTACTTTGCCGTGGGGACATTTTATACGTCAATAACGTTATATATCCTAACCTAAGGGAACCTAACATCTCGGATGTATTATTTTCCAACATTTCTGGCGGGTCGGCCCCTACTTCTCGGTGGGAACTTTATATACGTCTATAACGTAATATAACCTAACCTAACCCACCTAGACCCTCGCTGGTAATGTTTCACTGAATCCCGTTCATGTCTTCCCGTACGTCTCGGTGCGTACATTATATACGTCTATAAATTTATTTATCCTAACCTAAGGGAACCTAACATCTCGGATGTAGTATTTTCCAACATTCCTGTCGGGTCGGCCCCTACTTCTCGGTGGGCACATTATATACGTCTATATCGTAATATAACCTAACCTAACCCATCTAGACCCTCGCTGGTAATGTTTTACAAAATTCCGGTCGTGTCGGCCCGTACTTCTCGGTGTGGACATTATATACGTCTATAACGTTATATATCCTAACCTAAGGGAACCTAACATCTCGCATGTATTATTTTCCAACGTTCCTGGCGGGCCGGGCCCTACTTCTCGGTGGGCACATTATATACTTCCATATCGTAATATAACCTAACCTAACCTATCTAGACCCTCGCTGGTAATGTTTAACAAAATTCCGGTCGTGTCGGCATGTACATTGCCGTGGGGACATTATATACGTCTATAACGTTATATATCCTAACCTAAGGGAACCTAACTTCTCGGATGTAGTATTTTCCAACATTCCTGGCGGGTCGGCCCCTACTTCTCGGTGGGCACATTACATACATCTATATCGTAATATAACCTAACCTAACCCATCTAGACCGTCGCTGGTAATGTTTTACAAAATCCCGGTCGTGTCGACCCGTACTTCTCGGTGGGGACATTATATACGTCTATAACGTTATATATCCTAACCTAAGGGAACCTAACATCTCGGATGTAGTATTTTCCAACATTTCTGGCGGGTCGGCCCCTACTTCTTGGTGGGAACATTATATACGTCTATAACGTAATATAACCTAACCTAACCCGCCTAGACCCTCGCTGGTAATGTTTCACAGAATCCCGCTCATGTCTTCCCGTACGTCTCGGTGCGTACATTATATACGTCTATAAACTTATATATACTAACCTAAGGGAACCTAACTTCTCGGATGTAGTATTTTCCAACATTCCTGGCGGGTCGGCCCGTACTTCTCGGTGGGGACATTATATACGTCTATAACGTTATATATCCTAACCTAAGGGAACCTAACATCTCGGATGTAGTATTTTCCAACATTTCTGGCGGGTCGGCCCCTACTTCTTGGTGGGAACATTATATACGTCTATAACGTAATATAACCTAACCTAACCCGCCTAGACCCTCGCTGGTAATGTTTCACAGAATCCCGCTCATGTCTTCCCGTACGTCTCGGTGCGTACATTATATACGTCTATAAACTTATATATACTAACCTAAGGGAACCTAACTTCTCGGATGTAGTATTTTCCAACATTCCTGGCGGGTCGGCCCGTACTTCTCGGTGGGGACATTATATACGTCTATAACGTTATATATCCTAACCTAAGGGAACCTGACTTCTCGGATGTAGTATTTTCCAACATTCCTGGCGGGTCGGCCCCCACTTCTCGGTGGACACATTATATACGTCTATATCGTAATATAACCTAACCTAACCCATCTAGACCCTCGCTGGTAATGTTTTACAAAATCCCGGTCGTGTCGGCCCGTACTTCTCGGTGTGGACATTATATACGTCTATAACGTTATATATCCTAACCTAAGGGAACCTAACATCTCGCATGTATTATTTTCCAACGTTCCTGGCGGGCCAGGCCCTACTTCTCGGTGGGCACATTATATACTTCCATATCGTAATATAACCTAACCTAACCCATCTAGACCCTCGCTGGTAATGTTTTACAAAATTCCGGTCGTGTCGGCCCGTACTTTGCCGTGGGGACATTTTATACGTCAATAACGTTATATATCCTAACCTAAGGGAACCTAACATCTCGGATGTATTATTTTCCAACATTTCTGGCGGGTCGGCCCCTACTTCTCGGTGGGAACTTTATATACGTCTATAACGTAATATAACCTAACCTAACCCACCTAGACCCTCGCTGGTAATGTTTCACTGAATCCCGTTCATGTCTTCCCGTACGTCTCGGTGCGTACATTATATACGTCTATAAACTTATATATACTAACCTAAGGGAACCTAACTTCTCGGATGTAGTATTTTCCAACATTCCTGGCGGGTCGGCCCGTACTTCTCGGTGGGGACATTATATACGTCTATAACGTTATATATCCTAACCTAAGGGAACCTAACTTCTCGGATGTAGTATTTTCCAACATTCCTGGCGGGTCGGCCCCCACTTCTCGGTGGACACATTATATACGTCTATATCGTAATATAACCTAACCTAACCCATCTAGACCCTCGCTGGTGATGTTTTACAAAATCCCGGTCGTGTCTGCCCGTACTTCTCGGTGGGGACATTATATACGTCCATAACGTTATATATCCTAACCCAAGGGAACCTAACATCTCGGATGTAGTATTTTCCAACATTCCTGGCGGGTCGGCCCCTACTTCTCGGTGGGCACATTATATACGTCTATATCGTAATATAACCTAACCTAACCCATCTAGACCGTCGCTGGTAATGTTTTACAAAATCCCGGTCGTGTCGACCCGTACTTCTCGGTGGGGACATTATATACGTCTATAACGTTATATATCCTAACCTAAGGGAACCTAACTTCTCGGATGTAGTATTTTCCAACATTCCTGGCGGGTCGGCCCCTGCTTCTCGGTGGGCACATTATATACGTCTATATCGTAATATAACCTAACCTAATCCATCTAGACCCTCGCTGGTAATGTTTTACAAAATCCCGGTCGTGTCTGCCCGTACTTCTCGGTGGGGACATTATATACGTCTATAACGCTATATATCCTAACCTAAGGGAACCTAACATCTCGCATGTATTATTTTCCAACGTTCCTGGCGGGTCGGCCCCTGCTTCTCGGTGGGCACATTATATACGTCTATATCGTAATATAACCTAACCTAATCCATCTAGACCCTCGCTGGTAATGTTTTACAAAATCCCGGTCGTGTCTGCCCGTACTTCTCGGTGGGGACATTATATACGTCTATAACGTTATATATCCTAACCTAAGGGAACCTAACATCTCGGATGTAGTATTTTCCGACATTCCTGGCGGGCCAGCCCCTACTTCTCGGTGGGCACATTATATACGTCCATATCGTAATATAACCTAACCTAACCCACCTAGACCCTCGCTGGTAATGTTTCACAGAATCCCGCTCATGTCTTCCCGTACGTCTCGGTGCGTACATTATATACGTCTATAAACTTATATATACTAACCCAAGGGAACCTAACTTCTCGGATGTAGTATTTTCCAACATTCCTGGCGGGTCGGCCCGTACTTCTCGGTGGGGACATTATATACGTCTATAACGTTATATATCCTAACCTAAGGGAACCTAACTTCTCGGATGTAGTATTTTCCAACATTCCTGGCGGGTCGGCCCCCACTTCTCGGTGGACACATTATATACGTCTATATCGTAATATAACCTAACCTAACCCACCTAGACCCTCGCTGGTAATGTTTTACAAAATTCCGGTCGTGTCGGCCCGTACTTCTCGGTGTGGACATTATATACGTCTATAACGTTATATATCCTAACCTAAGGGAACCTAACATCTCGGATGTAGTATTTTCCAACATTCCTGTCGGGTCGGCCCCTACCTCTCGGTGGGCACATTATATACGTCTATATCGTAATATAACCTAACCTAACCCATCTAGACCGTCGCTTGTAATGTTTTACAAAATCCCGATCGTGTCGACCCGTACTTCTCGGTGGTGACATTACATACGTCTATAACGTTATATATCCTAACCTAAGGGAACCTAACATCTCGGATGTAGTATTTTCCAACATTTCTGGCGGGTCGGCCCCTACTTCTTGGTGGGAACATTATATACGTCTATAACGTAATATAACCTAACCTAACCCGCCTAGACCCTCGCTGGTAATGTTTCACAGAATCCCGCTCATGTCTTCCCGTACGTCTCGGTGCGTACATTATATACGTCTATAAACTTATATATACTAACCTAAGGGAACCTAACTTCTCGGATGTAGTATTTTCCAACATTCCTGGCGGGTCGGCCCGTACTTCTCGGTGGGGACATTATATACGTCTATAACGTTATATATCCTAACCTAAGGGAACCTGACTTCTCGGATGTAGTATTTTCCAACATTCCTGGCGGGTCGGCCCCCACTTCTCGGTGGACACATTATATACGTCTATATCGTAATATAACCTAACCTAACCCATCTAGACCCTCGCTGGTAATGTTTTACAAAATCCCGGTCGTGTCGGCCCGTACTTCTCGGTGTGGACATTATATACGTCTATAACGTTATATATCCTAACCTAAGGGAACCTAACATCTCGCATGTATTATTTTCCAACGTTCCTGGCGGGCCAGGCCCTACTTCTCGGTGGGCACATTATATACTTCCATATCGTAATATAACCTAACCTAACCCATCTAGACCCTCGCTGGTAATGTTTTACAAAATTCCGGTCGTGTCGGCCCGTACTTTGCCGTGGGGACATTTTATACGTCAATAACGTTATATATCCTAACCTAAGGGAACCTAACATCTCGGATGTATTATTTTCCAACATTTCTGGCGGGTCGGCCCCTACTTCTCGGTGGGAACTTTATATACGTCTATAACGTAATATAACCTAACCTAACCCACCTAGACCCTCGCTGGTAATGTTTCACTGAATCCCGTTCATGTCTTCCCGTACGTCTCGGTGCGTACATTATATACGTCTATAAATTTATTTATCCTAACCTAAGGGAACCTAACATCTCGGATGTAGTATTTTCCAACATTCCTGTCGGGTCGGCCCCTACTTCTCGGTGGGCACATTATATACGTCTATATCGTAATATAACCTAACCTAACCCATCTAGACCGTCGCTGGTAATGTTTTACAAAATCCCGGTCGTGTCGACACGTACTTCTCGGTGGGGACATTATATACGTCTATAACGTTATATATCCTAACCTAAGGGAACCTAACATCTCGCATGTATTATTTTCCAACGTTCCTGGCGGGCCAGGCCCTACTTCTCGGTGGGCACATTATATACTTCCATATCGTAATATAACCTAACCTAACCTATCTAGACCCTCGCTGGTAATGTTTAACAAAATTCCGGTCGTGTCGGCATGTACATTGCCGTGGGGACATTATATACGTCTATAACGTTATATATCCTAACCTAAGGGAACCTAACATCTCGGATGTAGTATTTTCCCACATTCCTGGCGGGCCAGCCCCTACTTCTCGGTGGGCACATTATATACGTCCATATCGTAATATAACCTAACCTAACCCACCTAGACCCTCGCTGGTAATGTTTCACAGAATCCCGTTCATGTCTTCCCGTACGTCTCGGTGCGTACATTATATACGTCTATAAACTTATATATACTAACCTAAGGGAACCTCACTTCTCGGATGTAGTATTTTCCAACATTCCTGGCGGGTCGGCCCGTACATCTCGTTGGGGACATTATATACGTCTATAACGTTATATATCCTAACCTAAGGGAACCTAACTTCCCGGATGTAGTATTTTCCAACATTCCTGGCGGGTCGGCCCCCACTTCTCGGTGGACACATTATATACGTCTATATCGTAATATAACCTAACCTAACCCATCTAGACCGTCGCTGGTAATGTTTTACAAAATCCCGGTCGTGTCGACACGTACTTCTCGGTGGGGACATTATATACGTCTATAACGTTATATATCCTAACCTAAGGGAACCTAACATCTCGCATGTATTATTTTCCAACGTTCCTGGCGGGCCAGGCCCTACTTCTCGGTGGGCACATTATATACTTCCATATCGTAATATAACCTAACCTAACCTATCTAGACCCTCGCTGGTAATGTTTAACAAAATTCCGGTCGTGTCGGCATGTACATTGCCGTGGGGACATTATATACGTCTATAACGTTATATATCCTAACCTAAGGGAAACTAACATCTCGGATGTAGTATTTTCCCACATTCCTGGCGGGCCAGCCCCTACTTCTCGGTGGGCACATTATATACGTCCATATCGTAATATAACCTAACCTAACCCACCTAGACCCTCGCTGGTAATGTTTCACAGAATCCCGTTCATGTCTTCCCGTACGTCTCGGTGCGTACATTATATACGTCTATAAACTTATATATACTAACCTAAGGGAACCTCACTTCTCGGATGTAGTATTTTCCAACATTCCTGGCGGGTCGGCCCGTACATCTCGTTGGGGACATTATATACGTCTATAACGTTATATATCCTAACCTAAGGGAACCTAACTTCCCGGATGTAGTATTTTCCAACATTCCTGGCGGGTCGGCCCCCACTTCTCGGTGGACACATTATATACGTCTATATCGTAATATAACCTAACCTAACCCATCTAGACCCTCGCTGGTAATGTTTTACAAAATCCCGGTCGTGTCGGCCCGTACTTCTCGGTGTGGACATTATATACGTCTATAACGTTATATATCCTAACCTAAGGGAACCTAACATCTCGCATGTATTATTTTCCAACGTTCCTGGCGGGCCAGGCCCTACTTCTCGGTGGGCACATTATATACTTCCATATCGTAATATAACCTAACCTAACCCATCTAGACCCTCGCTGGTAATGTTTTACAAAATTCCGGTCGTGTCGGCCCGTACTTTGCCGTGGGGACATTTTATACGGCAATAACGTTATATATCCTAACCTAAGGGAACCTAACATCTCGGATGTATTATTTTCCAACATTTCTGGCGGGTCGGCCCCTACTTCTCGGTGGGAACTTTATATACGTCTATAACGTAATATAACCTAACCTAACCCACCTAGACCCTCGCTGGTAATGTTTCACTGAATCCCGTTCATGTCTGCCCGTACGTCTCGGTGCGTACATTATATACGTCTATAAATTTATTTATCCTAACCTAAGGGAACCTAACATCTCGGATGTAGTATTTTCCAACATTCCTGTCGGGTCGGCCCCTACTTCTCGGTGGGCACATTATATACGTCTATATCGTAATATAACCTAACCTAACCCATCTAGACCGTCGCTGGTAATGTTTTACAAAATCCCGGTCGTGTCGACCCGTACTTCTCGGTGGGGACATTATATACGTCTATAACGTTATATATCCTAACCTAAGGGAACCTAACATCTCGGATGTAGTATTTTCCAACATTTCTGGCGGGTCGGCCCCTACTTCTTGGTGGGAACATTATATACGTCTATAACGTAATATAACCTAACCTAACCCGCCTAGACCCTCGCTGGTAATGTTTCACAGAATCCCGCTCATGTCTTCCCGTACGTCTCGGTGCGTACATTATATACGTCTATAAACTTATATATACTAACCTAAGGGAACCTACCTTCTCGGATGTAGTATTTTCCAACATTCCTGGCGGGTCGGCCCGTACTTCTCGGTGGGGACATTATATACGTCTATAACGTTATATATCCTAACCTAAGGGAACCTAACTTCTCGGATGTAGTATTTTCCAACATTCCTGGCGGGTCGGCCCCCACTTCTCGGTGGACACATTATATACGTCTATATCGTAATATAACCTAACCTAACCCATCTAGACCCTCGCTGGTGATGTTTTACAAAATCCCGGTCGTGTCTGCCCGTACTTCTCGGTGGGGACATTATATACGTCTATAGCGTTATATATCCTAACCCAAGGGAACCTAACATCTCGGATGTAGTATTTTCCAACATTCCTGGCGGGTCGGCCCCTACTTCTCGGTGGGCACATTATATCCGTCTATATCGTAATATAACCTAACCTAACCCATCTAGACCGTCGCTGGTAATGTTTTACAAAATCCCGGTCGTGTCGACCCGTACTTCTCGGTGGGGACATTATATACGTCTATAACGTTATATATCCTAACCTAAGGGAACCTAATTCTCGGATGTAGTATTTTCCAACATTCCTGGCGGGTCGGCCCCTGCTTCTCGGTGGGCACATTATATACGTCTATATCGTAATATAACCTAACCTAATCCATCTAGACCCTCGCTGGTAATGTTTTACAAAATCCCGGTCGTGTCTGCCCGTACTTCTCGGTGGGGACATTATATACGTCTATAACGCTATATATCCTAACCTAAGGGAACCTAACATCTCGCATGTATTATTTTCCAACGTTCCTGGCGGGCCAGGCCCTACTTCTCGGTGGGCACATTATATACTTCCATATCGTAATATAACCTAACCTAACCTACCTAGACCCTCGCTGGTAATGTTTAACAAAATTCCGGTCGTGTCGGCATGTACATTGCCGTGGGGTCATTATATACGTCTATAACGTTATATATCCTAACCTAAGGGAACCTAACTTCTCGGATGTAGTATTTTCCAACATTCCTGGCGGGTCGGCCCCCACTTCTCGGTGGGCACATTATATACGTCCATATCGTAATATAACCTAACCTAACCCATCTAGACCCTCGCTGGTAATGTTTTACAAAATTCCGGTCGTGTCGGCCCGTACTTTGCCGTGGGGACATTTTATACGTCAATAACGTTATATATCCTAACCTAAGGGAACCTAACATCTCGGATGTATTATTTTCCTACATTTCTGGCGGGTCGGCCCCTACTTCTCGGTGGGAACTTTATATACGTCTATAACGTAATATAACCTAACCTAACCCACCTAGACCCTCGCTGGTAATGTTTCACTGAATCCCGTTCATGTCTTCCCGTACGTCTCGGTGCGTACATTATATACGTCTATAAATTTATTTATCCTAACCTAAGGGAACCTAACATCTCGGATGTAGTATTTTTCAACATTCCTGTCGGGTCGGCCCCTACTTCTCGGTGGGCACATTATATACGTCTATATCGTAATATAACCTAACCTAACCCATCTAGACCGTCGCTGGTAATGTTTTACAAAATCCCGGTCGTGTCGACCCGAACTTCTCGGTGGGGACATTATATACGTCTATAACGTTATATATCCTAACCTAAGGGAACCTAACATCTCGGATGTAGTATTTTCCAACATTTCTGGCGGGTCGGCCCCTACTTCTTGGTGGGAACATTATATACGTCTATAACGTAATATAACCTAACCTAACCCGCCTAGACCCTCGCTGGTAATGTTTCACAGAATCCCGCTCATGTCTTCCCGTACGTCTCGGTGCGTACATTATATACGTCTATAAACTTATATATACTAACCTAAGGGAACCTAACTTCTCGGATGCAGTATTTTCCAACATTCCTGGCGGGTCGGCCCGTACTTCTCGGTGGGGACATTATATACGTCTATAACGTTATATATCCTAACGTAAGGGAACCTAACTTCTCGGATGTAGTATTTTCCAACATTCCTGGCGGGTCGGCCCCCACTTCTCGGTGGACACATTATATACGTCTATATCGTAATATAACCTAACCTAACCCATCTAGACCCTCGCTGGTGATGTTTTACAAAATCCCGGTCGTGTCTGCCCGTACTTCTCGGCGGGGACATTATATACGTCTATAACGTTATATATCCTAACCCAAGGGAACCTAACATCTCGGATGTAGTATTTTCCAACATTCCTGGCGGGTCGGCGCCTACATCTCGGTGGGCACATTATATACGTCTATATCGTAATATAACCTAACCTAACCCATCTAGACCGTCGCTCGTAATGTTTTACAAAATCCCGGTCGTGTCGACCCGTACTTCTCGGTGGGGACATTATATACGTCTATAACGTTATATATCCTAACCTAAGGGAACCTAACTTCTCGGATGTAGTATTTTCCAACATTCCTGGCGGGTCGGCCCCTGCTTCTCGGTGGGCACATTATATACGCCTATATCGTAATATAACCTAACCTAATCCATCTAGACCCTCGCTGGTAATGTTTTACAAAATCCCGGTCGTGTCTGCCCGTACTTCTCCGTGGGGACATTATATACGTCTATAACGCTATATATCCTAACCTAAGGGAACCTAACATCTCGCATGTATTATTTTCCAACGTTCCTGCCGGGCCAGCCCCTACTTCTCGGTGGGCACATTATATACGTCTATATCGTAATATAACCTAACCTAATCCATCTAGACCCTCGCTGGTAATGTTTTACAAAATCCCGGTCGTGTCGGCATGTACATTGCCGTGGGGTCATTATATACGTCTATAACGTTATATATCCTAACCTAAGGGACCCTAACATCTCGGATGTAGTATTTTCCAACATTCCTGGCGGGCCAGCCCCTACTTCTCGGTGGGCACATTATATACGTCTATATCGTAATATAACCTAACCTAATCCATCTAGACCCTCGCTGGTAATGTTTTACAAAATCCCGGTCGTGTCTGCCCGTACTTCTCGGTGGGGACATTATATACGTCTATAACGCTATATATCCTAACCTAAGGGAACCTAACATGTCGGATGTAGTATTTTCCAACATTCCTGGCGGGTCGGCCCCTACTTCTCGATGGGCACATTATATATGTCTATATCGCAATATAACCTAACCTAACCCATCTAGACCCTCGCTGGTAATGTTTTACAAAATCCCGGTCGTGTCGGCCCGTACTTGTCGGTGTGGACATTATATACGTCTATAACGTTATATATCCTAACCTAAGGGACCCTAACATCTCGGATGTAGTATTTTCCAACATTCCTGGCGGGCCAGCCCCTACTTCTCGGTGGGCACATTATATACGTCTATATCGAAACATAACCTAACCTAATCCATCTAGACCCTCGCTGGTAATGTTTTACAAAATCCCGGTCGTGTCTGCCCGTACTTCTCGGTGGGGACATTATATACGTCTATAACGCTATATATCCTAACCTAAGGGAACCTAACATGTCGGATGTAGTATTTTCCAACATTCCTGGCGGGTCGGCCCCTACTTCTCGATGGGCACATTATATATGTCTATATCGCAATATAACCTAACCTAACCCATCTAGACCCTCGTTGGTAATGCTTTACAGACTCCCGGTCGTGTCTGCCCGTACTTCTCGGTGGGGACATTATATACGTCTATAACGTTATATATCCTAACCCAAGGGAACCTAACATCTCGGATGTAGTATTTTCCAACATTCCTGGCGGGTCGGCCCCTACTTCTCGGTGGGCACATTATATACGTCTATATCGTAATATAACCTAACCTAACCCATCTAGACCGTCGCTGGTAATGTTTTACAAAATCCCGGTCGTGTCGACACGTACTTCTCGGTGGGGACATTATATACGTCTATAACGTTATATATCCTAACCTAAGGGAACCTAACTTCTCGGATGTAGTATTTTCCAACATTCCTGGCGGGTCGGCCCCTGCATCTCGGTGGGCACATTATAAACGCCTATATCGTAATATAACCTAACCTAATCCATCTAGACCCTCGCTGGTAATGTTTTACAAAATCCCGGTCGTGTCTGCCCGTACTTCTCCGTGGGGACATTATATACGTCTATAACGCTATATATCCTAACCTAAGGGAACCTAACATCTCGCATGTATTATTTTCCAACGTTCCTGGCGGGCCAGCCCCTACTTCTCGGTGGGCACATTATATACGTCTATATCGTAATATAACCTAACCTAATCCATCTAGACCCTCGCTGGTAATGTTTTACAAAATCCCGGTCGTGTCGGCATGTACATTGCCGTGGGGTCATTATATACGTCTATAACGTTATATATCCTAACCTAAGGGACCCTAACATCTCGGATGTAGTATTTTCCAACATTCCTGGCGGGCCAGCCCCTACTTCTCGGTGGGCACATTATATACGTCTATATCGTAATATAACCTAACCTAATCCATCTAGACCCTCGCTGGTAATGTTTTACAAAATCCCGGTCGTGTCTGCCCGTACTTCTCGGTGGGGACATTATATACGTCTATAACGCTATATATCCTAACCTAAGGGAACCTAACATGTCGGATGTAGTATTTTCCAACATTCCTGGCGGGTCGGCCCCTACTTCTCGATGGGCACATTATATATGTCTATATCGCAATATAACCTAACCTAACCCATCTAGACCCTCGCTGGTAATGTTTTACAAAATCCCGGTCGTGTCGGCCCGTACTTGTCGGTGTGGACATTATATACGTCTATAACGTTATATATCCTAACCTAAGGGAACCTAACATCTCGCATGTATTATTTTCCAACGTTCCTGGCGGGCCGGGCCCTACTTCTCGGTGGGCACATTATATACTTCCATATCGTAATATAACCTAACCTAACCTATCTAGACCCTCGCTGGTAATGTTTAACAAAATTCCGGACGTGTCGGCATGTACATTGCCGTGGGGACATTATATACGTCTATAACGTTATATATCCTAACCTAAGGGAACCTAACATCTCGGATGTAGTATTTTCCAACATTCCTGGCGGGCCAGCCCCTACTTCTCGGTGGGCACATTATATACGTCCATATCGTAATATAACCTAACCTAACCCACCTAGACCCCCGCTGGTAATGTTTCACAGAATCCCGTTCATGTCTTCCCGTACTTCTCGGTGGGGACATTATATACGTCTATAAACTTATATATACTAACCTAAGGGAACCTAACTTCTCGGATGTAGTATTTTCCAACATTCCTGGCGGGTCGGCCCGTACTTCTCGGTGGGGACATTATATACGTCTATAACGTTATATATCCTAACGTAAGGGAACCTAACTTCTCGGATGTAGTATTTTCCAACATTCCTGGCGGGTCGGCCCCCACTTCTAGGTGGACACATTATATACGTCTATATCGTAATATAACCTAACCTAACCCATCTAGACCCTCGCTGGTGATGTTTTACAAAATCCCGGTCGTGTCTGCCCGTACTTCTCGGCGGGGACATTATATACGTCTATAACGTTATATATCCTAACCCAAGGGAACCTAACATCTCGGATGTAGTATTTTCCAACATTCCTGGCGGGTCGGCGCCTACATCTCGGTGGGCACATTATATACGTCTATATCGTAATATAACCTAACCTAACCCATCTAGACCGTCGCTCGTAATGTTTTACAAAATCCCGGTCGTGTCGACCCGTACTTCTCGGTGGGGACATTATATACGTCTATAACGTTATATATCCTAACCTAAGGGAACCTAACTTCTCGGATGTAGTATTTTCCAACATTCCTGGCGGGTCGGCCCCTGCTTCTCGGTGGGCACATTATATACGTCTATATCGTAATATAACCTAACCTAATCCATCTAGACCCTCGCTGGTAATGTTTTACAAAATCCCGGTCGTGTCTGCCCGTACTTCTCGGTGGGGACATTATATACGTCTATAACGTTATATATCCTAACCTAAGGGAACCTAACATCTCGGATGTAGTATTTTCCGACATTCCTGGCGGGCCAGCCCCTACTTCTCGGTGGGCACATTATATACGTCCATATCGTAATATAACCTAACCTAACCCACCTAGACCCTCGCTGGTAATGTTTCACAGAATCCCGTTCATGTCTTCCCGTACGTCTCGGTGCGTACATTATATACGTCTATAAACTTATATATACTAACCTAAGGGTATCTAACTTCTCGGATGTAGTATTTCCCAACATTCCTGGCGGGTCGGCCCGTACTTCTCGGTGGGGACATTATATACGTCTATAACGTTATATATCCTAACCTAAGGGAACCTAACTTCTCGGATGTAGTATTTTCCAACATTCCTGGCGGGTCGGTCCCCACTTCTCGGTGGGAACTTTATATACGTCTATAACGTAATATAACCTAACCTAACCCACCTAGACCCTCGCTGGTAATGTTTTACAAAATTCCGGTCGTGTCGGCCCGTACTTCTCGGTGGGGACATTATATACGTCTATAACGTTATATATCCTAACCTAAGGGAACCTAACATCTCGCATGTATTATTTTCCAACGTTCCTGGCGGGCCAGCCCCTACTTCTCGGTGGGCACATTATATACGTCCATATCGTAATATAACCTAACCTAATCCATGTAGACCCTCGCTGGTAATGTTTTACAAAATCCCGGTCGTGTCTGCCCGTACTTCTCGGTGGGGACATTATATACGTCTATAACGTTATATATCCTAACCGAAGGGAACCTACCATGTCGGATGTAGTATTTTCCAACATTCCTGGCGGGTCGGCCCCTACTTCTCGATGGGCACATTATATATGTCTATATCGCAATATAACCTAACCTAACCCATCTAGACCCTCGCTGGTAATGTTTTACAAAATCCCTGTCGTGTCGGCCCGTACTTCTCGGTGTGGACATTATATACGTCTATAACGTTATATATGCTAACCTAAGGGACCCTAACATCTCGGATGTAGTATTTTCCAACATTCCTGGCGGGCCAGCCCCTACTTCTCGGTGGGCACATTATATACGTCTATATCGTAACATAACCTAACCTAATCCATCTAGACCCTCGCTGGTAATGTTTTACAAAATCCCGGTCGTGTCTGCCCGTACTTCTCGGTGGGGACATTATATACGTCTATAACGCTATATATCCTAACCTAAGGGAACCTAACATGTCGGATGTAGTATTTTCCAACATTCCTGGCGGGTCGGCCCCTACTTCTCGATGGGCACATTATATATGTCTATATCGCAATATAACCTAACCTAACCCATCTAGACCCTCGCTGGTAATGTTTTACAAAATCCCGGTCGTGTCTGCCCGTACTTCTCGGTGGGGACATTATATACGTCTATAACGTTATATATCCTAACCTAAGGGAACCTAACATCTCGGATGTAGTATTTTCCGACCTTCCTGGCGGGCCAGCCCCTACTTCTCGGTGGGCACATTATATACGTCCATATCGTAATATAACCTAACCTAACCCACCTAGACCCTCGCTGGTAATGTTTCACAGAATCCCGTTCATGTCTTCCCGTACGTCTCGGTGCGTACATTATATACGTCTATAAACTTATATATACTAACCTAAGGGAATCTAACTTCTCGGATGTAGTATTTCCCAACATTCCTGGCGGGTCAGCCCGTACTTCTCGGTGGGGACATTATATACGTCTATAACGTTATATATCCTAACCGAAGGGAACCTACCATGTCGGATGTAGTATTTTCCAACATTCCTGGCGGGTCGGCCCCTACTTCTCGATGGGCACATTATATATGTCTATATCGCAATATAACCTAACCTAACCCATCTAGACCCTCGCTGGTAATGTTTTACAAAATCCCGGTCGTGTCGGCCCGTACTTCTCGGTGTGGACATTATATACGTCTATAACGTTATATATCCTAACCTAAGGGACCCTAACATCTCGGATGTAGTATTTTCCAACATTCCTGGCGGGCCAGCCCCTACTTCTCGGTGGGCACATTATATACGTCTATATCGTAACATAACCTAACCTAATCCATCTAGACCCTCGCTGGTAATGTTTTACAAAATCCCGGTCGTGTCTGCCCGTACTTCTCGGTGGGGACATTATATACGTCTATAACGCTATATATCCTAACCTAAGGGAACCTAACATGTCGGATGTAGTATTTTCCAACATTCCTGGCGGGTCGGCCCCTACTTCTCGATGGGCACATTATATATGTCTATATCGCAATATAACCTAACCTAACCCATCTAGACCCTCGCTGGTAATGTTTTACAAAATCCCGGTCGTGTCTGCCGGTACTTCTCGGTGGGGACATTATATACGTCTATAACGTTATATATCCTAACCTAAGGGAACCTAACATCTCGGATGTAGTATTTTCCGACATTCCTGGCGGGCCAGCCCCTACTTCTCGGTGGGCACATTATATACGTCCATATCGTAATATAACCTAACCTAACCCACCTAGACCCTCGCTGGTAATGTTTCACAGAATCCCGTTCATGTCTTCCCGTACGTCTCGGTGCGTACATTATATACGTCTATAAACTTATATATACTAACCTAAGGGAATCTAACTTCTCGGATGTAGTATTTCCCAACATTCCTGGCGGGTCGGCCCGTACTTCTCGGTGGGGACATTATATACGTCTATAACGTTATATATCCTAACCTAAGGGAACCTAACTTCTCGGATGTAGTATTTTCCAACATTCCTGGCGGGTCGGCCCCCACTTCTCGGTGGGAACTTTATATACGTCTATAACGTAATATAACCTAACCTAACCCACCTAGACCCTCGCTGGTAATGTTTTACAAAATTCCGGTCGTGTCGGCCCGTACTTCTCGGTGGGGACATTATATACGTCCATAACGTTATATATCCTAACCTAAGGGAACCTAACATCTCGCATGTATTATTTTCCAACGTTCCTGGCGGGCCAGCCCCTACTTCTCGGTGGGCACATTATATACGTCCATATCGTAATATAACCTAACCTAATCCATGTAGACCCTCGCTGGTAATGTTTTACAAAATCCCGGTCGTGTCTGCCCGTACTTCTCGGTGGGGACATTATATACGTCTATAACGTTATATATCCTAACCGAAGGGAACCTACCATGTCGGATGTAGTATTTTCCAACATTCCTGGCGGGTCGGCCCCTACTTCTCGATGGGCACATTATATATGTCTATATCGCAATATAACCTAACCTAACCCATCTAGACCCTCGCTGGTAATGTTTTACAAAATCCCGGTCGTGTCGGCCCGTACTTCTCGGTGGGCACATTATATACGTCCATATCGTAATATAACCTAACCTAACCCACCTAGACCCTCGCTGGTAATGTTTCACACAATCCCGTTCATGTCTTCCCGTACGTCTCGGTGCGTACATTATATACGTCTATAAACTTATATATACTAACCTAAGGGAATCTAACTTCTCGGATGTAGTATTTCCCAACATTCCTGGCGGGTCGGCCCGTACTTCTCGGTGGGGACATTATATACGTCTATAACGTTATATATCCTAACCTAAGGGAACCTAACTTCTCGGATGTAGTATTTTCCAACATTCCTGGCGGGTCGGCCCCCACTTCTCGGTGGGAACTTTATATACGTCTATAACGTAATATAACCTAACCTAACCCACCTAGACCCTCGCTGGTAATGTTTTACAAAATTCCGGTCGTGTCGGCCCGTACTTCTCGGTGGGGACATTATATACGTCTATAACGTTATATATCCTAACCTAAGGGAACCTAACATCTCGCATGTATTATTTTCCAACGTTCCTGGCGGGCCAGCCCCTACTTCTCGGTGGGCACATTATATACGTCCATATCGTAATATAACCTAACCTAATCCATGTAGACCCTCGCTGGTAATGTTTTACAAAATCCCGGTCGTGTCTGCCCGTACTTCTCGGTGGGGACATTATATACGTCTATAACGTTATATATCCTAACCGAAGGGAACCTACCATGTCGGATGTAGTATTTTCCAACATTCCTGGCGGGTCGGCCCCTACTTCTCGATGGGCACATTATATATGTCTATATCGCAATATAACCTAACCTAACCCATCTAGACCCTCGCTGGTAATGTTTTACAAAATCCCGGTCGTGTCTGCCCGTACTTCTCGGTGGGGACATTATATACGTCTATAACGTTATATATCCTAAACTAAGGGAACCTAACATCCCGGATGTAGTATTTTCCAACATTCCTGGCGGTCCGGCCCCTACTTCTCGGTGGGCACATTATATACGTCCATATCGTAATATAACCTAACCTAATCCATCTAGACCCTCGCTGGTAATGTTTTACAAAATCCCGGTCGTGTCTGCCCGTACTTCTCGGTGGGGACATTATATACGTCTATAACGTTATATATCCTAACCGAAGGGAACCTACCATGTCGGATGTAGTATTTTCCAACATTCCTGGCGGGTCGGCCCCCACTTCTCGGTGGGAACTTTATATACGTCTATAACGTAATATAACCTAACCTAACCCATCTAGTCCCTCGCTGGTAATGTTTTACAAAATTCCGGTCGTGTCGGCCCGTACTTCTCGGTGGGGACATTATATACGTCTATAACGTTATATATCCTAACCTAAGGGAACCTAACATCTCGCATGTATTATTTTCCAACGTTCCTGGCGGGCCAGGCCCTACTTCTCGGTAGGCACATTATATACTTCCATATCGTAATATAAGCTAACCTAACCTATCTAGACCCTCGCTGGTAATGTTTAACAAAATTCCGGTCCTGTCGGCATGTACATTGCCGTGGGGACATTATATACGTCTATAACTTTATATATCCTAACCTAAGGGAACCTAACATCTCGGATGTAGTATTTTCCGACATTCCTGGCGGGCCAGCCCCTACTTCTCGGTGGGCACATTATATACGTCCATATCGTAATATAACCTAACCTAACCCACCTAGACCGTCGCTGGTAATGTTTCGCAGATTCCCGTTCATGTCTTCCCGTACGTCTCGGTGCGTACATTATATACGTCTATAAAATTATATATACTAACCTAAGGGAACCTAACTTCTCGGATGTAGTATTTCCCAACATTCCTGGCGGGTCGGCCCGTACTTCTCGGTGGGGACATTATATACGTCTATAACGTTACATATCCTAACCTAAGGGAACCTAACTTCTCGGATGTAGTATTTTCCAACATTCCTGGCGGGTCGGCCCCCACTTCTCGGTGGACACATTATATACGTCTATAACGTTATATATCCTAACCTAAGGGAACCTAACATCTCGCATGTATTATTTTCCAACGTTCCTGGCGGGCCGGGCCCTACTTCTCGGTGGGCACATTATATACTTCCATATCGTAATATAACCTAACCTAACCTATCTAGACCCTCGCTGGTAATGTTTAACAAAATTCCGGTCGTGTCGGCATGTACATTCCCGTGGGGACATTATATACGTCTATAACGTTATATATCCTAACCTAAGGGAACCTAACATCTCGCATGTATTATTTTCCAACGTTCCTGGCGGGCCAGCCCCTACTTCTCGGTGGGCACATTATATACGTCCATATCGTAATATAACCTAACCTAATCCATGTAGACCCTCGCTGGTAATGTTTTACAAAATCCCGGTCGTGTCTGCCCGTACTTCTCGGTGGGGACATTATATACATCTATAACGTTATATATCCTAACCTAAGGGAACCTAACATCTCGCATGTATTATTTTCCAACGTTCCTGGCGGGCCAGGCCCTACTTCTCGGTGGGCACATTATATACTTCCATATCGTAATATAACCTAACCTAACCCATCTAGACCCTCGCTGGTAATGTTTTACAAAATTCCGGTCGTGTCGGCCCGTACTTTGCCGTGGGGACATTTTATACGTCAATAACGTTATATATCCTAACCTAAGGGAACCTAACATCTCGGATGTATTATTTTCCAACATTTCTGGCGGGTCGGCCCCTACTTCTCGGTGGGAACTTTATATACGTCTATAACGTAATATAACCTAACCTAACCCACCTAGACCCTCGCTGGTAATGTTTCACTGAATCCCGTTCATGTCTTCCCGTACGTCTCGGTGCGTACATTATATACGTCTATAAATTTACTTATCCTAACCTAAGGGAACCTAACATCTCGGATGTAGTATTTTCCAACATTCCTGTCGGGTCGGCCCCTACTTCTCGGTGGGCACATTATATACGTCTATATCGTAATATAACCTAACCTAACCCATCTAGACCGTCGCTGGTAATGTTTTACAAAATCCCGGTCGTGTCGACCCGTACTTCTCGGTGGGGACATTATATACGTCTATAACGTTATATATCCTAACCTAAGGGAACCTAACATCTCGGATGTAGTATTTTCCAACATTTCTGGCGGGTCGGCCCCTACTTCTTGGTGGGAACATTATATACGTCTATAACGTAATATAACCTAACCTAACCCGCCTAGACCCTCGCTGGTAATGTTTCACAGAATCCCGCTCATGTCTTCCCGTACGTCTCGTTGCGTACATTATATACGTCTATAAACTTATATATACTAACCTAAGGGAACCTAACTTCTCGGATGTAGTATTTTCCAACATTCCTGGCGGGTCGGCCCGTACTTCTCGGTGGGGACATTATATACGTCTATAACGTTATATATCCTAACCTAAGGGAACCTAACATCTCGCATGTATTATTTTCCAACGTTCCTGGCGGGCCAGGCCCTACTTCTCGGTGGGCACATTATATACTTCCATATCGTAATATAACCTAACCTAACCCATCTAGACCCTCGCTGGTAATGTTTTACAAAATTCCGGTCGTGTCGGCCCGTACTTTGCCGTGGGGACATTTTATACGTCAATAACGTTATATATCCTAACCTAAGGGAACCTAACATCTCGGATGTATTATTTTCCAACATTTCTGGCGGGTCGGCCCCTACTTCTCGGTGGGCACATTATATACGTCCATATCGTAATATAACCTAACCTAACCCACCTAGACCCTCGCTGGTAATGTTTCACAGAATCCCGTTCATGTCTTCCCGTACGTCTCAGTGCGTACATTATATACGTCTATAAACTTATATATACTAACCTAAGGGAACCTAACTTCTCGGATGTAGTATTTTCCAACATTCCTGGCGGGTCGGCCCCCACTTCTCGGTGGACACATTATATACGTCTATATCGTAATATAACATAACCTAACCCATCTAGACCCTCGCTGGTAATGTTTTACAAAATCCCGGTCGTGTCGGCCCGTACTTCTCGGTGTGGACATTATATACGTCTATAACGTTATATATCCTAACCTAAGGGAACCTAACATCTCGCATGTATTATTTTCCAACGTTCCTGGCGGGCCAGGCCCTACTTCTCGGTGGGCACATTATATACTTCCATATCGTAATATAACCTAACCTAACCCATCTAGACCCTCGCTGGTAATGTTTTACAAAATTCCGGTCGTGTCGGCCCGTACTTTGCCGTGGGGACATTTTATACGTCAATAACGTTATATATCCTAACCTAAGGGAACCTAACATCTCGGATGTATTATTTTCCAACATTTCTGGCGGGTCGGCCCCTACTTCTCGGTGGGAACTTTATATACGTCTATAACGTAATATAACCTAACCTAACCCACCTAGACCCTCGCTGGTAATGTTTCACTGAATCCCGTTCATGTCTTCCCGTACGTCTCGGTGCGTACATTATATACGTCTATAAATTTATTTATCCTAACCTAAGGGAACCTAACATCTCGGATGTAGTATTTTCCAACATTCCTGTCGGGTCGGCCCCTACCTCTCGGTGGGCACATTATATACGTCTATATCGTAATATAACCTAACCTAACCCATCTAGACCGTCGCTGGTAATGTTTTACAAAATCCCGGTCGTGTCGACCCGTACTTCTCGGTGGGGACATTATATACGTCTATAACGTTATATATCCTAACCTAAGGGAACCTAACATCTCGCATGTATTATTTTCCAACGTTCCTGGCGGGCCAGGCCCTACTTCTCGGTGGGCACATTATATACTTCCATATCGTAATATAACCTAACCTAACCTATCTAGACCCTCGCTGGTAATGTTTAACAAAATTCCGGTCGTGTCGGCATGTACATTGCCGTGGGGACATTATATACGTCTATAACGTTATATATCCTAACCTAAGGGAACCTAACATCTCGGATGTAGTATTTTCCAACATTCCTGGCGGGCCAGCCCCTACTTCTCGGTGGGCACATTATATACGTCCATATCGTAATATAACCTAACCTAACCCACCTAGGCCCTCGCTGGTAATGTTTCACAGAATCCCGTTCATGTCTTCCCGTACGTCTCGGTGCGTACATTATATACGTCTATAAACTTATATATACTAACCTAAGGGAACCTAACTTCTCGGATGTAGTATTTTCCAACATTCCTGGCGGGTCGGCCCGTACATCTCGGTGGGGACATTATATACGTCTATAACGTTATATATCCGAACCTAAGGGAACCTAACTTCTCGGATGTAGTATTTTCCAACATTCCTGGCGGGTCGGCCCCCACTTCTCGGTGGACACATTATATACGTCTAAATCGTAATATAACCTAACCTAACCCATCTAGACCCTCGCTGGTAATGTTTTACAAAATCCCGGTCGTGTCTGCCCGTACTTCTCGGTGGGGACATTATATACGTCTATAACGCTATATATCCTAACCTAAGGGAACCTAACATCTCGCATGTATTATTTTCCAACGTTCCTGGCGGGCCAGGCCCTACTTCTCGGTGGGCACATTATATACTTCCATATCGTAATATAACCTAACCTAACCCATCTAGACCCTCGCTGGTAATGTTTTACAAAATCCCGGTCGTGTCGGCCCGTACTTTGCCGTGGGGACATTTTATACGGCAATAACGTTATATATCCTAACCTAAGGGAACCTAACATCTCGCATGTATTATTTTCCAACGTTCCTGGCGGGCCAGGCCCTACTTCTCGGTGTGCACATTATATACTTCCATATCGTAATATAACCTAACCTAACCTATCTAGACCCTCGCTGGTAATGTTTAACAAAATTCCGGTCGTGTCGGCATGTACATTGCCGTGGGGTCATTATATACGTCTATAACGTTATATATCCTTACCTAAGGGACCCTAACATCTCGGATGTAGTATTTTCCAACATTCCTGGCGGGCCAGCCCCTACTTCTCGGTGGGCACATTATATACGTCTATATCGTAATATAACCTAACCTAATCCATCTAGACCCTCGCTGGTAATGTTTTACAAAATCCCGGTCGTGTCTGCCCGTACTTCTCGGTGGGGACATTATATACGTCTATAACGCTATATATCCTAACCTAAGGGAACCTAACATGTCGGATGTAGTATTTTCCAACATTCCTGGCGGGCCAGGCCCTACTTCTCGGTGGGCACATTATATACGTCCATATCGTAATATAACCTAACCTAACCCACCTAGACCCCCGCTGGTAATGTTTCACAGAATCCCGTGCATGTCTTCCCGTACT
This sequence comes from Xylocopa violacea, assembly GCA_963969225.1. Lineage (NCBI taxonomy): Eukaryota > Metazoa > Arthropoda > Insecta > Hymenoptera > Apidae > Xylocopa > Xylocopa violacea. The sequence continues at coordinate 2,399,895 of CAXAJV010000481.1, forward strand.
TCTCGGTGGGGACATTATATACGTCTATAAACTTATATATACTAACCTAAGGGAACCTAACTTCTCGGATGTAGTATTTTTCAACATTCCTGTCTGGTCGGCCCCT